>JARHVA010002162.1:0-610000 GCA_037957365.1 Torreya grandis
CATCACGAATCTTAATTATCTTATTAGTTCCTAGATTCCAAAATTTAAAACTGAAATCATCAGAGCCATAGCTAATAAATGTGCACCTCATAGACTTAGCATCCAGCTTCTTTCTATTTTCTTTATCAACGTGCACAAAGGCTTCACAACCAAAAACTTTGAGAAATGAGAGATCTACCTTTTTACCTATCCATGCCTCTTCTAGAATTCCACCATCTAGAGCTGTAGAGGGTCCTATGTTAATTAGGTACATTGCAATGTCAACAGCTTCTGCCCAAAACTCTAAAGGCAAACTAGCATGCAATCTCATACACCTTGCATGCTCCATAATTATTCTGTTCATCCTTTCAACAACACCATTTTGATGAGGTGTCCTTGGAACCATCCTTTGCATGTGGATTCCATGCATATAACAATACCAATTGAACTTATAGCTGCAGAACTCACCACCATTGTCAGATCTCAGGCACTTCAATCTTCTACCTGTTTCATTCTAAACCATAGCTTTCCAAATCTTAAAAGTCTCAAATACATCATATTTTTTCTTAATATAATAGATCCATACCTTTCTTGTAGCATCATCTATGAATGAAACATAGTACTGTGATCCTCACAATAGAAGCAACCTGAGCCGGTCTCCACATTGTCTGTGTGAACAAGCTGCAACTTATGCTTCTTCTTTGTTGACCCAGTCTTGAGAAAACTCACTCTCTTCTATTTACCAAAAACACAGTGCTCACAAAAATCTAGATCTATGTTTTTCAAATCTGAAAGCTTACCTTTAGACTTAAGAATAGACATTTCCTTCTCACTCATAGTGGCCAAGCCTTGAGATGCCACAATTTTGCATCCACATCTGAAGTAGATAATATAGAAGGAGAATTGTTAGTAACACAATTACATAAATAGAGAGTACCTACTCTCTTACCTCTGGCCATAACAAGTGCACCCTTTGGTCACCTTCCAAGATTCAGCTATGAGAGTTACTGTACAACCCTCATCCCCTAACTTTCCAATAGAAATCAAATTCCTCCTCAAGCTAGGAACATGCATAACATCTCTCAACACCCATGTGTTGCCATTCTGCATTTTCAGCTGCACTTTACCTTTGCCAATAATTTTACAAGGCTCATCATCCCCTAAATACACTATTCCAAAATCTCCATTGATATAGTCACTAAAATATTCTCTATTAGGGGTAACATGAAAAGATGCACCAGAATCTAACACCCAAGATTCTATATTATTATGCAAAGAGAATATTAAAGCATCTTGTGCAATACCTACAACCTTTGCTTCTTCTTTTCCTTTGTGCTGGTTGTCCTCCTTAAGATTTGACCAACAATCTCTACTTATGTGCCCCATCTTTCCACAATTCCAGCATTGTGGCTTCTTGCCATTTCTGGATTTGGATCTACCTCTCACCTTAGACTTAGACCTTGATTTCCCTTTCTTGCTCTTCTCTTTTTGCCTTCCCCTCCTCTCAAAACTTAAATCGTTCTCTGATGTTTCCTCTGTGCTTTTCTTGTGAATTTCCTCATTCAAAATAACACTAACAACATCCTCTACTTTTAAAATATTTGAGGCAGATGCAGTATTACTAACTACCATTACTAAGCTATGCCAGCTTTTAAGCAAAGAACATAATATTAAAAGTGCTTTAATTTCATCATCAAACACAATATTGATTCAACTTAATTGATTTATAATTCCATGAAAATCATTTAGATGATTAGATATAGATCCACCTTCCTGCATACGCAAATTAAATAACTGTTTCATAAGATATACCTTATTAGAAGCTGAGGGTTTTTCATATAAATTTGCTAAAGTAGTCATCAACTCTACCGTTGTTTTTGCCTGTGATAAATTAGATATCACAGTAGATGCTAGACTCAGTCTTATAGACCCTAGAGCCTTTCTATCAAGAACTTCCCATTCTTCATCATCCATGTCTGTGGGCTTCTTTGCAATCCCACCTAATGGTAAGTATAGATCTTTCTGATACATATAATCTTTTATCTGCATTCTCCAATGTTGATAATTTTTGCCATTAAACTTCTCCATTCTCAATTTACTTTCTTCTACCATTGCTTCTCCCACTCAAATAGAAATCTCTGTAGAAACCCCTATGAGTACCTTGTAATCAATACACACTACACAGATCTGAACCACCTGTTAGTGAACCTGAGCTTTGATACCACTTGTTGGATATCAAGCTCTGAACCTACAACCAAGCTCTGATACCACTTGTTGGGGATCAACTAATAATTTGATTACACTTATGAAAGCAATAAATGTTGAATTAAATCAGAATGATAAGTAACTAGAATGATAAATAGCAAACAATGAGAGATAGAAGAAACTACCTTGAAAACTTGTATTAAACTCTTTACAGAAGGAATATAATTGAAGAAACTTCTTTCTTCCACACCTCTCTCAGATGTACAGATCTCTCTCTAGATCTCTTTCCCTCAAGAGCTCTCTCTCTCAATTACAATCAACTCCAACACCTTGGATTGATTCACATATACATTTCTGTACTATTCTTTCAACATTACATTACACTACAATAAGCTAAGAAGATCTATCTTTATATAGAATTATGAAACTTGAGCATGCATTTACAACCAACAATTATGCCTCTTAAACAAAGGCTCTAAAATAGTCTTACTAATAATATAGATGCAAATTTAAGACTATGACTTAATCTTAACATGCAAACACTCAGTTCTATCCACAAAAATAAGTTTTTGGATGCACAGGTAACCGACATCGGTTCCTACCTGCTTGTCTGTGACCGACGTCGACTGATCCCTGCCAACGCCAGTGTCTTCTGAACTGCTCTTGATCGACGTCAATCACTTTTGACCAACATCAATGACTGTGTAAACTTGCAAACTTCCAAATCTTCTCCTTGGTAAAGCTTTTAGGCTCCACACCTTAACAATCTCCCACTTGGAGATAAACAGCTGCACTAGTACCTGTACAGCAACATCTTCTAGCTCCTCCATCTTTAACTCAATCATGAAGACCAATAGAAGTTGAATGAAGATTCAACTTCTCTTTTGTAACTGGCTTGGTTAACATATCAGTAGGATTCTTATCTATATGGATCTTCTCCAGCTTCAACTCACCATCCTCCAATACCTATCTTATGAAGTGGTACCTATGCTGTATATGCTTTGTTCTTGAATGAAAGGCTGAATTCTTAGCCAAATGAATTACACTCTAACTATCACTATACAATCTGTAACTCTCTTGCTCCTTTCCAAGCTCTTCCATGAATCGTGCCATTCATATAATCTCTTTGCTAGCCTCTATGACTGCAATATACTCTGCTTCTATAGTTGACAAGGCAACAACCTTCTGCAACTTTGATATTCAGCTAACCGCCATTCCACCAACAGTGAAAACATATCCTGTGGTGCTCCTCCTACCATCCAAATCACTTTCCATATCTGAATCTACATAACCATGTAGAGAAGTATCTGAACCTCCATATCACAAATGCCTACTGCTGGTTTCTCTCAGATATCTAAAAATCCACTATACCACTTTTCAGTGTTCCTTTCTTGGATTGGCCATATACTTACTTACAACTCCCACTACTTAGGCAATATCTAGTCTAGTACACACCATTGCATACATTAAACTCCCTACTATGGAAGAATATGAAACTCTACTCATGTGCTCTACCTCATCATGTGAATTAAGACATTGTTCTTTACTCAACTTAAAATGTCTAGCCAAAGGTGTGCTTATCAGTTTTACATCCTGCATATTGAACCATTTCAACACCTTGTTCACATAATCCTTTTGAGACAAAATCAACCTATGATATTTCCTGTCTCTCTTAATGCTCATGCCAAGGATTTTTTTTTGTTGCTCCCAAATCCTTCATTGAAAATGTGTGAACTAATTTCACCTTAAGCTCAGAGATATCTTGCATGTGTGATCCTGCAACTAGCATATCATCTACATACAACAATAAAATAATATATCTACCATTATTCAATCTCTTAAAATACACACAATGGTTAGATTGACACCTACTATAGCCATGCTCAGTCATAAACCTGTCAAATCTCAAATACCACTGTCTAGGAGCTTGCTTGAGGCCATACAAGCTTTTCTTCAATCTGCACACTAACTTCTCCTTACCTTTGACCTCAAATCCTTCTGACTGTTCCATATATATTTCCTCATCCAAATCTCCATGAAAAAATGTTGTCTTAACATCTAGCTGCTCAAGATGTAAATCCTCAATAGCAACCAAAGACAATACAACCCGTATAGAAATCATTTTAACAACAAAAAAAAAAATCTCACCAAAATCAATACCTGGCTTTTGTGCAAATTCTTTCACTACCAATCTGGCCTTATATCTCATCTGTCCATTATTACCTTCTTTCAATCTGTAGGTCCATCTGTTCTTTAGTGTCCTCTTACCAGCTTGCAGTTCAACCAAATCCCATGTTTGGTTCTCTTTCAAGGACTCCATTTCCTCAACCATGCCATGCTCCCACTGACTCTTGGACTCCACCTATATTGCTTCTTCAAAACTCTCTGGTTCTCCACCATCAGTTAGCAATAAATAGAATAATGAAGGAGAATATCTAATTGGAGGTTTACTTACCCTTTTTGACCTCCTGATGGGCATCTGAGACTCATCTATAACACGCTATCCACCCAAATTCTCTGACAGTGATCGACCTCGGTCACTTCTAGGCCTAAAACTGGCTGACGTTGGTTCTGCCTGATCGACGTCGGTTCCTATCCTATCGATGTCAGTCTCAGTATGACCGACATCGATTTCTATTCTACCGATGCCAGTTCCTGCTTGGCCGATGTCAGTCTCTGTGTTTTCCTTTCTATGATTAATTTTTCCCATGAGCTCATTTTGGACCATCACCTTATCCAATTCTCCATTGCTCTACCCAAATTGATTCAGCTTTTTCAGTTGATCACTATACATCACTTTTTCATTGAAAACAACATCACAGATCCTAATTATCTTGTTAGTTCCTAGATTCCAAAATATGAAACCAAAATCATCAGAGCCATAGCTAATAAATATGCACTTCATAGACTTAGCATCCAGCTTCTTTCTATTTTTCTTATCAACATGCACAAAGGCTTCACAACCAAAAACTTTGAGAAATGAGAGATCTACCTTTTTACCTATCCATGCCTCTTTTGGAATTCCACCATCCAGAGCTGTAGAGAGTCCTCTGTTAATTAGGTACACTGTAGTGTCAATAGCTTCTGCCCAAAACTCTAAGGGCAAACCAACATGCAATCTTATACACCTTGCACGCTCCATAATTATTTTGTTCATCCTTTCACCAACACCATTTTGCTGAGGTGTCCTTGGAACCATCCTTTGCCTACAAATTCCATGCATATAACAATACCAGTTAAACTTATAGCTGCAAAACTCACCACCATTGTCAGATCTCAGGCACTTCAATCTTCTGCCTATTTCATTCTCAACCATAGCTTTCCAAATATTAAAAGTCTCAAATACATCATATTTCTTCTTAATACAATAGATCCATACCTTTCTTGTAGCATCATCTATGAATGAAGCATATTACTATGATCCTCCAATAGAAGCAACCTGAGCTGGTCCCCACACGTCTGTGTGAACAAGCTGCAACTTATGCTTCTTCTTTGTTGACCCAGTCTTGAGAAAACTCACTCTCTTCTATTTCCCAAAAACATAGTGCTCACAAAAATCTAGATCTATGCTTTTCAAATCTGAAAGCTTACCTTTAGACTTAAGAATAGACATTCCCTTCTCACTCATGTG
The DNA here is from genome assembly GCA_037957365.1 of Torreya grandis. Taxonomy (NCBI): domain Eukaryota; kingdom Viridiplantae; phylum Streptophyta; class Pinopsida; order Cupressales; family Taxaceae; genus Torreya; species Torreya grandis. Next base: position 5,816 of record JARHVA010002162.1, read on the forward strand.
GCCAAGCCTTGAGTGCCACAATTTTACATCCACATCTGAAGTAGATAATACAGAAGGAGAATTGTTAGTAACACAATTACATAAATAGAGAGTATCTACTCTCTTACCTTTGGCCATAACAAGTGCACCCTTGGTCACCTTCCAAGATTCAGCTGTGAGAGTTACTGTACAACCCTCATCCCCTAACTTTCCTACAGAAATCAAATTCCTCTTCAAGCTAGGAACATGCATAACATCTCTCAACACCCATGTGTTGCCATTCTGCATTTTCAGCTACACTTTACCTTTGCCAATAATTTTACAAGGCTCATCATCCCCTAAATACACTATTCCAAAATCTCCATGGATATAGTCACTAAAATATTCTCTATTAGGGGTAGCATGAAAAGATGCACCAGAATCTAACACCCAAGATTCTATATTATTATGCAAAGAGAATATTAAAGCATCTTGTGCAATACCTGCAACCTTTGCTTCTTCTTTTCCTTCATGCTGATTGTCCTCCTTAGGCTTTGACCAACAATCTCTACTTATGTTCCCCATCTTTCCACAATTCCAGCATTGTGGCTTCTTGCCATTTCTGGATTTGGATCTACCTCTCACCTTAGACTTAGACCTTGATTTCCCTTTCTTGCTCTTCTCTTTTTGCCTTCCCCTACTCTCAAAACTTAAAGCGTTCCCTGATGTTTCCTCTGTGCTTTTCTTACGAATTTCCTCATTCAAAATAACACTAACAACATCCTCTACTTTTAAAATATTTGAGGCAGATGCAGTATTACTAACTACCATTACTAAGCTATGCCAGCTTTTAGGCAAAGAACATAATATTAAAAGTGCTTTAATTTCATCATCAAACACAATATTGATTAAACTTAATTGATTTATAATTCCATGAAAATCATTTAGATGATTAGATATAGATCCACCTTCCTGCATACGCAAATTAAATAACTACTTCATAAGATATACCTTATTAAACGCTGAGGGTTTTTCATACAAATTTGCTAAAGTAGTCATCAACTCTACCGTTGTTTTTGCCTATGATAAATTAGATATCACAGTAGATGCTAGACTCAGTCTTATAGACCCCAGAGCCTTTCTATCAAGAACTTCTCATTCTTCATCATCCATGTCTATGGACTTCTTTGCAATCCCGCCTAATGGTAAGTATAGATCTTTTTGATATAGATAATCCTCTATTTACATTCTCTAATGTTGATAATTTTTGCCATTGAACTTCTCCATTCTCAATTTACTTTCTTCTGCCATTGCTTCTCCCACTCAAATAGAAATTCCTGCAGAAACCCTTATGAGTACCCTGTAATCAATACACACTACACAAATCTGAACCACCTGTTAGTGAACCTAAGCTCTGATACCACTTGTTAGATATCAAGCTCTGAACCTATAACCAAGCTCTGATACCACTTGTTGGGGATCAACCAACAATTTGATTACACTTATGAAAGCAATAAATGTGAAATTAAATCAGAATGATAAGTAACTAGAATGATAAATAGCAAACAATGAGAGATACAAGAAACTACCCTAAAAACTTGTATTAAACTCTTTATATAAGGAATACAATTGAAGAAACTTCTTTCTTCCACACCTCTCTCAGATGTACAGATCTCTCTCTAGATCTCTTTCCCTCAAGAGCTCTCTCTCTCAAGTACAATCAACTCTAACACCCTGGATTGATTCACATATACAATTATGTACTGTTCTTTCAACATTACATTACACTACAATAAGCTAAGAAGATTTATCCTAATATAGAATTAGAAAACTTGAGCATGCATTTACAACCAACAGTTATGCCTCTTAAACAAGGGCTCTAAAATAGTATTACTAATAATAGAGACACGGATTTAAGACTATGACTTAATCCTAACATGCAAACACTTAGTTCTGTCCATGAAAATAGGTTTTTGGACGCACAGGTAATCGACATCGGTTCCTGCCTGCTTGCCTGTGATCGACGTCGGCCGATCCCTACCGACGTCAGTGTCTTCTGAACTGCTCCTGACTGACGTCGATCGCTCCTGACCGATGCTAGTGACTATGTAAACTTGCAAACTACCAAATCTACTCTTTGGTGAAGCTTTTAGGCTCCACACCTTAACACTTCCCAGGTAAGTACATAGTTCAAAGGTTCAAACAACCATGGACCTAAGTCTCTAAGTTCTAGTAACCTTGAGAGAACTCCACATGGATAAATTGTGTTAGCCCATAACCCCAAAAAATATAAATTAGGATCATGAATCTAAATACCCAAGTAAGTGAGAGGTTGACACCTGTCTTAAATGGGATGACTAGATACACATCAATTAATGAAAAGTTTCCATATGGAAAACACAAACCTGCCAAAGCTAACTACCATATTTAAATTTAAATAAGAACAAAATTAAAATTCATTATTCACATTGATGCCATATTAATTATGCATTCAAGGCACAAGCTTTGGAAATATATGAAAAATCTAAATAAAATAGATTAAATTCACCATTAATCAAACTTTGCAATCATAAACCCTCAAGTGACCAAAATCCTTAGATTCTATTCAAATAAATATACAGGGGCATCTAGATAGTTTGCAAAGGAAATATAATGTCCTAAATGATTAAAATGGCATATCCAATACCACCACATGTCCAGGCTCCTTCTATATCTCCATTACTTAGAACACTAATTACATTAACACAATATTTGACAAAAGTGTCATGGATTTTATGTTTCCATATTATTTGGACATATATAATGTAGTAAAATCTATAGTTCCATACTCTTCATAATATCATATATCTTAAGAGGATAAGAAATACATTTATGGCCTTCTACCGATCAAGACCATGGGACTCCATCAAATGACATTGAAACAAGAGTAATTCCCTATATCGATTTGCCCATGATTTATTCTTCAATGGTACTTATTATGGGGAGTGTTTATATCTTAAAAAAGGAAAAAATGTAATTACATATGTTTTTGGAAGAGTAGTTAAGAGATAGTTTAGGCTCTTAGTGCCTTGAAGTCACTTATAACTAAGTCTTGGCCAACATATGGTTCAAGCGCAACACTATAGAAGGAAAATTTAAATACTTTCAAGTGAAAGTCCATATGTTAAACCCCAAGGGAGGAATTCCATTTAACAACATCATAAAATTCAATTCTGGTATTAAAAAATCCATGGCCATTTTAAATAGATTATATCAATTTTCTAGTGTTACTTATGTACAAGTGAAATGGGTCCTATTATTGGATATTCTCCTAACTTCTAACAAAATTGTTACCCTAGAAGAGATAATCACTATCAAGTTGAAGGCATAGATTTTCAAAAATGAATAAATGCCCACTGATGACAACTTTTACATGATGTCATATTTATTAGATGTAGTCCTTGGGATGGTCTACAAGGCCTATGGTCAACAATGATAGCCATATGTAGAGCATGTAGATAACAGAATCTATGAAGATCATTCTTTTCTATTTTTATATAGATACAAAAATGAGATTACAAGGATTTGTGAGTAAATTCATCTTCAAGTTTACCAATCCATTCATGACACTCATATCTAATAATTTGAGAAAAAACATATGTAAAATGGGTGATTACTATTAATACCCAAATTGTACCATAATCTAAATTGAAGGAAGAAGGGCACCCCACCAATTTTTACCATGCCACATTATACACAAGCTTGTAAAATAAGAGGTGGCACACCAACTATATAATAATATAGATGAATAACTTAGCCTTAAACATCATGCTTATTACTATAAAACCCCTTTGAGCATTGGGCATCTCTAGTTTGTGGTGAGTTCACACTTCAATTTGGCTAGGAAGATCAAATCCCACTACAATTTAAAAGTGGCTCAATTCAAGGAATGTGACTTGTTTACATGAAATTTTTTAGGGTATATAAATTGACATTTAACATCAATAGTTAGGGGAGAAATCCCTCTTCTATTAGAAGGTAGAACTACCTTTATTGAAATTGTAAAAGGATGTAGTAAAGTAAATTATTTATAGTAAAAATGAGTTTTATCAAGGTAGTAATTTTAAGCAAAAATTATAAAAGGTTGAATAAAATAAAATGTGACAAAGAGATATAAAGGAGACAAATATGTTTTGGAAGATGAAACATAAAACATAACCAATTATCAAAAATCAAAAACCTATTATCAATGTGAAGGAAATTGGGATATGACTTTGATGGGAAACCTCTATCATTCAATGGATAGGAAATACTAACATACATTTATAGAAATGTAAAACATACACAAAGGTAATCACATAACTGATAACAGAAAATAATAATCACTTTGTATTTCCTTTCTATAAAGTAAATAATTTCTTTCTAGCTCCACTAATATTTCACCAAAACAAAACTAGAAAATATAAATTCAAAAATAAATACTATAATGATTTTTTCATAGTTTTTTTACTAGTTTACAACAAATATGGCAAAATTCTAAAAAAAAATTGAATACATGAAAATAGTTTATACATACATTATCTACATAGAAATCTTGAATGCAAAGTTTGAAAAATCTCCTTGTATTGATCTTAGATGGATTCCAAGTACAATTTCCACTCTCAAAAGTTCTCTTAGAGGTTTCTAACTATCAAAATTTTTACAAATGAACCCCTAACTCATATTTATATCTTGAAATGGGTGGTTACTGAGCATACACTCATTTTTGCAGATTTAAGGACTTGTAAAAATACATTAGGGAATTATCACAACTTAAAATCTATAAAAATGAGTTGAGTAATTTGCACAACTTATAAAATTACTTTAGTGTTTTTATAACTTGTAAAATTATGTTAGAAAATTTACATGACTTGAAAAAAGTGTAATGGAAATTTGCATGACTCAATTTTTTTTAAAATAACTTAATACAATTGCATGAAATACAATGTGTGAATCACTAACACATAATATGACTTGAAAATCCTAAGTTAGAATCTTGGTCAAAGATTATTGATAAATCAACTTACTTCTTCATCACTGAGAATCATGGGAGATTCTTCTTTCTGTTATTGTAGCTTCTTTTTCTCATTTTGATATTTATTAAATTTTTGTAGGATCTCAAGAAACTTTTCTTCATCAAGACCATCTAAGTATGTGAAATCTATCTCTGCATCATAATGTAGCTTTGTCATTTTGTCAGTTATTCCATAATGTATTTTTTCCATTACATTGAGATTATTTAAGCTAAGCTAGTATTTGATCAACTTCTGAATTGATCTAGAATTGAATGCAAATTTAGGAGTTAGAATATCCTTAAATTTTGTATTAAATTGATTGATGATAATATATGGAGAAAATGCCCTACTATCATCATTAGTAATTGTACAATGCATTTTCTAAAGTCATATTATCTTAAGAATAGCCTATCCTCCCATGGATTTAGAATCACATAAATTTTTGGTACCTTCCTTGATGATGTGAATTCTAAACTTTGTAGCTCCAAAATTTTTAGTAAGGTATATAAATTCATCTTTCTTAATGACTCCTAATTGAATAAGATCATCTAAGTCAACATTATAAAATTATCTTGACTCAGGAAGTAACTCATTCCATTATGCATTTTCATAGTATATTTATATTCTAATTTTGTTTCATCATCATAGTATAATTGGATATCAAAGCATAGATTTATTATAGTCTAGATAAAACTGACTCCATGTTCTTCTGCTACATTTAGTGTTTTGGTATCTAGAAGTTGATGAATAATTAAAGAAGAAAATTGAATTGGATTTATCATTTCCTAAACCATTATTGTTAATTTCTCAACTTTTTCTTTGAGTTGATCCTTAATTATTTTATCATGATCCATCTTTTCAAACAAACTGCCAATAGCAGTTTGAACATCTTCCTTCATTCCTTCTCTTGTGGCTTTTCCCAAGTATATTTTTGATATTTGATAGTATAAATCATTGACACTATCTTTATCTTTTTATATAGGATAAGCAACTACTTATGCATATCTATCTCCATTTTATATGTGATTATCCTTGTCACAATTTTAGGATTTTTGACTATCTATGGAGGAATAGAAGTTATTGTACTAAAATCAATATCTTAGGGTTCCACAATTTTCTTTCTTTTCTTTAACACTTCGTCAAGCCAATCAAGAATTTAAATACTAATAAGAAACTATTGCATTTGAATAGAATTAAATTTTGTGGATATTTCATGAGAAGGGAGAATAGTTTCTAAAGGTTGGGCTTCCTCTAATATTATCTCATCTTTCTATTTCTCAACCAAATGACTTGGAGTTTTGAGTGAAGGATCCAAAAACAATTTTAAAAAAATTAGAGGGGGTAAAAACAAATAATTATTAGGTTAAGTAAGGGATGATGGTAACAATGAAAAATCAAATGTAAGAAATTGTTGAGTAGTGTTTGGTACCAATGTTTGAGATTGAAAAAAACTATTAAGAGGGACATCTTTAGAAATATAGATAACTATAGAACAATAATAATTCTTTATAAACCTTTTTATTTTTAGTTTGAGAGGTCTAAAGCTTGAATCAGTTATTGAGATAGTTTATTTTTCAACTTCTCCTTATGTTTTAGGAATGTCTTCACTTTCATTAGTTGTTTGAGATGTTTTCGCTTTAGTTTGTTGTTGTTTATGAAAGCTTCCCAATTAATCTTATATTATTGGTGGTGGTGGGAACCCTACTTGGTCAACATTGAATCCTCTATCTCTCAACCATTTTAATGTCCTTTCAAGTACACATTAAGTTCTTCTCACAAGAGAGGTTGATTTTTTCTTACTCTAATCAACCTTGGGACTTGGTTCAGATTCAAGTTTCTCTTTTTGATAATTGGGATCCAATGTATCCTCATCATCCAATATTTTATTAGGGATTTTTTTAATCCCAGATTTATTAACTATTTGAATATGAACCATGAGCAATATCTAATCCTCACATCCTTTTCATCATTACAATCCAACCAATAATCCTCAAAATGAGATACATGTTCATATAAAGAACCAATGACATGTGGCACTAAACCTCTTCTATCAAATGAAGCTTTTATTTCAATTGTCTTTAAAGTAATGCATGTCATCTCTTTTTAAACAATCTTACTTTAGCAATTGATGAGCATGTGCACTTGCCTATGGAGATAGGAAACTTCACTATAGATTTATGGTTACTGGTTAAGAATTTGTGACTTTCAACCAATTATCTTACCAGTTAATTTAAATCCCACTTGTTATCAACATACCTAGGAAGCATATATGGCGACAACTCACATCCATAAATTCTTAAATAATAAACAATGGTAAATTGAATGAACCAAGCTCCATATCTATCAATTTTTTTCATTGACTTCATAAATATTCTCATCTTTTAGGGTTATCTTTCAAAATTTTAGATGACATATTAAAGGAATGCATCATTTACTCTTTGAAAATGATGAAGACTTTATTTTAATATGAGTTGAGGGTATAACTCATATATCTTTGTAGTCTTGATGTTTCCTACTTGATTCAATCTACTATAGAATATCCTCCTGATAAATACATATACTAGATATGAAGTCATGTAGAATTTGGAATTTGTTTTAAATTCAATTAATTGGTTATAGATTGATTCATCGATCAATTGACCCTAACTAATGCATTTTATGTTTTGATAAATAATCCATATGTATCTATACATCTAAATTTTGAAGTTTCTTGCAGTTAGGGTCCCCCACTCTATGTAAGAGTGTGATCATGTCATTCACTTCATTCTTTAATTCAAACCTAGAAACATTCTTTGGGAGCCTTATTTTTGAATGCTTAAGCTTTGCTTACAATTGCTTATTCACCCATTTTGCACAGTAATTTGTGTTATCATCCCATAATTATTGAGTTGAAGTAGGAGATCAGTCAACATAACATTTTTGTTCTTAACTTATCAATATGTTCTAGAGCTAAATATATGATAAATTATCCTTTGGGAATCAACACCTACCTTTTCTATGGGTCACAATGTCTAGATATGGTTAAGACATATCTCTTAATCTGAATAAATGTGTCTTCACCACACCTTTTCAAATGATTAATTTCCATGTAATTTTTAAATAAGGTATGCTTTTGGGTCCTAAGAAATCCATCATCCTAAAACTTGAAGCACTAAACACATAACATGACATATGCACATTTTTTGGCCACACCATTTATTACCACAACTTCATTAGGAATTATGAAAACATTATTTTTCCTTTGAAGATATTTTTTAAATATGGACCATTTATTAAGAGAGATAAACAATAATAGTATTTGGATATTCTTAATTAAAACTTACTAGTGCATCAAATTTTAATTTCAAGATTGGAGTAATCCATTCCATGTGTAAGTCAACGTTTCAAGGTTGGCCATTGGAGTTATCTTAGTGTAAACATGGAAAAATAAGGTAGACCATCCCACTTAATTTTTTAATCAAGATATTACATTAGCTGAGCATAATTACATGAGCATTGAGTGTGAAATGCTTGCAATGGTAAATGTGCTCTAAATATTTGATAATACCTCATTTTCATGCCATCCATGTTCTTCATGGATCCAAAAGCATTGAAGTACCTTGTGAAAGTTGATATTACATGGGAGAATATACATATGGATTGTATAGTTCCAAAAGTCCCATTTTTTATGGTATTAAAATAAAGTACTCAAAACTACTTACTATGTCACTTGTCTCACATCAGATCAGATAAGGAGGAAAAAAATGCTAAAGATGGGATGTTTGATACCTAGTTATATAAGATTCAACACAATTAGAGGACCTAGATAATATTGTGATATTAACCACTTTGAGTGTTACCCCTAATGATTGAAAGATAAAATATAAAAAATAACTATTAGTTCACACTACCCCTTACCAAGTCATCAGAAGAGATCTATACAAATTGGGGCATGATAAAGTATTGCACTAGTGTGTCATGAGACATGAGTTCATAGAGGAATTTCATAAGGGAATGAAGGAATCACTAGTGGTCACTATAGAAGAGAACCCACCATATGTAAAATCTTATTTTTTGGCATTTAGTGGTTAACATAAAAAAGCTAATAAAAATGTGCAAAAATGTGACATTTATTATCAAGTTGGGAAGCCAAATAGGCATGATGGAATTTATTTGATCCCATTTGTTATGAAATAACCTTTTGATAAATGGGAAATTAATTTATTAGGTCCATATCACCTATCATGCTAAGGGTGGGTGCACAATACATTATAATAAAATTTGACTACCTTACTAGATGGGTAGAGGTAACTCTGACACAAAATTGCACCACTAACATAGTAGTGGTATTTACATTATAATCAAGTATGGGTTCCCCTTATGCCTCATAAGATATTGGGGTACGCACTTTTTGAATGAAATGGTGTGAATTTTGTTAGTATATTTTATGGTATCACACCACAAACCCACTTTATACTACCCATATGCCAATGGAATATTTGAGGCCTTTAATAAAATTATTGAAATGACCCTGACCAAGATTCATGATGTATGATGCAAATAATTGGATGATCATATATCTATCATGATATGGGATTATAGGACCATATTAAAAGAGGTTCTATAAGTCCACTCTGTTTTAAATAGTGTTTCTAAAGGAATCAATTTTTTCCATGGAGCTCATGGTGCCCTCCTTGCATATTGTGTGTGATAAGAGGATAGGTGATAAAGAATAATTTGACACATGATTGGAGGAGATCATGAAGCTATATGATAAGTACATGATCTTGAAAAGGAATCAAGGGGTCAAAAGTTTAAGGAAAAATATATGGCATGATAAACATATTAAGGGAAAAAATTATATAAGGGTGCACATGTATTGTCATATGATTCTAATTATGAAACACATCCAAGGAACATTCATATCTATTGGTGGGACCCTACTTCATCCATGATATTCTAGAGACAAAAACATGAAAAATTTGTACTTTATATGGATAAATTATCCTTGGACATGTCAATGGGAGTAGGCTCAAGATATTCAATGTGTAATTTGTATAAACTACTTAAGAATAAGGCTTATCCCAAATTGTAATTTTAATTCATGTTTTGTTTATTTTATTTGTAGTTTTTGTTTTTACAAATAATCATATTTTTTTGTTGTGCTAATAGAGTTAGTAATGAAGTAGATAACCTTATATTTTTAGTTGAGTGAGGGATTTCTTTGAGATCCTAATGTCAAACATATAAGTAGTTTTGAGAGGGTTTCATCACACCATTTTATTTTGAAATCTTTATTTCTCTTTGATGATAATAAGAGATATTTTTAATTCAATTACACTATTGGACCGTTTTTTGTGAGCAGGTAACATAAGTTCTAAAAATAATTCACCATCCATCATCTTTATTTAGCATGAAGTTTTATAAATATTTTCAAAGGTTAGAGTCATGCACACATTAACAAAATGGAAAGAATGGACCAATACATAAATATATGGGAACATGGTTTAAATAAGATAGAGTAAACTAATTACTACATTAGAGGACCATGCACATAAATATTATGGGGTAGAGAAAGGCTCAAATCATTATAGGTATCTAGTGGATACAATTAAAAAACCAACCAAGTATCTATATAAGTGAGGCATGTGGTGAATAAGAAAAAATAAGAGGGTTACACATTGTGCCCAAGAATATAAAAATGATTTAAAAGCGTGGGTCACACTTAAATGGAATTGTGTAGAGATGATGTCACTAGGAGTTAATATGGAAGTATTAAAATGGTAGTAATGACAAACTAAACATAATGATGTGTTGTTAGTAAAATTTAACATTGATGGGTGGTATAATTTGTCCCTTGCATGTATTTTTCATCACTTGTCATTTTCAAAAAGATTTGAATGAGATAGAAGTGCATATCATATTGAAAACCCTTGGGCAATAAAAAATACAAATAAATTGTAGGCTTTGAGTGAATTTGTGGATATAATTTAGATTTACAAGGGAATGTGAATCATTTAAAAATTGATTTGGAGAAATAAGAGTGGAAGGAAGGAAAAAATTGTTAAATCAGGGTTCAAAAAGAATGTGTATGCCATTAAATTAACCTTAAGTTTAGATCCATAACAAAGATAAAGGATTATGAGAGAATTAAGTGACCTAGAATTATTAAAAGATAACATAAACTTAGAATGCCACTTAAAAGTATGTCAATTATTATGGTTTCAACAATCAAAAATCACATGTGATTCACAAATCTAGAGGGAGGTGACTCAATCATCATTATATAGGTTACATTAGAGATTTTGAAAGGAAAGGATGAATATGTGCCACTTAAAATTGTAGAAATATAATTTCTTAACTTATGGTTATGTAGGGAGGAGTAGGCATCAAAATTACATCAACATAGGATTGAGGATTATAACCATTGAGCATCAAAAAATGGGGCAAACTTCAATAAATATTGTATAGTAGAGGTCAAGATATTAGTCACATATGAGATGATCACATTCGATGTGTAGGTGAATATATCCCTAGAAAATAGTAGAGTATTACAACTATTTGAGATGCTTTATTTTTAAAAATTAGATAATTTATTTTGATTCCTCCTCTTGCACATACATTGAATAGGGTTTTATTTACATGGCATCACATGAATATGTCACCTAGGTGCATAAGTAGGTCTACAGGGTTACCTTGCATTATCAAGGACATGGAGCTTATACTAGCCAATACCAAGAAGGTAGATAAAGTGTCCAAGGTTGTTTCATGTAAATTTTCACTTAAGTTATAGGAAAGAGAGAGAAAAAACTCAATATGGGTATGGTTGAAAAACATTTTTGGTTGTACATGTGTTGAATCAAAATATTATGAAGAGCTCCTCTTTGGCTTGGGAGGAAGACCTATAGATAATAAAGCACTAAAGCAAACTTGTTTGTTAGATAGATAGTTTGGTGGATTGCCTAGCGATAGCTAGATCCTAGAAGTGAGAGCTTCCTTAGGGGTTGTTAATTGACATGTTTTAAATAATAAAGTTGATAAACTAGAAAGAAGGTACTTACATAAATAATCAAAAGGTACTAAAATTGAAAGAAAGAAAGCTTGTTAGAAAAATAGACTAGAAATGATCTAATTAGTGATAGACTAATTAATAATAGTGCTAATAGGTCAGGGTATGATTTAGAAAATTAGAAGGGGGTCTGTAAGTGGTCAAAAATATTAAAAAGTGGATTTGGTTGGGTGTAGGTGGGTGAAATCAGCTTATTGTTTTTTTGTCTACAAGTTACCATTGATGGTTGGGGTGACCATCAATGGTTAGACCTAACCGTTGGCAATTGGGGTCCAACCATCGATGGTTAATTATGGAATTTTGGGTTTGATAAATAAAAGATGATGAGATTCTATAGATGAATTTTGGGAGTTATGTGAGGGCTAGATTGATTGTAAAAGGGAGCAAAAGTATGTGAATATTAACAAACAAGTGCTTGTCTCACCATAAGTTAGTTGGGTGGTTGGTTGTTTGGTAGAGTAATGGTACTTGAAAGCTTGGTTGATAGATGATAGTAAGTTGGATCTCAATAAGATCATTGATAATACTTGATCATGTGGATGATGTTAATTGATCAGATTGACCTATAAACTAAACTCTTAAATGCCTGAGTTATTAATTATTGCAGATGATTGACCTCCCAAGCCTTTCTCTCTTATAGACATAAGCAAGAGGTGGAAGTGAAGGTGTAACTAGGTCATCTAAATATAATTTGTACATGTAAAGGCTCACAACACAAATGATATAAGTTTATATTTAGAAAAGGGTCGATAGAGCTTGCATTATCTTGGTGAAGAGGTGGATCCTGACCATCGATGGTCAGGGGTTCCCAAGGCTAATCATGGATGGTCAGGGTCTATAAGAATAAGGTCTTGAAGGTTAGGATTACTCAACTAGGTATAATTGAGTATAGATTTGTTGGCTTAGGCTTGATAGGTGTAGGCCAGTCCTAATAATCATAGGTGTGTATATTTTTGGTGTCTACATTTAGCCCTTTTTTATTGTGCAACTTGCATCAATGAGCTATAAAAAAAATGGAGTATGGGTCATGGGTCTAGTTGTATTGAGAGTAGGAAGAGGTGTTCCCCCTCAAACTAGGATTTGTGAGGTGGAGATAAATTGGGGATGGGTTTGATAAGTGGTAGATGGTAAGTCACTCGGTGGTGACATGAGGTCGGGCATTTGAGATGCAAATGTGTAGATAGAATGTGATGAAAGGTGTGATATAAAAGATCATGCATAGATGATAATACCAATGTTGGTAAAAATAAGGGTCAATTCTAAGAAATACAAGTGATAAGTGAACTACGTGATCACCTATGGGTGTGGTGGCTAGGAACACTCATAAATGCAAGTCTACTAAGTGATCTATGTGTGTCCATTAGGTATCTAAGGCAGGAAGTGCTCCTTAGGAAAACACAAATGGGTCAAGTTTCATGGGTATATAAGGTAGGAAGTAACCTCAATGAGACACAAGTAGGTCAGTATATAGGTGGTGTAAAATATAAAAGGGTCAACATGGCAATGTTGTCACTCTGGTCAAAAGACTGGGCAAAAGGTGTCACAAAATTGCATGTTTGATGGGACAAAAGAGACCAAAGGTGAGGTGGTGATGTGGTTGAGTAGGTGGGAGAAAGGCATCTCAAAAATAGGTAAGTGTCTAATGTAAATTGCATGAAATTAAGAGATTATCGATAAAAGGTGAAAATTGGGTTTTTAGGGTATCCTGATCATTAATGATCTAGGTCCCCAAAAGGTGATCATAAATGATCACCTTGACTATCAAATATTAGGGTAAACCCTAAAATTTTAGGGGGTAAAAGTAAAAAACAAAAGTTAATTTGTCACTTTTACTATTGGGCTTTATTTGATCAAGCTCTGAGTAATTTTGGTGTTTTGCGAGGAGGGTGCATACTGAGGTGGATGATACTCATTAGCTAAGGTGTGTGGTAGAGTATGTGGTTCTAGGATGTCGGGAGCATGAGGATGTGAATAAACACCTACTCAAGGGATCATACCACATAAGAGGTTGAGAAATGAGGTAGGGGGTGCATGAAATTGGTAGATAGGATTGATTTTTATTTGCTTGTGTTTGTATGGGGGGAGGGTTTATAAATTTTTTATTTGGGCCTACATGCCCTAGATAAGGTTTTGAGGGTTTTGGGCACATGGGGTGGGTAAAGCATAAAATTAATAGGGTGTGCAAGTGATTTGGGTAGCATGTTTATCTAGGGATGTTATGTAGGGTAGTGTGTTTGAATTTGTTTCCTAATTTAGGTCCTGGTAGGTTTGGGTGTTTCAGCCATGGAACACCCATAGGTGACCATTGATAGTGAAATTTGACCATTAATGATTGATACCCTAGGAACTAGGGGTCCCAACCATCGATAGCCAACATGACCACCAATGGTTAGTCATGATAAGGTGGATTTTTTAAAGGTGTTTAGGGATTAGGCATGGTTTTAGCCTAGATTCTAATGGTTAGGGTTAAGATAAGTGGTTAGGCTTGAAGTTTGGTCAGCTAGGTTGGGTGCAAGGGGTAAATGGGTTGTGGTTATGATGAGGTCAAATATGTTAGGGTTAGTGGCATGTTTAAAAGATAGGGTAGACAAGACCAATTGGGGTCTAAACCAGGCATTTTGATTTGGTTTAGGCTCAAGAGCAGATATAGATGTGTGATCATGTGCTATGAATATTCCCTACACTACTTGATGGGATGATTACTAATGATTGGGCACATATGGAGGTAGTATGGATAAGAGGTATGAGGCACTACCAATACATGCCTAGGGATACATCCATGATAGTAGCATTCATTGAGAGATGGGATCCCACTACTAATACCTTCTTGCTACTAATCAAGGAGATGATTATTCTCTCAGAGGATGTCCATAGGATCACTCATCTCCCATTATGTGATAAGGTGATTTACCAAATTAAGTAGGAAGAGTGGGATGAGTATGTCAGGTATCTATATGGAGATGATAGTGACCAAGTCCACTAGCACTTTGAAGGGTATAGTTATACAAAACTATATGAGAGGGCTCTCAAGGAGAGGAGAGTTATGATGATGCTGATGATCATGGTTACTTGCTTTAGGCTCCTAGATTCTAGTAGTGGGAGATTCCCCTATATACTAATGATATTTTTGGTTGAGCTATTATTGGGGAGGATAGTATTTGGTTGGGTCTCAATGCTTCTAGTTTAGATTTATAGAGAGTTATGGGGATTTAGGCACTACAAGAGGTATGGTGTTAGCATGGGTATGGTCCTACACTACTGGACTGTGAACACATCTGGGTTATTAGACCTATGGGATTTCCATGGGTGGGGTACATATAGATAGAGTTCCCTATTAGATTTATGAGGTGGAGGGATGACTATGATGCATCAGGGGCTAGAGGTGGAGCACATGACATTGAGTGGTTTAGTGCTACCTTAGGGGCATTAGTAGCTAAAAACATTACATGAAGACTATACCTATATTTCCCTATCTAGATAGGCTACAGGAGGGTGACCCTTGCTATACAGAGTTACAAGTAGATAATGAGCCACTAAGAGGGTAAGGTTGAGTTGATTCCATTCAATTGAGTGTGGCACCAATTTGGCTTGTTATAGGGTGTATCAATTCCATATCTATGGTATATGAGGTAGGAATCAGAGGTTTATCTATCAATGCTCCAACCTATTTAGATAGTTTTAGATGATGGCTTTGAGGAGATTCCTATTAGGGATCCCATAGATGATACAAGATACACAGATGGATACATGACTTGGCACTAGCCTATCTATGCAGCTATGGATGTGGGTGGAGATGATGGGGGGTGGAACTAATAGATGTAGATCTAACCAATCATGGTGTATAGGTAGGGGTAGTATTGGCCATGGCCCAAGCTCAAGTATAGGCTCTATAGGGATAGGTGGCCAAATTATAGGGCTATATTCAAGCATTACAAGGTTAGCTCACCACTGTTATAGATGAGAGAGATCTACTCAGATAAAGGGTTGGGGTAGGTGTAATAGCAATAAGAGGGCCACTGAACATAGTTCCTCGAGCATGCTATCTAGCTACCATGGTAGAGATTAGATATTATGAGGTGATTTTATTATACCATCCATCCTAGGCTATGAGGTATGTAAAGTATAGAGAAATCTTAGATGGTGGACCATCGATAGCTACTCTAGCTCAGTGGGCTATGATAGTTATATAGGTAAGGGGACCAAGGGGACCACCACTAGGTATAGGTATATGCATAGATGGGGTTAGTGGTAGTGGTGCAAGTGCATGATTATTTTGAGATATGTTATTTTGATACCAGCCTATGTGTTGATGCAGTGAGATGTATATGTTTTAAAAGATCTTGACATAACTTGACATGTATTATTTTTTGATGATTCGATGTATATGATGGATGCTTATGATGTTATATATGATAGTTGTTTATGGTTTGTGATTATGGCTTGTGGTTTCAATTCATATTTATAATGTTTCACTTAGTAGATTAGGCATGTGATGCTAGAAAGTTAGCTATGATTATCTAATTTTTCTCATGGTTATGATAGGATATGTTATGGATGGATACATGTTGTGGCTTTATTTATGGTTATATAGGTGAAATGGGAAATGGTATATGCCCTGATGTTTTGCTCATTGATTTGGTTTATCTGTATGATGGTGTAATGACATGATTATAGGTGCATATCATGTGATTGATGTTCATGGTTTGTTATGATATGTTTACATTATGTTTGACTTATTGATAGATATATGCTAGTACTTATTGACAGAGTTCATGATGTTCATGCTTTTGATGTGATGTTTATTGTTCATGTGCATAGTGATAGGCCTACATAAACTAATAAAATATAAGAAAAGGAACATGATGACTTTTAATTGGTAAAGACCAACACAAAACCCAAAGGTGGATTAGATTAGTAAAAATAATCCTTTCCCATGATTCACATTAGCATGCTTATGTTGATAAATAGGGATCCAGATTATATTATATAAAGTAATCTCATAGTCCCATGCATATGATATGTGAAGGGAGAATGGGTGAAACTGGAACTATTAGTGAGGCTAGTATGCCTTTTCTATGGGTGTCAAAAGAGGTAGTATAAATAATTCTATGTCCATATATAAGTGTAGATTAATCAATGTGACAAGTCTACTAAGGAGAGCTAATTGTGGTTTTCCAAGATTATTATTATTATGAGAGTTGATTATAGATTTCAAAATTCTTTTGCTCTTGCTTTTGATTTTACTTTTGCTTTTGCTTGAGGGTTGGGGTAGCTGATTGATGTGGGAAGCTTCCAAGAAATGGTTGAATTTGACTAATGCTTTACTCAAGCATTATTCAAGGGAGTGGTCTAAGTTTATGTGTTTAGTTCAAATGCTTTTGATAGTTGTCCTTTAAGGGAGAAGTCCACCTTAAGTTTGGCAATTTTAGAGGATTTTCAATAGCTATCCGTCAAGGGAGTAGTCTATGAATCCTAAGGATGACCCATAGTTTGTTTTTGCTATTTGATAATGTTTTTTATTTTATTTTTCTTGACATAGACTTTCCCATCATGCTCAATGGATTACCTTTATGAAGGCAAAACTAAGCTGAAATGAAGGTTCAATAGGTGAAAAAGAGGTATAGGTGACAACTACCAAAGGAACCAATCTCAAGGAGATGGGAAATACTATGAGAATCTTGTCATGGATAGATCCATGATACCCACAATTCAATATTGGGCTATAATTGTGATGGATAATCACATGATTAAATTTTAGTCAATTACCCCTAAAAGAGGGAAATGAATGTGGTTTTAAGGGATGAGCTTAAGTTAGACAAATGATGATTGTGATCCCTATGTAACAATAAAAGGGATGAAAATATGAAGCATTGAGAGGCTTAGGTTCTGGTTTGATTTCAAGAGAGGACAAATGATAAGATCTTGATCCGTACTTATGGGTAATGATATAGGGTCTAAGACAATTGAAAGCAAATTTTACCCTTTTGATTTTCTCCATATTAGTTACATGTTGGTTTTCCTTGAGGACAAGATCTCCAATGTTGAATTATCAAACTTTTAGGTGTTTTTTATAGGCTCATTTGATTTATTATTGATAGACACAAAGATGGGAAAGAGAAGATGAATAATTCTCATCAAGTAGCTCAAGTTGAGCTAAACTTTCTTGATGATAATCATTTTTTGAAACAAGGTTGTGCAAAGATATGCAAAGAGTAAGTATTTATAATTTTAGAGGCAATACAACCTTGACTCTAAATGCACGAGAAAAAGGTGTAGCACCTGTAGTATTTTGGATGTTAGTGTGATATGCCCATAAGGTGAAAGGGATGTGCAAGTGCCAATCCCAACTTGAGGCATTAACAATTTTAATAAGCATGTTGTTAAGGGTTTTGTTAGAGGTTTCAGCTTGTCCATTTGCTTTTGGGCAATAAGGGGATGAAAAGATAAGTTTAATACCAAATACATGATAAAGGCCTTAAACTTGTTTTTTTTTAAATATTTGCCATTATCGATGATGATCTTATGGGGAACACTAAAACCATAGATGACATGGTGGGTGATAAATTCAACAATCTTTTTAGCTTTTATCAAGACAAGAGGAATAGCCTCCACTCATTTGGTAAAATATTTGGTTGAGGTAATGATAAAATGATGTCATTATGAAGACTGGGGGTTGATTTCACTAATAAGGTCTAGACCCCATTATGAAAAGGGCTAAAAGTTTGTGCAAATGTGAAGATTGTTTTTAGGTGCATGATGTAAATTAGCATGTTATTGACACTTGACACACTTTTTCACATAATCATACCAGTCTTGGTTAAGGGTAGGCTAGTAATAGCCTAGGTGGAGGATGCATTTAGCTATAGTGAGTTTAGTAAAGTGGCCCCCATAGATACCCTCATGTGTCTCTTTGATAGCATGAGAGGATTCTAGACTATGACGGAAATAGAATAGGAGGCCATCAAAACCATGTTTGTAGAGAATTCTGCCCAAAATGGTCTAATGTGAGGTGCTCTAGATAAACACCCAATGGGCATTCTGAGAGAGACTAGAGGGAACTATGCCAAGGTGAAGGTAGTCAAAAGTTTATTGACTCCAAAGGCCAAGTAGGATCTCCTCCACACTAAAGATGGTTGGAGTGTCTGATTTGGTGTAGGAGGGATCGGTGAGGTGATGGATAATGATTGATAGTTTGGATTTTGAGGGTGCTGATGAGATCTAAGAGGTGAGCAAAATCATGGTATTAGTAAATTTGTTGGTAGATCATGGGGTGCTTTAAATATGGTAGTGTTCAAATGATGCTAAAAGATTTGTAACTAGTTACCTGTACATTTTTAAATCCTCATTCTTACACTAGTAAATACCAGTGACTTGGTTGACCACAAGTTAGGAGTCACCAAAGATATTTATTGTTATGACTCCCAAGGCTAAAGAAGTTTGTAGGCCTATCACTAGGGCTTTAAACTCAACCATATCATTGGTAAATTCAAATTTGAGTTTAAATTATAAATGGAGTGATTCACCAATAAGGGGGATAAGGATGATACTAGCTCCCCCACCATGCTAACATTTGGAACCATCAAAAAACATGGTTACTTGATTGGTGAAATTTACTGGAGATAGGCTTGTTATAAACTCATCTAGAAACTCAAGAGGAAGAGGTTGGTTATTTTTTAGGGGTATTTCAAATATATGGTCAACATTAACCTACCCCTTGATCATTTTTTGCTATAAAAACTCAAGGTCAAACTTAGCTAGCAGTTTAAGCCACTTAGCCATACATTGGTTTTGGTATGGTTTGGAGTGCATGTACTTGAGTGAATCGGTATTAGTTATAACAATTTTTTTGTGGTTAATAAGGTAGTGGTGAAGTTTTGTGGCCACAAAGACTAGATCTAATCATAATTTCTTGATATATGTGTATCGAGTCTCATACTTGACAAGTGTGCAGCTAATGTAATAGATGACTTGTTCTTTGCGTTATTCATCTTGATGGGCAAGTATTGCCCTTAGGGAATGGTCAGTGGTAGATATGTAAAGGTAGAAAAGTTGGTCATCTTTAGGAGGTGTGAGGATAGGTGGATATATAAGATACCCTTTGAGTCTATCAAATGCCTTTTGATAATCAACATTCCACTTAAAAAAGACATCCTTTTTCAAGAGGTGATGGAAGGTTTGACACCAATTAGAGAGTTAGGAGATGAAGTGATGAATGGATTGAAGCTTCCCCTGTAAAATATGGAGTGTTTTAAGATTGGTTAGAGGTATAATCTTGAGGATGGCTTTAGTTTTTACCAAATTGACCTTGATTCATTGAATGGAAATGGTGAAGCCAAGAAGTTTTCTTGACAAGACCCCAAAAATACTTTTCTTGGGTTGAGGCAGACATGATAGCTGATAAGTCACTCAAAGATAATCTTGATAATGGCTAAATGGTCTTTACGAAGCTTGGACTTCCCAAGAAGGTCATCCACATAGTCTTCAACTATTGTATGGACAAGGTCATGGAAAATATAGGTCATGAAATGTTGGTAGGTTGTGCCAACATTTTTAAGACTGAAGGGCATGACTTTATAGCAAAAATTCCCCTATTTTGTGTTGACCTTTAAGGGTAATCAAAATTTTATTATAACCTAAAAATCCATCCATGAAATACATCTCATGGCCTACTATAAGATCAACAAGTTAGTTAATGCTAGGTAGAGGAAAGTCATCCTTTGGGTAGGTAAGGTTGAGGTCACAAAAGTCCACATAGATACATAGTCCCCCTATGGCTTTAGTGACAATCACAATGTTTGAAACCCATTGGGGATAATTGATGGGTTGAATGAAGTTTATATAAAGAGGCTTTGAAGCTCTTCTTTACAAGGAGAGTTATGCGAGGATGCATTTTTAATAATTTCTATCTAACATGTTTGGCATCATGGTTAGTCACAATGTTTTGGGTGGAAATGGCTAGGTCAATACTGGTCATATCATCATATGACCAGGTGAATGCAATACTATAGCCCTAGAGGAAGGTAGATAAGTCTTGTAGTTCCTTAGGGGTGAGAGTTTGGCCAATTTTGATGACATGGGGTTTTTTTGGAGTACCTATGTCAATGTTTATAGTAGGTTCATTCAACATGGTTGAGGTCTCTAGAGGTAAGTATTTTTAGATGGAATTATCAGGCGCACCAAGGTAGGTGAGAATAGAATCATCATCTTAGCACTAGATGGTGTGAATGGTAGGAGAGTCTTCTCCCACCATCTTAGGATGGGTTAAAGTGATGGATATGGGTGCCCCCTCCTTTTGATAAGTAAAAGGGTTGAGGGTTATCATATTGTCAGAAAAAAAATTTAGGTGGGATGATGTCCTCATCCTCACACTCAAGTGGAGGGGTTATTGGTGAGGAAGGGGTTTCTTCTTCAACAATGGTAATGGTAGGTTATTTGGATTTCTTCTTATTTGGTAGACTAAATCTAATGTTGTGTTTCTCATGAGTCTTATGGGTCTCAATCAAGGTCAATGTGTGTGGGACATGCTCATATCATCCTAAACCAAATCCCTTCTAGGCACATTTGTGAAGGTATAGTTTGGCAAAGTTAGGGTTGTCCAAGTAAGAGAAGTTAGAGGTGAATGGTTGAGGTGAGGGTTAGGTGGTGGTAGTGTTAAGTGATTTTTTAATTCCTCCATAGATAAAGTGGGTTTGATATTTGGGATGTCCTAAAGGAATAATATCACTGATGTTGGGATCATAACCTGGTTGATGGTTGAGCTTTCTATATTCTTGTAGAGTTTGGAAGGCATAAAAAGTGAGGAGATGATATTCTCCAAGGGTTAAATGCCTTAGTGGAAGGGGAAGTAATGGCTTTGGCTTCTGTGGGTGAGGGCATGGTAGTGGATGCTTGTGGCATTTTGGATGGAGGTATAAGAACATTATTATGTCAATAGGTTATATTAAATGCTATAAAATGGATATGGTCATCTTATATGGTAAAAAATTGACCTTCATGTTCAAACTTGACACATTGATGGAGGGTGCAGGGTAAACAACCCATTTCATAGATCCAAGGTCTCCTAAGCAAAACATTGTACTGAAATTCACCTTTGACCACATAGAAGGGTTTAAGGAGCATGTGAGGTCCTAGATGGATGTGAAGGATGAAATTTCCTAAGGTGGTGATCATAGTGTCCTTAAAATATCTAAGGATCACTAGAGTTATGGACATGACATTATCTGGTAGCTTGAGTTGGTCATAGGCATTGGAAGAGATAATGTTGATACTGGCTCTCCCATCGATCATAACCCATTTGATGTAGGTTTGGTTGATATGGGTGGTAATAAAGAGAGGGGTATTTGGGTCCTTAAGGTGGATAGAAGGTATCTTTGAGTCCTTGAAGGTAATAAGGGTGGAGAGTTGGAGAGCACCAATAAAGGCCTCTATAGGTTAGAAATCACCCAGTCTGACTTTAATGGCCTGCATAGCCTTGATCATGGTCAGACAATGGTGGGGTAAGGTGTAAATGAGATTTTAAAGGCTCATCTTAGCTAAGGTCTGATGGAGTTGTTTAAGAATGACCCTCCTGATGGATTTAGAGGGGTTAGCCTTTGATGTGCCTAAGATGGTAAATTTGGGCTTAGTTAAAGATGTGGAGGTTTAGGTTTGGTTTGGTTTAGGATGAGTTGGTGGGTATGTCCAAGGAATGAACACTCTGGCCTTCCCTTTATCCTTTTTCTTTGATCATGTGACCACATTAATGGTATGAATAAAGGGGAAAGGTGGGATATGAGGCTAGGTAGGCTCTTGGTCACTTTGAAGTAAGAATGGGGGATCAAGAATGTGTTAGTGACTAGTTTTTGGGTGTATTGGTAGATGGGTCAAGGGAGGTTCATCTCGTAAAAGATCATCCTCATCATAGAGTTGATGGATAATGTCTTGGAAAGCTTTGCATTTTTCCATGTCATGTCCAGGTGTCTTATGATAATAATAGATTTGATAGTCATTATACCAAGTTGTTTTCAAACTAATAGGATCGAAAGGTCTAATAAGTGGTAAGGTGAGGCAAGAGGCTTGAAACAACCTTTAAAAAATGGTTGAATAAGACTCAACTAGAGGTGGGAAAGGCCTAAAGGTTGTTATCTTGGTGGGTAGGTGGGTTGTTCTAGTGGCAACAATTTTAGTGAGAGATGGTTTGGGTAAGGTGGTGCTTTTGGTTATGGTTTTGGTCTAGGTATGTTGGTAGGTGGGGTGTTTGGGGTTGATAATTTGGTTACTGGTAGTTTAGGAATGAATGGTGTATTCAATAGTAAATGGGTTGGCATAATCAACAATGGTGGGTGACATATGTTAAAGGGGGGTTGCTTCTTAAGTAAGGTTTATGAATAAGGGCCCAAGACATAAGGCAAAGTGGAGGGAGGTAAAAACCTAGCCATGTGGTCGTTCAATGGTTTGGCCTCTTTGGTTGGTTTGAGTTGAGGTTAGATATAATATTGGAAGGGGTTAGTTCCACTTTCAAGGATGGGTGAACCAAACATTGATAAAGGAAGACACTAACATTTGTAAAGGGTTTGGTTGGTGACTTGACTGCCTGAGGTATGATTGCTTCGATTGGTTGAGAAGGTGAGGGTTTGATAGATGTTTTGATTGGTTTAAGAGGTGGTGGAAAGGTGGTAGATTGGTTGGTTGAAAGTGTGCTAAAAGGTTCAGGTTTTTTGATGTAAGGGAGCCCTAAGTGTTTCCAAAAAGTGGTGTGATTTATGCCTAATTTTAGGGAAATTGTTTTTTTGCACTAATGTAGAAAAAGGTTTGTGTACTAGTTTTGCTCCATGTGTAGTGGATCTAAAAGATAGACTTGTAAGTTGGGGAAGATGGTTAGTAGGTTGGTTGATTTCCTAAGGTGAGGGAATTAAGGTTGAGATAAATGGCTCATCCATGGGAGGTGTTGGTATAAATGCTTCTCCTTTATGAATAATATCCATAGGAGTAGTGGTTTATTAGGTAGTTGGTGAAGGTGGTGAATCAAGAACATTTATTTATTTAGATGTGATAATTGAGTTAATATGTGATGATTCCAAAGATTTATGAGGGTAGATAGGGAGAAATAAACTTCTTTGGTTTGGCTATCTAAAGGAGGGGAAGGTGACTTTATTACCTTAATAAGTGAGGTGGGGGAAGAATGGGTAAATTGGATGATTGGGTCCTCATTGGTAGGTGTATCATGAAAATATTCAACCTATGTGTCAACATTTTTTATAGGGGCATGGTTGGGAAAAGGTTGGCTAAAGATGTCAAGAGCTTGATTTTGAGGGGAATTAGGGTTATCCAATGTGAGTTCTCCCTTGTTAATGAGGCTTTGTAAAACATTCTTAAAGGTATTACATCGGCTAATGTCATGTTCAATTAGCCAATGAAAGGCACAATGGTCATTCTCATTGTACCAAGTAGGTGGTAGATGAGAATAATCAAACTATTAGGGAGGTTTAATGGGTAGAAGCTATATAATTTTAGCTTTCAATAACTTTTCTAGAACTGAGGCATAAGACTTTCCAAGAGTGAATTATTTTTGGTTGCTTCAGTTTGGGTTCTATAAGCTTTGGTTAGAAGGATTGGGAGAGTTTTGTTGAGTGATATTAGGTGGTGGGGCATCCTTAAGGAAAACTGTATTTGTAGTCCACTTACTCTTAGTCCTAGAGTTATCTTGATTGCTTGTTTTAGAGGAGGAGGCTTCATTGGTTTTGAAGGTGGAGTTTTTATTTTGTAAATTTAGTTTACCCTCATTTATGGCTCAATTTTCTAAATTATGTGCCATGGTAAAATCTTCATCAAAAGTTATAAATCTTTGGACATGTAACATAGAAGAGACATGTTTGCTGTAAGCCTTAGTGAAAATTTCTATAAGTTTAGGTTGAGGCAAGGAGAACAAAAGTTAATTAATCAAGCTTCTCCAATGGGTGATCAAGTCAATAATGGATTCATCATCTAATTGCCTAATAGAATATAGGTTGGTGATGGATGCCTTCTTGGAAATGTTGATGGAGAAGTGATCTAAAAATACATGTGCTAGTTGGGTGAAAGAAAAGATGGAATTCTTGGTAAGGGTACTATACCAGTCGAGTGTTAGACCAGATAAAGACATGGGGAAAGTTCAAAGGATAAGGTCATCATCATAATCAATCATGTATCATGCATGCCTAAAATACCTAAGGTGTTACTGGGGGTCTTCCTTGCTTTGAAATTTGGTAAATTTTAAAAGCTCCCATTAAGGAGGCTAAGGTTTGATAAGAGCCAAGGGATGAATAGGTTTGTTACAATTCTGATCATAGGATAGGATGTTATGAGCCCCTAAAATGGATGACTCAAGGTTGGTTATATTTTCCATGAGAATTTTCATTAGGTCAATTTGAGGTAGTGCACTAAAAGGATTGTAAGACTAGTATTGTGGTTGAGGTTGGGAAACATATTGGTAATTATTTGGCAATTGAGAGGCTACCACATATTAGAATGTAGATGCTAGAAGTTGGGTAGGCTAGGTTGATGATGGTGGTTAGGTAGTAGGTACATACCCTTATGGGTTAGGGATATATCCTAGATTGGGTGCAATAAATACTTGTTGGGGGTTTCTATAGATTGGGAATGTACAATTGTTGGGTTGGTAATAAGAGGGGAGGTAATGACCTTTGTGTTAAGAGGGGGTGAATTAGAAGGGATAGGTACCCCTAATCTTGGAAAAGGGGTATTGACCAATAGGTTGGGTTTGATAGAGGAAATTTTAGTGGTGCTGATGGTAGATGTTCTAACAATAAGTGGAGTGTGATGGGTTGATGGTTGGGTAATCCCCAAGGTAGAGGAGTCATTGGTAAGGGTAGAAGGTGTAAGGGGAGCGGTTGGTTGGATAGGTTGGTTTTTAGTTGTGGCGTCAAAGGGGTTAGTGGATGAATATGCTTAGGTGGTTAAAGACTGGGTAGTGACCATGGAAATAGAAACATCCCCCATAAGGTGGGATGACATGCCATAAGGAGGATCGTGAGATGGACTTGAAATTGGGGCATGACGAGGGGAGGTATTAAGGTAGTGTTGAAGGGAAATTGGGTTGTTATCCAAAATAGTGTAAAATCCCATGTCTCCTTGGGGAAATACCTAAGGAAAAGTAGGGCTTCCCAATAGATGAGGTGAACCTTCTACCTCAGAGATGTACTTCATAGATTAGGAGGTAGAGGAGGCTATTTGATTTTGCTCTACTAGGTCTCTTCATTGTTGGTGAGTGAGAACCACACAAGAAAAAGGGGAGATAAAACAAGAACAATCTCACCACTCAAAAAGGAAGAAGACAAAAAAAAATGATCAAGGCAATCAAGACACACACTATGAAATACATTTAAGCCTAGAGGTTAGTTTTAATCTCGCTTTTAGCTTATGCCTTAGTTTATGCGTATGCATGATAGAAGTTGGCTTGTAGATAAAATACTATAGAAGTAGTATATGTTTGGTTTTAAGTTTTTTAAGTGCTCAAAATAATTTTTATTGTAATCAATACGTGGCTGGGTATTGGGGCTTACCCCCCTCACTTCACAATCCCATAGCGATAAGAGTGTGGGGTGATTAGCCAATATATTTTGATATCTAGAGTTTATACTCAACCAGAGAGTTGAGTTGCTTCTCCCTTTGATAATTAACTCTAAGTAGGATTGTTTGGAAAGGGTAAGGTGATTACTAGGTGATGAAATCCTAGTCAGGACTTGTCTCAAATTATTTTGATGTTTGATTGATTATGTGGTTTGGATAGTGTTTGTAGTAAAAAGTGTGCTATGATAAGATTATTGTGATTTAATTCAAAGTGAAGTAATGTTAAAATAAAGAAATAGATGCAGTTGATTTTAAGTCCAAAAGAGATTTTAGTTTTAATTATGAGCATAGATAGTGATAAAAGCATATAGATGCAAATACAGACTCTAGGTCCCACTGGGCATGCCAAAATGTTTCATGTAAATTTTCACTTAAGTTCTAGGAAAGAGAGAAAAGAAACTTGATATGGGTATGGTTGAAAAATCTATTTGGTTGGGCACATGTTGAATCAAAATATTGTGAAGAGATCCTCTTTGTCTTGGAAGGAAGACATGTAGATAAGAAAGCACTAAAGCAAACTTGTTTGTTAGACAGATAGTTGGGTGGATTGCCTAATGACAACTAGATCCCAAAAGTGAGAGCTTCCTTAGGGGCTATCAATCCACATATTTTAAAAAATAAAGTTGATAAACTAGAAATAAGTTACTTGCATCAATAATTAAAAGGTATTGAAATCGAATACAAGAAAGCTTGTTAGAAAAATAGACTAGAAATGATCCAATTAGTGATAGACTAATTAATACTAGTGATAATAGGTTGGGGTATGCTTAAAAAATCATCAAGGGGTATGTGAGTGGTTAGAAACATAGAAAAGTGGATTTGGTTGGGTGTAGGTGGGTGAAATTAGCTTGCTAGTTTTTTTGCCACAGGTGATCATCGATGGTTGGGGTGACCGTCAGTAGTTAGGTTTGACCATCGATGGTTAGGATCCAACCATTGGTGGTTGATTGTGGAATTATGGGTTTGATCAATAGAAGATGATGGGATTCTATAGATGAATTTTGGGAGTTAGGTGAGGGATAGATTGATTGTGAAAAGGAATAAAAGTATGTGAATATTAACAAACAAGTGTTTGTGTCACCAAAAGTCAGTTGGGTGGGTGGTTGAAGCAGTTATCCTATTGGTGGAATATAGCTTGATTGTGGTAGAGTAATAGTACCTAAAATCTTGGTTAAGAGATGATGGTAAGTTGGCTCTCAATAAGATGGCTGAAAATGTTTGACAATGTGGATGATTTTGATTGATCTATTTGACCTTATTAACCTATCAAAGAAACTCCTAAATTCTTGAGCTAATAATCACTATATATGATTGACTTCCTAGGCCTCTCTCTCTCTTATAAACATAAGTAAGAGGTGGAAGTGAAAGTGTAACTAGGTCATCTAAATATAATTTTTGCATGCAAAGGCTTACAACACAAATTAGACAAGTTTATATTTAAAAAAGGGTTAGTAGAGCTTGCATGCTCTTGGTGAAGAGGTAGAGACCATCGATAGTCACCTTGACCATCGACAGTCAGGGTCCATAAGAATAGGGTCTTGAAGGTTAGGGTTACTCATCTAGGTGCAATTGGGTATAGATTAGTTGGTTTAGGCTTGATAGGTGTAGGTTGGTCCTAAGAAGGTCTAGGGCTACTTTGACATTTGGAATCATAGGTGTGCATATATTTTATGTCTACAAAGGTAATTGAACATAATAAGTAAATTTTTAATTTTCTCATTAAGCACTTGAATGATAAGGAAACATGTATGAAATCATGCTAGGTGAGCACCAATTTGTGTGAAACTAATAGGCGGGATAGTAAGTAGTTCCTTTACATCATGCACTAGATGGGTGTTGATAACATCAAATTCAACATTTATAAACTCATTTATGATGATATTATTTAGATTATTTAGAGATACCAAAAAAATATGGATACATTTAGGTGGGGTGTTATTCTAATTTTATTGGTCCTTCATGAAATTAGAATTATGGATGCATATGGTAATAAGGTATGGTTCCATCTAGTATATGACCTATCACTAGCCAAAATATACAATAAAAACATGCACATTGGTCCATATAACAAGTCATATAAAATTAAAATGGATAGTTGGTTTGAAAACATGGTTTTTGCCTTTGGTGATGAGTGGTACATTCCATGAGGAATGCCAGAAGCATATGGTGACTATGTTGAGTTTGTTTTAATGAGGTACCATTCACTTGAAATTATTTTATTGGTGAGTGGAAACATGTCTACATGGATTAAGTTTTTAATTTTTTCTCTATGTACTATTTTTAAGGTGTAATAAATAGGGTGCCCAACATGTGACAAAAGAATGTAACACCAAAAATTTTATGAATATATTTTATTACTCAAGGATCTGTATAAGTATTCTAATAAGGTGATGCTAAGTGAAAAAATGAACTAGATGACGACTCAATAATAATCAACCCCATTCTTATTAGGACATTCAGAAAATATATTTGATGTATTTCATATGATTTAATCTTAGGAAGTTCAAGGGAGAGTTCTAAATCCAATTAGCACCAACAGTAGTAGAATCACTAGCAAAGAACCCAAGGGTTGAATTAGTAGTATATGAGGGATCACCACTTATCACAAAGAGAAATAATATTTATCAGCTAAGTTGATTTCAAATCATGGTATCATATAACATGGCATAAAAGGAAACACAAGCAAATAAATTCATAGAAACCAAGAAGAAGGCATAATCTGAGGCCAAGGATTCAAGACACTCTCCATTTTGGAAAGCTATGAATGATGAGTATGATGTCCCCATTAATAAATTGAGATGATCATCTCTACCTCTAATAAAATCAACATCAAATCAACCATGTTGTCTCCACCAAATCATCCTATTCCATCACCATCTAATCATCCCATGTTTTCAACATCTAAGTATCCTACACCACCAAAAAAAATAGAATCATTAATGGGCCTCTCAAGGATCCATCACCAATAAAGGATATCACTACACCATCCCCTAAGGTAGATACCCCAACCACAAGAGAACTAAAGGTGAAATATTTTATAGACAATCCATTGGATGTTGTAGCATGTGATAATAAGGAAGCATCAGATTCCAAGGTCCCTTTCATAGAATAGATTACATTAGATAATGATCCTATGGTCAGGAATGAAAGTGCGAAGAAAATTGATAAAGCATTTGAATAAGAAATATATGCATTGTAAAATCATATGGTGTTGGATAGGTTAAAATAATTCCACATATAAGAATAAGAAGATGGTGAAGAGTAATAAATAGAATAAAAATAAAAAGATAAATATGAAATGATGGGGGTGAAATGAATGAGGGAAAAAAATAAATACATGATGTTGAATCATTTTAGCACGTAGGAACTGAGGATGTTTTGTGGAAGGACAAGCCATGTGAATTGGGGTATGAATCCTCAACATCATAACCTATGTATATCTATGTGTTAAATATGAGGAAAGTGCATGACATGAATAAATAATAATAATATAAAGATTTCATAAGAATGTACCTATTGAATATTTGTTTTTTTAGAACCTACTGTGTGAGGAAATTACCTCAAATTAAATTCTCAAATAGGTAACCTACATTCTTAAAACATGTTTATAAGATCCAACATTTGAATTATAGATGAATTTTGTGTATAATAAGGATCCATATATGATTACAAAACATAGACCCTACTTAGATGACAAAAATTCAATTAGGGTGTGCTCTAGTGTGGTTAGTTGTATAAGTATCACAATAAAATATTTTTATCAGCTCAACCACAAGAAGTGAGAAGAATTAGTTGGATGAGGATAACAAAAATTAGACAATGACAAAGTGTAGACACTATTTTATGGATTATATAGTACCTCAGTCTTATACACTTTGAAAACTTAGATCTTGGTTATTCCTCTCAATTTTAGACTCTTCCCACTTTCTAAAGTCTTGCATTTGATCTATATTTTCTATTGTTATAGCATTTAACAATAATATCTTCTTGTTTTATCTCTTCACTTTGCTTATCATATATATGAACATGCGCAAATGAACCAAACTTATTCCTTATCTTCACTATCCTATCCATGGTTGGACCTACATAATGCATAATAATATTAAGGAAAAATAATATTCCCCTCATTCACCTCAAAAATTGCTTCATCATGATCCAAAGGTATGTTATTCACATGCTTCTCATATCTTTCACTCTCACTATGGGCTCTCAAAAGATCCATATCAGGCACCTCCAAGGCTACCTTCTCCTCAATCACACCTTTGATTTCAGTGCCTTTTTGTAACTAAACCTTATCAATTATATCCTTATGTTCACTTACTTTCACAACCTCTACATCCAATGATTCCACCATGAAAACATCCAAGTCTACTTAGTTGTTCTCTTCCTTTATATGAATATCTACATAGATGTCATCTTCTTTATCCAACTCTATCATAAATATCTTCTCCTTCATGATAACTCCTTCCTCTATGGTCTACTCATAAATTTTTTTCTCTTTGTTGTATTTAAAATAAGTTTTGGGCCCTTCACATGAGAGCCTCATTCTCTTGTTGTCCTTCAAAACAACCTTTTCTTCCTTATTCACATGATTATATTGGATACTTTTTAAAATATATTTGAGTTTCTCACCTAGTAACTTCCCTCTCATATTGCCTTTTATGAAAACTTCCTTTGATTGGTTTCTTTTATCTAACATTTCCTATGTGTGCCTTTTGATATGCTCATTATCCTTAAGTGTCATTTTATAGACTACTTTATTTGTAAAATTATCTCCTAGAATGAAATCCATATAATGGATTATGATCCTCATTGGTGACAACTCATTAGGCTACTCATAAACCACTATATCTACATACTTATTGTAGAAAATTTGGGGTCTTAAGTTATAGGCCTTGTCATTCACTTATCTAGTTGTCTAAGTCAGATCTAGACTTGTTACAATGTGGTGTAAGCCTTGACTAATCCTATAACACTCAAAATTTGTCACTCAGTCATGTTGGCATCACTTCACATAAGTAAAAATCCTTATGTGCTCACCCAAAGTGCAGTGGAGAAAGAACCTAGGCCCATGTTGGGTTAGTTATGTCATGGTGCAACTCTATCCTCTAGAGACTTTGGTTAGTGCAATAGAGGTGGTACATTCATGGGCACAAGCCATTCTGGGGAGGATCCAACTATTTTTTAGGTGAAATTCTATGTGATGTGATTTTATAGATTCATGGGTGTAATCCTTTGGTTTCCTTAACTTATCACCATTCAAGAACTTTGAGGGTTCAAAGGGGTACTTAGATGAAGGACTTAGGCTTGGGCTCATGCTTTGGTGAAAGTATCATTGTAAGGCATGGGGTCTTTCCTATACTTAGATTATTTTCTATATATGGTGTTGATGTCATCATGAGCTATAAGAACACCATGAATGGGCTAGGTCAAAAACTCACTAAAACATAATATTCATAAAATAACATTAAACCTTACAACTATCTTAAACCATGTGCAAAACCATTCATCATTAAATAGATTTCAAATACATAGTGTATATATTAATATAACTAAGAAAATTCTCATCTTAAAGTTGTAAAAGTCCCAAAGGCTCATAAGAAAGCTTGGGAATTATAATGGGGAGCCTCACAACATCCCAAACTAAACTAGCATCTAGAATCAATCATTTAGGGCTTCGCTACTCTAATCTTCTCCTTCTTTGCTAACTAGATTCAACTCTAATTTATAGTGTTTTGGGTCATCTTAGGGCCATGGTGAATAGAGACTACTAGTGCTAAGCTATAACTAGATATGATCATTCCACCAGATCCACTACCCTAATTACATTGATCCATGATTGTCCCATGTGCATGCTTCCTGATTATGATTGAGTTAGAAGGGAGTTAGTTAGTTGCCTGCCAGTTGGTACCATAAGATGATAAAAAAATAATCATACCAAGTGATTTCCTCACATCCAAGTGTCTACTATGTTAGTTTGGATCTTATACTTATATAGATTTGGGGCCCAATATTACCCCATAAAAAATTATTAGTCCACCTTCAGACTAGTCTTGCCATGCTTATGGAGTGCAAAACTCAGGTGCACACTCCTTTAGCTTTTTTCTAAAGTCCTCAAAGTCCTAGATTATGATCTTGATTTATTTTGTGGTGTTATCTATTTATATGGAGGTGATGTCGAGAGTAAGTACATCAATTTTATCCAACTCTTTCCTAACAGCCTTTAGCCTTTCCTTTGCATTTTTTACACCTCCATCCAAGATCATTCCTTGTTTTCAAGGTGCAAAAGAGTTATTCTAGGTCCTGCTCTTGGGTCTTGATTTGGGAACTCAATGTATTGACCTACACAATTATCTACATGCACTTAGCCCTGCTCACAGTGTATTCATGTGTCATAAGTGCATCCATATCCCCTTTTACCTTTTTAAAGCATGCATCAATCACTGATGCTTGGGTGGAAAAGTTTCAAAATATTGTGTTGACTACTTCTATGCCCTCTTCAAGATTTGTAAAGAGGTCTTCCACCTCTTTAAGCTTTGTGTGGTGTTCTTATTTTATAATGGTGCAAGGTTCATCCTCTTCTTATATCACTAACTCCACCTTTAATATTGGGAGCATTTGCTCCACTAGTACACAAACCTTATCAACCTCTAAAAAAATTAAAGTGTCAACATCATCTGGGAGGGATGGTTCAGCTTCTTCTACGCACTCAACCTATTGCTAGAACTTAAATTCCATGGCCTTGATCTCCTCCTCTGCCTCTATCATGATCTTCTTCCAAATTGATGCTCTAACATCATTAATGATGTTCTTATGCACTACCTTAGAGGGTATTCAGATGAGGGCACTCTCTGAATTTATTGGATTCATTACACAAGGGTTGATAATAATGGAGTCATGCCCTTCCTCTAGTTGATCTATGTTTAGGATTGCCTTTGTGGTACCTCAAAATGAGGCTTATCTATATAAATATCAAAGGTAAAGGATAGTTGTTGGTGCAGCCTTATCATGGTGGTTTTGGAGGGCTAGTATTCCATCATATAATAATCCTCATCAGTAAACAACTCCTATACTTTCTCTTAAAGGCTCATTCTAGTTCCCTCTTCTTTATCAATGGCAAGCTCCATATATTCTTCTTCTTTTGTGCTAGTGCTTTCTCTAGTTCCCTTGTTTGATGTCTCTCCTCCTTGATCCTATAGGGGTTCTTTGGAATTATCCCCTTCATTCATTTTTTCTTCTTCATTGGTGCCAGATTTACCCTCTCATGTTTGTTGGGTCTCTATTGTGCCCTTTGTTTACTCTCTTAAGGTGCTAGTATTGCCTTCCTTATCTCTAGTCACCCCTTCACTACTTGGGCACACCTATGGTACATATTCTTTTGCTATGTTGTTGGGGATGTTAGGTGCCTCTACTAATTTTTCCTTTAAGGGTTTTTCACTTGTGACAACCATATTTTCTTCCTCTTCTTTCTTGGCCTTTTTTTTTGGGCCTTCTTTATTCCTGCCTTCCTTTTCTTCATTATCACGACTATATTTTCCTCCTTGGCCCTTATCTCCTTGGCTTCTACTTATGTAATTTCCTCTAGTGTCATGCCTTTAGCCTTCATGGCCTCTCTTTTCTAATCTAGCTCCAAAATTGCCTCTATATGGTCCTTACTAAGGCCCATGTCCATCCATCAGTGCCTCTTTTCCTCCTTAGTTCATTTAGGTTACATCATGGGTTATGTGGGTGGGGTGTTTGATGGATTTTCTACTTCCCCAATCATGGCAATAGTACCACCTTAGAGAGCCTCATGAATTTATGAAGTGTTAGTCTCTTCTTAATTTCTTCTTATTGGATGATGTATACCTTCATACCTCCATATTCTTCCTCTTTCATCTCTTCATACACCTCTTGTGATTCTACTTCCTCTTGTGCCTCTATCTCTACCCAGGTTATCATGGGAATTTCCACTAGCCCCTTAGAATTCTTTTTCTTCTCCTTTAGCTTGGGTGAAGCAATCCTTGGTGTGAAGACCACATGCTTCTTCTTAGATATAGAAGGAGTGGCTCCATCATTGGAGGTGATCTTCAATTTGATGTGCTCTTATATTTCCTCCAGGGTTTCTCCCCACTTCTTTTGGGGGGATCTTCCCTATGCCACTGGTGCCAACTCTCCTTATTCACTGACTCAAAGGGGGAAGCCATCATATTTATCCATGTGCATGCCCCTTTTTCCTTGGATTCATCTCATACAAAAGCCTATGGATGTGCCCAGGGATGACTTCTCTTTCAAGGGGATAGATGTTGGTTCCATCCAAGTTGTCTTCCTTGTCTTTGGTTGCTTTGCCTCCTAGGTGCAGGTATTGGCACCTCAACTTACATATTTTTGCATCCATAGCCTTCATCAAGATGTCCACTTACTATTCATTGGGGATTCTTATCAATGCATCTTTGAGGTAGTTGGTTGAAAACACATAAGGAAGTTTTAGCTAGCTAGAGTGATTATTGTTTGTGAGTGCCAATTGTACTACACAAAAGTGTTTCATAATGGTGAAAGTCATCATTTTAATTAGGCTCTATGGGATCTTCCTGTGGATGTGTCATTCCTCTCTAAATGCATTGATATACTACATGTATCATCCCATTATTTGAGCTTTGTACTTTGGGGTGAAGGAAGGGGGGCAAGTATAATTCTGGTATTTCAGCACTAAGGAATCATTGTATACTAGGAAGACCC
Source organism: Torreya grandis (assembly GCA_037957365.1). NCBI lineage: Eukaryota > Viridiplantae > Streptophyta > Pinopsida > Cupressales > Taxaceae > Torreya > Torreya grandis. The sequence goes on from JARHVA010002162.1 coordinate 41,180, forward strand.
ACAGGTTATCCTCACCACCATCAAGCATGTTGATCTCCTCCATCATAATTAGTATCAATATGGACCCCCACTATATGACATTTGAGCACATTATTTATTACGTCTTCTATGATTAACTTGGTGATATTAAATTTCACCCATGTGTCATGTGGTAGGTGATGCATAGGTAGGCCTTTATAATATCTGAACATCAACCATTGAAATAGATTTTTGAGCTTATGAGGTATGAAGATAACCTCATTATTGGCACCTAGATGTCCTTGATTGGGAACATGAACCCTCCCTTATATTATCTTAGGAGTTTTGTAACCCTTTTAAACTCAACATCATCCATCATCATCTGGCAAATGTCTATGCCAGAGTCTAAGATTCTGGTGATTCAGTCGATAAGTCTTAAATAAATCATCATGCACCTCCTTAAAAATTAGAATTAGTCCTTTTGGATGTATGAGAGGAGGACCTTCTCAAATTCCTCTGACTTCCTAAATCTTGGTAACTCATAGAGTTGAGTTACATCAGTTATCACCAGTTTGTCTTAGATTGAGACATCGAATAGTGCTACACCTTATGTAGTCTTTACCCCTGTGTCTACCACCAAGTATTGTACTAGGTCTTACACATTTAATGAAGTATAGTGGTTATACTCTTATAGGCAATAGTTGTGTGTGAATGACACCTAGTTTTCTCCCATCAAGACCTCTTCAAGAAACTACATATCTCAGTATGACATCTTCTCAAGTGCCTCTGGATCAACTTTGGTGATGCTTACTCCCTCTACTAATGGTGTTACTATTTTTACAATGATGGATTCTATTGTTACTCAAACTTTCTTGGCTTCTTTTTGCACCTACTATGGACCTAAAATCATTCACTTTTCCCCATCCTGAACCAGCTAGTGTTAAAATGTGGTCTATTTATCTTTCCAAAGTCTTCAATTTTTATTGGCACTTATCACAGTCATGAGGTCTAGAAATATGTCTTTAGATTTTGAGACTAGTGGGCTACAAATGGTGTCCTAAATGTGACTCTAACTTTTTTACTATGTAGTTAATGCACAATTTGTGCCCCTTGCTTTTATATGCCAATTTTATAAAGAGGGCAATTTGATTCTCTATTTAACTATTAAATTTTGGTGTCTAGGGGTGCTCAAAGTCTCATTTTAGTAGGGTCTCCATGTTTTAGCTCTCTATTTCATTGGTTTTGCTCTAGTTTTCTATTCTAAATTCAAATTATCACAAGGTTTGTAACTAGAAACAATTAGCTTTTCATTATTTAATACCTCTACTTTCATCTACCATCTTAATTATGGTTTATTAATGGTGTGATGGTGCCTATATTCCTTGGGATTCACTATGAACAATAAAATTTAAGAAAATATATTGTCATTTATGTATTTAAGGAAAATATTTATGCCTCCACCATCACCTCATTAAATTCTTCTAATAGATTTTTAGTGAAGTGATGTGTAGTTAAAACGATCACTTCTAGCCTCAGTTTCGGTGGATGCCATCTTATTTTGATGATACTCTCTTGTGATCTAATCACTTGGCATGAAATTTACCTCAAATATGGTAACTTGGGCATAGTGCCTTACATGTATATGATTCAACCTCCTTAGTCCAATTTCCTCTTCCTACTATGCTTCTATTTCAAGTGTTCTCATCTATCTTGGTAGATTTCACTTTACTTTTTTCTTCTTACCTTGGCCTGTCTTACCCCATACAAATCCTTTACACTAGCCCTCTAGTATAACACCCTCATTTGATCTCTTATGTACAATCACTTTATGTATCTTTATTCTATATTTTGTGTACTTATACCTTATGAACCTCTATTAGTTCACATATGCTCTAAGTGTGATGAGTTCCATGCAACTAGAAACTTAGATGTCTATCCATAGGTGCTTAGAAATAAACCTCACTCAGCTCATCCGAATAGTATTATTCTTGGAAGCACTGAACTAGACCTTTTATGGGCCTAACAATGTCTCACTTCCTAAATATTTTGCATGAAGATTTAGTACACATTATGTCAAAATATGGCAAACTTTACATACCCATAACTTAGGTGTTTGGCCTCAAGTGCTTAGAGAGCATCTGTGCTTGACTCACTTTGATTGAATTATGCATGAAAATGCCATAAAAATTTTACTGGTAACCTCAATGTACCATTTTTTTACTTAACACATCAAAAATATAAAACAACACAAATATAAGGAACTTGTTTGGCTTGCACCAAACTTTATTCTAATCAACACAACTAACTCATGACCAGGAAGTTAGTGTCCAATGGTGTAAGTACCACCCTATTTTTGATATAGTTTCAATCGATTGCCATTGAAATTCCTAGGGAGAATTTCACCCAATAATATGTGTAGCTTATATGTGTCAGTCTCTAATATGTGGTAGATGACATATGGACCCATCCACATTATTTACAGCTTGCATGGGTGCTTGATATACTTGGAGTCATAAATAAAATCTAATGCCCCTTTGGTGAGTACCTTATGATTTATATGCTTGTGATGCTAGAGATTCTAGTGTGCCTTCTATATTTGCTGGCTCCATCTTGCTTGGGTGTGCACCTCATCTAAGTGCTCCAAGTCCTCCATTCTTTTATTCAATGATTCTTCGTCATCTAATAGACCAATTCTCATGATGTGTAATTATGGCACTAAGAACTACATTAGTAGAATCACCTTAGCACTAAACACTAGTTGAAATGGTATACCCTTGCTTAGGCACTTATAGGTTATGAGATATGCCCATAGCACTACCGACACTCAATCATCCCAATATTTATGACCAAAATCACATATCTTTTAAAGGTACAACCCTAAGATCTTGTTGAATGCCTCAATTATGCCATTCACTTAGGGATGATAAGGAATTATCTTATGGTGCACTACCATGTATTCTGTCAGTAGGATCCACATAGTTTCATTAATTAAGTGCATGTCCCTATCACTAATCAAGATGAGTGGGTACCCATAGTAGCTTATGATGTAATCCTATATGAACCTTGAAACTATGATGGTTGTGTAGTTTTTGGTTGGTATGGCCTTAGCCCACCTAATGAAATATTTAATGGTTGTTAGAATATATCGTGCACCTATGCACCATGCTTCAAGAGCAATTGGTCCAATAAAGATAATGGCCTATTTTTAAAATGGTGCTTGGGAAAGAATGGGGATGAGAGGAATCTCATCCTGATGGTTGGGTTTTCTTATGCACTAGCATATGTCACATTCCTTATCATAATATTTCACATCTTAAAATAGACTTGGCCACCATAAGCCTAATTAAAATACCTTATGCATCATTGTGTCTCTTATGTAGTGGCCTCCTACTACCCCCTTGTGCTCCTCATGTAATATGGATTCCATTTTGTGTTCTAAGACACATTAATGTATGACTTCATCTCAGCCTATTTTATATAATTCCTTGATAATAAGATGAAAAGGGGTAGTACGAATAGTGAGTTATTTATTTTCTTTAATGGTCATTGTTTAGGGTGCATATCTAGATGTTAGAAAAGTGGCTATCTCTACCAAGTCCTCAAGGTCATGCTAGATTCTATAAATTTTTGCATCTAGTGTATCATCCTCAATAAACACTACTACAACATCAGATTGTATATGGGACAAATGTTCTAAGCCCAAGTTCTATTTTCTAGGATTGATGATAACTGAGAATTGGAATTCTTGGAATAGAATGATCCATATGCAAATGCATCCATGGATAATGAGCTTATTCATGAGGTACTTAAGCACCTAATGATCTATGAATAAGATTAAATGGGATCACCAACAAGTATTATCTAATTTTTTGTAGGGCATAGACCATGGCGAGTACTTCATGCTCGATTGTAGTGTAGTTTTGCTCTACCTTTATCAATTTATACTAGTGAAGGAGATGGGGTTATATATTTTACCTTCACCAAGCTACATCAGGATTGCACCAATTAAAAAACTAGATGCATCAACATGGACATGGAATGAGATCATCCAATCAAGAAATTGTAAAATAGGCATGCTAGCCAACTTGAGCTTTAAAGTCTTAAAGGCATCCTCTTGTGCTTCATCCCAATATAATGGGTCATTATTATGCAAGATATCTTATATCATCACCAAAAAAAATTAATATCTCCTTATGAAATTTATATAATAACCATAATGTCCAAGAAAGGTACAAACATCTTTTTGTGTGGAATGAGTCTGAGCTGAATGATTATTGTAATCTTCATGGGATTGATGAGTAGACCATATTTATAGATGATGTGCCTAAGAAAGTTTTTAAATGGTGTTACAAAGATGCACTTCTTTAGGTTCAAGTAATTTGAATTTGCTTTCACCTCTCAAATATTAGGCACAAGTTATCAAAATGGTCCTTCATGAGGCCATACACCGTCTACTCATCTAGGTAAACCTAGAGGAACTTGTGGATGAAGTCTTTAAATGTGGTGATCACCACTCTAGAGGAAATGAATAACATGTTTTTGAGTCTAAAGGACATCATGTTATAATAAAAATATCCCCATTTAGTCATAAACATTGTTTTGGGCTTGTCCTCCTCAATCTAGAGTTGATGGTATTTAGAGAACCCATCAGTGAAGTTGTAGATTTCACAGCCTGTGACACCATCCAAGAATTCATTAGTGAATGGTTTTGGAAAGGGGTCAGTGATACAAGTAGAATTTAACATTATATAATTAATTAAAATACAAATGTGCCCATCCTTCTTGATGCTTATCACCATTAGTCTTACCCACTCAAACTCCTACATAGGGTAAATGACCCCTGTAGCTAGCATTATGTTGATCTCTATCTTAACCTTGGCATGAAGGTTGGGATTCATTTTGTAGGGGCACTTATTAACTAGTTTTATGCTATCAATTATATTTATGCTCATATTTCTAAGGGATGGGTGGGTGTCCTTCATATCTTGATAATTCTTAGGGAATAAGTCTTGAAATTCCTTTAGGAGATCCATAATGCATGTTAGTTATGTGTTAGACCAATAGGCACCCAGAGTAGCCATCTTTAGATGTCATTTTACATTAATGTCTACCTTGATGGTCTTTAGTGGTGCACTATAGGGATTATTATTTACCTGGTTTGAGTCTTTGACTTACTGAGTTCCCTTAGTTATATTTATATTGATATGAGTAAGGTCTTCTTCACCAAGAACATTATCATCTATTTGGTATATGAGATTTCTTTGCCAATCAGAGTTTTCTAGTGGTGATCCTTCTAAGTGTCACCATCTTCTTCACTCAAATCATTGTTGATCATTTTTTACTCAAATAAAGTCAGGGGCACCAGCCCTTTCTTCCCAAACATGTCTTTTTGGCACTCCTCAAGGATTATGGTGTCCTTGAACACTGCCCTCTAAATTAATTATAGTGGCTCTATCAACCTTAATTTATATGAAAGAATGGATAAGGTGTGCACAAACTTCTCCTTAAGGGCATCCTAATTGGTTATTTCATAGTGCATTTCATTGACCACATATCATGCTCATGCCTATGTCTTCAAAATTCTATATGATATGGGAACAAAGTCACCAGAATATGTTGATATATCTAGTCCTAGTTACTTTTATATAATCTAGTGCAAATGGTTTTGTAGACACCAAAATTGTGTCTAACCCTTGGTCATCTTCTCCCCTTGGTCCACTTGGTTCACTTCCAAACATTCCTAAACCACTCAATTATTAATTTAAAATAAATTGACTATTTTAAATTAATAACATCCTCTCTCTCTCACCCATGACACCTCACCCCTCCTTGGATACCTCTCCTTGGATGCCTCCCTCACCCCATGCCAAATATTAAATGCCTAGACCCCATTTCCTTTATCCCACTCATCCCCCATGCCTATTAAACCCAACTTTGACCATTTTAAACCACGACCAGCTAACCTCAGCAGATGGGAAAATGGACAAAAGGCTATTTTTAGCCTTTTTACCCATATTTTAGCTGCCGACATTGGTCAACAGTCGGCCGACATCGGTTGCCTTCAAAATAGTATTCTACATCTGAAATGTGGATCTTTTTCCAATCCTTCTAATCAGCCAACCTTCCAATCTTCTGACCTCTCTTGCTCCCTCTCTCCCAAACGCACAACAAGCATCACAGGGTACAGGTACTTTGCATCAGTCACTCCACTTTGAAGGTAATCTTCTACATCAACAACATCAGCAGCAACAGGGCTCTTACACTTCTTCTTTAGCAGGCAAGAGGTAAGTATTCTTCTTTTGTTTCATCTCAGTATTTCAGAATGCTTTGATAATCAGTCCACATTTGCTACTTCTAAGTGCTATGAACCAGACTCAGCTATCAACCAAACTAGACTTGACTTCTTCCCAAAAAGGCTGAGAGGCCTTCCCCACATCCTTATCCCTTTTTCAGCCACACTCTCTGCCCTAAAAACCTAGCACAAACCCTGCACAGACTCTCAAAGTACCACAGACCATTCTATCGACCAAGAACCCGTCTAGACCCTGTCCAAGACCATTGCCCTGACTGACATCGGCCACTGCCCCTACCAACGTCGGTAGACTAACCGATGTCAGTGACATTGACCAATCGACACCGACAAATTAATCGATGTCAATGACTGTGGAAGACCGACAATAGAATACAGGTAAGATTTATCTTTATTTCTTTTGTTTAGTCTTTCACCATTTCTTTCCTTTATCAGACATTATTTTTATCAACTAGTGGACTGTCATCCCTCAAGGAAGTCTTTGCACTTTTGGGATCAAGATTTTGCTTGGCAGCCCACCATCTATCTATCTAACGCCTTCTTTGTTTAAGTCTCTTTCTTCTACAGGTGTCATCCTCCACAACCAAAGAGGAGTTCCTTCAATGTCTGGATAATGGTGTGCAAACCTCATCTGGGTATCATCTAACCCCTGACCATTTTATCTTAGTTTCTTACTTCTTTTGAATGTGAAAAGTGAAAAATTTGTTAGAAACATTCTGGCACAGCCGGTGGGACCCTAGAAGTCCTTTTTGGGTTCATACTTTTTCTTCTAAAAGCAAACTTTTCATATAAGTGCATTAGGTCTCTTCTTGCATCTCTCTTCTTCTATCTCTTCCAAAAGACACCATTAGCAAAGTTAAAAAGAATCCTTCTTTTTCTTTTTTTCTTGCATCTTAAACTAGTCAATTCATACCCTTCAACCTTTTCTCAACTTGTCTACATCTAAACACACATTTCAATTTGGGCTTAAAATCTATTGCATTTCATTTCTGTTTGCTTGCATATTTAATCCACACATCTAGTGATTAAAACCGCATTATGAATTAATCGTAGCACACTTATGTTACACATCCATACCATTTTCACAAAATCAAACATCTAAACACACCTGAGACAAGGCCCGACTAGGATTTCATCACCTAGTGGATACCTTACCCTTCCTGGTAATCCCACTTGGACTTCACTACCAAGGGGAGAGCCCACTCTGTTCTCTGGCAGAGTATAAACTCTAGGGGAAGTATATACTGGCTAAGCGAGACCAGCTTACCACTGGGCTCGTGAAGTGAGGGGAGCTTGCTCGTTAGCACTAGGCCATTATAGAACCTAACACAGATCTTGAGCACTGAAACTAACCTGAAACCAACCTTAGACTGCTTCTTCTAGGACCCATTCTAAAAGCCAACTTCCCAAACACACTCTAAGGCATAAGCCAACATGATTCTAAAAGTGTATTCTTAGGATTTAATGTTTAGGGTCTGTTTGTCTTCATCTTCTTTTCTGTCTTTATCTAGTTTTTTGAGCTAGTAAGGACGTTTTCTTCTTTCTTCCAAAAACTCTCAAAATTTTTGAGTTTTTGGAAAACACAGCAACCGACATTAGTTTTTCCACTAACGTCAAAAACCTTCCTTTGTCGGCATCGGTTATCTGACCGACATCGGCAATCTATTTCACCAACATCAGTTTTTCTACTGACGTCAGTCACTGTCCAAAATCCTCTTCTCAAATAGCAAGCTTAAAACTCGACTTTCTTACTATCCAACATCCATTCTGGTTTTTTGAGACTGAAAAACATAGTTTCTAAAACCTGAATCTTTTGCCTTGAATGGTTTTGACACACAGTCAAACCAAGACTTTTGTTGACCACGTGAGGCAACAACCACTTCTGCCTTCACCTTCCATAACTTATCCTCTAATGGAGTATCATTTGGAGACCGAATGAACTCCAACCCAACCGACCCTGACTCAGCCTCCCATTGTCCCTGAAGGGGACCAAGACTTCGAAAGGTTCCTTGACCTCAATGTCAAGGCCCTTCAACATTATCTCATGAGAAGTCAAATGCGAGACTCTTTAGGCAACCCAATTTATGGGATGCCAACCTCCTTAATCGAGACGGCAATCGTATCAACAACCACCACTGTAATTCAACCCATAGACACCCAAGCCATTACCTTCACTAATAACTCACCCATGACTAATCTTCTAAGTTTGGCTTCTCCTTCTATCTCTGGGCCCACTTCCATTGGGGTTTTGGCCCCCCATCAACCACAGACTATTCAACCAAGTTTTACCCCTTTCCAAAATCTAGTTGTCTCCATCCTGCCTACTCTTGCCCCTATCAACACAAGAGTAACTACCTACCCTTCAACCAATGCTGCCACCCCTCAACCACCTTTGGTGGCCCCTATTCAATTTGTGCCCTCTAACTCCACTGCACAACCACCCTTGGCTTCCACATCTATCCCAATGACTAGTTATCAATATGTTGCACCTATACAAGCGCAACTGACTACGTCATATGCCTCTTCTAGCACCTTACAACCGACTACATCATAAACCTCTTCTAGCACCTTCCAAGCACCTTACAACCTAGGGGGCACCCCATCTACCAATCTGTCAGCCAATCTCATCAAGATGCTGATGGATAAAATGTCTAATCTTGAGGCTTCCATTTTTGGTTTAAGTAACGTCCTTTCATATGACCAAATTTGCAATGAACCCATCCATCCCTCCATCCCAATCCGATCATATCCCAGTCAGTGGGAGCTTCCTAAGTTTACTCACTTCTAGAGTAAGGAATACCCTTAGCAGCATCTATGATCATTTAGACATGCTTGTTACTTGATAGCACATGATGATGCGATATTGCTATGCACATTCCCTATGTCACTTTCTAGCCCTACCCTTGACTGGTATAGCTCTATTACCAGTCACTCTCTCTTTTCCTTCACTCAACTGACCCAATTATTTCTTGACCATTTTTCAATCAATATCACCAAAAAGGTCTCCATTACAGACCTCTACTCTATCAGGCAGTTTGACGATGAATCAATAACTGATTTTGTCACCCATTGGAGAGGCTTAATCAACCAACTCTCCTTCCCTTTACCTCAACCTGAGCTCATTGAGCTCTTCTCTTAAGCATGTGCCACACACATCTCATCCACCTTGTGGGTTCAAACATTCCACACTTTTGACGAAGCTTTCACCATAGCCTGAAAGCTTGAACTCTGTGCTATTGAAGAAAATAGGGTCAAATTACATAATACCAACACAAAAACTAATGACCCTTCTTCTTCCAGACCTTTTTCTTCCCACTCCAAGTCCAAAGGAGTGGCAAACACTGTGGTCATTAGATCACCATCCTCAACAATAACTAATCAATCTCAACCTTCCACATTTCAAAGCATCACCAAACAATTCCAACAATGGTACATACAGCGTCAGTATACTCTTATAGGAGAATCATACGCTTCCATTTTGGATAAACTTGTCAAGCAAGGGGTCCTCAATCTCCCTCCAATCTGACCACCTCAATTTGACCCTTCAAGAGCCATCCCCACATGGTATAGGGAAAATGAATTCTGTCACTATCACTGTGTCCAAGGCCATGACATAAACAACTGTTGAACCTTCAAGAACATTGTCCAAGACATGATAGATAAGGGAGATCTTGTTTTGGATAACCTAAATGTGCCACCCAACCAGAATATTGATATCTTCAAACAACCTTTTCCTAACCATCCTCCTAGCCAAAATAATGTCCAGACCATGGCCGATAGCTCCCAAGAGCATGATATACACACGGTCAACACGGTCTCGCCTCTTGTCCCTGACCAACCTCCTCCATAGGTAGAAGAGCTTTCTTCTCCTATTCGTCCATCACAGGTAGAAGAGCCTTCTTCTCTTATTAGTTCTCCATCGACCTCTCTTATATTGGAGGATGCTTCGACCATACCAATGCCATTAGCCCCACCTTCATCCTTCCTCCTACCAATGGAGGACCATACCCTTCCTACTCCTCAACCACAAGTAGAAGGCACCATCATCCCTGCCCTCTATCCTCTTAAGGAGTCACATTCTCCAATTTATTTTCCACCAAGAGAAGACCCTGTCTCTTCACCCACTTCGATCGAGGAAGACCCAGTGACAGTTTTCTCTTGCCTTTTGCCTGAGATCGCTACATCTCACTCACCTCCATCCACATCTAAACCTAAACCCATGCAGGCATCCACCATGCCAAAAGAGATTAAATCTCTTGGTGTTCGCCCCATATCTAATCTTGCCTCACATAATAGTGGCCCTCAAACCAAACCAAAGAAGGCCACTAAACCACATTGGAGAATTCCTCCCCCACCTTCATCATTGCCCTCTATTTTGGGCCCACATCCATCCACCTTAATAGGAGTGCTTCCTACTCCAACACCTCACAGAGGCAAATTGCCTCCATTATCCCCTTTACCCATTAAACATATATTTCCTCCAAAATGACCAATGCCTCCTACGCCTCTAAAACAAAAGTCATCAACCCCTACTGCAATAAAACACGTAGACCCATTGGCAGGTTCTTATGCCTTGCTGTTATGACAATTGTTGTAGTCTTCTCACATCAGTCTTCCACCTCTTAAACTATACCAATCTCTCAAACCAAAATCACCCTGGTTCGATGACACTAAAGTTTATGTGTATCATCGCACGCTGAGACATGACACTGAGCATTATTTTTTGCTCAAGGTTGTCATTAACTAATGCTTGGAGAAAGACACCCTTCTTCTTGACCATATTATCAACAAACCTTCAACATCGTCCCATGCTTCCCATACCTCCTCACCTTCACACTCATCAACTCTCAGATCAAGACCATCTTGGTTCGACAACACTAAATTTTGTCACTATCATCGCACACCGAGACATGACACTGAGCATTATTGTGCTCTTAAAGTTGTCATTCGTCAACACTTCAAAAAGGACACCCTTCTCGCTAAGGATCCTTTTGACCACCCTTTAACCAAACCATCGACATCATCCTATACCTCTCAAACATCCTCACCTAAATCGGGGGCCCATCATCAAACTATGGTCCCTCGATCACCTTCAACCCCTTTATTTGAAATCAACGCCATCAATGTGGCCATCAGGTCATAAATCATGAAGGATAAAGGGAAAGAGAAGGTTTCTCTCCCCCAAACATATCCATTTGTCAAGTCTCCTCAACCATCAAGACCCAAGATTTTAATTTTGGGCACATCTCGACCAACTTATTCAAACCAAATTAATGACCCCATGGTGAAACAACGTTGCCAAACCTCTGTGAAGACATCTTTGTATGACCTCATACAAAACTCTTTGTATCATTGTCTAACCTTGATCAAAGCCTTACAGGCAGTGAAGGTCCAACCCAAAGACCCCCAACCACTAGTTGCTTTGGTCACATCATTACCTACCATTGCCTCCATCAATTTCAGTCATTCTAAGATTCTAACCTCCAACATGGAAGATTAAGATCTTGCCTTCTCAAACTAAATCTGCTAGACATTCTCCCTATCACATAAGTAATTGGGGGAATTTGACTCTATCTTGACTATCATGACCTCAACCAAACATCAACCGACCAAGCCTCGACCAAGCCTCGACCAAGCATCAACCAACCTTTTAATCATGACCCCAACTAGCCTCGACCAAACATCAACTGACCAAGCCTCGACCAAGCCTCAACCAAATAATGACTAAACATCAACCGACCGAGCATCGACCAAGCCTCGACCAACCTCAACCAAGCACTGACCAAGCCTCGACCAAGCCTCGACCAAGCCTCGACTAAGCATCAACTAACCTTTTAATCATGACCCCAACCAGCCTCAACCAAACATCAACCAACCAAGCCTCGATCAAGCCTCAACCAAACAATGACCAAACATCAACCAACCAAGCATCGACCAAGCCTCGATCGAGCCTTGACCAAACCTTGACCAAACATGCCAACAACATATCCACCAACTTCATGACTAAACATCATCCAACCAAGCATCGACCAAACAACACATCAACCAACTTCATGACCAATATCGAGCAACATGTGACCAATTTGGAAAGAAGCAAATGAGGAAAGTTTGCTCCTAATTGGCTCAGACCTTACATCATAATGCATAAGTTTCATTCAGGGACTTATCATCTATCTTCTCTTGAAGGCTGACCAAAACTTGAGCCCCTTAATGCCTTGCATCTGCAACTATTCTACTATTAGTCGATTACTCGTTCACTTGACATTTAACTTGAGCTCATCCCTTGAGCAATCCCTATCCTCTTAATCCTCATTTCTTTCAACCCTATTCCCCTAGCACAAATCCTATGTAACCCTTTTATAAAGTATGTATGCTTTGTCTCAATAAAAGGGAGCCCTTAAACTTCTATAGTCTTGTCCATGACTCAAAATTCTGTCAAAAATAAATTTGGATGTCAAAATATCAAAAGGTCATAAACTCTAAAGGCAAACTACTCCCTCGAAGGACATCGATACTATCATTGCTATAGCTAATAGACTACTCCCTCGAAGGACAGCTATTCAAATCCCTCAAATATATAAAGCAAAAATATAGACCACTCCCTCAAAGGATGGCTATGCTTAAAATCTTGCTACAAACAACACTCTCTTAGAAGCTTCCCGCATCAATCAGCTTCACATATATGACGACCAAGCAAAACGACATCCCTATGTAAACTTCCTGCATTGATCAGTCTACCAAAAAAAAGGGTCATGGACTTGGCTTGTAGTCGTCTCAGGGTCTCCTATAAAAAGGGGCAAAGTTATCCCTACTAAAAGGGTTACCCTATCCTCATATATCATATCACCTGCTCAAGGGATTTCAAGCTGATTTTAATGTCAAAGTGATTCGATTATTTCTGTAACACAACCAATGGTCAACGACATAATGCATGAATGGGGCTTTTGTTTCTAAACAAGCCCCCTACCTATGCTATTATCAGGGTCCATGTCAATGAAAGAGCAATGCGCCTTTCACTTTTTTCACATCTTGGTCATAAATAATACAACCAAATCATTTTCCCACCAAACCAAATCAAACCAAACCTTTTTTAGACCACCAACATGACATAGTCCATTTCACATAGTTTCTATGGACAACAATACACATAGAAACTATCAACCACACAATTTATGCCAAGCATAAACCATTACTTGTTGAGGCATAAATAGACTCCTTTCATTTTTAGCATACATCCATTGCCCAATATGGACAATTGCTAGGGATGAAAAACCCTAACCAATGTTACAAAATACACCATCACATAATATGGAAAAGGTTGTAACATCATCTTACCCTCATCATTTCAAGCACGTACCCTCAGACATATGGGAAGTGCTAAACCTTTAACCATGACCAAACCAATCATCAACCAACTTTGCCTCTTAGTCTAAACTACATTGGTCTAAGGCCCTTTAGATAGGGGCTATGTAGGCAGCACTTAGATGACATGACATCTTCTAGGGTTAGCTCGACCACATTCGTTTGTTCATCTATCTGATGGACAAACCATATTTCTTTTGACCATGACTTAACCTAGTCTAAACCAATCATCAACCAATCATCAACCAACTTTGACTCTTAATCTAAACTACATTGGTCTGAGGCCCCTTCCAACATGGGCTATGTAGGTAGAACTCAGATGACAAGACATCTTCTGGGGATAGCTTGACCACATCTATTTGTTCATCTACCTGATGGAAAAACTATCTTACCTTTGACCATGACTTAACCTCATCCAACCCACATCCATAACCGACCCTCTTCCTCCCTTTCGGGGAGAACTACATCGGCTTGAGGCCCTAATGACTGGGGCTATGTAGGCAGCACTCAGTTGACATGGGGTCTTTAGAGGCTAGCTCGACAATTCCTTCATCCGTCCATCTAACGGACTAACTATCTATCTCATACCTCCGCTCACCTTGACCAACGACCTTGGAGATCACGACTATCTCCTCTGACCACTTCCAAGACAACTTTGCCTTGGTTGTTTTTGCGTGTATGCTACCTCACGAATGGTTAGCAAAATTGTCTGCAACCCGTATTTCAACCCTCACAAGTATTGGATCATGAGTAAGTTGATCCCCACTACTTGTGACATTTTCATGTTTTCCAAGAGCACTTCCTGAGCCTGAGATACTTGGAACATGATGACCATTAGAGCTACAGCTTGGATCAAATAACCCAATCAGCTATGACTAAATGCTGGGGCCCAGTTATTTCAATTTTAGCACTCCTTGACCCTTAACCTACAACAATTTGACCTGACCATCTCGTGAAGTGGTATGCATGCAATCTCAACTATTGCAGCATTCACACTCAACCTTCACCATATCCATCTATCTCTTTGTCAAATCGACACCCAATTTCAAGTTCCCTTCCCTCAACTCCCACTTTGAGGGGGAATACCTCATCCCATAATTGAGGTAGCCTACATTTATTTTTGTCTTGCAGTTCATCAGAACAACCAATAGGACAAAAATGACTTTATCCCATACCTGGGGTAATTTACTCCTATTTTTGTCTTGTAGTTCGTCAAGAACAACCAACAAGACAAAAAGGGGCAAATGTAGACACCAAAATCGTGTCTAAACCTTGGTCATTTTCTCCCCTTGGTCCCCTTGGTTCACTTCCAAACATTCCTAAACCACTCAATTATTAATTTAAAATAAATTGACTATTTTAAATTAATAACATCCTCTCTCTCTCACCCATGACACCTCACCCCTCCTTGGATGCCTCCCTCACCCCATGCCAAATATTAAATGCCTAGACCCCATTTCCTTTATCCCACTCATCCCCCACACCTATTAAACCCACCTTCGACCATTTTAAACCACGACCAGCTGACCTTGACAGATGGGAAAATGGATAAAAGGCTATTTTTAGCCTTTTTACTCATCTTCTAGTCCCTGACATCGGTCAACAGTCAGCCGACATTGGTGGTATTTTCGATGTTAGTTGTCTTCAAAACAGTGTTCTGCATCTAGAATGCAGATCTTTTTCCAATCCTTCCAATTAGCCAACCTTCCAATCTTCCAACCTCTCTCGCTCCCTCTCTCCCAAATGCACAACAAGCATCATAGGGTACAGGTACTCTGCATCAATCACTCCACTCTGCAGGTAGTCTTCTACATCAGCAACATTAGTAGCAATAGGGCTCCTACACTTCTTCTTCAATAGGCAAGAGGTAAGTATTCTTATTTTGTTTCATCTCAGTATTTCAAAATGCTTTGATAATCAGTCCCCATTTGCTACTTCTAAGTGCTATGAACTAGACTTGGCTATCAACCAAACTAGACTTGACTTCTTCCTAGAAAGGCTGAGAGGCCTTCCCCACATCCTTATCCCTTTTTCAGCCACACTCTCTGCCCTGCAAACCCAATACAAACCTTGCACAGACTCTCAGAGTACCACAAACCATTCTATAAACCATTCTATCGACCAAGAACCCATCCAGACCCTGTCCAAGACCATTGCCCTGACTGACATCGGCCACTGCCCCTACTGACGTCAGTAGACTAACTGACATCAGCAACATTGGCCAATCGATGCTGGCAAATTAACCGACGTCGGTGATTGTGGAAGACCGATAGCAGAGTACAGGTAAGCTTTATCTTTATTTCTTTTGTTTAGTCTTTCACCATTTCTTTCCTTTATCAGACATTCTTTTTATCAACTAGTGGACTGTCATCCCTCAAGGAAGTCTTTGCACTTCTGGGATCAAGCTTTTGCTTGGTAGCCCACCATCTATCTATCTAACACCTTCTTTGTTTAAGTCTCTTTCTTCTACAGGTGTCATCCTCCACAACCAAAGAGGAGTTCCTTCAATGTCTAGATAACAGTGCGTAGACCTCATCCGGGTATCATCTAACCCCTGACCATTTTATCTTAGTTTCTTACTTCTTTTGAATGTGAAAATCAAAAAATAGTTAGAAACAGGTTTCCTTCACATCCTACTAGGTTGGCTAGTTAAAATTTTGTACTGCCCACCAATGAGCGCCAGTGATTCTTAATGTATACACTAGTGTGCTCATTCTATCTATTTCTTTAGGGATGCATAATTTGATATCATGGACATACTTTTCCACTAGGTTACTTCCTTCAAATTTTAGGAGCACCAAAAGCTTACCTTTGCTTAGGTGGAGTACCTTATTTCCTTTCTTCTCACCATAAGGGACCCATCATTTTGGAGTGTGATCAATCTAGACCCAGCTAGTCCTCACAGTTTTTAGTGCCTTTTCATGCACAAGGCAACATATCTAACCAATGGCCTTATAAGCCTCTTCGACCCATCTATCTCACACAACATCAGTGATGTTTAAGGTTAACTACCTATATTTTGGGTATGCTTGACCTCTCACACCCTTTTCATGTATGTCACAAAAATTTCAACTTACTATTACCCTGCTTGTTTTAAAATCAAACTCTTTAATAGGGGCAACATCCCTTCCATTTTTAGGAGGTGAAATATCTCTGTTAGTTCTTGCACTTTAGCCTTATGACCATCTTATTAATTTCAAGAGGTGGTAGTATGTGCCTCTAGGTCTCTTGCCAATTGGAAATCCCCTTGTAGGTTAAACATCACACTCATAACCTACTATAACACATATTTTTGGTGTATAAGGTCTAGATAAGGTTCATATTTGGGTTCATGCTATGTTATGTGCTCAGTGTAGTTCAGCTCCCCATATTCTAGGCGTAACTTTGGTACTAACATAATTGATGGTTGAGTTATGAGTCCACTTTAATTAGTTACCTACACTTTGATTGGCTCTATGCAGACCAGTTGTGCCTTTGGATTCCATTTTTTGCATTAGGCTCATGCCTAATCATCCTCATTCCCTTGTCTACATTGGGCCTACCTTGGGTCAATTTTTCATAAAAGTCAGGGCATTCCTTGACCTTGTCTATTCTTTAACAATACCCACACATTGGATGTATGGGGCATTCATGCTAATAATACTCAGTTGAATCTCATTTGTAACATGATCATAGTGGGAACCTTCCTTCACATCCACCACCTTATCTTAGAGTGCCTCTTTTCATCTCATAGCCTATGTTCTACTGGTCATAGCCCTTATTTATTTGGGCTCCCTAACCTCCTTCTATTATTGTTGCCTGTCATGCACCTCTCCCCATATTCTCACACATCTCATTAATTACACAGTAATTAGTTGTGGTATGAGTATAGGTATCGCATAACTGATAATAGTGGTTATGCTAACCTAATTGGTACATTACAATAAAGGGAAGTTGAGAACATCATGTGCTTCATGATAAAATTTGTAGCTAAGAAGCAATGTATGCACATTCTTTCAAGGGCATTTTTTCCTATTATGGCCTTTTATCTCACAGTTGGTACACCACAACCCACTTCAAGCATCTTGCGATGAGCTAGCAATCAACTTTTGTAGTTAGGAGGCCATAAACATAATTTGTGCCTCCATGAAAGGGATAATTCCTAGGTCAGTGCTCCTGATTACCTTGGCTCTAAGCACATATTCAAGTTCTTCCTAAGGGTTCATGAATGTTTTCATGGATAACACCCTTCTAAATGGTACTAGCAATCCCCCAAAAAACCATTATGCATGCTAGGAGTGGTTAATATCATAAGCGAGCTTAGAAATAAGAGTCTTGAATCTAGCATTGTATAAGTGCATGCTCTCTAATAACCCTTATTTAATCTCCTTGAGCATGATGATGCTCTACTTCTCAAACTTGGGTATATCAAAATTATTTAAAGAATGTTTCCTTTAGGGTGGCATAATCAACCATAGCCTAGTTAGGATCAAACTTATTATACTAAATATGGGCATGATCAAGTAAAGTTATCGTGAACTAGGTTTCCTTGTGCTTAGATTAGGTTATACCCTAAACATGCCATTATATTTCACACTTGAGCACTTTCTCTATGGCATTCTCTTCACCTCAATATTTAGGCAAATGTATGGCCATTTCATAATAAGTATGGGGTGGGGTAGCAACCATTATCTAAGGGACTTGTTCCCCTGGTACTTATGCTGGTGGTGGTCCTTCAATACCTCTAACCACTAGGCCAAGTGTTGGTCTTATCATTACCACTAGTGTCATAGAAGATGATGGTGATGTACTATCAACTAGTGGTGTGGGGCCACTTCCTCTAGGTTGTTACCTAGGACATGCATCTAACATTGGCTAGACTAGAATGCTTGTGTTCACATCTATCTGGTCAAGCTAGTGCCCCAAGGTATAGAGGCATCCTCACTTAGTTACTCGTAAGGAATAACTTGTTCAATCATAAAATTAAGGTATAAGTCTACAAAATGGTCAAATTTTAGGTTGATAATAAGATCAATTATCAATTTTCTATCTTCTTGTGAGGGATCTAACACATGAGCTCAATTTATAGGTTCAAAGGGTGTAGGTGCATCCAATGCCTCTCCAATGGTCAAATTCTATATGGACCCTAAATATTCTTCACTTTTCAACTATGGAACTTGTTCTATGGCTTCAAAGTTTCCCTCTTCTAAGTGTTGCTACCATTCAAGAGATTCTTCTCCATGCCCTACCCACATGTTATAAGTCTTCTCGATACTTCTAAGTTCCAGATCTTCCATCAACCTATGCCTTCTCTTATTATAAGCCTATCTCCTAATCTCTCAAGTGTCAAATTTTTCATCCCCTTCCATTACACCTCACCTACATTCCTCCTTCTTCCCCAGTGTACTACTCATACATGATAGGATTTTAGCCTTCCATCCTCATGGTTTCAAAGTTGTAATCCACCATTAGCTTCTTAATTTTTGTTCTAAACTCTTTCATAATTGTGTCTCTAGGTTCATGTAAGAACTGCTATTCTACTTCTTCAAGGTAAGAGTATGTTGATATTGTAAATTCAAGTAGGTAGTTTTTCAGTGCCCCTTGCCACCATTTATCTATGGTTCTAGTTCAAGTGGCATCTAAGTTCTCAATACTTTATAGGTGATATTCCATCCACTTGAGGTACTATCCATAGCTTTGATTTTTTTTTGTTGCATATGCATCTAACCATCAGTACACCTACTTTGGTAGCTCATAAAAGAAAACCTCATACAAGGCATCATACATGTGCATTTAGACCCAGTTCTTTAGTTTTTAATCTCTATAAGTTGGATGCATAAACATAAATATGTCTTCCACTCACTCCATAGAGTGCTCAATGTTTTCAAGGGAGAGTCAAATAATTGTTTTGGTACACCAATAATAATAAAATTCAACACTTTTTGGTAATGAAACCAAAAGGTTGTATAAAAGTTGGTGTCTTAAGTTATAGGCCTTGTCAAGTGCTTATCTAGATGTCCAAGTTAGATCTTGACTTGTTACAATGTGGTGAAAGCCTTGACTAATCCTATAACACTCAATATTTGTCACTCAATCATGTTAGCATCACTTCACATAAAAAGTAATCCTTATGTGTTGACCCAAAGTGCAATGGATAAAGGATCAGGGCCCATATTGGGCTAGTTTTTCCATGGTGAAACTCTATCCTCTAGTAACTTTGGTTAATTCAATAGTAGTGGTACATTATGGGTGCAAGACATTTTAGGTAGCATCCAACTGTCTATTAGGTGCAAGCCTATATAATGAGGTTTTAGAACTTCATGGGTGCAAGCCTTTAGTTTCCTTAACTTAGTACCATTCAAGCACTTGGAGGGTTCAAAGGGCTATTTAGATGAAGGACTTAGGCTTGAGCTCATGCTTTGGTGCAAGTATCATTAAGATGTGTGGGTTCTTTCCTATACTTAAATTATTTTCTATATAAAGTGTTGATGTCATCATGATCTATAAGAATGCCATGAACAGGCTAGGTCAAAAACTCAATAGAAATTAGTATTCATAAAATAATGTTTAGCCTTATAATTATTGTAAACTTTGCACACATCCATTCATCGTTAAATAGAGTTCAAATATATATAGTGTGTGTGTGTGCGTGTGTACACACACACACACATAATGTATTTGAACTCTATTTAATGATGAATGGCTTTGTGAAAGGTTTACAATATATAACTAAGAAAATTCTCATATTGAAGATATTAAAGGCCTAAAGGCTCATAGGTGACCTTGAAAATTACAATGGGGAGCCTTAATGGCATCCCAAACTAAACTCTAAACTCTAATGGCAAACTTATCATCTAAAATCAATCCTGCAGGGCTTCGCTACTCTAATCTCCTCCTTATTCACTAACTAGATTCAATTAAACTTTATAGTTTTTTAGGGAATCTTAGGTCCATTTTGGATGGATCATGTTGGTTACTAAGTTGGCACTGGATGTGATCATTTTGTCAGCTCCACTACCCTGCTTCTATTGAGATGTGATTGTCCCATGTGCCTGCTTCTTGATGATGATTGAGTCAAAAGCGAGTTAGTTAGATGCCTACCAGTTGGTACCAAAAGATGAAAAAAATAATCATACCAAGTGATTACCTCACACCCAAGTGTATATTGTATTGGCATAGATCCTATACTTAGATGGATTTGGGGCCCAATAATACTCATCTAATAAATTCTAAATTTTTAATGACAAATCAATCAACTTAGTAGTTATAATGATTATTTTGGGTTTAGTAATCAATGCATAACTAATATATTCTTAATTTATTCTTTTTAAGAATTATTTTTAATGTAGACCCCAGGCCTACTCGTACAACATCATCATACACTAGTTTTTATTCTTCATATTGATCTCCTAGTATCTCTTCTTTAATCTTTGATCTTCTTCTTTGTACTTGTCATGTAGGTACTTATTTATTTCTTTTCCACTTGGTCTTAACCCTATAACTTGCCTAACTTTATCTTTAACTTACATTCACATCATTTATAATATATTATTTAACCTCTCCAACTCTACAACTACCCTCTACTCTCTTATTTTTGTAATCCTTGCAAGCTCACTCTTATATTTAATATAGATCATAAGTCTCTACTAGTCTATCTTTTGATCTATAACCCCAAATATTGTTTTAAACTCAAATAATACAATAATTCACCATATGTGGCCTCTATTTTACATAAAAAACTTTTCTAAACTCACTTTGACCTTTTTTCATTCTCTAAATCTCATATACACACCTTCTACTCATAAGAAGACTAATCTTCCTTGTAACCCTCTAAACATGAAAACCTCATTATTTAGAACAATATGTAATTTTTATAGATAAAATAATACCTATTTTGAGTACCCATTATCTTTATCCTACTTCACATCAATTTTCATATTCCAACACCTTAGGCTCACCCTATTTCTCTACGCTCCCTTTCACTAATTAGTCCTCCTTTTAATAGCCCTAGTTTTATATAAAGCTTCTAGTTTTGAGAAACACTAGTGTTACTAATAATATTATAAAAAAATTGGCACTATTATCCTCATCTTAATTTTCAATAAGTTTCATGACACAACTCATTAGGAATGTTCACTTTATAAAGGCTCTCCTTCACCAATAGACACTCCTACAGTACTAAAGACCATATTGTATGATAATTTTTAGACTTAAAACTCTAAAAATATATTTCAACATGTTATAAGCACTCTATATATATAATTTTAGTGATAACCATGTGCTAAAACTTCTTAAAATCCAAAATTTCACTTTTGACCTAGGTAGGGTATCACTGGTAGCAAGTGAAAAAAATCATAACTTTAGTTTTAGTGTGCTTCAAAATACAATTATTTTTTATAAAGGTCTGATTTAACCTACTATGCACTTATTTAGTTGACAAGAACTTTCCAAAAGGTGTGGATCTTAAGTAAATGACAATTTACCAATTTGTTATATATGAGAAACACATGCTTGAGTTTAGGAGCATATCTTGAGCAAGTTTTGATCTTCAAGTTATTTTTAAACACTTTAAATACATATTTAAGGTCTTAAATAACTCCATTGACCTTATCCAATGGCTCTTTATTCATGCACAACATTAAAACATTTTTAATAAATTAATTTCTAGAATTTATAAACATTTTATAGGACTGTGTGTGTAGTTAGAATTATCTTTTTGCACTTATAATGGATTTTTTATCATTAAATTAGATTTAAAAGCCTAATAAATATGATAAAATCTTGAAAAAAAATTATACAATATTATTCAATACTTACCAAACTCCTTGGCACTTTATTTTCTCTATTCTTGACTAAGCATACTCAGAATTTGCTCCCAACTGGGATTATGTCAAATCTTGTCTAGACAATGCATCATGTTCATAACATATGGAATAATATAAAATCACTCTCAAATATAAATAAAAACTAATTTAATACTTAACATATATCATAAATCACTTAAAACCCTTCTTTCATTCTTATATATAGTCATGTACAAAATTTGTGAAGAAGGATAGAGTCCTCTATCAATTTGATCTTTTCTTGGACTCTCTTCTACTTTTTCCTCTATATTATCCAATGTTATAATCATCTCCTATTTTCCTTTTCTAATATATGAACTTTCATTTTTCTACCTCTTATTTTTCACACTAACATGCAATTAACCATCTTTTCTTGCCACCTTCATGTAAGGGGTAGTTACAAATTTTCCATTCTTGGCTTACATTTAATTTATAGATGAATTAAACATCAAATACACCCTTACACACCTACTAGGACCTTATATTACCTAAAAAAAATTACAAAACTTTTTATTTCCTCTCAATACCTCAAAACACCCTTAAACTCTAACTCTAAAATTCAAATTTCAAAACAAGCATTTTGGTAGGAAAATTTAGAATGCCTATAAGCACACAACTTCAATGAATTATAAGGATAATAACATCACCTAATGGTCCATAAAATACCTATAACACTCTTTACACACAAAAAATGGTCACAATGAACTCTAAAACCTATTTACATGCTTTTCTCTTTAGTGATGCTCTGCATCATACTCCCTAAGGGGAAAATGTTTTGAGCTCCTGTTCAAATGCATTAGTTACAACTTATTTCTAACTTTCCAATTCTTTCTCTTATGATCTTATGATATCTTTTAGTTATTTATTATATTGTCTTACTCCTCTCTCTTTAGTTTGTGTCTTATATTTGCCTCTTTGCTTTACCTTATCTCTTTGCCAACTCATCTTATATTTTGATGAAGTCTAGGATCTATTGAAATTATTTATTAATTACATATTATACCTCATTCATATTAGATGTATCTTTCTCATACTACGCCTCTAATTATTGATTCTCATTCTTCCCTCTTATTTCTACTCCATAACTTTTTGTTCATTAGTCATACTTGGTTCATGAACTCTTGGTTGTTCTTTCTTATTGGAAATTATTGATCTTTTATCCTTATGATTTAATGGATTCATATGC
The DNA here is from genome assembly GCA_037957365.1 of Torreya grandis. Taxonomy (NCBI): domain Eukaryota; kingdom Viridiplantae; phylum Streptophyta; class Pinopsida; order Cupressales; family Taxaceae; genus Torreya; species Torreya grandis. The sequence continues at coordinate 64,818 of JARHVA010002162.1, forward strand.
ATCTCAATATTGGTCATACTCTCAGTCATATCCTCTTTGGTTTCCATATCATGACACTTCACCATCTCATGGTGAGTCTTCACATGACCTTCTTGTTCATCATGCATTGAAACTCATTGACCCATTCACTTTCATCATAATACAATATTGTTTAGAAACTTATTATCTTAAAATATTAAAATATATCAAAAAATAACTCAGATGTAACATTAACCATCAAATATATTACCTTATTACCTTAATCATGCTTTCTTTGCTTACTCTATAGTTTGCTCACTTGTATCTTTTCTTCCATAAATATTTGATATTCATCTCTAGGATGTTTTTGGGGCTGATCATTTGGTTAGGACTATGCTCTCTTCATTTTATCCATGATAAATTACTCTTTTTCTCTCATTATATTACCTTAGGATTGATCTTTTCCTCCTCACTACATGCATTATCCTTCCAATCAATTCGTTTTTGAGGATCATGGTTGTCTTCCTCTTGTATTGGCTCTATCATAAGTTCTTATACCTTCATGATTCTCTTATCTATTTGATCATGGAGTGGATATCTCTCTTAGATATTTATACCTACACCATCATATTTATAATTCATCAAATTGGACTCATGAGACTTTATAGTCTCTTCTATAACCTCATGGTTCTTGATATCATTTCTTGCTTTGACCTTCTTCTTCCAAGCCTCTCTAGGCTTATCTTTCATATTATTGGGGTTTCCATCACATCCTCTTATCCTTTGTTCTTGATTTACACCATTGTCTATCCTTTCTTGTTCCTTGATTATTTCACAAGAATCTATATTCAACTCACTTTGTCTTGCAACCTTGTTTGCATCATGTTGTACTAATTCTTGGCTAGTTCTTTGGTTGCAACTCATTAAATTCTTTTGATTTTATGTCCTTGTATGATCTATACTTTATTTTTATATAAATTTTCTTAAGGGCAATGTTAACAACCCAAGTTACACCCTATGAATGAGAGTTTTCAATTATGATTCAAACCTGGACTAACATGGGAATGGCCTAAAGGTTATGGGTGACCTTATCATTAAACCAAACCTCTATATTATGGGCTAGCTCCCCTAGTGCATATATTTAGCTTAGTTTACTAATATATATATTACTATTTGGGTGAAAAGGGATAGAAATTTTAGAAAATAAATCTATTATAATGGGTGGTGATGCACCAATATGATCATCCATCCACTCAATTTGGATTTCAACAAACACTAGTAATCAATACATGTGACTAAATCTTCTAACTCCAAGTAATTTGCCATGTATCAAAGGAAATGATAACTAATGTATATGGGTTGATGGAGATGCTAACATGTGGCACACATCCCCCTTAGTTAGTTACATGGGTCCAATATATTAGGATAATGGAGTAACTTGTGAAAATAGTGTATTGGGTAATGGTCAGCCTACATTAGGATTAATAGGGTACCCATCCATTGTTAGTTAGATAGAGGTCTATATAAAGGAGATGATTATAATTATAAAGGTATCAAGTAATTATTGAGTCTTTTATCCACATTTAATCATCTCCATCAACCCATATACATTAATATATCATGTCTCTAGATACATAGCATAATCTTATGTAAAAGTGTTTCACATAAAGGTTTCAGTAAATGGTCAAAACATGAGGGTAATGATGGAATCCCTAGATCAAGGCACTAACCAATCAAATCTCCACTCCAAGATCAACCAATTAACATTCAAACACTATATGTGACTTGAATAAGATCATATACTAGCAATTAGGTGAGATTAGGACTTGCCAAAGGAGAAAAACTATCACACATGCAAATCAAACTAATAGAACACACTAAACCTATATCAAATATTCTAAAAATAGACATTTGCATTAGCTTAAGAGATTAAAAAGTGTTAATATAGGTAGATTATCCTCATTTCCAAGAGAGGGATTACAAAAATATGCCTTCCTTCCTCAATAAATAGAATTACATGGGGAGAAGAAGAGGGAGAGTAGCATAGAAGTCTTTGAAGAAGTCAAAATATCATGACTTATTCCACATGACAGTTACAATAGTATTCCATGTATTGAAGTGTCTTCAAAGAGTGTCTTTATGATGGTCAAATTCTATTTTTAGTAACATTTGACCTATGAAATGTTTATGCACACCATATTCATTAAATTCCCTCTCTTTTATCTATTACAAGCATCGAATAGACACAAATAACCAACTTCCATGAAGCATCAACTGACTACCTCTTCTTATGGTTGACTATATCCATAGAACTACAAAAAAACCTTCATAAATGCTTATGAGTATGGAACTTGCTTAATTAAAGTGGAAATTATGGATGTTTATAGATGTTGAATTAACCACATATAACCTCTCTATGCCCAAGATCTCCATCTATAATTTTACTCTTCTTTGAATAATTAGGCCATCTTGACTAGGTTCATAGACTGGATGATTAGTGAATGTTGATATAGGTACTTACAATAAAATAGGTGAACACATCATGATCTGAGGAAGTGAAACAAGTCTCAGACAAACACTTTTAATGATTTAAAACTTCTTAAACTACATTGTACCTCATTTTATACCATTTTTCTTGAAAAAAGTATTATTTTTTGATAGTTATATATATTTTGTATACAAAAAAGTACCATGGTCCTAACATTTTCTGAGTGTAACAGGTGTTTCAAGTGTTTTAAGGGTCATTTATGAGGGGATGAGTGTAATTATCTACATTTTTCTTAGGTTTGGTCTATCTTAGGGTTTTGGAGGTCTACCATCTTAAAAATGGTTCATAAATATGAAACCTAAAATCCCAAACTTATGGTCATGGCTGTTTATTCCATAGATCCCCTTAAAACTCTTGAAAATGTTTGATTCCCATACAACTTGTGTGTGGAGATACGAGCAGAAAATGGTAGACTACGAGCTCTCTATAAGTCTTCTAGACCTATCATTAGTCTTATCAATGATTCATAAACTTGGGCTCCTCAATAAAATTCATTCCTCTATATATTTAAATTACATATGGGAGCCTAACTCCTTATAAGAGTATTTTCCCCCAAGTTTTTATGCTATGAAAGATCCACCATTTGAAATGATGGCTCAAAGTGACTATTAAAAGTTGTGTAGTTTGAGTTACTCTTCAAGAATAAAATGTCCTTCATACTTGATTTTATCTACTTGATACATCTCATTAGGACCTATAACCATCTTCCTATACCTTATCCTAGCCTTGTATTTTATTGGGAAGTTTTGAGTATACCTTCATGGTAGTATGGGCCTTCTAGGCCTAAGACAGACTTTTAGGCCTAATTGGTCTTAACTAAAATTGAGGGTCTAAGTGACCTATAGGTGAATTGAGAGGTTTAATTATCATATTATTTAATACCTATTTATAACCTTTTGTGGTTGTTTTAACTGCTCAAAACCTTACTTTATCTTCATTCTTTCATAATTATTCTTGTAGGTTTCTTTATTAGATTGAGTGTTTGGGGAAGATAGAGGTTTGAATAATTATTTATCTTTAAAATAAAATGTTGATGGATTTTTAACTCTTTTAACATGCTCTTAATGTGGATAATATCCCTAGGTCTAAGCTTTTCCATCAATTATGCCTCTTATGCATTCATCTATTACCTAGTGTTTACAAGAAATTAGGCCTGCATAACCCTTAATGAATGTGTGAGAGTCTTATCAACATCACCTCAGTCTCTTCAAATTATAAAAAAAAATTATGCCTATATCACCTCCCTTACCTCCCTATCAGGTATTTTATGTCTTCAAACATGACTCAACACATTTGGATGCCATTAACACTAGTGTATAGGCATGTCTTAGGTCTATCTTATTTAGCTAGCCCTCAAGGGAATTTGACTTGAAAATTGAGTTTTATATACCCAAAATACTATTTTAAGACACTTATCATCACCTCTTATTTCATCAAAAAACCCCTTATGAAGTATAAATTTCTTGTCTTGTTGTTAAACCTCCAAATAGCTCACTCAGTTTCATTATTAACTGCTAATAGACCGAGGTATGTCTAAAATAAAATAGTGAATGTTTCCATTGATTATCTAACATTGATAATAGAATTAACATATTAAACTACTTATAATAATCATTTTAACCAAATTTTAAGGCCAAATTACATGTATAGAGGCTTCAAAACCTCAAACTTTCCCAAGACTAGCTATATGCATTAATTGTGTGAATGCATAGACTGGTTATAGATGCACATTGGATATATAATTTGGGTATAAGACCTTATTACTTACATTATATCCCTATAAATATTTTAACTTATTTGTAATTTCAATTTACTCATAACTCTTTGCTCATACAAATTTTGTCTTCTCTCTTTGGAATAAACCTATTGATTCTCCAAAAACCCTGTAGGTTACAACTGTAGTATTGACTTTGAGTAATTATTCATGAATAAATACAAGTTATATCTCCTTTTTAGAAAATGAGGATTTTTTTTAATTTGATAAAAATATTCAAAACCATGTTTTTTATCCTTTCCAAACCCAATACACAAGAAACTTACTTTGTAAAGGCAGCCTGATTGTATTTTATCATATGACTATAGGTGATGATCTATTGTTGTTTGTAAGAAATGAGATGACAAGACCTTGATAAGGTTAATGACATGGTTTATGAACATCCTCATCCATTTAAATCAACCTAGGTGGTAGTTAAATCAAACTCTTTTCATTGATACATTCTTATAACCTCCTCTACAACTCACTTTCCATGTAGTATACTTGAATGTACTTTCACCTTGGCTGTAGGTGAATATTTACTATTTTAACATGGTTCAAGTCTGTATAACACATATTCAAGACCATGGTTATCCTTAACAAGTCTGAAGGGTACCAAAACATTAGATTTATGATGTGGATCTAAATAAGGAGTAGTGATATGTATATGATGATGATGGGATATATGGAAATTGAGAATGGAGTGCTAAGCTCACAACAATGGTTGAATGGTAGTGATAAAGTTATGAAAATGGAATAAATAATGAGGGGGTTGTAATGAATCATGAATCCATAGTCAATACAATATAAAATGATACTAGATAAGCATATGCATATGCCTAAAAAATATATCATTTTGGAGGTTCTCAAATAAGCATACATAGTGAAAAGAGAAAGCTAGGATTATTCAAATAACCTTAACATATGTTAAGTGACCTTAACATCTACTATGTGAGACTATGAGAGTGTTGAGGATAGATTGGTATTTTTTAGGTTTTCAGTCTTTGATTAAGTTTTATAAACTTTAAATAAGGACTTTTGACATGAATAAAACATGCATAGAATATCTTACTATGTCTTGATAATGTTGGATCCTTCATTGAACCATACAACCATTCAAACTTTCATACAGACTACAAATTTGGCAGTTTAGATGTTAATTGGCCATATAGACTAACACATGTGTATCAAAATTCTAAATAAGTCATGAAAGGTCTCTTCAAGTCACAAAGAATTAGGAACAATCATTAGCTTAATCAAATAAGTTAGAAACTCAAATAAATCATACTTCTCTTTTGCCTTGTGAAAATGTGAATGGTGACTAGACTCCTTAAGTTCTTATCACTTGTTCATAAAGTTGAGAAGACTAAACCAACAACCAATACCCATGATTTTAAGGTCATAAGGTCTAGCTCCTCTGGTTAAGATCTTAAATCCTCTTTCTCTTTTTCCTATATGAAATGAGCACAAACCTAAAGTGCTCTTGATGTCTACCAATGAACTCAGTATGGAAAGTACATTAGTTTTTGGCCTCATAATTCCTAAAACACTCTAATATCTTCACCATGTGCTTGTAACAAAACCTTATTGCATATCCATGACTTCTCCTAAGTAAATTCATACTGTATAAATCCATACCACCTAAAAAGACTATTGAATCTTGAAAATTCTCATATATTTACTCATGTTTTAATTTTAAACCACCATTTTAGGGAAATATTATGGAAAATGTGAGTCAAATGATATCCCAAATCAAGTAATAAGTTTTAGAGAGCAAAGGGGCATATTTTCACACATGTGAGCTATCTTAATGGGGAAAAAATGTTTTAGACTCATAGAGGGGACAATTTAAAAGCATAAAACCATTTAACTAAAGTAATATAATTATCCTGAGGGTGATTAAAGATGTTATTGATGCTTTAATGGCCTTTAAGGTCAATTTTTTTCATTTTAATACCAAAACCTTTCTTTTAAACAACATATGTATAGCTTCAAAAGGATATTTGCTAATGAATATCATAACGAGCACCTTATATCCTTCTTAAAAGTTTTAATTAGGATTCTATGTATCTTTCCCATACTTCCAAAGTTTATAGTTGACCATTCCCTCCATATATTGAATACACTAGAGAAGTTCATGGTGAGTCATCAGTTACAACCTTCAACTATATCCATAAAGGCATTTTAGACTAGTAAGGCCACTTCAAACCCTTGTCAAAGACATAAAACATACTTAAACACTATGAAGATACTTAACACTAGTTGAAACAAAGACATGATAATGACAAGACATTTACCTTCATATTATAATTAGTGACATCATGATGATCTACCACATCACCTAAGGACCCAAGACATCTAGGGTATATGATGATCACAAGCAAACTCTATGACACCTCTAACATTGTTGAATGACTTTAACAAGTAATTTATGAGACATCATAATGTAGGAGAGCACTATTTATAGGCATAGGTGGGTACCATGAAAAGTTTTTGGCTATAGGGGTTGGCATTTATCCTAAGATGCTAAATTACTAACATTTTTGGTGACTCTCAGGAGTTGACCAACTTGATGGTCAACCGAACCCACTCATTTTTCATGATAATGATAGAATTCAAACATGACAACATGTCTTTAATGACTATCCTCTTGGAATACCAAATAATTAGTACTTTATGATAACTATAGGACTACAACAAACTAACATAACACAAAAAAGACAACTAAAAAAACACACCTACACTAAGAAGTAAACAACAAGGACACCAAAGCAACAAGGTAGGAAGACCAAACTATATACTTGTGTTAACCACTTATTGGAATAAGACAAAAACACTATAAACAAAATAACTTGAGGTTAACTTCTTTCCTCTATGATAAAATGGAAAACTTGTTTAATCACTATAACACCATGAGGTCTAGTTATCATGTCTTGATTTGAATATAATCAAGCATTACTCACTATATGAGGATTACCACTTGTAGATAAGGGTATTGGTATGTTCATGGCCTCTTGGGGAAGCATCTAAATTTTCTTGTTCCACTCTCAGGTGAACAAATTGGCTAGGTAGGTCAAGCACCCAATCATAATCATCCTATATCCATCTACCTTGCATGATTAGCCTCATTTCTACCTCATTCTTGAGTTTCTCTTGATCTTCCATGTCTTTGTTGGTACCTTCACCTTGATGAACTAATACAATAAAAAATTCATCATTTCTACCATCATTTTGGGTCTACTCTTCTTGTGGGTAAAATTTTATAGGGTCAGTAGCTAATTCATCTTCAACATGATCTATAAGAAGTGTGAGTCCTTGAAGGGTCTAGTATTCATTGTAAATGTTCATATATTGCTTTTCTTAGATGTTTGAACACTTTAGAAGGCTACCTCCTTGCCTTGAAAGTATTGAAATTTGAATAGATGCCTCACTCTCACACTCATTAGGGTTATCATGACAAAGAGTGGCTACCATGCCATCAAGGAGCTCTTGGGAACCATATTCTTCTTATCAAATTGAAGTGTCTTCTTATTGTAGCTTATCTTTTACCCAAGAAACCTCTTGGAGTTCATCCTATTTTGCATTGTGATATACTGATTCATACCTATCTTTGGCAAGGGGTGTTTCAATGGTGATTTCCTCTTCTTTTTCACTCAAACCATTTTCATCCTCTATAACTAAAACTATTTATTTTTCATTTGTCTCACAAGGATTAGGCTCCTCCTTAAGGAATGGTATGGTGGATCATTTAAAGAGATCAAGAAGGTGATTCAAATCCAATGATGTTGTAGATGCTTTATCATACTCATTAAACTTCCCAACTTTGACAACCATCACTTCCTCTTTCTGTTACACATTGTCTTGAATAGACCTCCATGAGGGGAAGGCCTTTGACTCTTGAATGATATCAGACTTTTCTTCTACCTTGACACTTTGGCTTTTAACTAACTAATCTCCTCTTCCCCTTGACTATTACATTTGTTTCCAAGTTAGAAATTTAGATGTAGGGGTTCCCTTCATATGTGTCACCACTTGGGGAAGGAATTAAGGTATCTTTAGCTATGATTGTGTTGCTCCTATATCTGTTATTAAATAATGTATATGCTTATCTATAATTTCAATTTGTTTAGCAAGGTGATCATCAAAATCAAGCACCATTTGATTGGAGGTCTCTTCAATCTGATTAGTAGGTGAATGACCTTGCAAAGTTTGTTGTGAATCATAAAAATTGGCCTTCTCAAGACACACTTCTCTCTCATTTTGAACTCTCTATTGGATAGACCTCCAAGTAGGAAAAGTTGGTAAGGCTTGTGAGGAATTTTGAGGGTTGTGACACATGTTTATTTGAGACTGTTTATGGGGTAAGAGATGTTAAATGGAGTATTAATATGTAATGAAGGAGGGAATATGTTGCTAGTAGGATTGGACTTGTTGTCTCTCATGGACTATCAACCTCTCTTCAATGCTTGAAACTAAACCACTTATGTCAAGCATACCACCATTGAATCTTGAATGACATTTTCTCATGAAAAATTCCTATTCTTCCTTAGCTTTTTGTAATGAGGTTCTCATGATCTCAATCACAACCCTAGGGATTTCCTATCCATATCTCTTTAAGTGTCAATGCTCACCATGTGTTGTTCATATCCCAACAAGGTCTATTTTAGGCTTGATTGGATTAGTTTGGGACATGGTTGGGCTAATTAGGAATGTCATGATGTTCCCATGATTGATAAAATTGATAAGGATGCTTCCAATGAAGTGAATGAGGCTCACAAAAAAGGTTAAATTGGTGTATTTTTTATTTAAAATGATCATAGGATTGATAAGGGATCTCATATTGTTTATAAGGGTATAAGGGCTAGTAGGTTCCATAATAAGGTTTATATGAGTCATAGGGCTGTTGATAAGGAGATGTGTGATAGAATTATACCCCATATGAATCCATCATTAATCATAAGCCATATGAAAATCAAAGAAAATATTAATAGATATTGTTCTTACCATGATATGATGACCTTGTGATAACCCTCATTATGAAATTCTGAGTGTAACCTAGTCTAAAAGTGCTTGAATATGCCTGAGATAGCCAAGATGTTTCTATGAAGGCTCAAATGCTTAAATCTGGTCCTACCAATCATGCCAAAATTATTAGCAACCTAAGTTACACCCTATGAAGGAGAGTGTTCAATTTTTTTTAAACCTAGAATAACATGGGAATGGCCTAAATGTTGTGGGTAACCTTATCATTAGACCAGACCTCTAGATTATGGGGCTAGCTCCCCTGATGCATCTATTTGCCTTAGTTTAATAATACCTATTACTTTTAGGGTGTAAAGGGATATAAAGTGTTTAAAATAAATATATTATAAGGGGTGGTGATGCACCAATATGATTATTCATCCACTCAATTTGGACTTTAACAAACACTAGTAAGCAATACAAGTGATTGAATATTCTACCTCCAAGGAATCCTATGTAAAAGTGTTTCACATAAATGTTTCACTAAATGGTCAAAACATGAGGGTAATGATGGAAGGCCTAGATCAAGTCACTAACCAATCAAATCTCCACCCTAAGCTCAACTACTTAATTTTCAAACACTATATGTGACTTGAATAAGATCATATACTAGCAATTAGGTGATATTAGGACTTACCAAGGAAGAAAAACTACCACATGTGTAAATAAAACTAATAAAATACACTAAAACTATATCAAAGAGTTTGAAAATAGTCATTTTCATTAGCTTAAGAGGTTACAAAGTGCCAATCTAGGTAGAGTCTCCTCATGCCAAAGAGAAGGATTACAAAAAATAGGCCTTCCCTCCTCAATAAATATAAGTACGTGGAGAGAATAAGAGGGAGAGTGGTGTCGAAGTCTTTTAAGAGGTCAAAATATCATGACTTATTCCACATGATAGTTACAATAGTCTTCCATGCATGGAAGTGTCCTCAAAGAATGTCCTTATGATGGTCAAAGTCTATTTTTAGTAACATTTGACCCATGAAAGGTTTATGCATTCCATATTCATTAAATTCTCTCTCTTTTATCTATTACAAACATTAAATAGACATAAATAACCAACTTCCATGAAACATCAACTGACTACCTCTTCTTGTGGGTTGACTATAACCATAGAACTACCAAAAAAACTTCATCAATTCTTATGAGTATGGAAATTTATTAATTCAATGGGAAAATATGGATGTTTCTATATGTTGCATTAACCACATGTAACCTCTCTATGCCCAATAACTCCTTCATCTATAATTTCACTCCTCTTTAAACAATTAGGCCATCTTGACTAGGTTCATAGACTAGATGATTAGTGAAGGCTAGTAGATTTACTTCCAAAAAAATAGGTGAACACCTAATGATTTGAGGAAGTGAAATAAGTCTCATACAAACACTTCTAATAATTTTCAACTTCTTAAACTAACTTGTACCTCATTTTTTGTCCTTTTTCTTGAAAATTTAATATTTTTTGATAGGCCTGTAAAGTTTACATACAATAAATTACCATGATCCTAACCTTATTTGATTTTAACAGGTGTTTCAATTGTTTTTAGGGTCATTCATGAGGGGATGGTTGCAATTATCTCCATTTTTATCAGATTTGGTATGTCTTAAGGTTTAATCAGGGTTTTGGAGGTTTACCATTTTAACAATGTTTCATAAATATAAGACATCCAATAATAAAAACTTATGGTCATGTATTTTTATTACATAAACCCCCCTTAAACTCTTTAAAATCTTGGTTCCCATGCAACTTGTGTGTGGAGTTACAAGCAGAAGATGGGCTATGAGCTCTCTACAAGTCTTATGGGCCTATCATCAGTCTTAGCAATGATTCATAAACCTAAGATCCTCAATCCAAATCACTTCTATATGTATTTAATTAAGTATGGGTTCCTAACTCCTACTAAGATTATTTTCCCCAAGTCCTTATGCTATGAAAGATCTAAGCATTTGACATGATGGCTTGAAGTGACTGTTCAAGGTTGTGTAGTTTGAATTAGTCTTCAAGACTGAATTAACCCTTATACTTGATTTTATCTAATTGATACATATCATTATTAGCTATAAATATATTCCTATACCTTTTCCTAGCCTTGGATTTTATTGGGAGGCTATGAGTATACCTACATGGTGGGGTGGGTCTTTTAGGCCTAAGAGAGACTTTTAGGCCTAATTGGTCTTGACTAAATTTGAGGATATAAAATACATATAGGTGACTTTATGGGTTCAATTATCATCATATAATATTATTTCCTACCTATTTATAACCTTTTGACATATTTTATAACTGCTCAAACCCCTACTTTGTCTTTATTATTTCATGATTGTGCCTATAGGTTTCTCTACCAGTTTGAGTGTTTGGGTAAGAAAAAGGTATGAATATTTATTTATCTTACCAATATAGGTTTTATGTAATTTTAAATCTTATAACATGCTATTATGGTGGAAAATCTCCCGAGGTCCAAGCTTCTCCATTAGTTCTACCTCCTATGCATTCATTTATTGCCTAGGGTTTGCAAGAAATTAGGTCTATATAACCCTTAATGACAATGTAAGAGTCTTATAACCATCACCTATGTCTCCTAAAATTAAAAAACATTTTTATACCTATCTCACCTTCCTTAACTCCCTATAAGGTATTTTTTAATCTTCAAACATAACTCAATACATGTAGATGCCATTAACACTAGTGTGCATGCATGTCTTAGGTTTATCTTCTTTAGTTATCCCTGAAGGGAATTTGAATTAAAACCTGAGTGTTATCTACCCCATAGATTATTTTAATACACTTACCATCACCTCTTATTCCCTCAAAAACCCCCTTATGAAGTATAATCTTCCTATCTTATTCTCAAACCTTCAAATAGTTCACTTGGTTTCATTATTGGTTGCTAATAGACTGAGGTATGTCTGAGACAAAATAGTGAATGTTTCCGTTAATTTTATAACCTTAATAATAAAATTAACATATTAACCTACTTAAAATTATAATTTATACCAAATTTTAAGGCCTAATTACATGTATAGAGGCTTCAAAACCTCAAACTTTCCTAAGACTAGCTATATGCATTAACCTTGTGAATGCATAGACTAATTATAAATGCACATTGGTTATATCATCTGGGTATAATAACTCATTACTAACATTTTTACCCTCTCAATACTTTAAATTTTTTGTACTTTAAATTTTCTCAAAACTCTTTACTCATACAAACTTTGTCTTCTCTCTTTGGAAGAAACCTACTAGTTCTCTAAAAAGCCTATAGGTTATAACTGGGATATTGATTTTGAGTCATTATTCATGACTGACTGTAGGTTATATCTCCTTGGTCAAAAATGATTAACTTTTTTAATTTTATCACAACATTTAAAACCATGATTTTATCCTTTCCAAACCTAATACACAAGAAACTTACATTGTAAAGGTAGTTTGTCAGTATTCTAGCATATGACTATAGGTGATGATCCACTATTATTTGTACAGACAAAGATAATAGGACATTGAGAAGTTAAATGAAATGTTTTATAAACCTTGTCATATATTGAAAATAACCTAGGGGTTATTTCAATATACTCCTTTCATTGAGACATTCTTATATCCTTCTCTATAACTCACTTTCCATGCAATATACTTGATTGTACTTTCAACTTGGTTGCAGGTGAAGATTTACTATTTTAGCATGGTTTAATGTTGTATAACATAGATTCATGACTAGAATGATCCTTACAAACTCTAAATGGTACCAAAACATTAGATTCATGATGTGGATTTGAATAAGGAGTAGTGATATGTATATGATGATAATGGGATATATGGAAACTTAGAATGGAGTGTTAAGCTCACAACAATGGTTGAATAGTAGTGATAAAGCTATGAAAATGGAATAAATCATGAGGGGGTTGGAATTAATCATGAATCCAAAATAAAGACAGTCTAAAAGGATCCTATACAAGTATATGCATATGCCTAACAAAATATATAAGTTTATAGGTTTTAAAAGAAGCATACACAGTGAAACCAGAAACTTAGCATTCTTAAAATAACCTTAAAATATGCTAAGTGACCTTAACATATGTTAAGTGATACTATGAGAGTTTTGAGGAAATATTGGTAGTTTATATTCTATGAGGCTTTGATGAAGTTTGATAAACTTTAAATAAGGACACTTGTCATGAATGAAACATGCATACAATATCTTACTATGTCTTGTAACCTTAAATCCATAATTGAACTATATAACCATTCAAACTTGCCTAGGAACTATAGATTTGGCAATTTAGATGTTCCTCAGCCCTATAGACTCACACATGTGGGTCAAAATGTTGAGGAAGTCATGAAATGTCTCTTCAAGGCATATATAATCAAGAACATTCATTAGTTTAATCAAGCAAGTCAAAAACTCAATAAAAACATACTACTTCTTTTGCCTTGTATAGATGTGAATGGTGACCAGACTCCTTAAGTTATTATAACTTGTTCATAAAGTTGAGAAGACTAAAGCAGAAATGAATACCCATGATTTTAAGGTCATAAGGTCTAGTTCCTCTGATCAAGAGCTTTAATCCTCTTTTTCTCTCTCCTGTATGGACTGAGCACAAACCTGAAGTGTTCTTAATGTCTGTCAATGAACTCAATAGGGAAATTACATTGGTTTTTGACCTCTCAAGCCTTAAAAAACTATAATATCTTCACCATGTGCTTGTAACAAAACCTTATTGCATATCCATGACTTCTCTTGAGTAAATCCATATTGTAAGGATCCATACCACCTAAAAAGACTATTAAATCCTATAAATTTTCCTCTACTTCCTCATGTTTCAGTTTTAAACCACTATTTTAGGGAAATATGAAGTAAAATTTGAGTCAAAGGTCATCTCAAATTAAGTAATAAGTTTTGGAGAGCAAAATGGGCATGTTTTCACACGTTTGATTTGTCTTAATGGCAAAAAAATGTTCTAGACTCATAGAGGGGACAATTTCAAAGCATAAAACCATTTAACTAAAGTAACATAATGACCATGATTGTAATTAAAGATATTATTTATGTTTTAGTTTCCTTTTGAGGTTGAAATTTATCATTTTGAGACCAAAACCTTTCTTTTAGATAACATATATATATATATATATATATATATATATATATATATATATATATATATATATATATATATATATATATATACATATTCAAAAGGATATTTGCTAGTGACTATCATAAAGAGAACCTTATAGCCTTCTTAAAAGTTTCAATTAGGTTTATATGAATCTTTATCATACTTAAAAAGTTTATAGTCAACCATACCTTGCATATATTGAATATACCAAATAATTTCATGGTGAGCCATCAATTGCAACCTTTAACCATATCCATCAAGGCATTTTAGACTATTATGGCCACTTCAAACCCTTGTCAAAGATATAAAACATACTCAAACACTATGAAGATACTTAACACAAGTTGAAACATATACATGAAAATGATAAGACATTTAGACCTACTCCCTTAATATGATAGTCAGTGACAACATGATGATCTAACATATCACCTAAGGACCCAAGACATCTAGGAGATATGATGATCATAAGCAGACTCTATGACACCTATAACAGTGTTGAATGACTTCAAGAAGAAATTTAGGATACATCATCATGCAAAAAATCACTATGTATAGGCTTATATGGGTGTCATGAATTTTTTTTGGCTATCGGGGTTGATATTTGGCTTGGGATGTCAAATTGCCATCAGGCAATAGGCTCTTTGTCTTAAAAATTTCCTTTTCTCCATTGTAATCTCTCATAACTTATGTCATCTCTTATACTTGGACTCCATATTTTTGAGAAACTATTATAAGACAAATTTTTTCCTTTTATTCATCATGGATGACATGCTTTAAGGCTACCATTTATATTTTTAGTTTATCCCAAATCTTATAAACAAAGAGCTAGTCTTGTTGCTCCTCTAGTAGCTTTCTATTACCTGCATAATCCTATTCAAATTGATTTATCTCTTCCAAGAGATTTTATTAATCAAATATTGAAGTATTATTATCAAAATGTACAATATCATCATGATTCAAAAACATACTTTGGTATTCTACCTCTTTGAATACTTCAATAACTTCTAAGTCTTGACCTTCATGCCTCTTGTTTCCATCCTCTTGATTCAATATTTCTTCTTTTATGTCTTTATGAGGCATCATATATACATTTATATCCTATTATCCTCTTATTTAACATAATCATGTTGCTCATGCTTTTTTTAATTCATGCTTTCATGTTCTATGTCCTCCAAATAGACTTCTTCTTCCTTCTTTACTATTATACATGCATACATGCATGACAAGAAATCTCTAGTTTAAAAAATGTGAGCCTTTCTTGCCTTCATATCCTCTTTTTTATTTTTATTTTCATCCATGGCTATCTCATTATTCTTCACAAGATGTTTCTCACCTTCCTCTTTTATACCAAAGTTTTCACCCCACATGAACTCCTTGAGAAACTTATTTTGCCTCTCATGACCATCTTTCTTCTTCTTTCCATGAGTAGCCTTATATGCCACTTGATTATTTTATTATTCATAACCCAACCATACCATTGGATCTGATCTTCATGCATGTTCTCTACTATGAGCATTATCTTCTCTAAGATTTGACCCAAATCTTTTTGTATCTCTTTCACCTCTTCTTCTATATCCATCTTTTCTATTTTGGTATCTTCTTTCACCATATTATTTTTTTGTTATTTTATCTCAGCCATGCCCTACCTTTTATTTTCCTTTTCTATCTTTTTCTTCACTTTCTAGGCCTTACTTGGACATATATTTCTTGACAAGTTTGCCTACTTTCCCCTTAAGACCTCACTTGGGTCTCTTTCACTCTCTTTTCCCTTATTCTCTTGAATCTCATTTGGAGTCTCTATATATTATCTTATTTATATTGTACTTGAGATTTGAATATCATTCTTTACCTTATTCAAGCCTTAATGGTTTTAGGGCTGCCACCACAACTTCTATGTTTTTTTCTCACTATCTTCTCTAAGATCTTCTTACCTAGTCTCAGGTCCTTCACCTTAGAGTTAGGGTCTCAAGATTATTTTCTCACTAATATTATTCTCTATGATGACCTCAATGGGTCATACCTTAACCTTATTTCAACTTACAAATTCTCTTCACAACTTGAACATTCTTCATAAGCAAAATAATAAATTATCAAATAAATGTACCTTTTCTTGCTTATTCTCTTGTTTCTTCTTCTTTTCCAGTAGAATATTATTGATATGATATCAATTTATGTATACCTTATTCATGTTCATATAACATCATCATACCCTAGCTCTAATTCTTCATTTTGATCTCCTAATATCTCTTCTCTGATCTCTAATCTTCTTCTTTGTACTTGTCATATAGGTACTTATTTCTTTCTTTTCCACTTGGTATTAACCCTCTAACTTGAATAAATTTATCTATTATAATCAAATCCTTTAAAATATATAATTTAACCTCTCCAAATCCTATAAATACCCTCTCCTCTCTTACTTATGCAATCCTTCATGCTCACTCTTAGGCTTCATATAGATCATAAGTCTCTACTAGTTTCTCCTTTGATCTATAACCCCAAATCTTGTTTGGAACTTCAATATTAGAATAATTCACCATATTTAGACTCTATTTGAAATAAAAAAACTTGTATTAACTCACTTTTATCTTTCTTTCATTCTATAAATCTCATATACACACCTTCTACTCGTAAGAAGACTACTCTTCCTTATAGCCCTCTAAACATGAAAAGCTCATTATCTAACACAATATGTAAGGCTTCCAAATAAAGTAAAAATAGTTTTGAGTACCCATTATCTTTATCCTAATTTTCATCAAGTTTCATATTCCAACTCCTCAGGTTAACCCTTTTCCTCTACACTCCCTTTCACCAATTAGGCCTTCTTTTAATAACCCTATTTTTATGTAAAGCTCCTAGTTCTGATCAAACCACTAGGTTTAATAAAAACATTAGCACATATTTGGGAACTCATTACCTCATAATAATTTTAAATAAGTTTAATTATTTAACTAATTATGAAAGTCCACTTTCTAAACACTCTTTCATCAATTAGAACCCCTTTAGACCTAGACACTCCTACAATACTATAAACCATATTGTACAATACTTTTAAAAATTAAAACCTTAAAAACCTATTTAAAAATTTATAAAAAATATACATATCCAATTTGAGTGATACCCATGTGCTAAAACTCCTTAGAATCCAAAATCTCACATTTGACCTAAGTGGGGTTCTATCATTGACAACAAGCAAAACAAATTCATAACTTGAGTTATAGGGCACTTAAAAAACCCATTATTTTTCCTACTTTTTTTTTGACATCATATTCACTTATTTATTTTATAATAACTTCCCAAAAGGTACATATCTTAATGGAAATACAATTTACATTTTTTACTATATATGAAAAACACATGCTTGATTGAAATTAGGAGCATATCTTGAGCAATTTTTTATTTTTAAATTATTTTTAAACACTTAAAGGACCTATTTAAGGTATTAATTAAATCCCTTGACATTATCCAATGGTTATTTATTCATTCACAACCTTAAAACATTTCTAACAAACTATTTGCAAAAAAATTGAATTCTTTATAAGACTATGTGTGTAGTTTGAGTTGTCTTTTTGCACTTAAAATGTATTTTTGAGTCTTCAGGTATCTTTAAAAACTTAATAAATATGATAAAATATTGAAAATAACTTATAAAATATTATTAAATACTTACCAAACTCATTGGCACTTTATTTGTTCTATTCTTGGACTGAGCAAACTCATAATTTGCTTCCAACTGGGATTGTGTCAAATCTTGTCTAGATAATGCATTATGTTCATAACATATGGAATAATAACATAAAATAACTCTAAAATATAAATATAAAATAATTTAATATTTAACACATATCATAAATCACTTAAAATACTCTTTTCATTCATTCATATCATTCTTATATATAATCATGTACAAAATTTATGGAGAAGGACAAAGTTCTCTATCAATTTGATCTTTTCGTGGAATTTGTTATACTTTTTCCTATATATTCTCCAAGGTTATATTCCTCATATAATAATATCCTCTTCCAATCTATTAAAATTCATTTTTATACCTCTTATTTTTCACACCAACATGTAATTAACCATCTTTTCTTGCCACCTCAATGCAAGGGGTAGTTACAAATTTTCCATTCTTGGCTTACATTTACTTTCTTGATCAAATTCACATCTAAGACACCCTAACAAACATCATAGGACATTATAATATCTTAAAAAATATTCAAAAACGTTTTATTTCATCTCAAGATCTAAAAATACCCTTAAAAGCTAACTTTAGAATTTAAATTTCAAAAGAAGCATTTTGGTGAGAAAAATTAGAATGCCTATAAAAACATAACTTTAATGAATTATAAAGATCCTAACATCACATAATGGTCCCTAAAATACCTCTAACACCATTTATATATAAAAAAATGGTCATAATGAACTTTAAAACCCATTTACATGTTTTGCTCCTTAGTGATGTTCTACATCACTTTTACTCTCACTAACAACACCTTAGTTTTTAGCTTCACTAACATCTTTCAATGGTGTAAAAGTATGATTATTACCATCCTTATCTAGTGTGTATATATTACTCCTCCCATCATGTATATCCATCCTATCTATATAATATGATTACAAAACAATTTAGCTCATGCATTTAGTTAAGAAATCTCAAAATAAGCATAAAGAACTAACGTGTTAAGGCTACTCCCTCAAGGGAAGGTGACAATGAATTCAAAAAGCTAATTATGGAAGTAATACAATCAATACCTTCCAAATTGTGTCCCTTCTTAAAAAATGGTCAATAAGTATGCTTTTCCCCAAATTTGGTTTTCCAAGTCTTCATCAATGAGGTGTAGCATGAGCCTTTGTCATCTCTTAGTTCACTAATGGCCTATGTTCTTAAATTTAGTCTAATTGCGTGAATGATTAAATATTTTTCTATAAATATTCTTGCATAATAACATTACTCAATTTAATCTTATTTAAAGGTATTTCTATGTAATAAGTTTACACAATTCAAGCTTAAAGTGATAGCCTTGGCTCTCTTATTTATAGCTTTTCTCGAATGTCAACCATGGCCATCCATCTTGAGATCAATATGTGTGTCCATATATTGATTCAATAGTGGAGGGACAAGAAAAAAATATTATCATCAATTTTTAGAATAATGGGGCATTGATGAGGCATGGGAGAGCTTAATCCTGATATTTATCACATTAATGGATTATGGGTGACAAACCTGTGATGATATCATGGGATGATGCAAAATTGAATAATGAATTTCTAGTAAATAGATATTCAATCAACTTTCAAGGAATTTCCACTTAAGTTACTAATTTGGTTTGATTTTCTTAAGTGACTTTAATTAGTTTTCTACAATTCTTTGGAAATCTATTACACATTTAATCAACCTAGTCAGAAGTGTCATTTTACTGAGTCATAATTTGACCAAAGTATAATTAGAAGAAGATGTCAATTTCATATGGGGTAATACCCTAGTTAGGGTATTATAGACATGAAATAACACATGCATGTGACGTGTGTTGAAGAATGAGAAGATTTCAGTGGTTTAGGACATCATTTTATGTGATTGTAATTTTGATCAAAATGATTTAATAAAAGATCATAATCACATAAAATGCATTGACCCATTTAGGGATACATGACCATAGATCAACACCTATATGTGACAAGTTCAAATGATTTTGAGAGTTTTAGTGATTTTGGTCTAGATTGTGCATTGTTGTGGAATATCATTCATATTTATAATTTTAATATAATAGTAATATGAATTGGATGTCTATATTTTGCCCCTATTTAAGAAGGCATGGCAAGAATTTGGTCAAAGTAGTGTATTTTCAAAGAATAAAAAGGTCACTATAATTAAAAAAATAGATTCATTCCTAATTATTTCTAAATTTTGAATGAGTCACAGAGAAATAGGGTTATGAAAAATGCTCCAAATAGCATTTTGACAACATGTGATGCTGCCTTAAGGGGAGGACAAAAAAATTAAAATATTTGACAAGGTGACCCTTGATCGGAAGAAATAATAATTATATTAATTTTAGTAATGAAGGATGAAAATGGTTCAATTATAATAAAATGAGAGGAAAAATGGGATACTGGGGCTAAAAGAATAGCCCATGAAAGATAAATGGTTTAACTATAGGCCCAAGGAGGGTGAAATTTTTGAAAAAAATACTATATTTTGACCCCAATGAGGTAAAAATAATTCATTTTCACCCTTGGCTATAGTGATCCAGAGCTCTAATATTTATGTGTGAGATAACTATAGAAAATGGAAAATATCCCACACCATCGACACTTTGGCATGCACGTGCTAGAGTATCAAAGACCACTAGGTAGCGGGCCATTGATAAGTACCCTTTTTGGTATTTAATTTTAGTATTAATGGCATTTATTATGGGTAAAATTAGGGACTTTGGTGATCTCATTGATTACCCAAATTTTTAATCAATGAGGTTACCCTCGATAATAGTAAATTCATCATCAAGATCACTTAATATTTTTGTGATTCAAAATGGCGAGATCGCCACTTCATTGATGAACTCACAAATTTGGGCAAAAATCATTAGTCAAATAGTAGTTTCACCAGGTCAAATAATGATGTCACTAATAATAGAGAGATCACCCTACAAATTGATGGGAATGCCTTATGTATTATTGAGTGGTAAAAATGGCAATAATGCCTTGTTAAATGGAACAATCACTATGTGAAATGGTGATATAGATGATAAAATGGTGATGTTTATAGAAGAAGGGATTTGGGGGCCTTTGGGAGGTTAATCCAAGCCCAAAATTAGAATAAGAGAAAGTAGGGCCCATATATGATTAGTCTAGGCCAAAAATTAGAATTATTTTTATAGATTATAGTAATGAAAGGAAAAATAATTGATTTGGTTCTCTATGTTTGATTTACAAAAGTGATTCAAAGTGATCATGACATAGGAATGACACTCTTGAGTACTATGTTGATAGGTTATATAAACAAACAAGCTCATAGGCATCATAGAGGTAGTGAATTTATATCACTTGGCATAATTTCCAATGATTTATGTAGATAGGATCTATTTATTAGTGCTTGTAGAGAGGTGGAACTCAGATACCTCTATATTTCATTTTCCAACTAGGGAGGCCATAGTTATGCTAGAAGATGTTCACTGCATACTACAAGTATCAATACAGGGTCTATAGATTACCTAGATGTAGGTAGGTCGATGGTCTATTTTAGATTACTTACTCAGAGTAGTTGACCTTGAGGTCATTTATTTGAGCATTAATATATACACATTAAAGGACCTATTTTGGCCTCCAAATGGTGGAGTAGCAACAACAACAGTAGCAGAAGCTCTAGTAGTGGTTCCAAAATAGGGGTAATTCCACCTAAAGCTAGTTATACTAATGTCTCTTATCAGCAAACTTCTACTCCTTAACAAGAGTAGATGAATATTTCTACTTGGATTGATTAAGGTTGTGTAGGAGATGTTGAATCATATAACATAACTTTCATGGGGGTCGATCATCTTGGCCCAGTTATATATAGATCTACACATGATATCCTATCATAAAAGGTATATCATTTACCATAACACACTTCTCTAGGTCTAGTCTTGGGAGCACATGGCCATTAAGTAGCCAATGGGGTTGAGATATCATCAAGGGCTAGAGGATATATTGGAATTTGGGTGGTATTTGATAGGTCTTGGTTTGTGTAGCCATCTGGGAGACTTGCCTTATTATAGAAAAGTGATAGATGAGATGGTTGGTGGGGATTGTATCTGACAATCATATATATCTACTCAATGGTTTTGGATTGAGGATTTTTTCTTGATCAATTATATAACCACATCATGATATATTACAGGTCATCATGATTTTTTAGTGGAGAGATATAGACTAGATCAAGTACAATGATAGTTTAGCTTTTAGTAGAATATCTTAGAGGTTCCTCACTATTTTGTGCATGTGACTATGGAGATTTGAGATTGGAGGCCACCTGTGCCCTAAGATGAAGTAATGTTGGATTATTTCAAGATATTACATATGCTATGGGATTATGTAGGAGGGGTTATAGATGTAGGGGTTATAGATGCTTATGCATCATGGTGGGATGGGGTTTGATTGATTTAACTAACTAGGTTATAACCATAATAGCTAGCCTTACATCAATGGTTGGTGAAACTAAAGAGAAAATAGGGGTAGGCCCTTGTATAGAGATAGGATCAGGTGTCAATTCAATTGGCTATTCCACATGAAATTTCATTGCAGGTTGTGCATACCCAAGTACATCATGATCTAATAAATGATGTAGAGATAACCAAGTTAGATGAATAAGATGTAGATATGGGAGATGCCCCAAGTGGTGATGAGGTCCACAAGTCAGAGGTTAGGTCCTCTAAGATAATTATAGGCACAAGTACAGGCACAAGTTTAGGATAAGTTAGGTCTTCTAGTATAGGTAAGTTTGTAGAGGACCAAAGACTGATAGATAAGTTAAAAAGAGAGATTATAGCATGGTTATCATAGATAATAGGCCTATAGGGTGACATGGATAGTTTACATGTATATTTGGTGAGGGCATGGGGGAGACCACTAGGCTACAAGGTTTGATTATAGATAAGGATGCATAGATTATGAATCTAAGAGGATAGGTGGCTCAATTAGTAGGAGTTTGGGCTCAATTAGCTATCAAAGATGTAGGTTTATAGATAGTAGTTGGTGAGATAAATAGGGGTCATGTGTATAGGAAGTGATTAGTATCATAGGTGGAGAAGCTCATAGAAGATTTAGATGAGGCTCAACAAGTTGGGATAGGTAGTGGTTCAAGATTAGCTAGATCCTTGGTCAAGTGATTTTACCCAAGGATGATGACTTATGAATGAAGGATGATGTCCTATGATTGAAATATGATATGATTTATTAGCATAGGTTACATGAGGAAAAATCCCTATGGAAGGGAAATATCCTTCCTATATAGATTACATGAGATCCCAATGGACCAACCAGACCTCTAAGTCTATATATGCTACCAAGATTTAACAAGAATTTCACTATTACATAGAGAAGTAAACACATTATCTATCAATCTCACCGATTAGAAAGATGATATCACTAATTAGTAGGGAAAACTTGCCAAAATGATAAAAATAAAGAAAACATTAGTTAATTATAGTTTTGGTCTAAGATGATCTCATTGATCTTTGGTAACCTTGTCATTCCACATGTCAAATGTATCAATAATCACGTCAATTTTTCCATTCTATAAAAACATAGATAGAAACAAAAAAACATAAAAGTTAATTTCACTATTTGCACAGGTGATATCACTGTTATTCAGGGTAATCCCATCATTCCATAGGATATTTTTGTTGATGTTCAAGATGAATTTTTTGATTACAAGTTGATTCTATCATTTGGTCTAGAAGTCACAAAACACAAAAATTAGTGGAAAAGAAGAGAAAAGTAGCCTCAAAAGAGGGTTTGTGTGTTAAATTGTAAGGGATAAAATGATGTGTAATATTCATAGTCCCATCAATCATGCCATAATATAGAATAGGATTATGAAACAAGTTAGACCATGCATTTAACTAAGAAAACTCAAAATAATCATAAAGAACTAACATGTTAAGCCTACTCCCTCAAGGCATGGTGTTAATGAATTCAAGAAGCTAATTAAAAAATCAATACAATCAATACCTTCCAAGTAGAGTCTCTCCTTCAACAATGGTCAATAAGCATGCTTTTCCCCAGATTTGGTGCTTCAAGTCTTTGTCAATGAGATGTAGTAAGAGCCTTCGTCATCTCTTAGTTCATCAATACATTAGGTTCTTAAATTTGGTCTAATTGGGTGAATGAGTAAAACTTTCTCTAGTAATATTATTTCATAATAACATTACTCAATTTAAGCTTATTTTAAGGTATTTTTTCATAATATGTTTACACAATTCAAGATTAAAAGTGATATCCTTGGCTCTCTTATTTATAGATTTTCTAAAAAAATTAAGATCAACCATGACTACCCATCTTTAGATCAAGATGTGTGTCCATAGATTGATTCAATCTTGGAGGGACAAGCAATAAATAATGTCATAAATATTTAGAATAAAATGGCATTGATGAGGCATGGGAGAGCTTAATCCTGATATTTATCCCATTAATATTTTATGGATGACAACCTTGTGATGATGTCATGGGATGATGCAGAATTGAATAATTAATTTATAGTAAATATATATTTAGCAAATTTCATGGAATTTCGCTTAAGTTCCTAATTTGGTTTTGATTTACTTAATGACATTAATTAATTTTTTGTAATTCTTAATAATTTTTTTGCACATTTAATCAACTTGGTTAGAAGTGTCATTTTATAAAGTCATAATTTCACTGGAGTACAATAAAAATAATATGTCAATTACGTATAGGATAATACCTTGGTTTAGGTATTATATACTTGAAATAACACATGCACATGATGTGTGCTACTGAATTAGAAGATTTCAATGGTCCAAGATGTCATTTTATGTTATTGCAATTTGACTCAAAGTGATTTAAAAAAAGATAATAATCACATAAAATGTATTTCCCCATTCAGGGATACATGAGTAAAAAATGGTACTTATACATTATAATTTTGAATGATTTAGAGCATTTTAGTGATTTTGGTCCAGATTGTGCATTATTGTTGAATATCATTTAGATTTACAATTTTAGCACAATAGTGATAGGAATTGGATTTCTACACTATCAAACTACTAAGTTATACCTAACAACACATGGTAAACATCCATAGACATAATGTTGCATTATACTTCATCCTTATAGCTACCAATCTAACAATCATCCTTACATTTCCCATTGACTGGTACTTAATGTCCCTTTTGGGGTTAAGATACTTTATATAGTGTAGTATATGTCAGTATTTTCAATCCTAGTTTTTCAATTTTTTTTGAAGAAACCAAGTTATCTATGATACCACTATCAATAATAAATTTATAACACTTACCTTTGGATTTTCATGTAGTCCTAAATAAGGTCTTCTTTTGGGTTGGTTTCTTCACTTTCTTGTTTGGCATTAGTAGTACTCTCTTCATCAATAAAGACTCTCACTTTGGGTTGTTCCACATGTGATGGTGATCCTACACTTTATTCTTTGGCTTGAGCAACTTGATTATTACCTTCAGTTATTGTATAACTTATTTGTGGATTATCAAGGTATTCATATGATCTATGACTAGTATACTTATTACATTTGAAATATTTTCCCCAAAATCCTTCTCCTCTACCTCTTTTATATGGTCTTCTTCTATATGAATAGACTCATCTTGTACTATTTTTTTAACCTTGAGAGTTGATTGATTCTTCATTATGAACCTATAATTGAATTCTACCCCCCTAATTTCCTCTAGCTCTAAAATTTATGCCTCTTCCTCTAGATTGCCGAGTTTCTTTTCTAGCCAACTTCTCTTTTGCCTTGAGATCAAATCGATAAACCTCTTTCACTAATTTTGGTGACAACAAATTGATCTCATCTTGAATATTAAACCTATATCTATTGATTTACCTTGTTATTTTCTCAACATCTTCTTCTACATGACCATCTCTAATTATAAGCTTGTAGAATTCCTTAGTGTAGTCTTTTACACTCATGTCTTTCTGCTTCAAGTTTTGGAGTTTCTTGAACAAATTTGTCTTATAGTCTACATGAATGAATTTTGATTTGATTTTTTATAACATTTTGTCCCATGACTTGATATTCTCTTTGTTTTTTTTCATTCTTTCTTCTTACTAAAAAAATGCATGTCACTTCAACTTTGTACAAGCAAACTTGACCTTCTTATCTTTAGTTATTCCTTTAAAATCAAAGCATTTATCCATTGTAGATATCTAATCCATAATATATTCAAAATTTATATTGCCTCCATAAATTACAACCTCTAATTTGGGCTTGGAACCTATTCCTATGATTGATTTCAAGAGTCTTTCTTCCATTTTTTTCCTCTTCTTCTTCTGCAACCTCTTCTTATGGTTTTTCCTCTATTTCACTTACATCTCCAACCATAACACCTCTTTTTTCAACAATTTATATTGCCTCTAAATGTGATTATAAAATGAGTCCCCTAAATTATGAAAATAGTTCAATCAATATGTTTAAAGCAGAAAATATCTTCTAGTAATGTTTCTCTTGGTTGTCTTGTTTGACCTCTTTTAGCACCATCTCTAAGTGTTCCTCCTATAAGTGCCATTATTATGATTTCTTGCAATATTATTTTTCATAAAATTATCTTCGATATTTTAAGTTAAATATATTTCTCTTTAGATAACCTTTTAATTAAAACCAATCCTCATTCTAATACCAAAAATGATGGAAGGCTTAAGGAAGCTCAAACTTGCAACTTGCTTAAGAGAGAGATAATCAGGGCTAACACCTTCTTAACTACAAATTTTAAAAAAAAAGGTTTTTTAATACTAAAATTACCTATTAAACATTCATTTAATCTTTACTCAACCCACCATAATGATATATACCTTTTCCCAAACTTGTAAATACAAGAAAATATTAAAACATGGTTTCTAGACCTTCAAATTAGGCCTATAAACTAATAAACTTAGATATCATATTAAACAAGGGATAAAATTTATTAAAAACATTTTTATAACTTCATATACATCATAATGCAACTCTTGAAAATTTTTGAATAAGTTTGGTTGGTTTATTTTCAAGTTATAGTGAATTTTGTCCTTCAAACCCCTAGTTCAGGGTTTCCTGACTACACATAGGCCGAGAGCATAAAAATCATAGAAAATTAAGTTTTAATACATGAATTTGAATATTTTAAATTTTAAAAGGTATTTTATACAAATATCCAAATATGTCATTCATTTTAACACCTTGAATGGTCTTAAAAATGATGAAAATCAACATTTATCAACTGTAGAAACACTTATCTTGACTGTATGCAGGCAATGAGCTAATATTCAATGGAAATTTAAGATTTAATCTCAAGTTTGAAATATTTAATTTTTAAAAAATTTCCTAAACATTTATCTTGCCTTTTCACTTGTGTTTATCTCTTAACCAATCTTAAAAAGTGATAAAAGATAATATTATTTGAAGGTTATACCCTTTCTTGATTGTCAAGAAATCTTATACTATGTTTTCAAGATTAAAACATTAAAATACTATTATAAAAAACAAATTGTGGTTCTAAAAATAAAATACATCACTTACATGTAATATAATATTGAAATTATAGTATGGATCTCAATAAGTCATTATTTTCATTATTTTTGAGTGTAAAACCTTGTACATTCCTATTTATAACCTTGTTTTATATACTTCTATTTTTTATCCAAATATTGGAGTTTTTCAGACTTCTAATACTTTATATTCATTCCCAATACTAATAGAATATATTCATTCTCTACTCATTCTCCCTTATTTGCTCTAATCTCCTAAACTTTCTCAAATTGTTTAACTAACTTAGAAGACTCAACCTAAGTCTTAATCTTAGTTGAGTTTTACATGGTCAAATATAAATTAAGAACTTTATATATATATATATATATATATATGTATGTATGTATGTATGTATGTATGTATGTATGTATGTATGTATATGTATGTATGTATGTATGCATGTATATACATATATACATACATATATATATATATATGTATGTATATATGTATGTATATATGTATATATGTATGTATATATGTATATACATACATACATACATACATATACATACATACATACATACATACATACATAAATACATACATACATACATACATATATATATATATATATATATATATATATATATATATATATATATATATATATATATATATATATATATATATATATATATATATAAAGTATAATGACCTTTGGTTTCATCAGGGGATGATAAAGACCCTTCAAATGTCATTTACAAATTCAAAATTTCAAAAATATAGATGTCTCAAATGATAAAATTTTGATATGATGAGATTTTAAAACCTTCTAAATGACTAAACAAGACTATATAAGCCTAATTAAAATGAAAAAATAATAATAAACAAAATGAATCTTCTAAGCATATGTTCTTGCATTAGTTCTCCAAACTTATTCAGTATTTAGCATCTCAAGATTATAGTGGGGGCATGTTTTGGAAACATGTCCTCCACATTAGCACTTATTTAAATTTAAATATATAGTGGAGTAATGCTTTGGAATCATGTTAGCCACACACAATTTTATAAATTGGCCAAAGAACATAGTTATATAATTCATATTCACAGTTGTGGCAAAATTCTATACATTGGTACCATAGTTATACACAGTTTCAACATGAGACATATCTAAGGCATATATGCTATGAAATATGCACCTAATATTGTAAAATATAAATTATTTTAATATTTAAAAATTTTCTTAGGTACTATCATCACCTACTAGGATGTACTTTTATGGATTGTATTAAGCCAATCCATTGTAGTAGTTGGTTCACTTTTGGTATGGTTGAGGTGATTAAATCACTTAATCTTGCCAAATTTTTAGGTTAGAATTGATTGTATCATCCAACATTATCAATTTTATAGTATGAGTTAAATTTTTTTCATTCATGCTCATCAGGTTATAAGTATGATTGGGTTTCACAATTGAGTTAATCTCAACTATCAAATGGCAACTCACCTTTTCTCCAAGGTTGGGGGTATGTGCCTTCCAATCTCTCTATATCCTTAAATATATGTACTTTATATATTTATACATATTTTTCCTAATTTTAGTTTCAAATCCTTATAATGATATATATTTTCATATCAATTTGCCAATAAGTAAGGTGATTACATTGACACACAAGTGTACTCTTAAAGCTTGTTCTTTTAATTTTAATATTTTCATTAATTTCATTTTCATATCATATGCACTGATTATGTACTATAGCATAATGTTGGTTGTAGTTTAGTCACCAAAAAAGCACTCAAGTTAGACTCATAAAGACAAGGTGTGTTATACACACCCAGGTACATATTCCTTTCTTTTAAACTAGTAATTCTATTACTAGATTAAAGGGGGTCAAATGTAGACACTATTTTATGGATTATATAGCACCTCAATTTTATACACTTTCCAAACTTAGACCTTGGTTGTTACTCTTAGTTATAGACCTTTATCACCTTTTGAAGTCTCACACCTACTCTATCTTGTACCCCTTGGCCTATCCCTTGGTCTGACCAATATTATGTTTATGACCCATACCTTCTATCTTGTCTAGAATGCTTAAAACTGATTTATCTTCTACCTCTACAAGTTCTGAGTCGATACCTACTTTCTTACTCCCTATACACTAGCATCCAGGATAGATACTTGTGTCGATGCAGGTGTCCTATTCTAATACAAGTGTACAGTGCTCTAAATTCATATAGTTTTCAAATGAAGTGAATCCTAATGGTCATCTTAAGTGATTAAATGTGAGTTAATTCTCTAAAAAGATTAATATAAATACAAGATCAACCCTCATTCATTCATAACTTATAAACTTTTTACCTACTCATTAGGCAACTTACAAAAGGCATTTAATCAAGCACTCAAGTGAGCAAAACTTCCATATTTTCTCCTATTTTCATATCAGTCATAGGTATATCACATAGGTCTAAATTAATGAAGGATAAGCCCAAGAGATATATTTTCCAAGTTAAAAGCTAGGTCATTATTGTACTTGTTTTTCACATATTTCATGATTCACACACAAGCTAACACATAGGAGATAAATGCATAAGTCTAGGACCATCTTCACGATATTTTTATATAGGTAGCACTCATTGATAAAGGGGTATTTAGGGTTAGCTCGACACTATGTGCACACTAATCCATTTTTCCCAAAGGTCACTATGAAGATTAAGAATTAGGGTTTTATAATTTCATGAGGAATGAAAATCCATGACCCAAATAAGAATGCACTAGAGTGAAGGCAAAGATAAACCTAGAAGCATCCAGGTGGTCACATCTTTTTATAGTAGGTATTTCATTCAGGACACATGCATCATGTTCAAATAGTAGTGTCAATGTAACTCTCCAAAGTTTATGCTATTATACATAACTCCAGAATCACTCAATCCATAATCTAATAACTTTTTTAGAATCATCTTCTAGTCTACGTTCTACTTATTCCAGATCCATAATTATGTTATCTTTAAAACCAATTAAGTACATTATTTCTTTTTCATCTCTATATATAGCATAGTTGTACTTAGTATTTTTAGCCTTTCTTAGCATAATGAATTCAATATATGTTATAATTGAGTTTAACATCTAATTGGCCTTCTTTAGAGATAGTTTATCATCATTATTCCCTAGGCTATCTATACCCCTTTAAGCCTATATAACCCAATGTACATATCAATTTAAGGTTAAACACAAAGTAAAATTTAGAAATAATGGAGTTAAAATTTTTGAAGCTTTGTAAAATAATCCTCAAGGAAGAATTGAGTTTAATAGATGACTTAACTTAGAATGGGTAAAAGACATTGACAAACTAATTTTAATGGTCAACCAACTATTAAAGAGGAAGTGTAAGAGCACAACATAGATAAGGGAGAATAGGAAGAAAAATAAATTGCATAGCAAGAATTCATTGAACAACTACAAAGCTATGATAAGATGTTAACTAAGTTTTAAGAAAAAATGGATTCAATAGAATAGGTGTTAAGTTGAAATCATAGGAAATAAATGACCAGTGACAAGTGATTCAATATTACCTATCAAAATGTCCACCATAGTAGATGTAATG
Organism: Torreya grandis; assembly: GCA_037957365.1. Taxonomy (NCBI): domain Eukaryota; kingdom Viridiplantae; phylum Streptophyta; class Pinopsida; order Cupressales; family Taxaceae; genus Torreya; species Torreya grandis. Next base: position 96,005 of record JARHVA010002162.1, read on the forward strand.
CAATCCATGCTCAAGAGATTGATTATTTTTTAAGAGTTCTAAATTGATAGACTTAAATTCTTGGAATAACAACAAGCTTTAAAAGGGTTATTCGAAGTCAGACAATAGGACTAGTGTGGGGTGATATTGGAATCAAATTTTGGCCAAGGGAATGCACTCATTTTTGTGTAATAATCAAAGGGCGTGAGGGATGCATTCATTTTTAAATAATAAAATGAAAATGAAATGGTTGGAAAATAAAGGAGGATCAAACTAGTTTTGATGAAATCTAATATTGCACCATTGGGATCACTAGTACATGAGGAGGTGGTCACATAAATGTAATAATGAACCTATGAGAATTTAGAACTAAAGTTTTTACCAAGTCTTAGCATGTGCTAAAGAGGGAAATATAGTCAACATAAAACATGGAATACTATGATCAAGAAGGTGTTGTCATTCAAAATGTGCACCCATGGATGCTCTATAGTGCATGGATCTTTGTTATGTGGTGATAAGTATGAAGGCCTTGCATAAGGCACAAGAGTCATAGTCACTGGGCATAAAAGTATTATCATGCAGTTGTGCATGAGAGCAACAATTATCTCATCATAATGATGGAAATGTCCCCAAGGCAAGGGACCCTTACACTCCTTGGGATGAGTCTTTGAAGTAGCCCAGATTCCTTTTATTCTCATCACACCTAGTTTAAGACCAAAACACAGGCCTAAAGAGCAAAAAGGTAATCTACCACTAGTCTAAACCTAAGATCATGAGGAAAAAGGAAGGTAAAAGGTAAGAGAGTTCTAAAATGAAAAGGCAATGTGCTTAGAATAGAGTGAGTGCTCATACTACCATAATCACACTAAAATGATTTAGAATAATACATTTACACATAGATTCTACCAAAGCCACTCTAGATGCATAAGTGTTTTGTATAGAGGTGAGGGAACACAATGCTACATTAAGAGGGATGACAAACAATCCACAAGTAGCATTAACACAGACCTGAGTGCACATAAGATATGACCTGAAAGTGATTTTTGAGTTCAATGAGGAGGTGTAGGGAATGGATAATGAAGACACTTCAATTTGGCCACCGATAACCTCCAATCAGGGTTTTGACCAATTTCCACCTAAAGTGCACAATTTGGCCTAAAAACATTGAAACATGATAAATGATGTGAAAATGACATATTCAAGTGTTGATTTTGGCTAGGGTATCCCTAAATGGGGTAATGCAATTTATGGGCTAGTTAACTTTGATTAGATCATTTCGAGTCAAAATGCTAATTTTGCACCTAGGTGCTCTATATTGATATTTCCTATCAAATATTCTACACAAGACACATGCCTTTATTATTTGTTTTTGGTAACATCCTAAATGGGATAATGGATCCAATGCATTTGACACCACCTTCTAATTCTAATCTAGTCAAATTTTAGACCAATAACAAGGCATTCTGATCAATTTGAGGAATTTGTACTTAAAGTGCTTAATCATGTTTAAGAGATAATTAAACCAAATCAAGGCCTAATTAAGAATTACATGAAAACTTATTGAAAATTATTTTTGGAAATGAATATTGAATATCTGCATCATCAGGTGACCTCATTTCTTGGGAAGACATCCCTAGGCCATAAATGCCATAAATATCAGGTTTCATGCCCTCCATGCCTCATCAATGCCTTCCATCATGCCCTCCATGCCTGTTAATTTCCTCTTCTTTGAATGTGATGATGAGAACAATTAAAAAATTAATTCCAAAAATTGAATTAATCCTTAACCATACATCTCTATCTCAGGATGGACGATTTAGGGTGATTCTAGCCATTTGCAAAAATATATAAATAGGTGGCCTCACAACATCATTTCTAAGTCTTGATTATGCAAAGTTATAATGCACAAATGGTTCTAAAAGCTTCATGAAACTAGTGTTACCATGTCAAATTGATTCCAATACAAGCCAAGAAATAAGGTAAAGGTGCTAAGGAGAGATGGAGGTAGCCAAGCTTCCATTTCCAAGGACTTCATGAGCACAAAATCGAGCAAGCCACTACTATAAAGGCATTTGGAGAATCCAAAGAAGGTGAAATAATTATTGTGTTTTATTCCTTACTTTTTAGTTGTGTTTGTCATTTTTTTATTAACTAAGCTCTCCCTAGTGTCTAGGCCTAGAGATGTTATGCTATTAGTGTGTTTCTTTCATTTTGTTTTCATTTTGAAACTAACCCCATACTAACCATCCTCTTTTGAGTCAAATTCCTAGATCACATTATGGCATTCCTGGTGGGACTCGATGCATCTCACACCTAAAGAAGATCATTCTAAAACTTTCAAATATTCACTTGGACCCTTAAAACTCTTGAAAATTGATTTTCTAACTTTATTTTGTCATTTTTGTTTGCCACAATTTTACACAGTAATTGACATTGGCTAGTAAGACTGATATCGGTTGTATAGATTAACTGACATCAATTAGAAAAATTGACATAATTTGTATACTTGTCATCGATCACATTGGTATAACTGATGTTAGTTAGATAACTGACATTGGTTAGAAAATGTAACCATTATTAGTTATATGAACTGACGTCGGTCATTATGTTTTTCTTAAAACACAGACTCGAGAGCTCTATTTCTAAAGTTTATTATTTCAAACTAAAAAGAGATTCAAAGCTAAAGGACATGCTACCATTTTTTCTATAGGACCAAGCTTGACATTTGCTAAAAACATGTTTTAAACCACCTTTTGCATGTTTAAAAATCAATTAGGAACTTTATTTTGGTGTTTAATGAAAAATTTAGATGTTTAGATGTATGTTTTCAAAGTTCACAATCTTAAGACCAAGGGGTCAAATGAACACCACCAAATCTTTCATTTGGGCTTAAAATTGAGCACACTTGTCAATTTTTTTTTTCAATAGTTGTTTGATTAGATTTTGTTCGGCAAAAAGAGGAATGTTGCATGTATGTTCTTCCATTTGTCCCCTTTAGGGAACCCTTGGAATTAAAAGTGTCATTCCTATTGTAAATAGCTTAGTTAAAGGCTTAAAAATAAATTCATATAAAGCACTCCCCAAAAACTCATCAAAGTTTGGGTGACCTTGAAAATAACCCTAAAGTCTTTCTACTTTCATGCTTTCTTTATTTTTATAAAAACTTGGCTTGTGAGGGGGATTTCATCACCTCCCATGAGATCTTTAGGGAAGATTTGACCTAGGGTTTTACCTCTTAGCATTGACTTCATTTTTCTCCTAATTGGAGTTGCACATGAGATGTAGTGGCACTTTGGACATCGCACTACATTGAGTGAATAACAAGATGTAGTGGTTGTAAAAAGGACTAGACCTTTTTTCAACAAGCCAAGTGATATGGACCCAAAATCCATGTTTTTTTTTGAATTTTTTGGCATGAAAGTCATTATGCAATTAATTCCCCTAGAGCATTCAAAAACTTGTTAGATCTTAGACAAATCCCCACTTACCATGAAAGTATTATTGGTGCAAGGTGCACCTCAAGGTTCATGTTGTAGTACTATCATTTGAGATAAGCAGGGTGTAAAAACCCTACTATATAATGCACATTCACTTTTGGATGAACACTTAAAATCCTCTCAAATGATGTATATTGATGGATTCAAACAATACAAAGTAACTTTGTCAGTTTAGGATCTAAGAGTAGTTAAATAGTTGGTCTTATCCTAGATTAAAGTCTTGTTTGGAGTCAAAAACTTGGTGTAAACAAACAATCCAAACCAAACACAGTAGGAATTTTCCTTTAAACAAAGAGGTGTTATACTACCCATGTGAGATCATCAATTTTCCTTGTTCAAAAGTTCATCAAAATCTTGAGAGTCATATCATCCACTTTAGCATAGTTATGCTACCAAATTAAGTCTAGACCTTTACCAAAGTTGTTTAAGTCCTTCACTTATAATTTAAATTCAAAATTGCACCTTTACAAGTTCATAGGGTTGATGTGTTAAGTGGGTTTTCCATTTGCAAAAAACTTGAGGGAACTTAGGTTTAATTTCTAATTTGGGTTGAAGGCCATTCAAGACTCATAATCATTATCATCACTTGATAAACTTAAGCCATTCCGTGCTAAACACTTGAACTTTGAGTCTATGCACCATAACATTTTGAGTCAAGAAAAGTAGTGTCATGCAGTCAAAATTATAGAAAAATGTCTTTGCCTTAGAGAGTTTTTGAAACAAACCTTTTTGTCACACCTTTTAGGTAGTATAGCATCGTTATGCTACCCAAAACATTTTGAATATTGTTTCATAGACCCTCTTGCATAAAGTTCCAAATTTGTTCCTACATTTTTAGACCAATCCAAATATACTTGTGATCTTTTGTCTAAAATAGTTATACTATTCACTTTTGTCTAGCTTGTTTGTCAAAAGAACCAAGTTTTATACCATTTTTTGTGAGAAAATAATTTCTAAAGTGTCTTTTATTTCATACCTTATACCCAGTTGATCAAGTTCATGCCCGATAATCAAATTCATAGTGTTTGTTAGAAGTGTTTCAAATCTATTAGATTAAGACTTTCATCTATTTCAAAGTCTAGATTTTGATGTTGTTTGGCCAAGAGTCCTAATGCATGCCTTATTTGAGCCTAGATTTTGATGTCGCATTTGGCCAAAAGACCTAGCAACTTTTCAATTTCTAGATTAGACTGATTTTAAACACTTTAACCTTAGAGTTTGGCATTTTTATTTTTGGTCTATTTACTTGCTTATCTTTGTGTGAACAATGAAACATTAGGTACTTCATGTTAGCTTATTTCCTCATAAATCTTTCCATAAACCTTTTGATCCTTTTGATGAATTTAAACCAAGTTATAACATCATCTATTTTAGACATTATCCTTTTTAGAGTTTGTATAACTCTTTGACCTTTTATCATAAAGCATTGACTATGGATTCCAACACATATTCCTACACTCATAGTGGACTCATGTACTATCTGGGGATTAGTAAAATTGTTTCATAGGAGGAAATGGTGAAAAACTCCTATGTGGATAATATTGCTTATGATATGGATTCTTATCCCTCTTATAATACTCAATCAGGGGCATAAAGCCAAGATCCATTGACTAACTATCTGGTTAATGCACCACCTTATTCAGAACAAGACTAAGAACAAACTACACAATACCTAACTACAATACCCATGGTGGATGATCCAGTACTTCAATAGTCATATTCTACTAATATGGCTTCCATGTATGATCCATTTTTGTTTGAGTGACATTTGTTACAGAACAAAGATGAGATTTTGGTTAGATCCATAAAGGTTAAGGCCAAGTTTCTAGTAGACTTCCCCCATGAAAATTTTCCAAGTCTAGTAAGAGTGCCCCACAATATCATTTATGATCAATAGGCTTCTTCTAGCAATCCTATGGCTCTAGTCCAAATAATGTACCAAGATCCTAATATATCTAATCAAGGCAAAAACATCATGGAATATCACTTTAAATAAATGCAGATAGTATATCAAACATACCTAAATCTAGCACATGATTTCAATCAGATGAACATGGTAAATAAGCCTCTCATTGACCTAATTCCTTCAACAAGAGTGTTGGTAGAGTTAATTGGATAAGAGAATTTGAGTTTATACCCATTTGTACAAACTGCTTCGATAGATAACTTGATGCATATGCTCATTATTGAAGAAATGTCTATGGCCTCTACACATAATAATGATCCAAATGTAGTGGAAAATGTGCAAATAACATCCAATCCCAATCAAAGTGGTACCAACACACAAACAAATAGCCAACAACATGTGCCTATAGTTTATCCCATGATTGGATCATCATACCAAGGAATAGGACTTTCTACAACCCAACCTCAATCGATTGCTTCTTTAAATGTACAACCTATGAGATTAGGTAATCAAACAATGGCCAATGTCACACCTCAATGACAGAATGTGATGAATCCTACTCCTCCTTAACAAGTAACGAGTAGTATTCCATAATAATAGGCACAATCTCATATATCAATGCAATAGAGGACAAATACATTACCACCTCAATCAAGGGAAATAAATATTCTACCTCACTAGGTAATGATGAACATACCTCTTCAGTAATAGACTAATATGCCAATTCAAAACCAAGCAATGACTAGTCAACAACATGCAAATATTGGTCAATAATAGATATCAAATTTGCAACCTATTTTCATGCAACAAGGAGGTCCCCATGTTTCTCAAGTACCTACTAGACAACTGTTGGTTCAAAGTGTGCCATAAATCTAGAGACAAGGTCTTAGTCCACAAGTTCCCACTCAACTACAAGGTTTGATTAGTCAGCAACATGTCCCTTTTCAACCATATCAGGCACAATATATTTATATCCCTCCATCCCAACCACAAAATCCTCTAATTCAAACCTTTATCACCAACCCAAACCAAAATATCATGCAACCAAGTGTGTAATTTCAAGTACATCCTAATTCACACATGCGTATTCCTGGTCTATTCCCCAACCAAACCAATATACCTCAACAAGTATCTCCATCATACCTTGGTCAAAGAATCTCACTTGTAACCTCTCAACCATCTACACAAACCAATATTCTCCCTCAAACTAATGTTCCTTCTAGTTTCCTATCCCAATAATTGCAATAAATGAAGGATGAAATTGTTACCATTCAAGCTGGTAAGCAGATTAAAAAATTCAAATTGGATGATGTATGTTCTTATCAATTCAACATGGAATATTTATAGATACCATTTCTTACAAGATAGGAACCATCAAAATTTGATAAATACAAAGGGAAAGGTGACCCTAAGGCTCATTTCACCAAATTATTTATCGCATGTCAACTAGTGGCATAGAGTGACATATACCTTTTGCTTTTTTTTCCAAGGAGCTTGGCTAGATAAGCCTTGGAGTGGTTTTTAAAGTTGCCCAAAAATTTAATAATAGATTTTGATGATCTTTTTGACAAGTTTGTGTAGCACTTTTCCTATAATCTTGAGCATGAGATTTCATTAGTAGACTTAACGTAAGCAAAGCAAAAAGCTGGTGAGAGTTTTGTAAGTTATTTATAGTGATGGAGAGCCCTTGCAAGCTATTTCCCCCATAGTTTACCAGATAAAAAATTAACCATTATGTTTGCCAAAAAATTTCATAGTGAGATAGCTTATCATTTGGAACTACAATGTGCCCATACTTTCAAGGAAATCATTGACAAAGGCTTGTTGATTGAGAGAGCATTCATAAATAAAGGAGTTATAAATCTTAATTCAACTAATCAAAATCAAGGTACCAATCAGGGAAATGACCAACATCCCATTCAAGTGCAAGAATTACAATCAGTATATGTCAATAACCATGAAAGACCAAAGTAATTCAACCGTAATAAGAATGTTATGGAAAATAGAGTAACTGAATCCCATCATGTCTAAATAGTGCAAACATCATCTGTACCACATTTTTAGCTTATTTTTACCCAAAAACCTCTCTAATCAATGCTACAAGCACAATAACCAAGACCTACACAATAAATATAGTATCCTTTACCATTGCAAACCCCTCCTCCTAGGAGAACCGTACCCACACATCATGTCTTTAGTGACCTAGGAGAACCTATTGAGTCTTTATTTCACAAGATTGCTACTGATAATCTAATTAGTTGGCATATACCAAAGCATTATCCATAGGGCATTCCTATACTGTGAAAATGAATTTTGTGATTATCATCGGGTCAACGAGCATAATCTATGAAGATGTATCCAAATCAAGCATTTAATTGAGAATATGTTAGAGAATGGGGAGATAACATTAGATAATGGTGTTTCCACTTTCAATAAAACTCTTGGGATTTATAACAATTAGTAGTAGTAAAATAATTAGTAACAATAACAATAATGGCTAGTGTACTAGCAAAATCAATAATATCAAAATCAAAAGCTAAACCAACAAAATCAACAAAATTAGTAGAACCCACAATGACAGAATAATGGACAAAACCAAGGTCATAATGGTAAAAACCAACAAACCTACCATGTAGTTTCACATGACTACAATAGGGTTATAGGTCATATTATAGGGGGTACCATTAATACCATTTCCATTAATCTTAGGCCAAACACTAATCAACCTAGACCATTACTAAACAACAACATTTATCCAAATTACATGGATAATCCTTCTTTGCTCTGGGAATACATATAGGCAAACCAATAAGCTAGGACTTCCCCTTTTGGACCTTATATTGACAACTCATCCTTGCCACATGACCATATTTGAGTGCACCAGCAACTGAGACTTGTCTTATCTAGTCCCACACCATTCTCAACATTGATTAGAAATAATGGTCCAATATTTAATCCCAATTGTGAAATCATAATTCAGAGGTCAAAGATTACTATCCCAAGCCCACAACCATCTACCACTTTGCCTATCATTCAACCAACCATTCAGCCTCAAAATAAATTATTCACTACTAACCAAGATAAGAAGTTTGATATTATGGAACAATTACAGAAGACACCAACATAAATTTCTATTTTAGATTTGTTGTGAATGTTAATAACCCACAAGAACATCTTGAATGCATTTTTGACCCAATCCATTATTGACAGTGACATATCCCCAAATAAATTTCAAGCTTTGGTTGGACACCTAGCTCCAGCCCAACAAATCACATTCAACCAAAGTGATATGTCTTCTCTAGACCCATTTCATAATAATCCATTATACATAGAAGTTTATATAAGATAGCATAAAGTGAAATGTGTCCTTATAGACAATGGATCCAACCTCAACATAGTGTTGCTAAAGCTCATCAAGCTTCTTGGGTACACAATGGTAGATCTCCAACCAAAAATAATAACCATCAAATCTTATGATAATCAAGAAAGAGAATCATAAGGCACCATTAGTTTACTAGTTGTCATTGGGACTTTGACCCATGATACACTTTACCATGTGCTTGATATTGAGATATCATATAATATAGTTCTAGGCAGGCCTTGGTTACATGAGATTCATGCAGTCCCATCAACGTTGCATCAATGTATCAAGTATTCCCATTTAGGGATGGAAGTGAATATTCTAGGAGATTTACACCCATATGAACACTGCAAACATCTTGAGGATAAATTCCAACTCTATAATTATCAGTACAACATGAATCCAAGTTTCAAGAACGATAAAGGAAAGGCTATACTTATTGATCCTTTACCAAATAATTTGATAGATCTTTATACCTTGAATTCCCTTTCCTACATGCCACCTCATGATGTGACCCATGATACATTTCATATTACCAATCTTCTTCAAAATCCAAAAACCTTTGGGTGACTTAAAGTCACCCCACATATGCACTGGCAACAAAAGAACAAAGATAAGGGATGTATCACATTTGTCCCAGCATCTAGCCTAGGACCTGACCCTCTTGAAGGGGATGAATCCTAGTTATACAATGACAACCAAGCTGATTTTTATAAAAATGTAAAGTATCATATTCCCAATAGGATCATGGAGCATCACAAATATGAATGAAGAGTCCTCAGACCAAATAAACAAGGAATTATCAAGCCAATTTCCATGACTAAGTATGAAAGACCTTATGGACTTGGATTTAAACCACCTGAGGGTGACCCCACGTATCTTATTCAAATTCCATCACTAACGACTAGTGATGATGATGCCAACAGTGAATCAGATTCCAATCATAGCCTCACCTTTGAATACCTTCTTCAAACCAACCTATTTGATAACAATGCCATTTTCACCCTTATCTTGACCATTTATCACAACCCTTTGCCATTATATTATCCCTAATTGATAGATTGGGACCAACAAGAATCTAGTCTATTGATTGATGAGATCCAAAATGATTAGTCATTCTATGAATTTTTAGGCTTTAGAGACAACATTTCATTGGGAGATCACAAATTAAGATTCTCAATCACATTGGATCATGTAGCCTATTTTGGAGAGCAAGTGAACACCCTTAGCCAAAAAAATAAGAAAAACATTGAGGTCCCAAAATGAAAACCTCTTTGAGGTGCTTTTTAACCGAGGAAAAAGTAAAGATAAAGGCTAATCTAGTGGTGAAAACTTATTTCATGCACCATTAGATGGGGGTGTTCATTCTTCTTCAAATTTAGACTAGGAGACCACCAACGATAAACTTGTCTATGGATCCAAGTTTAGCTTTGAGAAATAACAAGTATTTGATAAAATTATTCAATAATTTATTACTATTTCTGTCAGATGGCTAGATATCCTATTAGGGGACTCAAATTCATCATGCCTAGGAGAAGTTGAAGAGCAAGTCCTAACAGATGACCCTGACATATTTAAATAGTTCAAGTCGTTGCCTACTCTCTGGAAGATGGTTCTACCCTTCTAGTTGAAGATATAATAGAGGTAAATATCAAGACTTCATCAGACCTAAAATGGATAAAATTAGGATCATCCTTCACTAATGAGGAATGTGATGTATTTACAACTCTATTGAGAGAATTTATAGATATCTTTGCATGGACCTATTCTGACATGCCAGGTTTAGACCCTGCCTTGGTTCTACACCACCTTTTGGTTAATCTTGATGCCAAATTGGCTAAACAAAAGTTACGTAAGATTCATCCTTGCATTATTATATTGTTAAAGAAAGAGTTGGAAAAACTCTTAGAAGTAGGATGTATCTGATCCATTGACTACTCTGACTAGATCTCTAATGTGGTACCTATTAATAAAATCTTGAAGGGATCATAATTTGTACTAATTTTTGAGACATCAACAAAGCTTGTCATAAAGATGTTTTTCCATTGCCTAATATCAACATGATCATCAACTCCATAGCTGGTTATGAAATTCTTTCACTCATAGATGGCTTTTCAGGATACAACCAGATTAGAATAGCACCAAAAGACCAACATAAAACAATGTTCACCACTCCATGAGGAACATTTTTTTATCATGTAATGTCATTTGGCTTTAATAGTGATGGAGATACATATCAAAGGGATATGACTATCATATTCCATGATATGATGCTAGATATTATTGAAGACTATGTCGATGACATATTAGGAAAATCTAAAACTAGGGCTAACCATCCAATAGTGTTGTGTAAGATATTTGAAAGATTATGAGAGTAAAAAGTTAGACTCAATCCAAATAAATATGTATTCAATGTAACTTTATGAAAATTACCTAGCTTCGTCATGACCCATAGAGGTATTAAATTCGATTTGGCTAAAGTCCATGCTATAACTGAGATGCCACCACCAACCAATTTAAAGCAACTCTATAGTTTATAGGGTAAGATCCAATCAATCTGATGCTTCATCTCTCAATTAGTAGACAAGTGCCATCCATTTACACACCTTTTGAAAAATGGAGTTGCATTTCATTGGGATGATCTCTGCTAAATAGCTTTTTAACAACTCAAAGACTATCTTGTTAATCTACTTGTTTTATTACCTCTTATACTGGAAAGCCATTTTTGTTATACCTATCATCTATCGACCATGCTCTGGGGGAACTCTTGGCTCAACATGATCATAATGGAAAATAACACATCGTATATTACCTAAGTCATACCTTGGTTACATATAAACATAACTATGCACCTATTGAAAAAGCTTGTCTAGCCATGGTCTTTACAGCTCAAAAATTGTGCCATTACATGTTGAATAATAAGACCATGGTCATATCAAAAGTAGATCCACTCAAGTATCTACTATCTAAAATAAATTTTCAAGGTAGAATGGCTAAATGGATCATGCTTATCAGTGAGTTTGACATAGAGTATGTCAATCAAAAGGCAATCAAGGGACAAGTTCTTGTGGATCAACTTGTTGAAGCACCTCTCATAGACACACAACCACTTACATTTCAATTTCTTGATGAATCCTTAATGACAATCATTGATGTACCCCTTAAGGAGCATCCTCGGAAGCTATATTTTGATGGTTCATTTACTACACATGGATTAGGGTCAGGCCTATTATTTATTATACCATAGGGGGATATAATCCCTAAATCATTTAGATTCAACTTTCTTTGTATAAACAACATGGCCAAGTATGAAGCACTTATTGTAGGACTTCGATAAGTAGTGCATTGTAATATATCTCATCTTCAAGTTTATGGTGATTCTTAGTTAATCATCAATCAGGTCACAAATCATTTTTAGACCAAAGATAACAAGCTAGTTCTTATGAATTCATGGTCGAGACTCTTAATCAACAAATTACTAATATTCAATTTGATCACATACCAAGGGATAGTAACATAACCATAGATGCCATGGCTACTATTGGCTCTTTGATTTGATAAATAGATAAAGTTAGAGAGTATCATTTCCTCATCGAGACTTTATCAATACCAGCTCATGAACCTTCAACTATTGCTATGATTTATGATATTGTTGGTCTTAATTCTATCTAGTAATCAGACCTTTACAACTACCTTCATGACCAAATTTTACCACCTAACCTATCTCAAAAACAAACCAAATCCTTCATTCATCATTCCACTCATTATACTCTACTTGGATCCACCCTTTACCATCATAATTTTGATGAAACTTTGCTTTGTTGTTTAACTTCGATAGAGTCTACACTAGTGTTAAGAGACATTCATGAAGGAGTATGTGGAGCTCATTCTATTGAGGTAGTCCTATCCAAAAATATCTTACACATTGGTTATTATTGACTCAAAATAGATGTAGATGCCACTGAATATGTAAAAAGGTGTGAGAAATGTCAATGGAATACTAATTTAATTCATGCCCTAGCAAAAAATTTAAAACTGATGTTGACACCATGGACATTTTCTACATGGGGACTTGACCTCATTAGGAAGATCAACCCCACTTCATTTGATAGCCATACACATATCCTTACCACCATTGAGTAGCTCACTAAGTGGGTTGAAGTTATACCCCTCACTTACATAATTGGAAAGCAAATTTATAAATTCATTTTCAACCATCTCATTTGCTGCTATGGATCCCCTCTAACATTATATCTGATAATGGAGGATAATTCAAGAAAAAATATGTAAACCAGTTATGTATTGAATACAACATCACATAACATTTTTCTATAGTATATTACCCTCAAGGTAATGGTCAAGTCAAGGTATCCAACAAAACCATTGTTAATATTCTTAAAAATATTATCAATGATGTCATTCATGATTGGAACTTGTAGATATTCCCTACCCTTTGGGCATACCATACCAATCATCTTACCCCCATAAGAGCCACTCCATACTCACTTATTTATGGTACTAAAGCCATCCTTCCCATTGAGGTTGAATTGCCTTCATTTTTTATCTCTTTCAAGCATGTCTTGGATGATCATGACTATCGAGTACCTTACCTACAAGAGCTAGACCTACTTGATGAGAAATGCATAGCCATCCTCAACAATCTTCAAGCATATTAGGATTGACTCAAAGGCCACTATAATAAATGTGTTAAGTATATAAAATTTAAACTTGGTGATCTTGTTCTTAAAGAAAACCAAAAGAATACCACAGTTGAGAAGAAGCATAAAGGGAAATTCAAACCAAACTAGATAGGGTATTTCATCATTACTATAGATTATGGATCAAGAGCATACAAGTTTGCCACACCAGACGGAGATGAAATTTCTAAGCCAATGAATATTATTCATCTCAAGTGGTACTATGATTGAATGCTAAGATGTATTATCTATAAAAACCATTTCATTTATGCCATTTTATCACTATTATTCTTTTTGAAAATACCATCTTTATCCGTCTCTTTGTCGTATCCACTTTTTGCTTCCATTTTATCAGTCTAGTGTGTTCTAAAACCTAGCCCATTTGACATTGGTTTTTATCATTTGTTATGCATTTTTAACATCAAGGTATCTAATTAGTCTCATAAATGGGTTTAATTACTTCAGATAGAGATTGTATTTTGGGATAGTATGATAAAAGTTTTGGCAATTGCATCCTTCATTTGTTATTCCTTTCTTACCACCAATCTTGCTATTAATTATAACCACCTTTGGGAAAATTAATACCATTTATATATGCCATTGTGTCCTAGTTATAACCACCTATGGGAAAACTAGGGGCAACATTAAGCCTTAATGTACCAAATCACCACTTCATATGTCATACTATGCATTTTTTTACCAACTATGCCTATTTTGTTTGAATTGACTATTACACTAGTCAAATTTCTCCACTATAAGGGTAGAACTACATTTACTTGAGGTCCTACTCTGGGACTATGTAGGTAGTGCTCAATACTTGTTAAGGTTAAATCAGTCACCCTTCTCCACCACACTCTCACCATTTTACAAGAAACCTAAGCCACACTCTCATCATTTTTCAAGCTCGAACGATTTAGTGTCTCATCATTCTTGATCGAGTTGAGATAATTTTAAAAATTACAAAAATCATTAGAAAAGAATAAAAAAATTGACCACTTATTGGCCTTAAAGATTCTAGGAATCCTTACTAAGTTACAAGAAAATCACTTACCATTTAGTTTCCCCATCTTTTTTGGCCTTTTTCTCTCATGCACTTATTGTTTTGCAAGAGCATTCCTATTCTCTTATCACATCCATTCTGTTTGTTTTCCTTAGTTTTCACATTCTTCCCATTTCCTAGAAGAACTACATTTAGCCTACATTTTTTTATTGTATATTACATCCATAGAACTATGTAGGTAGCATCCACTTGCCTAGTGCATATGTAGATAGCTCAACCACTCCCTTTTATTCTATGCTCCCATTTTGTTCATTTGTTTAGTTGTCACCTATTTTCTAGGGGCAATGTTCATATGGTTTTCATTAAATTGTTTGTTTGTTTATTTCTTCTTATTTTGTTTGTTTGTTTATCTGTTTGTTTGCTTCCAACACTATTGCATTGATTTAGTTTATGTGCGTTTATTAGGTGATTCATTTCCCACACTTATACTCAAATTCATCCATATTCATATATTTACATTGTCATCATGGTTTCTATCATTGGTGCATTATTTTTGATTGAGTATTAGATTATGGGAGTTAGTTCTCCTACATATTTTGGCCAAGTCCTCATGATGTTATACCATGATGCCTACTGACACATGCTAAAAAAAAACCTCAGCTTCAATAAGTCTATTTAGCAATGGTGGCATCTCTTCAACACTAACATCTCGATTCAATCCCAATCATATCCCACATAGAGTAATTAACCACAAAAGAATTTTAACCTTGATTATTTTGGATGAGCATATCCCTACTAGTAGGTTATTCCAATTCATCATTACCATCTGTGTTAAGTTATCATCATCCTCAGCCATGTTTATCATGTTTTTCATAATCGAGGTCCAATGATTATAACCACATATGGGCAAATCATTGCACACCATCCCACCTGCATTTCTCAATGATTATAAACACCTTTAGGCAAATCATTGTGTTGTCACCACTTTACTTTTTTTGCCTATATAGGGGCATGTTGTTATCTTGTTTGTCTATCCTAATTAGGGCAACTCCATCTTCCCAATGATTATAACCGCCTTTGGGAAAATCATTGTGTTATCATACCATGTTGCCACTATCAGGGTACAGTGTTTATAACCACCTTTAGGAAAACCATTGTACACCATCCCACTTAAATTCTCAATGATTTTGATTACTTTTTTAGTATCATTGTTTTTTCACCCCATCATCTTTCCTTTATTTTGTCCCCTCATTTCACTTCTTTCTTTTTGAGGGACTGTTTACTGACCTACTTGTGCCAATCGTTCCCTCGAGGGGTATCATATAGTTAGTTTATCATCATTACATTTGTAGGCATACATGACCTTTTCATTTTTTTATAATATGTTATTATTATTATAGCTTTTAATGCCTTTCCAAATAGGGGCAAACTATAGACACCTAAATTTGGCCACCAATAACCTCCAATCAGGTTTTTACCAATTTCCATCTAAAGTGCTTAATTTCGCCTAAAAACATTGAAACATGATAAATGATGTGAAAATGGCATATTCAAGTGCCAATTTTGTCTAGGGTATCCCCAAATGGGGTAGTACAATTTATGGACGAACTAACTTTGATCAAATCATTTTGAGTCAAAATGCTAATTTTACACCTAGGTGATATTATATAAAAGACATGTGCCTTTGTTATTTGTTTTTATTAGCATCCTAAATGGGATAATGAATCCAATGCATCTGAAATTTCCTTCCAATTCCAATCCATTCAAATTATGGACCAATAACAAGGTATTCTGATCAATTTGAGTAATTTGTGCACAAAGTGCTTAATCATGCTTAAGAGCTAATTAACCCAAATCAAGGCCTAATTAAGAATTCCATGGAAACTTGTTGAAATTTTATTTTTGGAAATGAATATTGAATATATGCATCATCAAGTGACCTCATTTTTTGGGAAGACATCCATAGGCCATAAATGCCTTAAATATCAGGATTCATGCCCTCCATGCCTCATCAATGCCTTCCATCATGCCCTTCATTCCTATTAATTACCCCTTCTTCTAATGTCATGATGAGGATAATTAAAAACTTAATTCCAAAAATTTAATTAATCCTCAACCACACATCTCAATCTCAAGATGGACGGTTTAAGTTGATTCTAGACATTTGTAAAAATCTATAAATAGGAGGCCTCACAACATCATTTCTAAGTATTGATTATGCAACGTTATAATGCAAAAATGGTTCAAAAAGCTTCATGAAACTAGTGTTACCATGTCAAATTGATTCCAATCCAATCCAAACCATAAGCCAAAGGTGCCAAGGAGAGATGGAGGTAGCCAAGATTCCATTGCCAAGGGCTTCATGAGCACAAAACCAAGCAAGCCACTACTACAAAGGCATTTGGAGCATACAAGGAAGGTGAATGAATTCATTTTTTTTATTCCTTACTTTTTAGTTGTGTTTTTCATTTATTTTTGTTAACTAAGCTCTCCCTAGTTTCTAGGCCTAGAGATGTTATGTTATTAGCGTGTTTCTTTCATTTTATTTTCATTTTGAAACTAACCCCATACTAACCATCCTCTCTTGAGTAAAATTCATAGATCATATATAATAGAGAGAGGGGAAAACATTACCCACAATCAAAGATCAACAAACACAAATAGCACATAGATCATCAGAAGAATAGAAAGAGGTGAACTTACTTCTCATTAATCTAAAAAACTTAGCCAATATAAGTAATCATGAAGGAAAATTTTAGGAGTGTGAGGTTGCTAAAATGTGTCAACCCTTTTTATAATGGAATAACTAGGATTTTATAGAGGATCAAGTTAGTTTTATAATAAATGTGCCACTTGGGTGATGGGTGAAACATTTACTGCATTTATGGCACCATAGCCATGCTTTTTGAAGTTTGCCTAATAATTGGACCTAGGTTGATGATAGGATCACTTTTGGATGCATGTGCATTGGAAACTAAGAGATTTACCTATTAGTGTCATAGGATGACATGTACTTCAAATCCTAATGCGAAGTGTTGCTCTTGCATTTACTTTTAATAACACCTCAATTTCATCTCAACTACCTCCAGTAGCCTTCATTAACTCAACCAACCTCCTAGCATGTGGTGATTTGATGAAATATCAGGGAAGATCTTCAAATTATTGGATAGGAGTGGAATAGGTGTGACACATGGATGGGTGGTGCTTATTTTGGGTAGCTAAAAAATTCCTTATGTTTAAGTGATCACAGGGCTACCACATGGTGATGGAAAAAGAAAGGTTATAGGCTACACCATTCAAGGGCACAAATGTGAGATCTTATGTGTTGGCATGGAGCCATGTTGTATGGGAATGAATAATATTTTATAAGTATAACATGCATCAAGATGAATATTATAGGCATGCTAGAGTGTTCTCATAACCACTTCTTACACCATCTTTTTCACTTGGTCATTTTAGAGTTCAAGACTCATACTCTAAAGCTTTGCTTGCCTTTTGACCCATGCACTAAAAAACCTTACAAAAATATATGCATTGATATCCTTATGCATTACTACCTTGTTTCACATATCTATACCTCTAGTTTAGGCTTGGGGGTAGATGGGAAGAATCTTCACTTCTTTTACGTAAAGTGCTTAGGACCTCATAACTATGCTAACTTTTTATATGATCTTGGGAGGTCTCACACCAATAAATGGGGTGACTTAGAAATTCAACACTTCAAACAACCTTTGTGGGTCACTTGCCTACTAAGTGGGAACCTAGTATCTTTTGATCAATCTAATAGGTATGGATCTTTTAGAACTTCTAGTTCTTCCTCCTATGGATGCACTAATTGCATGCTTTTGGCTTCTTGAAATGAATTGAAATTCACATGATAAGACAAAAACTATGCCAAAGGTGCTTAGAGGAAAAGACATAAGCTAAGAAAACAATGTGCACAAGTGCTTGGAGGAAATAAAACTAATCTAAAAATAAGGGCACAGGAACTGCATTTTTAAGGAAACTAAAAGCATCTACTCTAATTATTTACAAATATATACAAAGAATTAATGGAGATAGTGATTGAGATGAATACCATTGACTGGGATAGGTAGATCTTCTCTATTCATTTTGGAAAGATGTAAAGCATTAGATGACTTGTAACTAGTGATGGTATATGGACTACTCCATATTGCATCAAACTTGGTGTGCCTTCCAGTGTTCACTCTATCAGAATCCCATTTGAGCACTAAGTCCCCTTGGAAACTTCTAACGCTAGCTTTCATGTCAAAGACTCTCTTAGTCTATGCTTGTTGAAGCTCCATGGTACACGCAACTTGCACTCTAGTTTTTTTTAGCTCCATGAATTCTATCATTATTTATTCAATGGGATCACTCTCAAGCAGCTCTAACTAGTGTGTGATTTCCATAGACTAGCATGAAGGGCAAATTTCCCAACACTCTCATGGGCATGATTCGATCAACCCAAAGCATGGTCTTGAGATTAGTGTGCTAAGCTCATTAGTTATCCTCTATATTCCTCCTTTTTTATGTGGGCCAGGTTCTTGTTCATGGATTTGACTAGACCATTACCTTGAGGTTAATAGTTTGATGAGGCACTCAAGTATATGGTGTGCTTGACAGCTCATTCATTGATTTTGGTTCTAAGGAAAGTGATGTAGGGGCATCCTATGAGGACCCAAAAAAGATATATTTTTGTATATAGATAGTCTAATAGGGGTTTTATAGGTGTTAGAGGTTAGTAGTAGTCTTTAGGTAACGTCTAGTTGGTCTACACGTTCTTAAAATTTGAATTGTGCTTTTCCTACCAAAAGTATATTTGAATTTTGTAATCCTTCTTCCAAGGACTTTTGTGTATTAGGAAAGATATAAATATGTGTTAATCAAGTAGAAAGGGTTTAGACCCTATATAATTTCATAAAGTGTAATGATTTCAATATCATGGGATAGATATGGCATATAGTGAAATCAAGTTATAATGTTATCTTTAGAAAGTAACCTTTACGTGGAAAAGGATTTCAAGAATTAGTTATAGATCCTTTAGAGATGTGAGGAGTCATTTTGAGGTTTTTAGATAGATATTTAATTAAAATAGGGGAATGTAGAATATAATGTATGGAATAAGTTGGTTTAGAAGGGGAAGGAATGTTGTTGAACCCCTATTTTTGAAATAAATGAATACAAACCTCTATTTTTAAAGGTATTTGCTTATGTTGTTATTTACAATGTTTATCGATGATTGAATGAAATTAGAATGGTTTACAAGTATGTTTTTAAAGTATATTAGAATAGGAACTATAAATATATTGAGAGAGAGAGAACCCCTATTTGGTGTGGTAAAACATACAACCTGTTTATTGAGTTGTTTGGTTTAAGTTACAAACTATGTTATCAAAATTTTCAAACAAAGGAATGTTGATAACATTTCAAATTTATTTATAAGGGTTATTGAATCTATTTTGAATCCATGAAAGGCAAGTAAAAATAACTAAATCATCTGATGCTTATGTATATTCATAATGGATCCCTGTTCTTAGAGGAATAAGATTCAAACCCTATTCTTTAGTAGTCTATTTTTAGTTATAGACTGAACCTTGTTTAGTAATTGATCAAATGATAGTTGGTAATTTTTGTACATGATTTTGAAACATGGAAGAAGGAATTTTAATATTTTTTTTATAAGGATTAATAATATAGAGTCATCTGGTATTTAGACTTTGTTATGAATAGGTCCTTGTTTGGAAGAACATTTCTTTATATGTAGAGTATATGTTGGTTGATAAGGGATTAGTAACATTGGATTTGTGTTTCTATTCATGTATAAATATCATTGATAGTTATGTGAACCTATAATTTTTTAATACCATCAAATAAACCCTTCAATCATTCAATAAGGATCAAAATAGAATTATGTTTCCTATAACAGAGATTATGCATTGTGATTATGAGTGTCTTATTGCAAAGGAGTGACCTTTGGTTTGATGATAAGGTGATTGGAGATTGGAGGTAAGTTTCTTGGTTATTATTTAAGGTACTTGATGCTTTGTCTTACATGTAAAGTGTATTGCATTCATATATATATATATATAGACCTATAGACAGATGTTTATTTAGCACAGTCAAGTGTGTTTAGTGTTGGGTTTTGAAGATAGTGGATTGGATAGTAATTTATAATGATTGGATAACATGGTCAAGGTAAATACAGACCTAACCAATCTAATTTGGAACCTTGAAACTCAATAAATCACTCACAATTGAAATTTTTATACTCTTATGTTGTCTCACGGTGGTAAAAACCCTAAACTAGGGTTTGTTGAATAACTCCTAATATAAAAAGTCAAATTATCCAAAAATTTGTATCCTTGCCAATCTTCAAGTGCTTAAAGTGATTAAAACATTTATATTACATATAATCAAGTTTTTTACTAATATTTAAGACTGAGTGTGACAGACCTTGATAAAGACCTAAGAGGCCTAATGAAGGGTAAATAGAGAGCTATTTCAATTTAGAAAAAAGGACCTAAGTGTTGAATAGGAGATTGAAACTTTGAGATTAGGCAAATCCTAATAGAGGGTACCTATATTGGTGATTAATTTTGATATATATTATCATATATGTATGGACTAAAAACTCTAAAAGAAGGGCTATAAAGACTATTGTAAAAGAGGATAGAATAGGTTGATGTGAGGAATTGAGTGTTGTAAGGTGTTTTTGAGTTGAAGAGTGTATAGATAGGACTGAAGAGACGTTGTAAATCAATACCAAATCATATGAAGGTACAAGGTTACCAGATGAATCTATAAATAGTTATATGAGGAATAGAGCTAAGAAACCATTAAAAAGGATTGTTGTTTTAAAACAAGTTAAGTGAGTAATCATTTGGTATATGATCTACATCAGAAAGCCAATGCATTATCAGAGATAATGGTGTCCAAAATGACAAATATTTATATAATTCCCTTATATAAGTTGAAGATGGATGTCTCATTATCTTCCTTAAGCACAACCATTTCTATCCACCATGTGAAATAGTTGGTGGCTATAAGAATCCACTTGTGCCCCTCACTTGATGGTGGGTTAATCACGCCTATGAAATCTAGACCCCATTACACAAAGGATTTGTCAATTTGAATTGGTCACAGTGGTAAGGATGCAAGCCTTTGTTTACCTATGAAAAAGGTGCATTTATTGTAATCTCACATGTAAGTATGCACATCTTTGAATAGATTTGGCCAAAAATAATCAGCTCGCATGATCTTCACAACAGTGGTCTTAGGAAAATAATAGCCTCCTAAAAGGTTTTCATGGAATTATTTAAGTAATATGCTTGTTTTCTCTGGCTCTATATAACTTAGGAGGACCCCATTGAGATCTTTATGGAAAAGCACACCTCCTACTATCACATAAGGAATGGACTGTAAATAGAAATGTCTATACTTGGCTTTGTCAAGGATAGGTAGATATACATTATGCTAAAGGAAGGTATTCATGTCTTATGCCTAGTTAATAGTAGTTTCTTCATTTGTGTGTTTTTATTCATATGATACTAAGACTGCATCATCTTCTAACCTTGTTACTTCTACCAACTACTTGCATAGTCCCTTTCCTCAAAATAGCTTGGTGACTTAGATGTCTATGTCGTACTCCATCACTTTAGTGATCTAAATAGCCCTTTTCTCACTGATGTCCCTACTGAGAAAGAACAATTTGATTCTTGCATACATGACCATGAGATGGATCTTATTGTTAGAGATCATATGTTTAAATTTATTTAGTGTCCTTATGATTGCGAGTGTGTGTCTATGAAGCTATAGTGTAACTCAAAATACTTTAGTGCCTGATTGAAGAAGGTGATTGGTTACTCTATATGCTCTTTTTTTTTGCATCAAGATGGTTGAGATGCTTTTAGCTCCATTGAATACATAAAGTATGAAATCCTTACTATAATCTAGGTTAATCAAGGTGGGAGCTTGCATGATGGTGTGCTTGATGGAATCAAAACTATCTTTGCCTTTGTGCATCTAATTGAAAAAAATGTTCTTCTTTAGCATTTCAATGAGAGATTTGACTAGATGGCAAAGCTAGGCATGAACCTTCTCACAAAGTTGATTCTCCCTAGGAAAGTATAGAGACTCTTTTTATGGCTTGAAATGGGAAGAGATGAGATAGCTTTGACTCACTCTATATTAATTACAAGTCCATCTTGAGAAATATTATGCCCAAGAAGGGCACCTTCATTTACATGAAGATACATTTTCTTGGGTTTAGGAATATTCCAAATTAATGGCACTTCTGAAAGACCTACTCTAAATGACCCAAATGATCCTCCATGCACTTAGAGAAAATAGTTATGTCATCTAGGTCAACCAAGATGATCTTATTGATGAATTCTTTTAAATCTATGTCCGTTGCTCTTTAGAAGGTTTCACCTACATTCATTAAGCCAAATGACAAGAATTGGTATGCAAAGGTTCCCCATTTAGTGTTAAACATGGTTTTGTACTAGTCATACTCCTACACTTGGATCCGGTTATAACCTGAATAACCATCTAGTAATGAAAATATCTCTATACCCTTAACCATTTGTAATATTTTCTCCATTAGTGGAAGAGGATAATGGTATTTAAGGGAAGCTTTATTTAGGTCCCTAAAGTCAACATAGAGATGTATCTCCCCATTCTTATTTTGCATTGGTACCAAGTTGGTGACCCATGAGGAGTGTTTGATTAGAAGTGTTATACTAGCCTCAATGAGTTTCAAGAGTTCCTTATGCATCAATGGTTCTATCTTTAGATTAACGAGCCTCTATCTTTGGTGCATGGACTACATTTTAGGGTCTAGCTCAATTATATGTTGCATGATACCTAGATCAAAGGATCTAAGATCTTTGTATCTCCATGTGAATATGTCATCATATCTCCTACTGAATTGAATGAAGCTTTTATTTTCCAACATGGAGCAAACCTTACCAACTTTAAGATTATTTCTTTATGAAATAGTTACAGGCATAGAGATATCTTCCTTGGCTATCATGTTGCACCTTTATCCTCTAAAATATCATTAGAATCAAAGATACTTTCTAGGGTGACCAGCCCTTTAGGCAGTTTGTTTCCTTTCAACTAGATGACTTGATCTTCGTATTAGGCCTACAGTTGTGCCTAGTTTATGGCACAAAAATTTTCCTCATCCTATAATAAATTTATTATTTTCTCATCTATCTCAAATACTTGCTTATTTTCCATGTTATTAGAAATTACCATTCTGACCACAAGTTTGATGATTTATTCAGACCCTTTCATTATGTCACATGGAATGTCATATTGTGTACCTATGGTTTTCAACCTATCCATGTTGGTATTTTGTGTTCTTGCTATGGAGGTGATGTTGAATGCATAAAAACCTTCAATCATATCCCATATCCTATGTTTTTAGGCTTTCATCAATCCATTTTTGGTCATGCTCTATGCTTGGACCTACTTGATAACTAGTTCACTATCACCTAGCGATTGCAGTGCCTTGATCCTTTCTTCTGTGTAAGTTAAAGACCTTGAATTAGTACCTCAAAAGCATTATTTATGCAAGTGAACTATATTCTAAAGGCATGGAAGTATTTTTCCTTTTGGGTTGAGACCAACATGACACCATCTCTTACACCATTCTTGCTTTGGGATCCATCAAATTATAACTACCATATGCCTTCAAGATTTTTGTGCACCTTGATTAGTTCAGGCGTTGCTAGATTCTCTTCCATGATGTAATATGTGCCAATCCTAGTCCCTAAATTATCATATGGATCACATTCAAAATTCTCACATGCCCATTCAGCGAGCAAGTCATCTGGGACCTCTTCTAGTAGTGTCATGATTTCATGGAGAATTAAGTTTTCCTCTTGATTGAACATTGCATAGTTTTACTCAGTTAGGCTAGAAGTGTATGGATCAACATGACTTTCAAATATGGGCTATGCCTTTATGGTTACTTTTTTCCTATACCTATTTCTTAGCATCATATGTGACCAATCAAAAGACAAATACCCACCCATATTTTTCATGAAGTCTTGAGATAGATGGAAAAATAAGAAGGTAAGTCGATGATAGTGATGTCATGTGCATTATAAAGGCTTGGTCATGTATGCAGCATTAGATTTAAATCCTTGATTACACCCACAACTTTGAATATTATGCCATCAAGTTATATCACTCCTTTTAAAATAGGGGTATATGTAATTGAGTGTGTCCATAATATTCTTTGTTATTATTGAGTTGCTTGCACTAGAATCAATCATACAATTGTGCACTAGGTGTTGTCCAATGATCAAAGAGACATAGAATGGGGGTGGCTTATTATTGACATTACATACTTGTGCTTCCTCTTTTGGCTATAAAAAACTTGTAGAAGTGTTAGGTGTCAATTTAGGGGCATGATACTCTTGAAATCCTTTTAGCATATCTTGTAATAAATTCCACTAGGATGAAATTTTAAGTGCATCCCACATTATGACATTGAGAATCATCTTCTTTACTTTTTCCACTATATTGAAGGGAACATAAGATCTCCTAGGTTGTGACTTTGGAGTAGTAGCCTCTCCTATTGTTGGTGCACTGATTTGAAGTGGTCCTTCCTTTTACATAGCTTTCTCTAGGTGTAAGGCTTGCACATGTACCTTAGCTTACGTGCTTGCATGGGTAGCCTATGTCAATGATGATGTGGGCACTAAAGTAAGTGTGGCCTTATCTATATCTCTCCTTTTGAACCTTATATTGAAATAAATTGGAGTGCTTCTTTCAGTAAGTATGATTCTTTATTTTATATAGCCAAAATCCTCCTCTTGCCAGTTGATAAAGGCAAACCCATCCTATGGTTGATTTGGCATCATGGATTCTCCCACTTATGGAGTTGCACTACTTGTTTCTTCCTACGATTAAGGCATGTTTTTCACTATAATCACTTGGTTCAAAACTCCATTTGTGCTTGTAGCCTAATCATGTGGCTAGTTATATGGTAAACACCATTTAGAATCATGTGCTAGATTGTTTTGTACCAGAATAAGGACCCTGGAGGTGCTAGTAACATCGGCTTTCATCACATTAGGTGATCTATTATATGTGAGATAATTTTGTGCTTGCATTCCACCTTAGTAGGTAGGTTTATTTGATTGGTATTACTAAGCAAATGACTAGTGTCTAAGGTATTGTGCTTTTTGTCTTTTGAGGGCAACTAGCTCATTCCCAAAACTTTACAATAGCACTTTCACTTCATGTAGTTCATTAGAAGGCATAGAGTATAAAGTAAGTAGGCTCACTATCATAGGGACAAACTAGGATGGGTTCTATAGCTACTTTATTAAGATGAGGCTCTATGAATATAGGCATAGGAGGTCTAAGTGTAATCTTGCCTATTTGGATTAAGTAATTATTGATGCACACAGCCACTTCATAGGCATTAGGGAGAATTGTGCCTTCCATAGATTGAATCATCACTGCTATAATAATATTAAGAGCTTTTAGGAAATACAAAAATGTGGTATTAGGAAATGGCTTACACAGTGTAGGGATTCTATCCTAGACCCTCTAGAATCTAAAGTTAAAGTTGACCATCATTTCATATAGTGTTTTATTTATGGTCATGAGCTGATCTATCAAGGATAGGTGATCACTCTAATCATTGAACTACTTACATAATTTTATGTCGAGCTCATCCCAATTATGAATGGAATTTGGTTGCAAGCCTTGGTACCATTGAAGAGATTTTCTTTTCAAGGAAGAAGCTAGTAGTATTATTGTAACATTGTGATGATATTGGTTTTGTTAAGAATGTAGTGGTCGGCATACTGAAAAACAAAACAAATTTGTATTATATTGATACTCTAGTAGCAAAATGGTTATATTTATAGCATCAATATTGTCTATAAAATGTGTTATATCTATAATAAAAATGGCTACAAAGAAGAGGGAATTCGTATTATATCACTACTAAAGAATCAAAATGGTTGTATTCATAGCATCGACATTATGTACAAGTATTGCATCTGTGAAAAAAATGGCTATAAAAAAGAGAGCAGTAAATGGTGTTCCAACAGAAAAGGGGTCACTTTAATGGTATCATTAAGATATAGAAATTATGTTGTGAAAATAATAATAATGAGATCATCAAGAGAAAAAAAACTATGGATA
This sequence comes from Torreya grandis, assembly GCA_037957365.1. NCBI lineage: Eukaryota > Viridiplantae > Streptophyta > Pinopsida > Cupressales > Taxaceae > Torreya > Torreya grandis. The sequence continues at coordinate 122,622 of JARHVA010002162.1, forward strand.
TTAGAATCATCAACATCATTTATTAGATTTATTGCAGTTATGTTATCTCATATTTTTTAACTTCTAGATAACACCCTCAATTGAGCTCCTTATATGAAATTGGAGGTAAATTAGGGATAGGGGAAATGATCAAATTACAATACAAGGATGCTAGATCTATTACTTAATTGAAAAACCTTTATGAACCTATTCATGGTCATTCCCAATAAAATCCATAGAGGTAAATTCTACATGGATAAAATTCAATAATTGGCATTCATGGGATCAAACCAAATTTGATAAAATTTATGATATGAAATATTATTAATTCTATTAAAAATAATTTATTTTATTTAATATCATGATATAGAGTAGGTCAAGTTCACCAAAAACATAAATTGATGTTATCAGGTACAAATTCCCATGAATGTGACATCAATAAAATCAACATTAGCATTATGCATTTAGAATCATTTTAATTTTGCAATAGTTTGATTTAAATATAAGATTGATTCAATGATAAAAATGATTTAATGTAAAATTGTAAATGTCAAATTGGTTTATCATCAGTTTGATTTATCATCAGGATGGAACTAAAATCAAAATCAAACATTAAATATTTAATGTCATGAGTCTGAACTAAAGTCAAAAGGTGAAAATCAAGAAGTTGATGTCAAGGTTAAGCAATTAACATCAATTTGATTTTTAATTAATTTGATTTAACATCAAAATTGAGTTATAGATAATTGAAGATGTATCAAGCTCAGTGGATTTCATTCAGTATTCAGAAATGTTGCTTGTCATGAAATGATTCATTATTCTCATACATACCTCAGAATGCAATGTTCGTTAAAGGGCATGTTGGCATCTTACATGAATCATAAGAACAAAATTTATTGATTCAAATTGAACACTAAATGACTTCATGGTAATAAATCATATTAATTATTTTTAGATCAATTGAATTTCTTTTATGGCTACTTTGTATATTTTTCATTTGTAAAATATTCGTATATGTAAAATCCTTGAAAGTGAACAAATAAATTTTGTTAAAAGGTTAGTAGTGTGGTGGGCCCAAGTTAGAAACTAAGTAACATTATAAAGTGGAATTAATTAGTTATTTTAAATTTATTATTATTTTCTATATGCAATTCATATGGCTATGTCAAAAGTCACAAAAGACAATTTAATATTGTTATTATGTAATGTGTTTTTAAAAGAGTGTTTTGAATAATAAATCAAAAAGTGAAAAGTGAGCCAACTCTAATTGGGTCAAATTGAACTCTTTGGTTTAGTTAAGTCCAAGTAGTTACACAACTACTTTGTGTTGGTGTGAGTCATATTCACACATATTATTTCACCTTATGTAGTGTTTGTTACCAAGTTATAATGTATCATGTACACCACATAGTTAATATACACATTTAAGTGGTAGTTATCCTCACATGTGTGAGAAGGGTGAGTTATAACCTATGGAATGATCATATCCTACATTTCACTCAACCAATAAAAATCTCTTACTCACCTCTTACATTTCCTATACAAGGACCTTTTGTGTCCTTGTGGAAAGTGAGATTAGAGCTTAGATTCATCTCTAGATCTTGTGTAAATGTAGTCTAAGAGAGTCATGTTCTAGTGCAAACATTCTTGGTTGCACACATGTACATTTTATATTTAATTAGTGTAATACAATATATTTTGTTTTGTGAATCTCTTTTATGATTTGAGCACTATCGTTTGGATGGATATTTATCATTACACAATTTTTATGTGTCCTCCTCAATTTCCTTATATAGTATCAAAGCTATATATATATATATATAATATCCATCTTTCAAGTGTCTCAAATTTGGATTTTTCTTTAAATTAATTTACATCATTGGTTTTAGATTTAAAAGAGAAGAGTTTTTTAAAGATATTTCTATATTTTTTCCATTTTTGAGTATTTTTTTGGATTTTAAATTCTGTTGGGAGGCATTTTTAGAGGGAAACATTTTTTTGGAGTTGTTTGGAGAAATTTTAACCTCACCATTGTGTTTAAAGACTCAAAATATATGGATTGACTATAAAAACCATAGGGGTTTTTGACAAGAATTTGAACAAGTTTTTTAGGGTCCCCCAAATCATGCTATGGTATAATCCATACTATATGGATGATATAGATTTTCTAGGTTTTTTTGTGGAAAATTTTTGGTATATATCAAAAAAATTATGACATGGCATGCAATATATATGAACCTATGATCTATCCCTATCTATAGGTCCTACATGGAGGCCATACCTATGCTTGACCCTATTTTTAGGGCTACATTGAATTTCTAAGTGTGTGGTGACCATTTATACCCATATGGTATCATCTCATGCCACATTATATATGTTTGTGTAGTACCTTCAAACCTCCACATGTTTCAACAACCATAAACCTAATGTACTCTATGTGGTAAGTTTAAGATTTTAAATACCCTACACATATAGGCCCTAACACTAGATCATGCTATATGACACTCTATATGGTAGCTTGTACTCTATCTATAGACCTGCATAAGCCTACACTCCAACACATAGTCACTAGTTCCCTAACTCCATGTAACTACTGTCCTGCCTACTACCCCATATATACTTCCATACCAAGACATTTCATGTGATCAACACATGCACAGACCTTTAGTAGTTTAGCTAGGAGTCAACCCTTTAGGCTAGATTCTAGCATGTTAGTAAAGGTTCCTAGGTTCATCGTAACATGCTAATTATAGGGATAGATCTTGAAATTTAGGGAAAGAGCTTATGATACGGTAGAAATCATTGAAAGGTATTCATTTTATGCTAAGATCATAGATGTTTATCACAGTCTTAGGTAATCTTATGGAAGTCTACTTGGACAAATATACAATGGCAATATTTAGGATTAACTACATAGATTTTAGCTTATAGAGGAAAGATGGTCACTAAGAGGTCTTCTAACTATTATAATTAAATTTTAGAGATTTCCCAAAAAAAATTATCATTACATAGAGATATTATGATTAAAATCATAATAATCAGATTGTATTACATTTAAGACAAAGCCCTTTTTATGAGAATTAATGTTGTAACACATATTGGCACATAAAAGATATAACTATAATAGGGAACATAGAGCCATCATATTAATCACCAATTATAAAATCTTACTTACAATCTTTATACTTTTAGGCACTCATTACACATTCATTCTAGATATCCAAAGTCTACACTCGGTCCTTCATGAATTCATAGTAAAATTTAATCAAAAGGTCCTCATACAATATTACCTAACATTATCCAACCTATTATACTAAAATATGCAAGAATATATAATATTTAAAACTATATTATAAGCATAGTGTCTATAATTGGCATCTAGTTATGTCAACCTGTATTCTATTACTAAATATTCTATGTACATGATCCAAGTTGGAAATAGAATATCATCATAATAATCTAGTAGAATAAACATTAACCAAAAAGAATCCATGATCCCTATCCATGTGGAATGTTCATATATTCAAGTGGTTAGTGTGCACATTCCCTAGCTAACCCTTTACTAGACTTAAACTTTTGTCTCATCCTGAGACAACATCACAAAGAAATTAGAGTTCGTAGAATAAAATATAGGTAGAACGCACATGAACCATAGATTGATCAAGGTGTTGTTTTTTTTTTCACCCATTATACACTACTTATCCACCCTCATGGTTTTTCAACTAAATAGCAATCTATTCTATCACCCTTTAGGCTTTTCAATAGACTAGTAAAACTAGATGGTCACCCTTTATGGGGTTTAAACTACCCTAGCCCTATGTGTCCATGTGGTCTTAGTAAATAGAAAACTAATAAGAAATTTTTTAAAATTACCCATGGAATTTTTTTTTTCTAGATAGAGGAAGCATCTATACAGAAATATAGGTAGTTGGTGGTTTTGAAGTTGATGGATCACTCTATGAAGAACTAGGAGCATTAGTCTTCTTCTGTCATAGCTACTACTGAAGTTGACTTGGAGGGATAATGATAGGTACATCAACTAGTGGAGTGACAGTAATATCAAACTCATCCATGTCTGTCTTATAGTTATTCTAGTCAATTAATTACTCTTGAATACTCTGTAAAAGTGCCCATAATGAAATCTGAGTGTATAACTGATTCAGAGGATTTTTAATTCTTCATAGTTCCTAAGATCTCTTAAAATTAGTACAATAGTAAAGAGCATTATGAGAGATTTATAATGCCTATTAGAATACATAGAATGGACATCACATGCTCTAGATATCATTGGTCAAAGTTTGGAAAAAATAGTCAACAGTCAAATGGTTGCCAAGTGGACCAATCAACATATGATGCATGGTAGTGCAATGGTAAAAAGGTGTTTGGTTTTCACCTCTGATCTTAGACACTCGTGTTCAAAAAAATGGGCCTCACTATTTCTTGGTTGGGTACCCTCATCTAGGGTTGACACACTCTTTTTATAGATAGGTTCCTTTGGTTTCGTTACTTCATATTACCATTGTGACATTTTTTCATATATATGCCTCTATGTGGGACTAATAATCCTAAATTATTAAATTCCATGTATTTTCCAAGTCACCAATGCTATGGTGAGATCAACACCCAGTTTGAGTGTCATCTCAAGTCATTATTCTAACCAAGCTCGAAGGACACACCATGGATCTTCTAAACCAACCTTGCCTATTATGTTTGGGATCTTATTAAGTGTATCGGACTGTTATCCAACTAACCAACATCTCGAGCTCCTCCACATTTAGCAAAGTCATTTGGATATTCTAAACCAAATAAAAATGGAGAGAATACATGGCCTATGCCACACTATATGCACCAATGATAGCCTATTTTAGGGTTACATTGACTTATAAATTGATACATGTGGGATATTAATCCCTATATAGCAAAATCTATGGGCCACATGCTTGGTCTAAGCATCCACCATGGGATTCAAACCCATGATACATGGTAAAAAAATTAAGTAGCCTAACCATCCCACCACATATTTGTAATTTTTATTAAAATGATGAAATTTTATTTGTACATGGTATTGAAAATGACTATGCAAAGGATTTTCAATGGTAGAATGCAAAGATTTGCATTTTTGGCCAATCCCAGGGCATTTTCAGGTCTTGGTGTAAACTAAAAAATTGTTCATAATTCTATGATTCTAATTTTGGTATATTTGTTCTCCAAATTAGGTGTCCTTTTGACATATTTTTTTAGTAATGGAAGTGATGCTTTGACATAGAAATTTGGGAAGAGATTATGCAAGTGATTCAAGAAGGTGGACAATGATTACTGAGCATCATCAATGTCTTCTAAAGGTTTGATGGCATGAATATGTAGTTCTAACATCTATTTTTATGTAAGTTTTTAAATTTTTTGATATTTGCATCATTTTTTATGGATCGATTCATGATTTATGAATCTGAAGATGTAGCCCCTAAATGGGTGAACTTCGTTATCAAATTGGTATCAATTTTCCTTTCAGTATTCTATGTTTCAATTATTAATTCAATTTTGGAAAAGAATTAATGAGACACTAAAACTAATTATAGGAAATTATAAAAATATCACCAAAATAGGAGTTTTAATTTGAAAATGATTTTTTAGAGTTTTCAATCACTCATATTCATTTCTAGAACACTATATCTAATTTATATTTGATTTAATCAAGAAAATAAGAATATTCTGCATCTAATTATATGTACTTAGAGAATTGAGATTTTTTAGTATTTGATTTATCTAAGGGGCTAAATCATGTTTATAGATCAATAGTAATTGATAAATATCACTATCAGCTATAGAAACAAGAGTGATTCTAGTAGTAGTCATTTTTATAGAGATATATGCATGAAGATGGGTGAGATTCTCAACATGGCATTGTGCTTGGATTCTCAAAAATTTGTTTCATAGCATCTAAGTCTTCCAAGTCTAAAATTATTGCATGAAGAGTTTTGAGTTGGCATAAACACTTGAAAGGTATATATAAACTCATTATAAGTGACAAAGGGATCAGTTGTAGCCTTAGAATAACTTATGTTAAACTCAGACAACACACCATTCCATATCACATCCACTAATGTTTATTAGTCAATCAACCAATGGGCTATAGTCATGGCCTAGTCTATTTTAGTCGTGAGGTTAGCTTGATAAATCTCTGGGAGTTCACATAACTTAGTCAAATTTGCTTTGATGGTCTAACCTTGCAACTCAAGACTAGTGACTTGTTAGATGTTCACCCAATCTTGTGTAAGTTGGACCACTAGCTTTGGATGTTTCGTGCAATCCAACATAAAGCCAAGGCCCACAACCTAGTAGTAGAGGGTGGGACAGGCATTTTCAATTACATTAATAGTGTTGGTGAGCACACTCTATAGGTTAGAGTTATCCTTATGTAATCAAGACACCCTATTTTATAAATAAATAATAGTCTGTGTGATGGACTCCTAAAATGTTGAATCACCTTCCAAATTTTTGACCAATGAAAGATTCAAAACATAAAAATATGCTTTGGTGGTTGGTGGAGCTATGGCAGAGACAATAATGGAGGTAGTGGTGAGAAGGCACTTCAAGAGAGCAAAGGGTAATTATAAAATGGTAGGATGGGAGGGTATAGAAGGAACAACCATAAGGGCTAATTAATGGAATCTAGATATTACATTTGAATCATGTTTTGGTGAGGACTAAAATTTGGTTGGGAAGGACTAAGAAGTGGAAGAGGTAGTAGGTAGAGTCCCAGATGGATATTATGGAGGAGCTTTTAATGTAGTTACAACTTATTATAGAGTAGTGTGATCATTTGGCAACATTTGCATAGTTTTGGTCTCTATGGTTATTAATGGTAGCAAGTATTAATAAGTACAAGTTGTAATGTCACCATATCCAAGACTTTCACTACCTCCTGTGTGTGTGTTTTTAAATGTCAAGTTGTGTCTACACTACCTCCACAATAAGTTTTCATGTAGCCACATATTTCACCTGTCTTAGATAAATCAATAGCGATGTTCTACTTCCATGCTTCTTAATCCTCAGTGAACTTCCTCTATTGTACCTTAGCTTCTTCAATCTATGTGGGCTAGATTGTGGTGTCTAGTGACACTTTAACTAATTGTGCAATTAGTTATGAAACTTCCTCCATAGTCATTATTGTTGGCTCCCTTTACTTGATAGCTTATTATAGCCCCACTAATTGTAGTGGCACTTTTATCTACTATTTATGATGTGCCTCCAAATCCTTTTATTTTGCTACTTATTTTTGTTGTTTCTTCTCTTATTTTATTTTTTACGATTTGAAGCTCATTGTACTTATTTTTTCATAGCCTATTTTTAATCAGACATTTATGAATCCAACACCACCTCTTTAATATTAGTGATAGGTTCATCTGAATAATATAAATAATAATTCACAATGGACCCAGACAACATTTCCCATAACACATAACCCTTTTAGCACCCTGAGCTAGGTGATTCCTCATGAATTGATAGTTTAGTTTATCCTAAAGATGTTGCACTTTTTGGATAGCAGGTATGACTTCCTCCTCTTCCTCTTCGGAAATAGGTTTTTATTTCCATAGAGTGTGACTCTTGCACTGGAGAGAAATTGGTTGACTCTCGAAAAGATAATTAATTTACTGGGTCTAAGAGGAACTACCAAATCTACCTTCTACAATAATTTTTTCTTGTAATTATTGGAGTTTGGATTCCTCACCCAAAATGTCAATAATAATAGACTATAGGTAAGGAAGGAATTCAACCCATAAATTTTGGGGCACCTTTAAAAAATTTACTATACACACTACTTTCTAAAAGAAAAATTATTTTTCTTCTTCTCTCTCATACAGTCACCGGTCATGTCTATGAGCATAGCTTGATAAACTTCATGTTAATCAATTTGAATGATTTACCAATGATATTCCACAATGATCCAAGGAACATGGGGATCATATAATAATGTCTTCTGACTATGAGTCTTCTTTCATAGAGGAGAAGGTGTTTTATGACTCATAGGAGTTTTATGCTTCTCTTGATCCAATGGAGCAGATGTTGTTGCATAGGGTTATGCAGTATCCACAAGAATGGGAACATTAATTAGATTTATTTTTAGTGGAGTCATTATGTATGCATCCATAGTTCTCTACTACATTACTTCCTTCTGCACCATATGCATACCAATAAATAAAGGCAAAGGCACAAATCAAGCCTTTTGGAGCTCATAAATGCAGATAGAAATTATATCTAGAATATTCATGACCACTACATGTTGGTGTAAAAATTGCATCACAAGTGGTGGGATTATTAGGTTACTAAGCACCAATTCCACAATTTCATCCTACCATGCATTGAATAATTATTGATGTGCAAGATAGTTGCTTTTGATATGTTTCCAAATTATGTTCTAGAATGCAATGTCTAGCCAGTAATCCACATCTAGATGGATTGTGCTTTTTAAATACTTCCACTATATGAACATGATAAATAAAAAAAAAAATTGATATTGAAAAGGCTATCATGTAGATTCTATGAATTTTGCAATATTGGTTGTAATCTTTGTAACAAGAAATTCTAGCCAATTAAATTATTCCTCCTTATGAATCATGCAATGATAAATATCAATGAACCCTTTTTGGCCTTGTTAGTGACTTTTGTTGTTTACCAAAACAATATAGTAATTACTCTGCTAAATTACAGACTACTTCATCTAAGATGCCATCTAATGGAATTCCATGATTTCCTCAAGTATAGGCCTCCTTAATCTCAAGTAGAATCGGTGGGAATTTTGATTTATAAGGCCCAAGAGAGTGTCTTCTTGTCATCATGCCTATATCCCTTTCCATCATAGCTTCATTCACATAGATGGTGATCTTCCCAAAATAATTTCCATGATCTCACTCATTTGGACAAGCATAAGTAACCAAATTAACCTCTCAACATCAGTGTTGAAGAGCCTATACAGTTGTGTAATTGCCAAGGGTTATGCATTTAGGGCTACTTTATGGATAGATAATTTTTATTCAGCACATTTAATAGAAACATATTATTTCAGTGAATTTCAACATATATTTTGAAAAGGGAAGAAGAAGAAACTAAATATGAGTATAGCTAAAAAACCTATTTGTTTGTGCATGTGTTAAATCAGATGATTGTGAATAAATCCTCTTTATCTTGGGAGGATGACCTATAAATAAGATAACACTTAAGCAAATGGTTGGTTAGATAGGTAGCTGAGTGGATTTCCTAGCATTAGCTAGATCCTAGAAACAAGAGCTTTTTTGGGTGTTATTAATCCACACATTTTAAACAATTAAGTTTATAATAAAAATAGAAATTAATTACATCAATAATCAAAAGGTAATAAAATTAAACATAATAAATGCTTGCTAAAGAAATAGACTAGAAATGACTAATATAGTGATAAGCAAGTTAATACTAGTACTAAATGGCTTGGGTCTACTTCAAAAAATTAGGTAGGGGTCTATAAATAGGTAGGGACATAAAAAATTAGATTGGGCTAAGGGTAGTAGGTAGAAATAACTTATTATTTCTTGCCACAGTGATCATCAGTGATTGATGTAACTATTAGTGGTTAAGGTGACCATTGATGGTTAGGGTGACCATCGATGATTGGGATAATCATTGACAATTATTGTGTGTACATCTTGGTTGATAAATGTTCAAATTGATGGGATCCCAAAATTATATTATAAGAGGTGGGTTGGTACTAGGTTGAGTGTAAAATAAAATAAATTAGTTAAATACAAAAAAATAAATACTTATCTTACAAAAAGTTGATCAAGTGGCTAATTGAGGTGGTTAACAGTTGGTGGAGTTTGATGTGATTTTAGCAAAGTAATGGTACTTGGCACTTTGGTGGATCTGTGGTAGTAAGTTGGCTCTCTAACATGATGGCTAGATTATTGGATTATTAATGATGATGACCTGCAATAAAATAACTCTAGATACACAAGATCTTGATAACAATTGTAGATGATATTCACCTTCTTGTTCCTCTCTTCTTATAAGCAAGGCAAGAGAGTTTTAACAAGATGTTAACTAGGCCTTCTAATTATAACTTGTGCATGCAATAGATTGTAAAGGGATTTAGACAAGTTATATTTAGAAAAATCAAGGTAGGTGGGTTGCATATTGGTGGTTAAAGAGGTGCACCCTAACCATCAATAGTTAGGATGACCATCAATGGTCATCTTGATAGTCGAGGATCAAGGTTAAAAAGTGGGTAAAAGCTAGGTTAAGTCAGTTGGGCAACCTAACCATAGGTTAAGCTCAATTAGGGGTCAAAGAGTTAGATTGGTCCCAAAGGGGTACAAAAGTGGTCTAAGGGAATTTTGACATTTAAAATCATGGTGTGTAGATTTATGGTGTCTATATTTTGCCCTTTTTTATTATGCATCTTTGAATTAACAAGCTGTAAAACAAAAATGGATTATTGGTCAAAGGTCTGATTACCCCAAGTATGGGAGGAGGTGTTCCCCCTTAAACTATGAGTTGATGAGATAAAATAGAATTGTGTATGGGTTTGATAAGCTGGATGAAGGTGATGATGAAGGTGGACACTTTAGACACCTTAATCTAGCCACCAAGGACCTCCAACTAACTTTTGACCAATTTCCACCAAAGTGCACAATTTGGCTTAAAAACACTAAAACACACCAACTGATGTGACACTGACATATTCAAGTGTCGATTTTGGCTAGGGCATCCCTAAATGGGATAATGAAATTTATGGGATAGCTAATTTTAATCAGATCATTTTGAGTCAAAATTCCAATTTTGCACCTAGGTGCTCTGGATTGCTCTTTTCTATCAAATCTCTTGCACGAGACATGTGCCTTTGTTATTTGGTTTTGGTAACATCGTAAATGGGATAAATAATCCAACACATATAAAATTGACTTCAAATTCCAACCAAGCAAATTTTGACCCAATAACAAGGCACTCTGATCAATTTGAGTAATTTGTGCTTAAAGTGCTTAATCATACTTAAGAGCTAATTAAAACAAATTAGGGCCTAATTAATAATTTCATGGAAACTTGTTGAATACTTATTTTTGAAAATGAATATTAAATATTTGCATCATCAGGTGACCTCATTTCTTGGGAAGACATCCCTAGGCCATAAATGCCATAAATATCAAGATTCATGCCTCCCATGCATCTTAATTGCTCCTCTATCCCAAATATGTATGAGCCTATTTATGAATTCTAATTACATAATTGGATTAATCCTTATCCACCCATATCAATCTTGAGATGGATGGTTCAGGTTGATTCTATCCATTTTCAAAACTCTTTAAATAGAAAAATCATGAACATCATTTCTAAGCTATTTTGGTGCAAAGGTATTATGCTCAAATATCTTTAAAAGATTAATTTGTGAAAAGTTACCGTGTCAAATTGATTTCAAAATCTCTCACATGCCAAATTTATGATGCCAAAATATTGATCCAAGCCAAGCCAAAGCCACAAGGTGCCAAGGAGAAGAGGAGATAACCAAGCCTCCTTTGATGAAGACATCATGAGCACAAGCCGAGTAAGTCACTACAACAAGCATTTTGGAGCATCCAAAGAAGGTTAAAGAAGGTTTCTTTTTCATTTTAGTTGTGTGTTTTACTCATTTTTGTTAACTAAGCTCCCCCTATTGTCTAGGCCTAGAGATGTTATGCTAGTTAGTGTGTTTCTTTAATTTTGTTTTCATTTTGAAACTAACATAATACTAATCACCTCTCTTAGTCAAAATCCTAGTTCATATAGTGGCACACCTGGTGGGACCCAACACATCCCATGTATGAAAGAGATCATGAGGTAACTTTAAAATTTTAATTTGGATGCTTAAAACTTTTTTTAAGTGATTTTCTAACTTAATTTGGCCATTTTCTTTATCACGGGTTTACATAATAACTGTCACCAGTTGAGTAAACTATCGATGAACCATTGTCAGTTAAGTATAACCATCATCGATTAAGTTATTAAAACCAATGTCAGTCTGTATAACCATCACCAATTAGTAAAACCATCATTGATATGCATAAACATCACCATTGCTAGTTAGTATAATCATCGACGGTCACTATGTTTTTTTTTAACATAAACCTGAGAGCTCATTTATCTAAGTTGGTTATTTCATATTCAAAAGTGCTTCTAAGATAAACATCTTGCTAACATTTTTTTTTCAATTTTTACTTGAAAAATCATCAAAACATGCTTAAATATATCCTTTTAAACTTCTTTTGGGGTGTTTTAAAATGAATCAAACTTTTTATTTTGGTGCTTAAATAAAAATAATTTAGGGTGCTATTGATTAAATCTTGTATTTAGATTTTAAAGTTACAAATTAAGACCAAGGGTTCAAATGAACACCTCTAAATTTTTCATTTGGGATTAAAATTGAACACACTTGTCATTTTTATCTTCAAGAGTTATTTGATCTAATTTTGTTTAGCAAAAAGAGGGGTGTTACGTGTATTCTCTTCTATTTGTCCCCTTTAGGGAACCCTTAGAATCAAAAACACCATTCATATTGCAAAAATCATAGTCTAAGGCTTAGAAATAATGTCATCTAAAGCACTCCCCAAAAACTCATGAAAGTTTGGGTGACCTTGAAAATGACCCTAAAGTCTTTCTATTTTAGTCTTTTATCTCATGCAAACTTGGTTTGTGAGTGGGAAGCCATTACCTCCTGTGAGTTCTATAAGGGAGCTTTGACCTAGGGTTTCATCTCTCGACATTAACTTCACCTACTCCTTCTGAGTTACACATGGGATGTATCTATATTTTGACATTGCACTACACTGAGCAAATAGCAGGATGTAGTGGTTGTAAAAAGGACTAGACCTTTTTACAACTAGCCAATGTCATAGTCACCCAAATTTTATGCTCTTATTTTGCATTTTTTGACATGAAATTCATTGTGTAATTGATTCCCCTAGAGACATTCAAAACTTGATAGTTTAGTCAACACCACATTACCATACCCTTGCTAGGATTTGAATGATTATACTTAGAGTATTTTGGTCATTTTTACTTGGTATGTTTTTAGACTAAAACTTGTTTGCTTGTTCATAAACCATGTCAAAATCAATTTGTTTATACATCACTCTTTTGTCTAAAGAGGCATTATGTTAGTCATTTTACACCACACTTGCGTCTTGAAATTTTTGCTAACTTTGTTTGTGTGTGTGTGTCAATTTGAATTGGGAGGGTAGTGTTATGCTGCCCAAATCATGTTAAAACATTTTGAGCCTTTCAAGTCTTTGAAACATAACATAAATCACATTATTTGAGCATGCTTATGCCATTAGGCTTCTCAATTTGTTTCAAAAACTAGTTTACCTTGTATTAAAAACTATTTGGTTTCAAACCATGTCATGTATACCATTTGGACCTTTGTCTTATGTATCATCATATTGTCCACTTTTATCTATCTTGTTTGGTCAAATCCTAGTTTTTAATGTTGAGTTTTAAATTAGCCTTGTCAAGTTTGGATTCAAACATTGATTGATTTCTATTTAGGCCTAAATTCATGGGGATGATACACATATCTTTCTCTTTTAGGCTGCAAAACTTCAGTTAATTGATTACCCAAATTTGAAAACTATTGATGGTTTATTTATTCAATACCTATCCTTATCATTGTTTGTGACTTTATTTGGGAAAACACATTCTTTCTTCAAAGAGACTTTTTTATTATGTCTTATGCCAACTGATCATGTTTATGTTTGATTATGTGTGTCAGGTTTATGTCAAAGTTATTTCCAAACTTGTTAGATTAAATCAAATCACATCAGCCTTTGTTTCAAGTCTAGATTTTGACACCATTTGGACAAAAGTCTTAGCATATGCCTATTTTTTTGAGCCTAGCTTTTTACTCCACATTTGGACAAAAGACCTAGTAACTCAACTTTTCCCTTTCCTAGTTTATACCTTGTTTGGAACACTTTGACCTAGACCTTTGACATGTCAATTTTTATTTAAATGCTTGACATTTTGTGCATATGAAATTTGACATTAGAAATTTTATGCTAGGCTATTTTATGCCAAGTCTTAGCACAAACTATTTTGGAGATACAACTCCATTTTCAAACCATATTGAGGATACAACTCCACTTTTGACCAAGTTAGACCAAGTTTGAACTATTTGTCCTTTGGATAGTTTTTTAGAGTTTGTATAACTCTAAGTAGCTTTTTTGTTTTAGATCTTTCATCATTTACATGGATATGTCTAGCTACACTTATGGTGGAGTCACGTAAAATATAACTTATGATAGAATGGTTGTACAAAATCCCACTAGGAACCCCTATAGAGAAAGATTTTCTAAGGAGTTTTATTATTCTCCCTACTATACTCCATATGGGGAACATAGTAAATCCAAAAAATATAAATCAAGACCTTGATTGTCATGAAGAGGATTTTGAGGAGGACTTTAAAGACTAAACTATAGATAATGTTGTTTGGGATATAGATCCATACCCTCTTTACAATAATCAGTACGTAGAACATAGTCAAGAACTAGCTTATGAGCCAACTCACAATTAGGATGATATGTTTTATGAGGAATATTTTGATGCTTTGGCTTATGCAAGTAATCAAGATCCACCATTTATAGCATTTCTATTTCAAGACCATAATGTTGCACCATTCCCATACCAAGACCTCATCCTTTGGCTTGTGCAAGAAATCAAGCTCCATAACGCCCCTTCATCATTCCAAGACCTAGTCCTTTGGCTTGTACAAGCAATTAAGCCCCAAAATTCCCTATCGTTACCATTTTAGGACTTCATCCTTTGGCTCATGTGAGTAATCATGATTCCCAATGCCCTACCATTATCCAACCATAAGCCATTCCTCATCCATAACCAATCCCATCCAAACCACAATCGATCCAATCCTTCAAAAATCAAGATGTGTTCAAAACTAGTATTTTCTAACTAATTGGAAACCAAAGCCAAGACAACCAACCAATCCAAGATGTTTTTGTTAAACCAACCACTTATGATAAGTCAACCTATGATGAATCACCTATTGGTCCTATACTAGTTATTAAGGAGTCTCACACTAATGAGTTAGTCTTTATCAAGTCACTTCTTAATGATTATAACCACCTTTGGGAAAATCATTACCTTGACCATGTGCTTATTTTTTATGAGCCTCTTATTGAAAAGCCATTCTTTGAGGAGTTGTCTCTTGACCTTTTTCCCATCCTAGAGGAGTCCCACTTTGACAAATCAATTTTTGTGGAGCCTATTATGCCATCACAGGCCATTACTTATCCAATACAAAATACTCAACAAGACATCATTGTCATAGAGTACCCATTAGATGAAGAATCAGAGTTAGATTTAGGTTTTATTATTGAACCAACATTAGATTTACCATAAAAATCTAAATCAACATTAGTCTCAACATCAAATTTAGAGTCCCTTGAGTTAGAATCAGACTCAGAAGAAGAATATGTTTGTGGTTGTTACAACATTGGTTATGCATGCCTTGCATATCAATTTGAATACATTTGTGATCCTTCTATGTTTTTTGAGGATGAGTATTTCAAATTTGACACAAGTTATCCTAGTATCTTCTATGAAGATTTTATAGCCTCTCCTCATTCTATTACCATTCCATAGGCCATTACCATCAACCAAAATAGCCATATCATTGGCATTCCATCTCCTACAAGTCTTAATTGGGATCAATAAATCACACTTTATTAAAATGCATCCATGGTAACATAGAAGTTGAAGAAGAGTAAGGAGCCTAAGACAACATTAATGTAGTAAAAGAACACTCTCCTAGTGAAACTTTTTTAGAGGTGTTAGAATACAATCAAAGTCAGAACTTGGCATCTTCTAGTGAAACTTTTTCAAAAGTGCTATAATAAAATCAAAGTCAAAATCAAATGTTCATTATTGAAACCTTCTCAGAGGTGCTATGAGAAAATCAAGATAACTTCATTGGTGAAAACCTCATTAAGGCACAAATAGCTGAGCCCAAAAGTTCTTCACTGCTTGATGAAGGCAACATCAAAGATCAAATCAAAATAACTTCCAATCTACAGCCTAATTAGATGGTAGCTAATCTCAGGCCCAAATAATAGAAAATTTTGATGGTCCTATCAAGAGATCAAGTCTTTATCCCCACCACAACCAAAATTATGTTGAATATAGCATCAACAACATTATGTGTGATTGAACATCTTGATCTTCCTTTATTTCCCAACCATTTCACATTCCATTATCATCTACAATTCTATTTTAAAATCAAACCTACCATCTATTATTTGTCCTTTTTTACCATCCATGGTTGCACTTTCCTTTGTATAGGCTATAAATATACCTTATCTCAATGTTTTAAGGAATCAAAATTAATGACCAATGAATATCACAACAACATTCTCAAAATCACATTTTACAAAAAGTTCTTGATGGAGCAGTTATTCAGATGAGGTGTGGGCTAGAAATTAACATGATCAAGTATTCTATTTGTATCATTTATTGATTAGTATGTGCATCTCTCCATCAATAATAAAAATAGGTTCATATGTAATTTACCATACTCAAGATAGAACCAAACATATACCATAACATTACATTACCATGTCATTGCCATTTTTCCATATCCTTTTTCCATTATCATGTATCCTTCCATTTACCCCATCACTTGGAGGCAATCCTCTTGGAATTATATCCAAATTTCTACCAACCCTCTTACCATTTTATCTAATCTATCAAAACCTATTATTATCCTTAGCAAGATAGTGCCATCTAACCATTATATTCCTATCTAGACCAAAGCCTATTTTTAGTTATCCTATCTAATCCTATTTTGATCTTGGTTACTTTGGTTCTTCCTACACTTTTTGTGAGGGGATTCTAATCATGTTTATATAATCAATCAAATTCATGTTTACAATGATAGTCTATAAAAGTAGTGTGATAGTTGATCTAGCAAGATATCTTTCATCCTATCAAGTTTGTTTATGTGAGCCTGATTATAACCACCTATGGGCAAATTAGTGTTTCCCCAATTTTACTACTAATTATAACTACTTATGGGAAAATTATTATCATTGACCTATGTCATTTTATCCTAGTTATAACCACCTATGGGACAATTATGGGCAACACTTGTTTATCATGCATTGCTATATCATCTTGCCATTATTGTTTTCATTTGACTAGCAATTTTGTTGGATTTGAGAACTTGTTGAGACCTAGTTGGTTTTTCCTTGCATTTTGTGTAGATGGAATTAATATGACTTGAGATCATTTTAGGACTATGTGGGTCATGCTCAATTTATGTTAAGGTCACCTTAGTCCACCTTTCCATATGCTCTCAGCATTTTGTGAGCAATCTAAGCCAAACACTCTCACCATTTTACAAGAAGGTATCTTGTCATTCGCTAATGAGTTAAGATACCTCAAAATGCAAAAAAACATTCATAATATTTCAAAATCCAAAAATATTTTTCATGTCTAAGTGTAGTCAGTTATCCTCAATCCACCTTATTAGGGCATTGTCATTGTTAAGATCTTTTTTTTTGCTTTTATTTTTAGGCTTTCTATTTGTTTGTTTATTTTAGGTTATTTGTTTGTTTGTTTATTTGTTTATTCACTTTCTTGTTTGATTTATTTCAGCATGATTTCCTTGACTTGATCTATATGCATTCTTTGGGTGATTCCTCAAGCACATTATTCTTGATTCTATCCATATTCATATGTAAACATTGTCATCATGGTTATTATCATTGGTGCATTATTTTTGAGTGTTTATTAGATTGGGAGTTAGTCCTTATGCATATTTTAGGATAGTCTTCATGGTTTTATATCATGATGCCTACCATCACATGCTATAGTAAAAATTAGCTTCAAGAGGATCTACAATCAATGGAACCATAGAAGTTTCTCCTTGGCACCTTGGCAAATCCTCCCATCCCACCCTTGATCAAATTAACCCATTAGCCATTATAGTTATATCATTGCTAATAAAGATGAGCATATCCTCATTAGTAGGTATAACTAAATCATTTTCTATTGATCAATCCAATTCCTCTATTCATCTCTTTTATCACTTTATGCCCACTCATCTTTAATATATATTTTAGGTTGTATCCTTGAGTTATGCTTGCTAATCAACCCTAATTGGAACACAATCATCTTTATCCAATCTAGGTCCACTTAATGATTATAACCACCTATGGTAAAATCATTATTTTGACTTTTATTCTTGATTATAACCACCTTTGGGCAAATTAGCATCCTTTTTAAATTAATGCATGCAAGCATTTTATTATTTGGATTAATCTCAACCATGGGTTAATTCCACATTTTTTCTTATTTCTTTTCAAGGGACCATCCATCAACAAATGTAATGGCCACTCCCTTGAGGGGGCATCATCTTAGGCTTCCCAAACACCATTTAGAGCTTTGTTCTTCAACCATCATCTTATTTTTGGCATACAAGCCATCTCTCATTATCTAAGAAGACATTTATTTGCCTATGGTTTGCAACATCTTCCCAAACAAGGTAAAATTGTAGACACCTAAATTTGGCCACCAATGACCTTCAACTAGGCTTTTGACCAATGCTCTAGATTTCTCTTTCCTATTAAATCTCTTACATGAGATACGTGCCTTTGTTATTTGGTGTTGGTAACATCATAAATGGGATAATGGATCCAACACATCTAACACCGACTTCTAATTCCAATTTAGTCAAATTTCAAGCCAATAACAAGGCATTCTGATCAATTTGAGTAATTTATGCATAAAGTGCTTAATCATACTTAAGAGCTAATTAAATCAAATTAGAGCCTAATTAAGAATTCCATAGAAACTTGTTGAATACTTATTTTTGGAAATAAATATTGAATATTTGCATCATTAGGTGACCTCATTTCTTACGAAGACATCCCTAGGCCATAAATGCTACAAATATCAGGATTCATGCCTCTTATGCCTCATCAATACCCTCCATACCTCTTAATTGTTCCTCTATCCCAAATATTGATGAGCCTATTTATGAATTTTAATTACATAATTAGATTAATACTTAGCCACACATCTCAATTTTGAGATGGATGTTTTAGGTTGATTCTAGCCATTTACAAAAATCTATAAATAGAGAGGCCATGAACATCATTTCTAAGTTATTTTGGTGTAAAATTATTATGATCAAATATCTTCAAAAGATTAATTTGTGAAAAGTTACCATGTCAAGCTGATTTCAAGAGCTCTCACATGATAAAGTTATGATGCCAAAATATTGAGCGAAGCCAAGCCAAAGCCACAAGGTGCCAAGGAGAAGAGGAGATAGCTAAGCCTCCTTTGATGAAGACTTCATGAGCACAAGCTGAGAAAGCCACTACAAAAAGCATTTTGGAGCATCCAAGGAAGGTAAAAGAAAGTTTATTTTTTATTTTAGTTTTGTGTTTTATTCATGTTTGTTAACTAAGCTCTCCTTAGTATCTAGGCCTAGAGATGTTATGCTAATTAGTGTGTTTCTTTCATTTTATTTTCATTTTGAAACTAACATAATACTAATCACCTCTTTTAGTCAAAGTCCTAGTTCACATAAACCATGAAGGTGGGTGATAGGTTGGGCATTGAAGTGCAAACAAGTGTGCAAAGTGCGATAAAAGTGTGATAGTTGAGATCATGCATAGACTAGGTTATCATAGTTGGTAAAAATAAAGGTTGATGCTAGAAAACTAAGTGACAAGTGGACTGCATTATCTCAATTAGGTGTGGTGGCAAGGTACACTCATAAATACAATTCTCTTAAATTATGTATCTATTTCAATGAGTATTCAAGGTAGGAAATGCTCCTAGTGAAAACACAAATGGGTCAATTATTGTGGGTATCTGAGGTAAGAAGTGCTCTCGATAA
Source organism: Torreya grandis (assembly GCA_037957365.1). Taxonomy (NCBI): domain Eukaryota; kingdom Viridiplantae; phylum Streptophyta; class Pinopsida; order Cupressales; family Taxaceae; genus Torreya; species Torreya grandis. Next base: position 142,519 of record JARHVA010002162.1, read on the forward strand.
AACACAAGTAGGTTAGGTAAGTGTGAGGTGTCACAAATTCAAAATGTGTTCAACATGGCAATTATTATCATTTCTATCAAAAGGACCAGGCAAAAGTTGTTTCAAAATGTCTAGTAGTTGGCTGAAGTGGACCAATGGTGAGGTGATGAGGTGGTCAACTTGGGTGGAAAAGGTAGTATCAATGGGCGAGTGAGTTAATTTGATTCTAATAAAAGGTGACTACTCAAGGTAAGATCCAAAAATTGGGCCACCTGACCATCGATGATCAGGATGCTCAAGGGAAACCATCGATGGTCATTATGACCATTAATAGTCAAGGTGAAAACCCTAAAAAATTGGTGGTCAAAAGTAAATTTGAAAGTCATTTTTTAAATTATCATTATTTATCATGGAGCTCTAGCCATTTGTCATATTTTGGGTGAAGGTGAGTGCTAACATTTATTGCTTGTTAGTGGGTGAGATTTTGTTGAGGTGGAGAGTGGAGACTAAGGGGACCAATGAGGATGTAGGGAGCACATGGGTGTGAATGAAGATGGGTGGGTCTATGGCTGACTCCATGAAGGCAATCATGAAATGAGGTAAGGGTGCTCTTAATTTTATAAGCTAGCTTTATTTGATAATTGTAGTGTGGTTATAGGGTAGTGGATCAAATGTTTGGGTGATGCCCTAGGTAGGGTTTTTATAAATGTGGGTAATTTTATAGGTGAAAGGTAAAATTGAATGAGTGGGTAGGTAGGTAAAGGTAGGAAGGTAAGTAAGGGAACCAAAGTAGGTTGTTTAGTTTGTGTTTTGGTCAATTTTAGGGTAGGGTAGGTTTTGGATTTTTCATTCATGGAACACCAATAGTGACTATCAACAGTCAAACTTGATTGTCGATGGTCGACATACCTAGGAAAATAGATGCCTAACCATTAGTGGTCACCATGACCATCGATGGTTGACTAATGAAAAAATATTTTTGGAAAGTGTTTGAATTGCTAAGGAAAATTAAATGATGTTTTCTAAGTATAGGCTAGCCTCATAGGTTAGAGGGTAAATTTGGTGGGTATTGGGTAGATGGGTAGAGAAATAGGTCAATTGCTTAAAGGGTAAGGTAGGGTAGGGTAGGCTTTGGTAGGTGATAATGGTGTAGGTGACTAAGTTGCATTTTGAATAAATTATTTTAGGTTAGGGATTAAATATAGATGCATGATTGAGTACCACTCATATTCATAGAGATCTATCAAGAAATGACCCCAGTTAACTAGGCCCAGATAGAGGAGGTTGGGTTGGGGGTGATGAGATGTTATCAACATGTGCCTCAATATTCCTTTATGTTTATATAACTCATTAAGAGATGGGATCCCATTATGAAGACCTTATTACTACTGATCGATAAGATGACAATCTTTCCTAAGGATGTTTATAAGATCACACAGCTTCTAGAGTGAGAGGAGCAGGAGGATCATATTGAGTTATTGTATGGAGATCACAATGACTAATTCAAATGGCATATTGGGGGGTTTAGCTATATCATGTTTTAAAAAAGGGATCTAGGTGAGATAAGACTCATGATGATTCTTATGATAGTTGTCTCATGATTTGTTCTTCTCAACTTGAGCAGTGATAGGTTCTCGTATTTGCTATTAGGGGTGTTGGTTGAGTTGTTACTAGGATGGACCATATTTAGCTAGGTATATGTTCTCTTGGTATAGATATATAAGGATATGTGAGGGTTTAGGGTCCATAAGAGGTATGGTATTAGTGTCAACCTAGTTTTACATTGATGGGCCTATGAGCACATCTAAGTGCTAAGGCTAGTGGGATCACCATGGGTAGGATATACATAGATTAAGTTCCCAGTTAGGTTCATGTGGTATAGATGTGACTTCATTGATTTAGGTGTAAGGAGAGGAGCCCATGACATTGATTGGTTTAGAGTTTCACTAGGTGAACTAGTGATTGGTGACATTGTTTGGAGGCCCTATGTCTAGTTTCCAGTATGGCCTAGCTATATGAGGTAGACCTTGTCCTTATAGAGTTATAGGATTCTCAGTTAGAGGGATGGAGAGGTGGAGATCATCCCATTTGATAGGGTGAAAAGGTATTTTGGCCTTATACAAGGCATTTTAGGTGTACTTCCTAAGTACAGGCATAAGGATTCAAAGATCTTATTACTAGAGCCAAATCCTATGCTGACATTGCTAGATTATAAGGAGCTCCTAGCTATGGCACAAATAGATGATGTTAACTTTGTAGATGGATACATGGTATGGTACCAAGCATTATATGTGGTAGTATATTTTGGTGATGGTGATGGTGGTAGGGGGCCTACATATGTGGACCCATCTAGGAGAGGGGTCTAAAGGGAAAAAATAAAGGGGGATGGCCCTAATAGATAGGTAAGAATGGCACTAGCCACTGCAAAAGCATAAGTCATAGTGTTATATGGTCATGTGGTTGGTCTATAGGGTCAAGCTATGACTCTCATAGGTGATAGGGACTAGGCAAGGGATTCACTAGCCTTGGTGACATAAGAGAGGGACTCCTTGATGTAGAGAGGAAGAGGATCCACAACTATGATAGGACCACCAAGCACTATCCCCATGGTAGGATGCTTAGACATAATAGAGGAGCTATGGTATATGAAGTTATAGTTTTGAGTTGGTACCTTGAGGATACCCATTAGGGTGAGTACATAGTGAGATTTTTAGGCAATTCTAGTGGGGTAATTTTAGGGTAGTGGGTAGCATCTATAGGTGGACAAATAGGTGTGACAGGTGGATAGGTATCGAGACCTAGTGGCGCACTAAGAAATAGTGGTGCCCCAGGGGCATAGGCACGACATAGCTCACACATTTATATATTATTGTATATCATTTTGATTCAAGTCTATGAGTCAATGTAGTGAGATGTACATTTTGAGAAAGAGAGACATGTATCTTTATTTTTGCACATTGTGGTGTATTTGACTTGTAAGATATATATGTAATCTTTTCTTATTGCTCATGATCATGGTCTATGATTCATTTTGATGTTTAATGATTATGGTGTGATTTGTTATGTCATTTATTAATTATGCTTATGTTATGGATGCTAGATACTGATATAGACTTAGCTAGCTAGGCATGATATGGCTTTAATTTTTGGTTATGTTTATGACATGCTGATTTTTAATGAGTATATGCTTCATTATTTAGATTGAGACATGCGATGAAAAGTGGTTGATTATTTTATTGCTCATGGATGTTATGGTTTTATTATGATTTTTATGGTTGTGATGATGACTATTCTTATGCTTATGACACATGTGCATATGCTTTGTTGTTAATTTTTTAAAGGTAAAACACATGAGGTAGTTTAAATAAAAACACTAGATGGGAAGATAGAGAATATAATCAGGAGACAAACACCATAACAAAAATATCAACTAGTCATGACAAGATAAGAAGAGAGCATGATGCTTCTTATTTGACAAGGGAAAATATAGAACCAAAGATGGATTGGCTTAACAAACATAAGCCCTTCAAATGCTTTGCATTAACATTCATTAGTTGGTTAAAAAAAGGTATCTTGACCACATAATGTTAAGTAAGTTCAAAATCCTTTACTTCTAGTATATAAAGGGAAAATGGATGAAAATGAAACCTTCTTGTGAGACTAGCATGCCTCTTTTATAGGTTTCTGAAGAGTCAATACAAATAATTCTATGTCATATAAAGTGTAGATTGATTGATGTAGGAAGTCTACTTGTAAAAATTGATTATGGTTTCTACCTAATTTTGTTGTGTGAGAGCTGATTATAGCTTTCAAAATTAGTTTATTTTTGTTTTGATTTTGGAAATGGGTCTTTTGCTTTATTGCTATATATAGGAATTTGATCGATGTGAGAATATTCCAATAAATTATTGTGCTTTTTACAAATGCTTTACTTAGCCATCTTTTAAGGGAGTGGTCTAAGTTTATTTACTTTATTCAAGGCTTTGTGATAGTTTTCCTTCAAGGGATTAGTCTACCTTATGTTTGTGCAATTCTTAGTATGATAATGTAGCTATCCTTCAAGGGAGAAGTCTGTGAAAGCTTAGAAATGACCCACGATTTTTATTTGTTTTGATTTTTGTATTTTCTTGTTTGATTTTACTTTACATATACATGTTTATATAGGCTTAAAGGTTCACCTTTATGAAGGCAAAACTAGAAACATAAGAGGTTGACTAGGTGTGAAGAGGTTTAGGTGAAAAGGATCATGGGAATCCATCCTAGGAGAGGGGTAAAAATTACCATGAGAATCATGCCATGGGTAGAGTTGTGGTACCCATTGTTCAATATTAGGTCATGACTATGATGGATATTCACATGACTCAGTTTTAACTAGTTTCCCCTAAAATAGGGAGATATGTGGTTGAAAGCAAGGGATGAGGTTAAGTTAGAACAAAAGGTGAACTTGATCCTTATTTAACAAAAGAACTAATGTAGATGTGATGCATTGAGGGTCTTAGGTTATAGGTTACCTTCTATAAAAGATAAATGATAAGCTCTTGATCCATACTTATGGGTTATGATATAGGGCCCAAGATAATTGAAAGCAAACTTGCCCTACTTGCTTTTTTCCATACTGGTGACATGTTAATTTTCCTTTAGGATGAGGTCTTTGATGTTGAATTCTTACACTTTAAGGTGTTTTTTATTGGTATGTTTGACACTCTCTTGATATACATGAATATGGGTAAGGGTTGTTAAGTGATGCTCATCAAGTAGCTTAAGATGGGCTAAATGATGCTAACAATAATCATCCTCAATAATGAGATCTTGTAAATATATGTGAATAGAAGGTATTTGGACTTCAAGAGGCAAGATGGCCTCTACTCTAAATATAATATAAAAAGGTGTAGTACGTGTAGGGGTTATAATGTTAGTATGATATTCCCATAAGACAAAGGGGATATACAAATTCTAATCTCAATCAGATGCATTAACCATTTTAGTTAGTATGTTTTTAAGAGTTTTGTTAGAGTTCTCAACATGCCCATTTGCTTGAGGGTGAAGGTGAGAAAAATCTTCACTTAATGTTGAATGCATCACATAGACCTTGGACTTGCTTGTTCTTAAAATATTTAGCATTATCAGTGATAATCTTGTGAGGAACATTGAAATGGAAAATGATATGATGGTTGATAAAATTTATAATCTTCTCTATCTTAGTCGATACTAAAGGAATAACCTCTACCCATTTGGTAAAATATTCAATCACAGTGATGATATAATAGTGTCACTATGAAGAATGGGGATTAATTTCACCAATAACGTCTAGACCCTATTATGAGAAGGACCATAAATCGGTAGAAATGCAAAGACTATGGCTAGGTGCATGATGTAAATTAGTGTGTTGTTAGCATTTAACACTCATTTTCACATAATCATAATAGTATTGGTTAAGGGTAGGCTAGTAATATCCTCGGCAAAGGATGTGTTTAGCTATGGTGAGGCCACTAAATTATCCCCTACATATACCATCATGTGTTTCCTTGATAACATGAGAGGCCTTATGATTGTGTAAGCAATATAAGAAGAGACCATCAAATCTATGTTTATAAATAATTCCTCCCATAATGGTATAACATGAGGTACTCTAGATAAATGCTCTTCGAGCATGCCTAGAAAAGTTAGAAGGAATGATGGTAAGGTTAAGGTAGTCAAAGGTCTGTTGATACCAAAGGTCAGTTGATACCAAAGGTTGGGTTGGGTCTCCTCCACATCGATAATGATGGGAGAATCTAGTTTGACATAGTAAGGTTGGGTAAGCCTATGGATAATGATGGTTAGGTTAGAGTCACAGGGTGCATATAAGATCTGAGAGGTGAGGGAAGCCATGATATTGACTAAATAATTGGTAGACCATGGGGTTGATTGGATGCAGTAGTGTTTAAATGATGTTAAGAGTTCATCAACTAGTTATTTATATTGTTGTAAAACATCATTCTTACATTGGTAAGAGCCATTGATTTGATTGAACTCAAGTTAGGAGTCACTAAAGATGTTGATTATTTTGACTCCTAAGGCTAAGGCAATTTGAAGGCCTATGACTAAGGCTTCATACTCAACCATATTGTTACTACATTTAAAATCAAGATTGAAGGATAAGGGAAGAGGCTCATCATCAAAATGAATAAGGATGATAATAGCTCTTCCACCAAGTTGACACTTTGATCTATCAAAGGACATGGTGATTTGATAGGTAAATTTCACCTAAGAGAGGGTCATGATGAACTCATTAGGGAACTTAAGAGGTGGAGGTTAGTTGTCTACTAATGGTGACTCAGCTAATTGGTCGACAATGACTTGCCCCTTAATTGACTTTTGTTGAAGGAATTCAAGGTCAAACTCTGCTAAGAGCATGAGCCACTTGGATATATGATGGGTTTGGTATGGTTTAGAGTGCATGTACTTGAGTGGGTTGATATTTTTTATGACATAGGTTTTGTGGTTAAAAAGGTAATGGTGAAGTTTGGTGGACATGAATGCTAAATCTAAACAAAGCTTCCCAGTGTGGGTGTATCAAGTCTCATACTCTACAAGCATTCAGCTAATGTAGTAGACAAATTGATCTTTGTATTATTCATCCTGATGAGCTAGCATTTCCCCTGGGGAGTGGTCAGTGGTAAAGACAGAAATGTATAAAGGTTGGTCATCCTTAAGAGGGGTGAGGATAGGTGGAGACAAAAGGTAATTTTTAAGTGAATCAAAGGCCTTTTGATAGTCGATATTCCACTTGAAAGACACATCCTTCTTCAAAAGGTGGTGAAAGTGTTGACATCATTCTAAAAGAAAGGTGGTGGAAGGGTTGACATCAGTCTAAAATCTAGAAGATAAAGCAATGAATGGATTGAAACTTCCCCTATAAATTATGGAGTTGTTTAAGGTTGACTAGAGGAATCATGTCATGGATTGATTTGATCTTGGTAGGATTGACTTTGATTCCATGAAGGGAGACAATAAAACTTAGAAGATTTCTTGATAAGACCCCAAAAATGTACTTCTTTGGGTTTAGGCAGACATGGTAATGGATAAGGCATTAAAAGATGATCTTGAGAATGGCTAAATGATACTTTTAGAGTTTTGATTTTCTAAGAAGGTCATCCACATAATCCTCTACAATCTTATGGATAAGGTCATGGAAGATGTAAGTCATGCCACATTGGTAGGTTGTACTAGTGTTCTTTAATTCAAAATTCATGACTCTATAGCAGAAATTTCCCCATGGGGTGGTAAAGGTGGTCTTGTGTTGATCTTCAGTGGCAATTAGGATTTGATTTTAACCTAAGAATTTATCTATGAGAGATAACATCTCATGGCTAGATGTAAGATCAAATAACTGGTCGATGTTAAGTAGAGTAAAGTCATTTTTGGGGTAGGTAAGGTTGAGGTCACAAAATTCCACACAAAGGTGTAGTCACCCTATGGCTTTGGTGATAGGCATGATATTTGAGACCCATTGGGGATAGTCAATGGGTTTAATGAAATTGATAGATAGAAGATGTTGAAGCTATTATTTGACAAGAAGACTTATGCAAGGGTAGATTAATCAAAGCTTATGCTTGATGAGCTTGGTGTCATGGTTGGTAACTATGTTATGGGTAGTAATGGTGGGGTCAATATGAGGTATGTTTCTATAAGACCAAGTAAAGGCTATGTTGTGGTCTTAGAGGAAAGAGGGTAAATCCCTAAGTTCCTTAGCATTCAGTGATTGGCCAATTTTGATAATACAAGGGTTCCTTGGAGTACCTAAGTTGATATCCATGGTAGATTTGTTTAACATGGTCAAAGTCTTGAGAGGAAGGGATTTATAGATGGAAGAATTTGGGGTACCAAAGTAGGTGAGAATGTAATCATCATCCTAACACTAAATAGTGTTAATAGTAGGGGAGTCATATCTTATCATCTCTAGATAGATCAAAGGGATGGTTATGGTTACCCCTTCCTTTTGATAAGTTAAAGGTTTGAGGTTGATCATGTTAAAGAAAAAAAATTGGGTGGGATGATGTCATCATCCTCATACGCAAGTGGAGTAGAGGTTGGTGAGGAGGGGATGTCTTCCTCAGTAATGGTGATGGTAGGTGGTTTGGTTTGATTCTTGTTGGGTAGGATGAAACTAAGGCCATGTTTCTCATGAGTATTTTTGGTCTCAATGGAAATCAACTCATGTGGGCCATGCTCATATCATCCAAGACGAAATCCTTTCTAAGCACACTTATGGAGGTAAGTCTTGGCAAAGCTCATTTTATCTAGGTAAGAAAAATTGATGGTAAATGGTCAAGGTTAAAGAGATGTGGTGGAAGTGCCAATGGGTTTATTGAGTCCCCCATAGATGAAATGGGTTTGACATTGGGGAGGTCTAAAAGGAACAATGGTTTTGACATTAGGGTCATATCTTGGGTGGTTAGTAAGTTACCCATACTCATGAGGAGTAGGGAAGGCATCAAGGGCTAAAAGTTGATATACCCCTAGAGAAAAGTGATGTAATTTTGATACTAAAATGTTTAAGGTAGGGATCTGATCAAAAGGAATGGATGAGCTAGTCAATGCCTCATTGGTAGAAAGATGGGTGACTTCCTCTTTCATGGTAGAGGTCTCATCTTTGGTTAAAGAGGGTGTGTTAGATGGGGGTAAGAGGACATCATTGGTTTAGTAGGTCATGTTACATGTTGAGAAGGGACTTGGGTTAGCTTGGATGGTGATGACCTAGACCTCATGCTCAAACTTAATGCAAGAATGAAGGATAGAGGGAATATAACCCATGGAGCAGATCTAAGGTCATCCCAACAAAACATTGTATTGGAATTCACCTTCCACTATATAGAATATTTTAGGGAACGTGAATATATTGTAATTCACCATTCCTAGGGTAGTGGTCATGGTGTTGTTAAAGGATCAGAGGATAACTAAGGTTTTAGACATGACATTATTTGAAAGGTGAAGTTGGTTATAGGCATGGGAAGAGATAATGTTAATACTAGCTCCCCCATTAATCATGACCTATTTAATGTGGGTTTTGTTGATGTAAGCATTAACAAAGAGAGGGGGATCTTGGTCATCTGAATAGATAGAAGGTATTTTTGAATCCTTGAAGGTGACAAGGTTATAAATTTGGAGAGCACTGATAAAGGTTTCCAAAGGTTGAGGGCCTTCAGGTTGGACCTATACCAATTGTAATGCCTCTATCATTATTTAGAAATGATAAGGTGAAGTCGTAATCAACTCATATAAGCTCATCTTCATCAAGGTCTAGTGAAGTTATTTGAGTACCACTTTCTTAATGGACTTGGAGGGGTTGGATTGGGAAGCACCTAAGATAGATACCTTGGGTTTGGATGAAGGTGAATATGTTTGGGTAGGGTTTGGTTGGGAGGTAGAAGATAGGTATGTCTATGGGATGGACACTTTAACCTTCCCTTTATCCCTCTGCTTTGTTATTTTAACCACATGAATGGTATGGATAGAGGGAGGAATTGGGGTAGGATATTGGTTGGGCTCTTCATCACTTTGAGGCAAGAGTGGAGGAGTAGGTAGGCATTGGGTAGAGGGTGTTGTTTTTGGTAAGATTGGTAAAGGGCTTGTGGGAGGTTCATCTATTAATAGATCATCCTCATCATAGATCAAGTGTATAATGGTTTGGAGAGCTTTGCAGTTCTCCATGTCATGCCCTGGTGTCTTATAATATAAGTACATTTGTTGGTCATTATACCAGGTGGGTTTTAAATTGAGAGGGTCGAATGGCCCAATAAGCAGTAAGGTTAGGCAAGAATCTTACAATAACCTTAGAAAATGGTGGAGTAGGATTTGGCTAAAGGTGGAGAGGGTTTAGGGGTTTTGGTCTTGGTTGGTAAGGCTGAGATCCTTTTGGTAGTGGTTTTGGTGATAGAAGGTTTGGGTAAGGTAGTGCACTTGGTTGGTGGTTTTGATTTTGGTAAGGTAGAGGTTGAGAAAGCAAAGGTAGGAGGTTTTAAGATAGGTATCTTAGTTATTGATGGTTTGATGAAAATAAGTGTGTCAAAAATTAAGTATGTTGATGTAACTAACAATGGTGGTTGGGTCTTGGTTGTGATAACTAATTTTCTAATCAGAGTGGAGTGATGAGGCCCCAAGATAGAGGGCAAGGTGGAGGGAGGTAGGAGTTTGGCTCTCTAGAATTTTGGTATCTCTACTCCCTTGGTTGTTGGGTTTGATCAAGTAAGCTCCACATTCATAAATAGGTGATTAAGACTCTATTTAGGGAGGGTACCAAGGTTATTGGTTGGCTTGGTTGGTTTGGTTGGAGAAGGTGATTTGGTTGCTAGGGGTTTAGGTGCTTTAGATGGCTTAAAAATTATTGGGTTGGTAGAAGTTGCTATTGGTTTGGTTGATAGGGTAGGAGTTAGGATAGTGGAAGTGGTGGGTTGGTCTACCAAAGGCATGGTTGTAGGTTCTTACTTGGTGATATAAGGTAGCCCTAATTATTTCTATAAGTTGGCCTGATCCATGTCAGGGTTGGAGACAAATTCTAATTTTTGCACTAACCTAGAGAATGGTTTATAGGCTAATTTTTTTCCCTAGATAGTGGACCTAAAATATAAGCCCATACGTTGAGACATAGGGGTGGTTACCTCATATTTTTCCTCAATAAAAGGATGCAAGTTTTGATTGGGTGACTCCTTTGTGGGAGGTGCAAACATGGGGGCTTCCTCTTTGAGGATAATCTTCAAATGGGTAGTAACTTTCTCGATGGTTAAGGGATAAGGTAAAATGGGTGCTTGTTCTATAATGTTAGTCAAGGGAGGGGTTGATGGATCCACTACCTCAACAAGTGGAGGAGGAAAAAGAGGTGCTTCATCAATTTGGGTCTCCAAAAGAGGAGAAGGTAACTCTGATACCTCAATAAGCAGAGAGGGTGAGAACTAGATAGGTTGGGTGGTATGATTTTTAGCAAAGAGCATGCCAAGAACGATGTTAATAGTATGGGCATTATGAGATAACTCAACTATGTTACTCTCATTTTTGGTAGGCACATGATTAGGGAATGACTACCTAAAGATGTTAAGGGTCTGGTTTTGAGGTGCATTAAGGTTATCCAACACAAGATCCTCCTTATCAATGAGGGATTGGATAACGCTCTTGAATGTGTTGCACCTACTAACATCATGCCCTATTACTCAATGGAAGGTGCATAAATCATTCTCTTTGTGCCAATTAGGAGTAGGATGAGAATAATCAAATTATTGAGGTGGTTTGATAGGAAGAAGTTGTATGATATTTGATTTCAATAGCTTCTCTAGGATTGAAGGGATTGAAGAGTAAGACTCTCCAAGTGGATTAAATTACTTCTAGGTGTTCTGGTTTTGGTTTCTCATGTTTTTCTTTGAGGAACTAGAGGAATTTGGTTGGTTGGCAAATGATAGGGAAGTGGATTTAAAGACAAATGCATTTGTAGTTCCCTTGATTTTGGCCCTATTATTACTTTAGTTATTCATTTTAGAGGAGGAATCCTCATTGGTTTTGTAGGTAGAGTTCTTGTTTTTTAGTTTTATCTTTCCTTCATTAATGGCTCTATTCTCTAATTTATGTGCCATGGTGAAAGCTTTGTCAAAAGTTCAAAAACTCTAAACACACAATGTGGAAGAGATGTTCTTGGCACATACCCAAGCAAAGAGTTTGATTATTTAGAGTTGGGGTAAGGAAAGTGAGGGTTGGTTGATTAGGTTCTACTAATGAGCTAAAAAATTAGTAATAGATTCATCATCAAATTGTCAGATAGAGTAAAGGTCAATGATGGAAACTTTCTTGGAGATATTTATCAAAAATTGATCCAAGAAAGTTTGAGCTAGTTGGGTAAAGGAGAAGATAGAATGCTTGGTTAAGTCACTATACCAATCTAATTTCAATCCTAATAAAGACATAGGATAATTTTAGAGGAGGAGGGCATCATCATAGGAAATCAATAACATGAAAGCCTAAATTCCCTAAGGTGTTGTTGGGGATCCTCCTTACTCTAAAACTTGGAGAACTTGGGAATTTCCCATTGAGGAGGATATGGCCTAATAGGGATAGATGGGTGAATGGGTTCATTATAGATCTAGTCATATAATTGAAGATTATGATCCCTGAAGATGGATGACTCTAGAGTTGTCATCTTGTCCATGAGCATCTTCATTAGGTTTGTTTTAGGTGGTCCACCTGAAGGGTTGTAAGGTGCATATTATGGTAGGGGCTGAGTGACATATTGATAATTTTTTAGAGGTTGAGAAGTTTCCACATATGGGTAAGTCACCATTGGCGGTTGGGTTGAACCCACATATGAATATGTGGTCATCAGAGGGTATGTACTAATGAATGGGAATGGATGATTGAGCTAAAGGTAAGGGATAAGTGGTAACCTTGGTAGTGATAGGTGGTAAGGTAGAAGGTATTTGTGTTACTACATTTTAAAGAAGAGTGGGGGTAGTGAAAGGAATGGTAGTGATGGTGGTAGTGGGTAATCCAATATTAATTGGGGTATGGGTAGGTAAAGGTTAGGTGGTGTCCATGTTGGAAGAATTATTAGTCAATCTAGGAGGTGTTTGGGTGTTAGAAGGTTGAGTTGGTTGTTTTTACATGGTTGTCATATGGGTTTTCAGTTGAGGTAAATACCTAAGTAGTTAATAGTTGGGTGGTGATAGTGGTAATAGAAGAGCTATCTAAAAATCCTAATGGAATGCCATAAGGTGGATCAGTAGGTGGTGCTAAATGGGTGTATAGTGAGCTATTATGCTAAGATAATGTTGTAAAGCTACTGGGTTATTATCTAAAAAGGAACCAAAGTCTGGGTTACCTTGGGAGACTATTTGAGGCACATTGGAAGCATTAGAATGATGAGGGAAACTCTCAGCATCTGATATATACTCCATAAATGAAGAGGTAGATGAGACTGGATAATCTATAGATGGGTCCTGACTTGCTAAGTCTCTTTATCGTTGATGAGTAAGCACCATGCCAATAGGATGAGATAAAAACACAAAGAATCTTATAACTCAAAATAGAGAGAAATAAATAAATTTTCAAGGAAACCCAACACACACTAGAGTACGTTAGAATCTTGTGGTTAATTTTAATCTCTCTTTTGGCTTATGCCTTAAGTTATGAGAATGTGTGATAGAAGTTGGCTTGTAGATTAGGTACTATAAAAGAAATCTATGGTTGGTTTTGGGTTGTTTAGGTGATCAACAATATATGTAATGAGAATCAATACATGGTTTGGTATTGGGGCCTACCCCCTCACTTCACACACTGGTTGATAAGGGTGTCAGGTGCTTAGCCAATATATATTGATTATCAAAGTTTATACCCAACTAGAGAGTTGATTTGGTTCTCCCCTTGGTAATGACCTCCAAGTAGGATCACCAAAAAAGGGTACGGTGACCACTAAGTGATGAAATCCTAGTCAGGCCTTGTCTAAAGTTTGTTTAATGTTTAATTGATGAAGGTGGTTTAGTTTAGTGTGTGTAACAAAAGTGATACTAGGATAAAATTAGTATTCCTTAATTCAAAGTGAGATAAAATTAGAAGCAAGTAATGGATACACTTAATTTTAAACCCCAAAGAGATTTTATTTTACTTAATGAGCATAGATAGAGATAAAAACATACATATGCAAAGGAAAGAAACCCAAAGTAAAGACTCAAAGTCCCACCAGGTATGTCAAAATGTTTCAGTGAATTTTAGCTTATATTTTGAAAAGGGAAGAAGAAGAAACTAAATATGGGTATGGTTAAAAAACTTGTTTGGTTATGTGTACATTGAATCAGATGATTGTGAAGAACTCATCTTTGGCTTGGGAGAATGACCTATAAATAAAATAACACTAAAGTGAATGGTTGGTTAGATAGGTAGCTAAGGGATTGCCTAGCGTTAGTTAGATCTCAGAAGTAAGAGCTTCCTCAAGGGATGTCAATCCATATGTTTTAAACAATTAAGTTTATAATCATAATAGAAATTACTTGCATCAATAATCAAAAGGTACTGAAATTGAACACAAGAAATGCTTTCTAAAGAAATAAATTAGAAATGACTAATATAGTAATAAGTAGGTTAATACTAGTGTTAAATGGCTCAGGTCTACTTTATAAAATTAGGAAGGGTCTGTGAATAAGAAGGGACATAGAAAATCATATTGGGTTAAGGGTGGATAGGTGGAAATAACTTGTTATTTCTTACCATAATGACTATTGGTGGTTGATGTGACCATCGATGGTTAAGGTAGCCATCAGTGGTTGGGCAAACCATCAATGATTGGGACAACCATCAATGATTAGTATGTGTAGATCTGGGTTGATAAATGGTTCCAAAGTTGGATTTTGAGAGGTGGGTGGGTGTTGAGTTGAGTGTGAAAGCAAATAAAATAGTTGAATACTAAAAAGAAAATACTTATCTTGTATAAGGTTGATTGGGTGGTTGATTTTTTGGTGGAGTCTAATGTGATTTTGGTAGATTAACACTACTTGGTGCTTTGGCAGAGTTGTGGTAGAAAGTTGGATCTCTGATATGATGACTAGATCACTATATTGCTAATGATGATTGACCTAGAATAAAGGAAATCTTGATTCATAAGTTGTTGATAATAATTGTAAATGATCTTCACCTTCCTACTCCTCTCTTCTTATAGCCAAGGAAAGAAAGCTGTAACAAGACATTAATTAGGACTTCTAATTATAACTCATGTATGTAATGTCCTACACATAGATTTAGACAAGTTATATTTATAAAATAAATGAGGGTGACTTGCATGTTGGTGGTTAAGGAGGTGCACCCTGACCATCAGTGATCGAGGGTGAAGGTAAAAAAGTGTGTAAAAGCTAGGTTAAGTTAGTTAAAAAAAATAACCATGGGTTAGGCTTGGTTAGGGGTGAAAGGGTCAGATTGGTCCCAAGGGGGTCCTAAGGTGTTCTAGGGGAATTTTGACTTTTGAAATCATGGTGTGCAAATTTTTGATGTCTACACATACACCTCTAGATCTAAAAATTTATCTTGGTGTATGATTTCTCTAATCCCTATATCTTCTAGTTTTGCAATAGAGAGAATTTTTGTGAATTGTGACTATCTAAATGTGGCCATCTTGAATACCTATTCATTGTGGATAAATTGGGTTGAAGACAAGGAGTACAAAGTTTTATAAGAGACTTGGATATATGAGCATAAAATTGCTTGAAATTAACTAAGTATGAAATGGTAGATCAAATGGTAATATATGATATATATAGGTCTTCACATGCCCATTTGTATCCTTTTGATTTAAATGTGCCAAGTTGTCTTGGGATCCTATTTTGAAAAACATTGGTAACTAAATCTTTTAATTGATGAGTTGGCACACTTTTTGCCAAGGTCACATATTTTTGTGATGACTTGATGGAATGATGTACTTTGAATTGATTATTCCTTTTCCTGATGTTGATTGGTATGGTGGTTTGGGATCTATGTTAATTATCTCACATGATTGTTTTTAATAACCATCACTTAGCCATTAGCCATCATCAAAGATCTCTACTGTACATAACTTTCTAAGACTTAATTGTCTCTCAATGCCACCCATTTTAACATTGGTGTTTACTTCTTCCTCCCAATCATGAACAATGTCTCCTAATTTTGGGTAACTTGTGCTAATTTATTTACACCTAATTTTGAGATACACACACAACATAACAAAACCTAAATCTAATCCACACAACATGAATGAAAATTAATCCTACACAAAATTAGTGTGATTTAGCACCTATCCTTTTTTGGGAATGTAAATTAATGGCAGTAGGGTTTGAGCCTACTACCATTCACCTTTCCAAGAAAAAATTTACCCTGTAAATCCCTCATGACCACAATTCCTCGCTGAGGTAACTCATGAATAATATATGGTCCCTTCCAATATATGTTCAATTTTCATGTAAAGGCTCAAGATGAGCTATCATACAATAGGACCAGTTGATCTATCTAAAATTCCTTAGTCCACATATTCCTTTCATGCCAAGATTTTTATCTATGTTTATTTACCTCTTGTGTCTAGGCTGCTCTATGATAGTCTTAATCCATTATATTTAGTTCCAATAACCTACTCATCAACTATTATTGGTCTCCCATACACATGATGATTATAATTCTCAAATTGGGTACAACATACTCTAAGGGCATTACTAATTCTAAACCATAAACCAATTGAAAGGGGGTAAACCCCGAGGCACATTTGTAATGCATTTAATATTCCCATAAGACTTAAATAAGTTTATCCTCTTATTCATCTAGCTAAACATTATAGACCTTCATCAACATTTTACCTAATACTTTGTTTGTAGCCTTCACTTGACCATTCACCTGAGGGTGATAAGCTCTACTTTTATGGTGTGATATGAGAAATTCAGCAATGAGTGTATTTATGGTTTTATTCAAAAATTGCATACCTCTTTCACTCACCAACTTGATTGTACATCCAAACTTGGTGATTATGTTCTCATACAAGAACTTAATTATATCCTTTATAACTAACTATTTATTGGAGCAACATTGACCCACTTGGTAAATTAGTTGATCCTAGTGATTATATACCATGCATGATTGTGTTTGTTGGTTATATTAATAGGCCCAACAAATTTAATCCCCTATTGTTCAAAGGGTTAATGTACAGGCATTGGTTGGAATGGCATTTCATCCCGCTAGTTTGGCCTTCCTATCCTTTGAAAAACATCACATTATTGTGCAATACGATATGCATCTTGAAATAAATAAGGCCACCATAGGCCACTTTGAAAAACTTTTCTTGAAGTAGCATCTCCAATGAAGTGACCTCTATTAATGCCTTGATGTGCTTCCTCAATTATTTAAGGTCATTCATGATCGAAAGCTATTCTGTACAATCCTTCATCCTTGCCTAGATAGTACATGAATCTTCCAATGATATTAAACTAAAGGGCCTTAATAATCAATTGCTTCTTCTCTCATTTTATGTAGTGTTTTGAGAATGTCCTCTATTCTAGAAACTCTGTGATCTCCTCTAGTTATTTAGGAATCATAGACATGAAATAAGTGTGAGTTAGGTGATTCATCAAGAATTTATTCTATTTCTCTACCATTTTTGAGATGACTCAAATGATTTGGTCTTACATTCTCTCGACTAGTTTGACATTAATCCAAAACTAAAACTCTTGTAAAAGAATTAATCATTGATATATGTGACCTCCCAGTAAAGGTTTGTGTTGACCAAATTTGACCCCAAGTCAAATTTGGGTCAACTTACACTATTTTTAACTTTTTAATAAATTTTTATATGTCTTATGGGGTCTCCTATTGTCCTATATATCTCACTTTCCCTTCCCCTAGTACCTGTTGAAGTCCATCCTCCTTGTACTGACCTAGTCAACAAAAGTCAACATTGGTCAATAATGGTCAAACTTAGTCAAACTAAAAAATCATGCTGAAAATGTCCTAAGGTTCTCTTTGATATGTTTTAATGTGTTTATAAGTCTGGCTATTTTTCTAAGTTTCATATGCAAAAGGAGGTATTAGGTCACATTTCTAGCCTATTAAATCAATTATACAGACTTCCAAGGAGGAAATATTTGTCACCAAAGTGAATCTCAATGTGGATGGGGTAAAATGATGTCAAAATCTATTATATTTTAGTTAAATAATCAATCATGAGTAGGAAATGGTAGTTTCTCATTAAAAATAGGCCCTTTTGGGCACTTGTACGAATTCCTTGAGTTTACCATTAGTTAAAACATGGGTGGAGTGAATCTTCACCTCCCCACACCAATTTCCATGCTTGGTTTTAAATGAATATGTTATAAATTTCATCTGTAACTTATTTTCCTACCATTTTCTCTTAGCAAGCCAAGGAAGGTCAACTTGTTATGCTTGGTGTGGACCATACTGGTCGAGTTGGGAAGAATGGTCTTGGGGGTGGATAGTACTATAAGTCCAATTTAATTTAATATCAATATTTATTATATTGGTGGATCCTCCTTTATGAACCATTGTTAACACTCTAGGCAACTTTTTGTGTACTTTAATCCATGAAGGGGTCACTTTTTGCACTTGTTTCAATTTTTATTGCTTTAGATTAATGTTTTATTTGTTCCAAGTGTTTCTCCATGATTTACAAGACATTTAATGGTTCTCTTGGTTTTGAAGAGCTCAAATTCCTAAGAAAGCCTCTTCTAGGCTTGTGTATGCTTAAAACTACACTTTCCCACACTTGTAGCTATCTTAGGCACCATGAAGGAGATTTTCCACATTGGATGGAGGCATGGGATATTGCTTCAAGAGTTTGAATCCATGAATATGCATTTGAGGGTGTTAGAACAAGTTTTAAACTCATATAATGTCAAAATAAGGCTAAAATGCATAGTCCTTCCATGACTGTCAACCCTTATAGAGATATCTTCATCTATAGTCACATGCACATCTACAAAGACCTTTTCCCTAAATAGACAAAACAAAGAGCTTGAATCTTTTGTGTCTTTGGTTTGAGAATCCAAGAGTGTGTTTGGGGAATATAAATTATGAGTTTTGGAGAGTCTCATCATGAAGCTAGCCATTGGTAAGAGAAAGAGAATTAAACACTTGAGAAGTATGGTGTTTGAACAACTCAAAAACATGCCCAATCAAAAGTAGCTTCTTTCAACTAAAGTTGCAAGATAGGTTTGTTTTTCATAAGGGAGTGATTCCAAATCATCCAAAAGACACTCATGAGCCAATATGATAGAGAAAAGGTGGAATTTTATGTTTTGACCCCTAAACACTCTCCCCTATCTGTACACAGGCCTAGGAAGTGACATCTACAGTAGGGGTTCTAACTAGTGATGTGGAAGGTTGATTTTCTAACCTTGTGATGAAATTTCAAGGTGAAAATGAGCCTAAAACATGAATAATGCCCATGAATAAGATGGAATAGGTCTTGGAAAATTCTATGATATCATATACACTATTTCCAAGGCCTAAAAACATAAATCATCACACACAACCAACCTTGTGACCTATCAAAAGGTAGTGAGTGAAAATTTGGATTCTTGGTTTGGTTATAGATTTAGTGGAACCTTTCATAATATTAATTATCTAAGTTTATTTCATATAAATAATACAATTTTTCAAGGTCACCCCAAAACCACCTACAAATAGGGCAGACATAGTCATAGTCATGATAGAGTAAGCTTAGTCCTATTTTCTAAAGGGCATATGTGATGTTTGTGAGATTAAAAATATAAAATGATATTTAATCCATTAAAAACATGATCATACAAGAGTAATAGTCATTTTACATAAAAAAATATATGACAAATTAAAGGTCCCCAAGCAAACAAAACATAGTCATCATATCACCCCTACAAACAGTGCTTTCCTATAAGTTTGTCTTAAGAATTTGAGGATTTGGAGGGTAAAATGATGCATTCAAAAGATAAAAAATGGTGTATAGAATCCTTGGGACCTATATAACCTCCCCAAACACTTGGAATTTCTAAGATAAGAGTATAATATTCCTTTGTTTTGTCTCAGAGGCAAAGCATTTTTAAGTACACAAAACTCTACAAGTCTTGAGGAATGAACTAAAATATGAACTAGGAAGTGTGGAGACCTTTTTAAAAATTTCCATGACCTATCTTACATCCATTATAATCTATAAAACATTTCAAGAGGATACAAAGACACTAGGCCTAGTGGAGAGATGTTGAAGCCTACAACAAAACTATGAACTCCATCAGTCTAGGTTCAAACTCCTACAGATGAACTATGGACTCCATCATTATAATTATGGACTCCATCAATAAAGATTTTTTACTTTCATATGCCTCACATAATTCAAATATTATAGTTCCAAGGGTCAAGGAATGCCTATTGGAGAATGATCTTGATGATAGGTGATTATTGAGCTTGTGTAAGAGAATGTCATGATCAAGAAAACACCCAATTCAGGTGAAGGCTTCTTTGTAACTCCCTCTCCTCATCACACATGAGACACTTGTCCTAACTTGCTTTAGAATGATCAAAAGTAATCCTATTATGAATTCAATTTACAAGAGAGAATGATTGAGAAGATTTGCTACGCCACACTCGGAGAAGAGGCTAATTTAGGATGAGATAATGTGTAAATCAGTTTCATGACTCATTTTACACTACATCCACATGTATTATAATTGATTCTCACCTTTTGGACACTTGTCCTTGTGCCTCTTCAACTTCTATCTTCTCTCTCTTCTTCCAAGTTCTATAAGTATGAGCCATTTTGGCTATTGAAGGGGATTCCAACTCTTAGTATGGCAAAGCCCTGCCAAAATTGTACCTTGATTTGCACTTAAGCTAATGAGAAGTAAGTTGGTTATACTCTAAGTCCATTTACACTACATTTTAAAGTGATCCATCTTGAATGTCAAGTATAGATTTAGTTCATCTTGTTTTCATGCAATCCTTGAATGTGTTGCTACAAATGACTTCTCTCCTAATAGGTTTCATGAAGTGTATGCTACTATAATAGAATCTTGAAGTATAAATGAGTTTTGTAGTGTCATATTTGAAATTCCCTTCACTTGCCTTCATTTTTTGAGCTATTATGTGCCTTCATGAGAAACACTAATGTTAGGTAGCTTTATTAATGGTGTTAAGGCTTGTTTGGTTGTCTTAGTTCATTATGCAAATTCTATGGGTATGAATAGAAGCAACTCTTGGTGTATCACCTCCTAGTTTAGATCTATTTTATGTATCTTTCTCTCCATTTTCACCCATAATAGGAGTTTTTAGTATCATAAGAACATCAAGTCATATCTAGGGAGATAGCCTTTAAAATATATAGGTTTACTTCCACTATAGGTGCCCCACACACCTGGAAGTATTCCCATGTTGGCTAAATCTTTAAGAGGCATGAACAACCTCTTCTAGGGTGCAAGATTTGGAGACATCAATTTGTTTACCAATTATTGAAGATTTTGATGATTAGTGAACATCTCAAACAACATAGCTAATAGATAATGGGAAAAAAAATATAGTGTGAATATTATCGCAAGGGATTAACACTATGTGGTAGTGTAATTATTTTCAATCATAGATATTTTATGACTGGTAAAATGAATGGGGTGATCTAGTCCACCTTCTCCTGGCTATACAAACATAGTGCCAAATGTGATCCCTAATGTGTCTACATGTACGTGGAAGGACTTACTCCAATCTATGAAATTCAATATCAACACAGTTACCAATCTCTATTTTAAATTAATGATTATCACATGGCATTTATTTTTTTAGATGAATCACATTTCTTTGCTTAGTAATTTCTCTAAAGTGGTAGATATTGTAGCATACCCCTTAATAAATTTTTTATAGTATCATCTATGTAGAAAGAATTATTTCTTCTCTTTCATAATTATGGGTGGTGGTATTCCCATAATTACTGCAATCTTGGTTGGATATACCAAGATACCCTTGTTGAAGACTACATGCCCTAACAATACTACAATGGGTGTTAAAAAAAACATTTTTTTATGTTGATCCCTATCTACAATGCTTTGCATCTTTCTAACATCAATCTTAATTTGAACAAATGATTTCTAAATAGTGAAAATACTACCCAATCATATAAATACACTTATAAGAAATTATGGATGAAATCCTTAAATGCAACTACAACAACCCTAGAGAAATATGTAGGTGCATTTTTAAATCCAATTGGCATTAACTTGTATGTGAAAGAACCCCATTCTATTTCCAAGGTTATCTTGTCTCTATCTTCTTCTATGATTGGGATATAATGGTACCCGCTAAAACCATTAATAAATGAATACACCTCATGGCCTGCAAACACTACCAAAAGTTCATTGGTAAATAGGATGGGGAAAGTGTAATTAACATAGGCCTCATTCAAAAGGTGATGGTCATTATAGACTTTGATCTCACCATTATTATTTGGTTAGATAACCATAGGGCTCACCCAATCATATTATTCCATAGGAAACATAATTTTTGCCTCTTACATGCAATCTAGTTTAGATTTGACCTTTAGCTTCATGTTTGGGTTCAACCAGTATGTTCTTCTTCTAATCAATCATTCACACTCCTTAAATACAATGTGCATCTCCCCCAAAGATGGTTCCACACCCATGACTTCTATGAGTTTGGTTGGGAAGACATCTTGATAATCCTATAAGCATTGCAGTACTTTGGATATATCTTCCTCTGATTAGTAATAACCAATATGTGACAATTTTGGAAAGGCCTCTATTCTAATGTTCTTAATGTGTTATTTCAAGGGTTCATGATAAATATTTTATTATTCCTTAGGAATGAAATTTTGCATTATCCATTCAACTTCTTGCTCTAGAATATTAAGATGTCACAACCTTTCTTCTTCAGATGATTCTGTGACTAGACTTGGAAGTATCTCAACTTCCCATCATGGTTAAAATAAGTCTATAAGGGCCAAATCACCCTCCTTGACTAAATATTTTGTCCACTCATATTCATCTTATATTCTATGCCATGGTTGAATAGCGATCTTGTTAAGCATGGGATATACTGAGAGAGGGGGTGAATCAGTATATCATATATCTTATAAAACTTTTACTTAATCAAATTCCACTTAACCATGCATTCAAGATATACAATAAAACTGAAACAATAACATGCACCACACAAGAGAGAGAGATAAAGACTAGATTTTTACATGGAAACCCAATGTGGGAAAAACCTCAGAGAACAATATCAATTATATGAATGATCACCAAATCAAATTACAAAGTTCATAAGCACTAACATGCAGGAAAACCAACCCCTTTGTGGCACCAACACAACAACTATTTGTGAGCACCAATCCCTCTTATGTAAAGCACAACTATCTCTTAATGTTGCTTTCTTTACAAATGATAAAACTCTACAATATATCTTTCTATTCTCTCCTCTCACCCTTACATATTACAAATGGCTTCCCAAGCCTCCTTTTATAGCTTTTCAAATTACCTTTGGCATTCACCCTTTGTGACCCTTCAATCCACATGCAAAATAGTGCCAAACTTGTATGACCCTTCAAATCCTTTCATTTGAAAAGTCACACGGTGGCCCTTCATGAACAAATGCATCCTTTCCCATTTTGTCTTTATTTGGTGACTCTTCAAATTCCTCAAGGTGACTCTTCATGGAAAAATGTGCCCATCCCTCTTTTATCTTCACTTGGTTACTCTTTTAATTCCTCATGGTGACCCTTCATGGGAAAATGTGTCCTTTCCCTCTTTTTTCTTTATCTCGTGACTCTTTGACTTCTTCATGGGCCCTATTTTGACTTTATGAAACCAAAAATATATTCATTAATATTTAATAAATATTAACACACTTTAGACAAAATATGAACATTAAAAACACCTTAAGACATTAAATGTTATGGGGGCTTTGTCACCAATAATGTTAGACCTTTGACATCAATAACAATATTTTCAACAATCTCCCCTTTTATCATTGATGGCAACCTGAAACATGTACTACCAACCTACCCATCCTACCAAAAAAAAAATACAATAACTCCCCCTTATTGTAGCATCTTGTACCTATTCCCTGTACCTATTCCTAAACTTGATCCTATACTTCTCCCCCTTTGACATCAATTATAAAGGGCATATCCTGGAGCTAACACTTAGTTCCCCCTCAACTGATGTTGAGCCTCAATGGTAGGAAGTAAAAGAAATTTCTCCTAACTTTTCTCATAGATACTCAAATTTGTCCTTTGGTAGTGCCTTTGTGAAAATATCTGTAATCTATTATATGGTACTGATATATTCCAACTTAACCTACTGATCTACAACTTGCTCTCTCAAAAAGTGATATCTGATAGGAATATGTTTTATTCTTGAATACATCATTATATTATTAGAAATATTAATAGCACTTGTGTTATCACAAAAAATAGAGATAGGTTCATCATATTTTACCTTGATGTCTTCTAAAGTTTGCTTCATCCAAAGAACTTGAGTACAACACAATATTGCTACAATATATTTTGCTTTAGCTATAGAAAGTGATATTGAGTTCTACTTATGGATTAGCCATGATACTAAGATATCACCAAGGAAAAAACTCCTCTACTTTTACTACTTTTATCATCCAAACAACCTACCCAATCTAAATCTATATAAGCAACCAAAGTGAAATATCTACCTATGGGATACCACAATCCATAATCTAATGTCCCCTTGACATATCTAAATATTCTCTTCACCAACTGAACATGACTCTCCTTCAGGGCTGCCTGATATACCATAACTATGCCTAATTCATGCATGATGTCTAGCCTCAATGCTATCAAATATAGAATACTACCAATTATAGATATACACAAAGATTGATCTACAATAGGTGAATCTCCATCTTTACTCACCTTGTTCCCTGTACCCATTAGTGTGAAAATTGGTGCACAATCCTCAAAACTAATTTTTTTCAACATTTCCTTGGCATCTTTAGTTTGAGATATGAAAATCCCTTTATTTGACTAAAATATTTGCAACCCTAATAAAAATGACAATTCTCCAAGCATAGGCATATCAAATTATTTTTGCATATTATCAAAAAAAAAAAATTCATCTTTTTAATGTTTCCTCCAAATATTATGTCATCAACATATATCATAACATTCAATTAATTCTCACCTTCTATTTTGATGTAGAGATTATTGTCAGCAAAACCTCTCTTGAAACCTTAATCCTACATGTACTTATCAAGCCTTGCATACCAAGCTCTGGGAGCTTGTTTCAATCCATACAGTGTTTTTTTCAATCTACATACATGGCTATTATCATTTGAGAGAAGAAATACCTTAGGATACTCAATGTAGACCTCCTCTTCTAGATTCCCATTCATGAAATCAAACTTAACATCCATCTGAAACACTTTAAAATTCTTAAACACTACATATGCAAGAAACATTTTAATAGCCTCTAGCCTTTCCACTGCTGGAAAAGTTTCTTAAAAATCTATACCCTCAATCTGAGCATATCCTTTACATACAAAGCTTGATTTATTCTTGGTAACTCCACCATCTTCATTCAACTTATTTTTGTATACTCATTTTATTCCTATCACATTTTAATCTTTTGGTCTAGGCACTAATTCCCAAGTATCATTCTTTTCTATCTCTTTTAATTCTTCATCCATTGCTTTAACCTAATGCTCATCATGTCTAACTTTTGAAAAATTTCTAAGCTAAATTTTAGATAATAAATAAAATTAACTTGCTCAGGTTCACTTACCATCATCTTTCTAGTGTGAACTTCATTTATGTTCTTGATGATGTCACTCTCATTATGATTTCTCTAGACATATTTGGATGGGGTCTTGGTGACCTTTTGCTCTTTCTCATCTTCATCTGATTCTTAAAAATTTTCTTCTTCAATGATTTCAAAAGTGTTTATCAGTTCACTGGCTCTTTGTGTTACATCTTCATCTATCCTGACACTTGCACTTTCAACTATCTTCTTGGTTATTTTTTTATAACATTTATAAGCTTTAATTTTGCAACAACATCCAAAAAATATTCCTTCATCTATTCTAGATTCAATGTTACCCAATTTTTCATTGGTTCTCTTTATGAAGAATCTTCTACCAAAAACTTTGAAATAATCAATAGTATCTGGTTTATCTTCCAATAGCTCATAGGGAGTCTTGTCACTATTGACTCTCAATAATGCTCTATTATGAATATGCACTATTGTGCTTGCTGCCTTTCTCCAATATTTATCTGGTATCTTGGATTCATTTAGCATCATCCTTACCATCTCCTAAACCATTTTATTTTTCCACTCAACTACTCCATTTTGTTTTGGACTTATAGCTACTAAATAATGTATCTTTATCCCATGGTCTTCACAATACTCAATCAACTTATCTGACATGAATTCTCCTCCTCGATCTGATCTCAAGAACTTAATCTTCAAACTAGTTTCATTCTCAACTAAAGCCTTAAATGATTTGAAGTGGCTAAAAGCTTCTAAATTTTTATTCAAAAACATCACCCAAGTCATATGTGTAAAATCATCAATAAGCAATGTGAATTATTTCTCACATTGATTATTTTGAGTTCTGGTAGGTCCACATAGATCAGTGTGAACAAGTTCTAACATCTGAGTGGTCGAGTATTCTTTTGTCTTGAACCATCTTCTAACCTACTTCCCATGTTGACATGGTCATAAAGCATGTTGAAGGGATTTTTAATCTTTAGAATATCTCTAATTTCTTGCTTCTTGTTGATGTTGACAAGATTGTCAAATTTTATGTCTCATTATCCTGTGCCACAACCAACTTTCCTCAACCTGACTCAAATAACATTTTTGACCTTAGATATCTATATATAAATTATTACATGTCTACTGAATAGCTGTAATCAACACATCTAAATCTTTTCTCCTAATTTCACAACCTTCTACATAAAACTTTAATGTATGTCTCTGATCACACATTTGACTTACACTCAATAGATTATTCTTAAGACCTTCTACATACATAACATTTTTAGTCTTAGTTCTACCATTATCCAAAATTAATGTAATTTTTTGGCTATTCTATAAGTGGTATTATCTCCAAATTTCACTATGTCACCATTGATCTTCTTTAGAGTTATGAACTTTCTCTTGTTTCCTATCATGTGCCTCGAACATCTATTGTCAATGAACCATAGCTTTTCTTCATTTTTTGCATGCAAAGCTGTCTGGACTAACATAGACTTTTTAGTTTATTTCTTCTACCATGAACCTATTTAAACTTTCTTCTTGATGAATGGAGCCTTGAAACTTTGGTCCTTATTGACTGACTTGAACACACTTCTATAATGTTGGGATATGTGTCTAAAATTATTGTACTTGTAACATACTATGGCCTCTACATCAAAGCCTGATAGAGGAGAAAAAGAGTTGTGGCTTCTATTTGAATCTGCATGAATTTGCTTCTCCTTGTTTCTAAAATTGTTAGCTCTTTTCCAACAATCTATTTTATTATAACCATAACCATTACAATAAAAACAATAACCATGAACATATAACATGTTCTAATTTGTGTATCTTTGACCTAGTTATCTTTTGTAGCTCTGTTCCTTCTAGCCTTCTTTGTTTGAGCTATCCTTTGCATTCTTGACTTGTTCCCTTTTTATTTCCTCTTTTTTAAGGGTTCAACATATCTCTTTTTCTTTTTAAATCTGATACCTATCTTATCTGATATTGATTTTTGACTTTCTAATATCTTATTCAACATGTTAGTTTTATTCTCAAATTTTGAGTCATTGATAGCTTTATCATTGACTTATTTATTTATTTTCTCAATATCTTATTTTATAGAGGCAATTTCAACAACATAGTTTTCACATTCTTCACTTACTTTTTTTAATTGAGTCGTTAGATATTCTTCAGTCTTTTTGGCTTCTTCAATGTGTGCTTGTAGATCTTCAATTATTTCCTTTGACTCCTTTTTATTTTTCTCGATCTAGAGCTTCAATATTTGATTCTTATTCTCAAGAGATTTTGATTCTTCTAAGGCACAAATGAATTCTTCCAAATTCACTTCAGCTTCATCATGTTCTTCTTGATCATCTATAATTTTGCTTGTAGAGGCATCTTCATGTATGGTCATGAATAGAATCTCTTCTTCATCTTAGTCACTGACTCCACTGCCTTTGATTGAGCTATGATTTTTAGAATAAAACTACTCTTCTTGAATTCTTTCTTGTATTTTCCTTTGAATTTATTATTGTATGTAGACTTTTCTTATTCATTATCACCATTGTTCTTATCTAGGCACTTAGCTGTAAAATGTCCAACCTTACCACCTTTTAAAACATTTAAATGGCAACTTTCTTTGATATTTACCTATGCCCTTTTTAGGCTTGCAAATGAATAGAGCTCCTTTGTCATCTTCCTCATCACTAGATCTATCACTTGATTCTTGAATCTTAGCCTTGTCTTTCTTTGATATCTTGAAAGTAGCTTCCCTCTTTGAGGGTTTCTCTTGTTCATTCTACATCTCATATGCCATAAGAATACCATGTAGCTCATCCATCTTTAGCTTGGCTAGATCCTTCATCTCCTTAATTATTGATACCTTTACATCATATCTCAATGGTAGAATCTCAAAACCTTTTATACCACTATTGACTCTTCCAATTTTTTTCCAATGCCTTGAATTTGATTAACTATTTGATCAACCCACAAAATATAACTTGCTATATTTTCTTCCTCTTCCATCTTCAAACTTTGAAATTGTCTTCTAAAATTCTAGAGATTAGCTTTTTGAACCTTTCCATCATCTTTGTAAATATTCTCAAGCTTTACTCATGTCTCATGAGCAGATTTGCATTGCATAACTTTAAAAAAAAATTATTCACATAAACCATATAAAATAACATTTTAATTTTTAGCATTATTTTCACTTGCCTTCTTTTTGGTAGGAGTAGTTACAAGTTTTTATGTCTCTTCATATTCCTCTATCACTGCTTGCCAAATTTCAAATCCAAGGGCCATCAAGTAAGTCCTGATCCTTACCCTCCAAAAGGCATAATTTTTTCCATCAAACAAAAGTGCCTTATTTATAGAAAGACCTTCATGTGATCTAGCCATCATGATTTCCCTGATCTACCTTCAAACTATTAAATTCTCTCCAAAATAACCTACTTTGATACCAATTATTAAGCACAAGATGTACTGAGAGGGGGGTGAATCAGTATATCATATATCTTATAAAAATTTTAATTAATCAAACTCTACTTAGCCATACATTCAAGATATGCAATAAAATTGAAACAATAACATGCACCACACAAGAGAGAGAGAGAGAGAGAGAGAGAGAGAGAGAGAGAGAGAGAGAGAGAGAGAGAGAGAGAGAGAGAGAGAGAGAGAGAGAGAGAGAGACCAAATTTTTATGTGGAAACCTAATGTGGGAAAAACAATAGAGAACAATCTCAAGTATATGAATGAGCACCAAATCAAATTAAAAAAATTTCAAGCACCAACTTGTAGGAGCACCAACCCCTTTGCTGAGCACTAACACAACAACTATTTGTGAGCACCAACCCATCTTATGTAAAACACAACTATCTCTCAATGTTGCTTTCTTTACAAATGATAGAACTCTACAATATCTATTTCTACTCTCTCATTTTTTCTTATATAAAACAATTACAAACCATGCACACTCTTGCATATTACAAATGGCTTCCCAAGCCTCCTTTTATAGCTTTCCAAATGACCTTTGGCATTCACCCTTTGTGACCTTTCAATCCACATGGAAAATGATGCCAAACTTACATGACCCTTCAAATCATTTCATTTGAAAAGTTACATGGTGATCCTTCATGAGCAAATTCATCCTTTCCTCTTTTGTCTTTATTTGGTGACTCTTCAAATTCCTCAAGGTGACTCTTCATGGAACAATGTTCCCTTCCCTCTTTTATCTTCACTTGGTGTCTCTTTGAATTCCTCAAGGTGACCCTTAATGGGAAAATGCATCTTTTCCCTCTTTTGTCTTTATCTCATGACTCTTTGACTTCTTCATGGGCCCTCTTTTGACTTTATGCAACCAAAAATATATTCATTAATATTTAATAAATATTAACACACTTTAGCTAAAATATGAACATTAAAAACACCTTAAGACATTAAATGTTATGGGGCCTTTGTCAGAAATAATGTTAGACCTTTGACATCAATGATAATATTTCCAATATATCTTTCTCTTATCCTTCTCTAATTTATAGGCCTATAGGCTATATTCAAATCATAGGCTATATCATGAG
This sequence comes from Torreya grandis, assembly GCA_037957365.1. Taxonomy (NCBI): domain Eukaryota; kingdom Viridiplantae; phylum Streptophyta; class Pinopsida; order Cupressales; family Taxaceae; genus Torreya; species Torreya grandis. The sequence goes on from JARHVA010002162.1 coordinate 172,289, forward strand.
AGGATGAAGAATCAATTATTCCATCTAAGTATTCAATCCTCATGGCATAAAAATACATTTAGCTTATGAACTTCCTTGTGTGTTAGAGGGTTATCATCTTTAAAAATAAAGATCTGAATGAAATTATCTTGATTCTATGCCCAATGTCTTGTTTTCTTTCTGCATTCCTAGTGTATGTACCAAGCAATGTAAATGGTACCCAGAGTATAGTGGAATAAATGTACCCAATACTTTGGAGTGAAAATTATATAGTCTAGACCTCAACTCACTGGTAAATATGAATCTTTGGGAAATCTTCTTCATGAAATATTGGCCAGTCCCTTTTGACTCCCTCTAATAACTAGAAATAAGCTAGAAGGATTTCATAGGCTTCATCCCATTGCAGTTTTGCCTTCTAATATATAAACCACCAATTCTTAAGAATCCCCTTAAATTCACAGGTGAGATTGTTAACTTTTCGGTTGATATTAGGCCTGTATTATTAGAATTGGAGAATAAACTAACCAACATATTTGGTGGTAAAATAGTGTGGTATTTGGAATTCTATTACAAAGACCATTCACAAAGGTCATATCTCATGATCACCCTTCATCCAATTGAGATGTGAGTTTAAAAATTTTCAATTATCAAAGAAGCCCTATCCCAAAGTAGAATGCCTTATCTTGTTGCTCTATGTAATCTTGATCTATTTGACTAGACTGATATACAAAATCTATGTTTGACTGAGTTGGTAACCTTACAAACATGGAGCATACATCATATACCATTAATGACAGAATGTCTACATATGGTAGCATAGGATTAAGAGGTAAATCTTATAACTACAATGGTACCTATAGTAGGATTGTGTGATTATAGAGTAAGTCACATTCAGTAGCTCATAGGACCTATCATTTGTCTTTAATGTTCACCTTCATCCAACTATTCTCTCCACAAACATAGGGGGAATCTGACTCTTTAGGGATGCAGTATGCCTTTTGTATATCCTTATTTAAATGAATCACTACAATATTATCTCTGTAATGATCTTCCATTTAGTTCCTTATCCTATTGATGGTCATTTAACCATCATAAGTCCACTTTTTTCTAATTAGCATAAGATAGTGCATCTCATCCATCTTCATATCTATAACTTTGAAGTCAGCATAGAAGTGAAGTTCTATAACTTTGATCTCCACATCCTCCAATCGACCAATTAGTTTGATGCACCCATAATCCATGAGACTCAGTGTAATGAGGTTGTAATTTAATGTAGATTTACTGATAGTGACCCATGTTGATCGAGGGATCATATTAATAGTGCTACCAAAATTGAAAACTAAATTGGGTAACTCATACCATGTTATCTCAAAGTCCATTCTCAAATCAACATCCCATGATTTTTTTGGTTTGACATACTAGATCATCTAATCCACTCATTGTTCAATATATTATGCACACTCTATCAGATTATAGAGTAAATTGGTGATGTTTTGTGAGATGTCCTCATTTCACAGTGTGTTAAAGAGCTTAATCAAGTATGTCAAGGTGATGACAACACCATATTATCACATGATGTGTACTATTTTCCCATACATTTATACATTTATGGATACAACATCATCTTTAGTGGTCTCTTATTGTTGAATCATTTTGAGAATCTACACTACTTCACTCATTAACCCTTTCTTCATTACTAGTTTCAAATACTTGTCTAGTTGTGTTTTCCTAATCCTATGATCTTGTGGTAATTCCAAAGGGATTAATATCTAATCTTCATATTATCGATGAGTGATGGCTTATAATAATGCACTCTCTTGGGGTTGTGCAATTACCATATTTATGTTTCTTACAGCCTTGTCCTCTCATTATTTTTCCAACACCATGGAATCCTCAGTATCATGTTGTTCAAAAACCCTACAATAAGCATATTAGGATTGATGTTGTGGATTCATAGGGAAATTAATTTATACATGGTTGAACTTGTCATACAAATAACATTAAATTAGAGGTCATGGTCTATTTCCTCTACCTCTTTATTGTCTTCCTTGGTAACCTCCCTTAGTTCCTCCCTGGTATCCTCCTCTATTCATTTGGATACCCCAGTTACCAACTATCATGATCCATAGTTCCCAAAATTCTACTATGGATTCCACCCTTGCAGTTGTTAAGTACCCTAATATCCATCCTATTAGGCCTGAGTTGGTTTTAGTGCCCAATTAGGCCACATTGGCTATTGAATCATAGGATTCCAAAAATTCTAATTTTTCATAGGGGATATCTAGTTTTGAATAGGTGGATTCCAACTAGGTATGTCTATAGGTTGATAGGTTGGTACCATCAATGCCCAAGGTGCATCAATAGGATTAGTACCAAGCCTATTTACTTTAGGTCTGATGATATCTTGAATTTTCACATTTGATTTATGTTTATACACTACAAAAACATTTTTGGTAACATCTTCTCTCAATTATTGTAGCGCTTGGTAGTTTTTCTCATCATGATTATGGGATTTGTAAAAGTTGTAGTATAATGTCTATGGGTTCCTCATGTACTATTGCAATAGGTGACATTGAGATTTTGTATGTCCTACTATGTGACATATATCATAGAACTCAATTTTTATTCTCATGCACTCATTTTTATGGTGCCTTCCATTTCCACACTCTATACACCAAAGATCTGACCTAGGTCTCTATGCTACTTCTTATTTTTGTTATAATATTTTTATAAGTAGCTATAAGGTGTTTTCTATCTATGAACTAGGAGTTGAATCTCCTCTATAGTATTTAATCTACTTCACTCAAATTTTAGTTGTCCTTACTTTTGCTTTATTATTTAACCAGGTTTGTGTAATAGAAAACATTATCCTTGGTCATGGTCCCTCTATGAACTAAGCATCCTTATCTTTATCTTTCATAAAAAATTTGAATTTGTTCATCACATATAGAAATATATGATCATATTTGAAGATAGTCTCTTTGGATCCTTGTTGAATTTCCTTGAGATCTTATATGGTCTGATTAGAGCATTTCTTTGTGAAATATAAATTCTAATTCTCTACCAGCTAATGCTCCAATAAAATCACACTTCATCACCACTTCATTGGTGATTCCTTTAGCTTTTCATTTTATAATTCAAGTGATTTTTATCACCAAATATTACACCCTAGGAGATATATTTCAATCTTACTCTAAGATTTGGGCAACATGGGACTACCTTTAGGCATGTGGGTTGCCTGTAACAAAGGTAAACCTCTAAGTTTAAGGGCTAGCTCCCTAGATTGATCCTTGATAGATTATTACCTATAATACTTACTTACTTAGGTGGAAAGAGATAGAAAGATACATAAATGTAAACTAATCAAATGAGGTGATATACCATAATGATCTCCAATAGATTACCATACACTTACACTGTGAAACATGACTCACAAAAGTAGGCTCAATATCATAGGTTGCTCTAACATAAGTATTTTAAAACATGGAGGTGATATACATTATACTACTCATGGTTAGTGAACCATATGTTAGATTGTAAAAATGAAGGCTACTCCTTACACTTAGAGATAGACAAAATCACTAGCTACACTTCATGTGACCTATTAGAGGGAGAACTACATGCATCAAACATGGAAGACCAAAGAGGAAGTAAGGATAGATACTAATCACTTGACATTTAATTACACACCACTTTTCACACTTAAACAATAAGTTTATGAAATCAAAATCATCTTGGAAATCTTTATTTCAAAGGAAAATACAATATTCAAACTAGCAGGGCTTCACCATACTAGGTGTGGTTTTTTTTTAAAAATCCAAAATGGCTTGCATTTATAGAGAATGTGAGAGGAGAGAGGATAATATAAGTTCAAAGGTCATAAATACAATTTTCAACATATGAGAACTATTTAAAAATCAAGAGAATAGAGTGGATAATAAACCATGAAGGTCTTCTTGGATAAGTGTCCATTTGAAGCATGATAAACTCTTCAAATTGGCTTAAGACTCTTCAACTAGCCTTTTTTAAACTACTTTCATGATGAATCATCTCTTAATTACTTGAAATATAACTAGGAATACTTGAAACATATGCACTATCTTAGGGAGGCTGGAAATAAGCTATGATAGCCATCAAATACCTCCCTAATTGATATCCTTCTTCTTGACACTTGTGTTCACTGCCTACATTCATTCATTGGTCTTCTAGGCCTCATTATTCACATTTATCATCAAGATGGCCTAAAATTTCTCAATTAAATCCATATAAAACGTTTTATTACACCTATTTATAACCCCTTTTCCTTCCACTCCATTAGGTAGACCTTAATAAGATCCTAAATTGGGCTTATCATCTTCTCACTAAGTAGTCACTTGTCATCTTCACTATTTGTCTAAGACTATTTGTAGTTAATGGTGTATTATAAGGCCTTTCATTCAAAAATGAGGTTATAAATGAAAATATGGATTTATAATAAGTCCTTACAGTCCTCCTTCAATAGCTTTCATCCATCAATCCTCCTTTGTACCTATAAAACACACCAAAACTTACAAAAATCCAAATTTTACCTTGTCTGTATAAATGATAGTATGGACCAAATGGATGTCCAAGATACTGAGAGAGTCTTGTACAAGTTAAAAACAATTTTCAAGATATATAACCCCCTGTGAGTGCATCTCCTTGCATATTTTCTCCATTGGGTAAAACTAGGGTTTTAGGAGGGTTTTAGAAGGTTTTTCTTCTTAGGGATGATTCATTAAAAAAACATCCAAATCCTAAACCAATTCCATAAATTTGGATTTTATGACCCCCATAAATTAACCTTATCTCCTTGAGGTTCCATGCAATCATTCTATATAGATATGAATGCTTGAAGATGGTCCCTCCGGCTCTTCTACGCATTATGAGTACCCCTAAGAAAGGTTTGGGTCAAAATGACCAATTTTGGAATTCCCTCTACAACTTAATGGCTCTTACCAACCTTATATCTCCCATTTAAGGCTCTCAAATATATTTTAAAGGTTCCATGGTCATGTGAATGAATTTAGACCATTGTAGGGCTTAGATATAGTTTTAGGCCTACTAGGCCTAATTGTGTTTGATGGCCTATAACCACCTCTACACAATACATGTTGATTTTAGGTGACCTTAATTAGTTATTCACATCAAAATAAACCTTCCACATCATTTCATAGTGTTTAAATACTCTTAATTTCATTCTCTTCTCATTTTCATGCCGTGCCTATAGTTTTATCTTGATTAGGAGTGTCATCTATCTGAGATAAAATAGAGGGCATCTACCCTATTTGCCTTACCAAAATGAGATTTTTGGAGCTTATATTAGGTATTTTAGATAATTTTTACCAAGTTTTAATGTTTTTTCATCTTTTCAAATCTCCTGACATCATAAAACCTTAAACTAGCCTCTCAAAATTATGTATTATATGCAGGGTCTAGAAACCTTAGACATAGTGACAAGTCAAAACGTGTCCTTGATCTGTCTTTGCATCATGAATATCATATGAGGTTTATTTTAACACTATGAGAGTGATATAAATATTATATATCCATTATACACCTCTGATAACCTTTAAATTGTCTCTCTTCACTAGCCTAAACTATCTTATAGTTAGATTGTGATTGTTTCATTAAGGAATACAAAGGATTCTTGTAGCTAGTGATATGCCTTTAAACAATAAAATATATGCCCTTGATATATTTTTTTTTCATTAAGATAATTCTACACTTTAAATTATTCATTTTACCCTACAAGTCATACTCTTACCCTTATCACTACTTTCAATAATTATGAGTCTACAGTCAAACTGTTGGTGACAATTTGAGAGAAAAAGGGGGCTCCTATAGGTGATGATCTAAGTCAAACCATTGTACCTAAAATCCTTAAATTTATCATAATTTTATTATATTCATCTCTAACTTGAAATAACAAAGATATTTGTAGACCATTCTCTCAACTCCCATCACCAACACAGTGTGGGTTTGCAGACTGACTATAAATACTATTTAGGGAATATGAAACCTGTAGGTGGTCATATACATGAATATCCTTACATTCCTATTTCTATTCTCATCATTAGAGATCATTTCACACGTTATTTATCTCCTTCTCATTCCTATATACCATAGTCTCACTCACCACTATAGGTTACTGCAAGTTTGGTTACTTTAAGTCATCTTAGCATAATGTTTACTAAGTTTTTCAAGTTAGAACTTCTTTGAGTTAGGAACCACTCAATAATCATACTTTATTGATCGATAAACCATATTATTATGTCAATACCTTTCCCCCATACTTGTACTACAATATGGAAACTACTAGACTTGTTTAACCCTTAATGAACTTCACTATGGAAATACCAAGTATATGAGCAAAACTTGGTTTGGAAAAGTTAATGTAATTTGTCCCAATTGTAGCTTTTCAAACTTGAAAACATTGATCTCAAGTTTTATTTCACCTAATTACCTCACCATTGTCACAATAGTCTTCTCTATGCTCTTAGACCTGATTGAAGGTCTCATATGGGTTCAACCACTTTCCTCTTAATATTGCTCTACCTTTTTGGATTAAACTCGGGCTACTATAGACTGCCTGTAGGTGTTACTATGTAATATAAGATTGTGTACTAAGTTTTATTTGTATCACAACTAATCTTATAATGCTTTTAATGACTCATTATTATTATTTCTAACTTATAATCCTCTCATAGTCTTAAATCCTTCATGTGTCATCAACATGATTGACCAGGGCTCAACTCCACTTGATTGTAGGTAAAAATCATAGGGTTTCCTAACTATGTGTTCATATTTAAGACCTTTCACCTATAGACATCCATTTCCTAACACCATTGTGTTTAAATTGTCAATCTAACTCAAAATTCACTCAAACGCACAATTTGGGCCAAAATCACTTAAACATGCTAAATGGTTTGAGCTTGTCATATACAACTATCGATTAGGTTAATGTAACCCTAAATGGGGCAGTGCATTTTATGTGATTATTAACTTTTCTTAAATCATTTTGAGTTAAAATACCAAAAATGTAATTTGACACTCTTAACCATTAAATTCTTCTAATTCAAAAGCACACAACATGTGCATGTGTTATTTCATGTTGACAATGTCTTACATGGGATATTGTTTCGTACGTAACTAACACCTTCTCCTAATTATACTCCAGTCAAATTATGACCTAGTAAAATGACATTTTCACCATTTTGATTAAGTGAGAAACCAATTTCCAAATAATTTCATAAAATTTAATTAATCTCACTTAGGAATATTAATCCAAATCAAGATCTTAAGTGGAAAATCTATGAAAGTTATTGAATATATTTTAATTGGAAATTAATTTCTAATATCTACATCATTATGTGGCATCATTTGTGGTGTGGCATCCATAAGCCATAAATGGAACAAATATCAGATTTAAGACCTCTAATGCCTCTTTAATGCCCCTCCTTCCAAATATTTATGATGGTATTTATGATTTGAGTCTCCAAAATTAAATGGATTCTTGTCCACACATCTTGATCTCAAGATGGACAGTCACAATTCATTTTGATCATTTCCAAAAATCTATAAATAGGAGGGCTAAGACCACCATTTTTAAGCTCTTTTAGTTTAAAATTTTAATGAAAAATTCTTTCCACAAGTCATCTTTATGTAGTGTTATAATGATTAATTTGTAATAATATATCTCCACTAAAGGCATACATTTTATTAAATATCATGATCCTAGTTCATTGCTGCACTTTAGATGAGGAAGGAGCAATTCACTCATCATTGCTAAAGACTTGAGCACCAAATCAAAGGAAAATCATATTTTGAGCGACATTTGGAGATGGGAGGCTCTTGGGAAGGTTTGATGTATATGATTTCTTTAAATAGATCTTAATTTCCTTTTGTCAAACCGCATTAAAGGAGTTGGCTTAGTTAGTTATGTTATTATGCATTTTCTTGAGTTTTCTTGACTAATACTTGATCTAACTCACTTTAGATTTCATCTCTATATCACCCAATAAAGTGATACTCTTTGAGACCAAACCTTCAAAAATACAACTGATCACCCTTCTTATAAGAGGTTGGGTAAAACATATCTCCTTTGTCTTGAAGACCAAAATAGGAAGACAAGCATTCTAAGTATTGAAACATTATATGTAGACTATAATGGAGTCTTCTAGTATCAAAATAATATGTTTATACCAACTTATTCACCTTCACATGTGATAACTAAACTAAAAACTTGTGATAAGGAGTCTCATACTCTTGAAGATCATGTACAACACTTGGTTTTCTCAAACTAATCCAAACAAGGGAAAAAATTGAAGGACATGGGGATGTGCATCTAGTATTCAGGAGCTAACACTCTTAATAATGATTCATGAATCACAATCAACCAAAACTATGACTATTAATATTACTTGGAATTAAAAATGGATTATTACCACCCACCAAGTGCACTTGATCTGAATCACATACTCCTATCCGTACCAAGCTAAAATTATTTGACCATTTTAGTTTGTCCAAAAGAGTGATAAGAAAGATAGAATGGTTTTGATAAATTCTAATTTATCAAAGCTTCATGAGCATGAAATTTAATTGAAGAGACTTAAAGAGACATTTTTAAATTCCTTCCACATGCCAAATGTGTTTTACAGGTCATATAACTACTTAAAACTCCTTTAAAATTGTTTATTCTTCTTATTTTCAATAATAAACCTATAGGATGTCAGTCTCAAAATGGTTTCTATGACATATTCTAACATTTAGTACATTAGAGTACACTTGGACACACTCATCTTCCTATGGAAATCATACAAGCTCATTTAATGAACCCAAAAGTGGCTTAGAATGGCATAGGACTAACTTTAGATAAATATGACAAAGATAAACATTTTTTTGACCTTATTAAATACCATGGGACATATTTTACACCCTAGGGAACCCATATAACAAGTTTTACTATATATAAGGTTGACCTAATTTGACTTGTGGTCATATTAGTCAACATTTTAGTAATTTCTTAGTGGTGGCAAGCCAACTATGCCAAAGACTGATAGCCTTCTCATATCCATTGGGATATTGAATCACCTATGCACTATCCTTAACACTAATAATCCTTTGAAACCAAACCAAATAATATAAAATAAACACACAAGATAGCACACCAAAGCAAACACACATGTGTTCTCAAGAACACTTAGGGAAAACCCACATAGCATAAGCAACACATACCTATCGTAGTATGTGAAAGGTCTCACATTTGAGGTGAAGAGTAATTCACCATGGTTCAACTAGGGTCAAATATAGTACCTATTTTATCATTACTACTCCATGAAATAAATCCACCATGTGAATCATACTTATCAATAAACACTTACTTATGTAGATGTTTAAATGACTTACCATCTTTATATTCTTTGTTGATTGCAAGAATGTCACTTGGAGTTCTCAAGAATGATCTACCCATCCCTTCAAGATTCTTGTTTAGCTTTACATATTATTTAAATTCTAACATGTCTAATTAGTACTTTTCAAATTGAGAGTTAGGAATCATTAAAGTTGCCTCAAATTTTTTTTCTTTTAGAACATGTTCCACTTGATGTTTAGAACCATCAAGCTTAACCACTTTCTAATTCATCATATTTGAAAGTGATTCAACCTTAGGCTAAGGTTTGGACTACTCCTCAAACACTTGATTTTTTGATTTGGATTCACTATACTCCATGACTACAACCTTCTTGGAACTAGTTAAATATTTATCCTTATTCTTGATAAGACATGCTCCTTCATGCTTGTTAGGCTCATCAACAAACTTACTATCAGATCCATATTTATTAGGAAGGAGAGTTGACCTATAGCATAGAATTATTTTCATAGGTCATTATCTTCTTCATGGTTTCCACCTTTATGGACTCCTTCATCTTATGAAAATAGAATGGCATTGTCTTCATGATTATCCTCATCTACCATACTTTTAATAAAATAATCATCATGCAAATGAATACGTTAATTACCCTCAGTAGCTTGTGGAAAAGAGTCATCAATTTTTACCTCATATTGTCCATCACATTCCTCATGGATGATGTATGTGCCAAGGTCAGTCAACTCAAATAAAGTGTATGAATCATGTCCATAAGTGTCATCATACTCATAAATGAAAAGGTCAAATATAACTTCAATTTTGGTAGATGATCCATCATCCATAGCATGTTCTTCTTGATCATTCATGACATAATTTATATTAGAGCTTGCTTCCACATAGGGATCAATATGAAAATTAGACAATGGTTGAGTTATAATGGTTAAGTTTGCTCCATACCTTATCTTTAAGGTCAAGAAGAACCAATCAACTAAGAGGTAGCCTCCTATCTTGGCTATGAAATCCCTTGAGAGGTAGATATCAAAGTGAGAAGGCAATTCGAAAAACTACTATATCTTGAAGAATTGGGAAACTAAGACAATTATGCAAAAAAACTCTCAAACCTTTTACTATTCCAATTGATTTAGATGTTATCCCATCAATTTGTCTCACCCCCTTATTATATGGTTCATATTTTAAACCAAAATTATCTTATAAAAGGTTAGGCATAATTGAGGTACTTGTCCCACTATCCACAATACAATTATGAATAAGCTTGTCTCCAAAAATGAGAGTAAGGTAGAAGGGTAGGGGATTTTAATATTTATAAGAGGGTTAAAAAATGTTCTTGGTAGAATTAGTCAATGAAAAATTACCATGTCTTGATGGTTTAGGACTTATATGGATTTGGGCTAACTACTCTTGTAAAAGTTCCTTTTGACTAGGCATGTGAAGTACTTCCCAAAGAAAGAAACTAGTCTTAGCACTCTTAAAAGAATAAAAAATATTCAAAGCTAGAACACTTGAATTTTCTTTCATTATTTAAGGAAAATAATTTCCTTGAGTTTGAGGCATTGGAGCACTTTGGGTCACCCTTCCAACATTCTCACTTTGGAGAGGTGTAGAAGTTGTAGGGACTGTCACACTTAGACTCACACCGTACTACCTTGTAGGAGGACTATTTTCACTTGAGTCAACACCATGAGCATCTCCAAAATCCTTCCTCTTTACTATAGTATTATCTTAAAATTAATTAATCTGATTGAGGATAAATGTATCTTCCACTAGGAAGTTTTCAAGGTTCACTCTTTGGCTACTACACCCTTCGTTAAATTCTGATTACATAAAGTTCCCATCTTCTATTGATAATTAAATAATAAATCTTCTTTGAGCTACCAAAGAATGTACTCCATATTAATTTTAACCAATGAATTTTCCTTGTTTCCATTCTTCTCCTTGGATCAAGTTACTATGAACCAGGGCCATGGCTCTTGTGTTGGAGGTGGAAGTTGGGTTGTATGCATTAGATGGCTTATTGAAGTTAGGTTTCCCTTGTCATCTACCTTAACCATATTGCTAAGGTGATAACATATTTCCTTATTAAGGATAGGGTTAGGGGTTTTTATTAACTCCATACTATATATGTAATTGCATAATCTAAGCTTCTAAGGCCTTGTACCTTTTATTTTATTCAGTAGTGTCTTTTGTCTTCTTAGGGGTAGCTTTAAACTTAGTATTTACATTTGGGATTTGAGAAACACTTGGAGTAGTAGAAGACATGTTTGTAAAAATGGGCATAGAGACTTTTAGACATATTTTTCTACCTTGTATTAAGTCATTCTTAGCTCTAATGGCTAGGTCATAGGATTCAGGTAAGGTGTAACCACCCATAGACTAAAACATGATATCTATGTCAGTTTTAATAGCCCTTAGATATGTAGGGAAGACAGAGCTTGCAAGTGGTCTCATAAGAGGGGGTAGCCTATATCAAGTTATTTTAAATATCTCAATGAAGTCATACATAATCTCCTTAGGAACTGTATAATTCACATTAAGTTGATTAATGAGTGATGTGTGATCACTCTTATCTTTAAACCTTGATGTCAAAAACTCTCCAAAATCAACCCAAGTGGTGATACATCCTCCCACCAATGTCCTATACCAGTCAAGGGCCTTCCCTCTAAGATACATGGTAAATAACCTAATGGCAATGTTAAATTATATAAAAGCTACAAAAGTTAGAGATGTCCCTAATATACTCATTAGGGGTGACATGACCTTCCCCATTAAGCGTGGGAACACTCTTGGTAGCATAAGGAGGTATATCATCATATGCATTGAGGTATATAGGATTTTAAATATTAAAGGTTTGGAAGGCATCTTTCCTAACCATGTTATCCTCAATTTACTCTTCAATTTATTGATCTTCTTAGCTTGTAAAGTCTTCTTATTTTTAAAAGGTCAAGATAGGCTAAGGATTTTAAACTTCAAGAGGAAGTTCAGGTTGAAGGAATGGGTTTATGGGGTTGATACTTATACTAATAGTTGACCTAGTAAGGACCATGAATTATGAAAAAATAACTAATAACATTTGGTCCACAACTAGATATTACCTTGAATGGAGTCACCAAATGTTGAGTAGAACACCATATGTAGTTATGATGTTTTCAGTACCAACATTCACCTTGACAAGATATACTTGAGACAATTGTCCCATTAGGCATGCCAGAACTATTGTCACCAAGTCTTGTACCTTATGAGAGGTAGTTGAATCCTACTCCAAGATTTGGGAAACATGGGATTACCTTTAGGCCTGTGGGTTTCCTATAGAAGAGGTAAACCTCTAGGTTTAAGGGTTATCTCCTTAGATTGATCCTTAATAGCTTATCACCTACACTACTTATTTGCTTGGGTGGAAAGAGATAGAAAGATACATGAGATTAAAATAATCTAATGAGGTGATACACTAGAATTATATCTACTAAATTACCATACACTTGCACTAAGAAACATGACTCACAAAACTAGTCTCAACACATGTTAGAAAAACATGGAGGTGATATGCATTGTACTAATCAAGGTGAGTGAACTAAAGGTTAGATTTCAAACACTAAGGATACTTTTTACACTTAGAGATAGACAAAATAACTATCTACACTTCATATGACCTGTTAGAGGGGAAACTGCTTGCATCAAACATGGAAGAGCAAAGAGAAAGTAAGGATAGATACTAATCACTTAAAATTTCACTACACACCAATTCACACACTTAAATAAGAATTTTATGAAATCAAAACCATATTGGAAATATTTATTTCAAAGGTAAATACAATATTTAAACAAGCAGGGATTCCCCATACCAGGTGTGGATTTGTTTTACAAAAGCTAAAATGGCTTGCATTTATAGAGCATATGAAAAGAGAGAGGAGAAGTGATGGACATCTTAGGAATGCTCAAGGTTGGTCTAATATGTGCTTGAGAGTCATGTTTGTGAGTGAATTTTGAATTAAACTGTAAAATCAATTTTCCCACCAAAAAAGGATTTTTAAGATGTTTTAAGTGGTCTAAGTGAGTGGTGATGGTATGTAATGATTAGTAATGTTGTAATAGACCTTTAAGGTCTCTTTAAAGGTACTTAAATTGGTTATAATTTAATATCTCAATTAAAGGTGTGAGGTGACAGTTAGGATGTCCACCACACTACATGGGTGAAAGGAATGTGGAGGTTTTTTGGATCAATAAATGGCTATAGAGTCACATTTTGATAAGTCTAGATTGTTTATACAAAGGATATAATGGGATTTACTTTAAATTTAGGGATTATAAATAGATCATAGTGAATATAGGAGACATGTATGAAAGGATGTGATAGGCAGAGTCATGGTCTGTCATGAATTATATGTGTTGAGCAAAGATAATGAATAAGAATGGTATTTTAGATTGTAAGAATGTTCCTTGATTATTTATGATTTATGAATATCGACAAGATTAACAAGACTGGTGTTTTCAGTGTTTTAGTATAAATTTAATGTGAATTTTTTAGGTGATAGTTACAGGTCAAGAATGTCTATTAATGGTCTGCAAGCAAGAAGCTTGAATCTTATGTTGAGATGGAATAGAGGTTAATGGTTATTGAAAATATATCTAATGTTTACTATACAAATGTGTTATGTGTGGAGAATTAAATATTTTATTTTTGAATTCATATGGCCTTTGTGTTTTCATGTTTGAATGTTACAATAATAGAAGTTATGGTTTAGAGTGCTCTGTTTCAATGCTCAGTCCAATAGTCAGTTGAATCTTTGAACAAAGTGTGATTTAGAGTGTGTGATGATATTAAGAATGTATTGAGACTCAATTTTTTGTAATAATATTTTATTATAATTTTTAAATAATTGTAGACAATACAAATAACCATAAAACCTATATTGGTTTCAACACTGGTTGATTGTATTATTCAAATACAATGAAAATCCTATTTGAATGTGACTTCAAGGTAATCTAGTGAATTTTGAGTGTGTGTAAAGGTTAAATAAGGATTATCATATCTTAATGTATTTATATTAATGTTTGAAACCCTAAATAATCCCTTAAAATCATTTCTATCCCTCTCAAGCATGCATAGTATAAGACAAGACCTACAAAAATTTGAGAAATCAAGTGTGGAATGAATCTAATCTTTGGTCAAGCTAAGAAAAATATTAAGAGAGATGTATTAGTTTAGGATAAATCTTAATTTTATTATTTGGTTGTTTTAAGGAAAGTAAGAAGCATTTAAATGTATTAAAACCCTGCTCGGGCTCTCACTATCAAGAACAAACCCTATGTTAGGGTTTGATAGAAAAATGCATGTAACAAATAATTTGATTGGTGAATTTGAGCAAAAAAATACATTATATATGAATAAATTATGATAAAAATATTTTATGGTTATTATAGTGATATGGTACGTGTCTATATAAGAACACAAGTATGTGTGTGTGTCAATGTGCAAGAAAAGGGCTAATAGGCCTAAACAAAGTTAGAAAAGGACTAGAAAAGTGGGGTTGAAGAGTCAGAGGGTGAGAGATTGTAGACAATAATAAGTCCATAAATGGTCCTTTAAAATGTATTTGGTTTCTTGAGAAAGGTTGTCATCTTCTCTCAACAAGGAGACTTACTTAGAAATAGGGCTAGTAGGCCTAGAAGACTAGAGGTGGAATATTGAGTGAAATGCAAGGTGATGAGTGATATAAGTGGATTGAGATGGTTTGAAATAACTCATTTTAATTTTTTATGTTTTTTCAAACTTTAATAATAAGGAAATTGATTTTTGGTCCATTTGTACAAGATAGACCTAGTGTTGGTCAAGAAAGATTGGTAAGATTGCAAGAAAAGTGTAAGGAGAAGAAAAAGTTATTTGATGCTTTGCATCAAGAAGAGAAGTTAAAAAGTCAAAAATAAAAGTGTTTAAATATGATAAATAGTTAAAAATTAATATAATATAGTGGATAATATACCATGAAGTTCTTCTTTGATAAGTCTCCATCTAAAGCATGACAAACTCTTCAAACTGGCGTAAAGACTCTTCAACTAGCCTTCTTGAAACTACATGATAAAGCATCTCTTGACCACTTGAAACTAAAATAGGAATACCTGACACATATACACTATCTTAGTGAGGTTGGAAACAAGATATGACAATTATTAGATACCTCCCTAACTAATAGCCTTCTTCTTGACATGTGTGTTCACTCACTGCATTCATTCATTCATTAGTCTTCTAAGCCTCATTCTTCACATTTTTCATCAATGTGGCATTCATTTTATTAATTAAATCCATGGAATAGGCTTTATGACACATTTTTATAACCCCTTTCCTTCCACTCCTTAGGTAGACCATAAAAAGATCCCAAATTAGGCTTATCATCTTCTTACTAGGTAGTCACTTGTCATCTTCACTATCTGTCTAATACTACCTCTAGTGAATGGTGTATCAGAAGGAATTTCATGCACAACTAAGGTTATAAATTATTATATGGATTTATAATAAGTCCCTATATACCTCCTTCAATAGCTTTCATCTAATCCTCCTCTGCACCTGCAATGCACACTAAAACTTATAGAAAATCCAAATTTTACCTTGTCTATACAAATTATAATATGGACCAAATGGATGTCCAAGATCCTAAGAGAGTATTTTATAAGTTTCAAACACTTTCTAAGCTAGATTACCCCCTCTAAGTGCATCTAATTGCATATTTTCTCCATCAGGTCAAAACTATTATTTTAGAAGGTTTTGCTTCTTAGGGATAATTCATAAAAAATAGACATCCAAATCTTGAACCAATTCCATAAATTTGTAGTTTATGACCCCCCTCAACTACCCCTAAAAATCAATCTATATAGATATGAGTGCTTGAATATGGTCTCTCAGGTTCTTATATGCATTCTAAGTACCCCTGAGGAAGGTTTGGGTCAAAATGACCAATTTTAGAATTCCTTCTACAACTCAATGGATCTTAAAAAACTTATATCTCCCCTTAAAGTCTCTCAACTAGATTGGAAAGTTTCATGGTCATGTGAATGAATTTAAACCCTTGTAGGGCTTAGGTCTAGTTTTATGCCTAATTGTGTTTGATGGCCTATGACCACCTTTACATATTCATGTTTAGTGTATATGACATTAATTAGTTATTCACATCCAAATAAACGTTAAACATCATTTCATGGTTTTTAAATACTCTTCATTTCATTCTCTTTTCATTTTCATGTCATGCCTGTAGTTTTGTCTTGATGGGGAGTGCCCTCTATCTAAGACAAAATAGAGGGTATCTGCCCTATTTGCCTTACCAAAATGAGACTTTGGGAGATTATATTAGGTCTTAGATATAATTTTTAATAATTTTTAAGGATTTTTCACCTCTTCAAATCTCCCAATATCACAAAACCTAAAACTATCCTCTCAAGACTGTGTATTGTCTATAAGGTCTAGAAACCTCAAACTTAATGACAAGTCATAACTTGTCCTTGATCTATATTTTCATCATGAATATCATATGATGTTTATTATAAAAATTTTATAGTGGTATTAATATGATCTATCTATTATATACCTCTAATAACCTTCATATAATCTCTCTTTACTAGTCTGAACTAGCCTGCAGTTAGATTGTGATTGTTTCATTAAGGAATACAGAGGATTCATGTATGTGGTGATAGACCTTTTAAAACTAAAAATTATTCCATTAATCTCTTTCTATGTCATCAATATCATTCTACACTTTAAATTATTAATTTCTTCATATAGGTCATGCTCTTACCCTTTTCACTACTCCCAATAATTGTGAGTTTACAATCAAACTGTAGGTGACAATTTGAGAGAAAAAGGGGGATCCTGTAGGTGATGATCTAATTCAAAAAATTGTACCTAAAATACATTAATTTATCTTGATGTCATTATATTCATATCCAACTTGAAATAAAAACTATATCTACATACCATGCTATCAACTCCCATCACCAATACATTATGGGTTTGTAGACTAACTATAGATACTGTTTGGGGAATATGAGACCTATAGGTGGTCATATGCATTAATATCCTTTCATTAATATTTATATTATAGTAATTATATATCATTTCACACCTTATTGAGCCCATTCTCATGCTTACATACCATAATCTCACTCACCACTATAAGTTACTGCAAGTTTGGTTTCTTCAAATCATCTTAGCATAGTGTTTACTAAATTTTTTTGGTTAGAACTTGTCTGAGTTAGGAACCATTCCATAATCATCCTTTATAAATCAAGAAACCATATTATTATTCAAATACCTTTCCCATATTTTTGGGATACAATATGGAAACTACTATGCCTGTCTAACCCTTAATGAATTTCACCATGGAAAGACTAATTATATGAGCAAAACTTGGTTCAAAGAAGTTAAGGTAAGTTGTCCCAATTATAACTTTTCAAAATTGTAAACATTGAACCAAGTTCAAATATACTTAATGACCTCACCATTATAAAAATATTCTTATCTATGATATTATAACTTATTTAAGGTATCAGATGGGTTCAAACACTTTCCTCTCAACACTACTCTGCCTTCTTGGATTGAACTCATGCCACTACAGGTTGCCTGTAGGTGTTAATGTGTAATATAGGACTATGTGATAAGTTGAATTAGTCACACAACCAATATATTACTAATATTAATTACTCAGTCTTATTATTTCCACCTTATAATCCTCTCACATTCTTAAATCCTTCATGTGTCATCAACATGATTGATAAGGGCTCAGATTCACTTGACTGTACGTGACAATCATAGGGTTTCATGACTGTGTGTGCATGTTTAATACCTTTCACCCAATCAAGAGATAAAATTTGAGACCAAACCTTTAAAATTAAAACTTATTTCCATTCTTATGAGAGGTTGGGGTCAACATATCTCCTTTGACCTGAATACCAAAATAGGAAGACAAATATTGTAACTATTAAAACATTATCTACTGGCAAAACAAGATATTTATGCCAATTTATTCACCTTCACATGTGAAAAATAAAATTAAAACATATGATAAGGATTATCATACTCTTTAATATCATGTACAACACTTGGTTTTCTCAGACTAATCCAAATAGGGGAAAAAACTGAAGGCCATGGGGATGTTCAAGCAGTTTTGAGGAGCTAACACTCTTAGAATTATTCATAAAGCACAAAGAACCAAACCTATGACTATTTCTATGAATTGGAAGTAAAAATATATTAATACCACCCACCAAATTCACTTTCTTTGATTCACATCCTCCTATCCATACCAATTTAAAACCAATTGACCATTTTAGCTTGTCCAAGAGAGCGATAGGAAAGATAGAATGATTTTGATCAATTTTAGGTTTGTCAAAGCTATCTGAGCATGGAATTGAATTGAGAAGACTTGAAGAGACATTTTAAAAGTCCATACATTTGCCAAATGTGTTTTACATGTTGTGTAACTACTTGAAATCCCCTTGAAACTAAGTGTTCTTCTTGTCTTCAATTTTGAAACTATAGGATGTCAATCTCAAAATGGTTTATCAAAAATATTATGACTTGCAGGAAGTTAAAGTACACTTGGACACACTTTTATTCATATAAAAACCATAAAATCTCTTTTAATGACACCAAACATGGCCTAAAATGACATAAGACTAAATTTAGACAAATATGACAAACATAAACATATGTTTGACCTAATTAAATACTATGGGACACATTTTACACCCTAGGATACCCCTATAACAAGTTTGACTATATAGGGGGTTGACCTAATTTGACTTGTGGTTAAATTAGTCAATAATGAGTAGGTATTATTGTGGGTCCACATACCCATCATAACGATCCAAGTGGGTTAGAGCCCCCAATTGAGTTTCAATAGTTGGGTTTCCTACAGGTATCATTGTTGATTTTACTACATGTTGCTCCTAGGATGGTTGTAGTTTCTAAGGATTCTATGGTATTCTTGGCCATTTTTGGCCCACATATAAAGCTCTTGCATGGTTGGATGAAGTAATGTTCAAAGATAAGCTTGCAAGACAAAAATTAAGTGCAAAATACTTTATTCAACTAAGTCTTTACTTGTTTATTCTTTCAAAATTTATGGGGACTAAGTGTTTATTTTCTTTTGGGAATCTTTTTCACCAAGTGGAGGTTTTTATCTAAATGTTGGGAATTGTTTTGAACATTTTGTCTGAAGTAATTTTCCCAAAGGATATCTTTCCAAAGGGATTGTTTTGGACATGTTATCTGAAACAACTTTGTTGAAGGGTTCTTTTTAAAAGACAAAGACCATTCAAAAAGTTTTGAAAGATCATTTCAAGAATTTTGAAGGGTATTTTCAAAGTGAAAGGAGTTTTTTGAAACTTTGAAGGGTCCATTTCATTTTTTTCCAAAAGGTCATTTTCAAAAAATTTGAAAGGACATTTTTGAAAGGTCGAGGGGCACTTTTTAAAATTTGGAAGATCCTTTGCAAAAAAATCTAAAAGGCACTTCTAGGAAAAATGGTCCATTTTCAAAGTTTCAAAGGTTCCAAGCAAGAAGTCCAAAAGAAAATTTCATCTCAAAGTGCAAAAATAATCCCTTCGGGAAAAAAGGTAAAAACAAGTAGCCAAAAGAGATAAGTCTGGGAAAATAGCTCAAGGAAATTCTTTTGAAGGAATTATCTATAAGAAATGGCTGAAGAAAAAAAATATGAAGGAATTGATGACATTCATGCTAGTGTCAAAGTTCAATCTCATACAATAGTCATTTGGATTCACTATCCCATGATGAGCCTACAACCATCAAAATCTGAACCCTTGCAAGTAGCCATTTGGATTTGTATGGATTTACATCAACATAAATGAGTCCAATAAAACCAATGTCCTTAGATTGATTTTCCATCTATAGGAAAGATCTAGTCCAAGTTTCAAAGTAAGAGCTGATAGGTGTAATTAATGGAGAGGCCCTCATCCTTCGACATGGCCATCACCTTCGACAAATAGCCACTCAACATAGAAGTAGCATGGCTTGATCTAGATTCAAAGTTATGGGTATTTTATCATTCTACATGCAAGACAAGTGAAAGATGGTGTGGGGATGATAGAAAAAAATCAAGTGATTAGAAAAGGTAGCGCGAGCATTAAAGATGTTTTTGAATAAGTTCTTATCTTCTAGCATGTTTTCCAATCAACAAGATAGCTTGAGGTTATTGGGAAAAAGAAAGGTTTCTTTTGAACAAAACAAATAGTGCCCTAATTAGTCAAAAAGATGGTGGAACATTCATTACAAAAAAGGTAGTAGCTTAGTTGTCATGTCAAATAGGCTCCCCTCTTCCTTTCTATCTCCCCCTTTTCTCTCATCCTTTTCTGCTATATATACATGCTCTTGAGCCTAAAAAGAGATCCCTTGATAGGTGATAGAGTTACTCTATCAAAATTAACTTGTAACACTCTCTTGAAGTAATGAGATGAATTTTTTGATTCTAGTTTAAATTCAAGCATACATTATTGGAGTTTAACTTGTAGATGTATGTCCCTTTTCATCATCTATAGATTATCTATGTATCTTTATTTAATTATTTTGATTCCTTGTAGGTTGTGTGAAGTGTTAGACATTGGTCCTTTTCTTTAAGTGTCACAAGTTTATAATGTCTCATACAAACCTATTTATTTATGTCCTTCAAATTATAGGGTTTCCCTTTGACCTCCAAACAAAATACTTATGCTTTTGGCCTTGAGATAGGATTAGATTACTCTATGTCTTGGTTAGTTTCATTATTAGTGGTTAAGGTTTTTAGGCTAAAAGTGAATCATTTCATCTTTGGTACATCACCATTCTTAGCTTAGGTTTCCCTTTCATGTTAGCTTTCTCTCCCTCTTCCTTAGTCAACATTAGATTTTAGTGTGGGAAATAAGTTGAAGTGAAGCATCTGAGGAGCTAGCCTTATTAAAAATCTTAGAGGTTCAACCTCATTACAGGATACCCACAGCCTGAGGTTATTCCAATATTGTAGCTAGAAGTGAGAGAGCCTAAAAAACTCTCTCACAAGGGTGAAATTAGAGCCTAAAATAGTTGTTGGCATGCTCGGTGGGATGCCTTTCAAGGAAGATTGGTCAAGTTTGATGTTGGTTTGATCAATTTGTAGTGGTTATAGCTTTCATCTTTCAGTATCTAGTGACTTTGAAGAACACTTAGCTATCTAGTGACAAAATAGTAGCTATTTTTTCATGCCAAAGGTGACTACAAGATCAGCTTCTATAGGTATTCTTTTTGAATTTTTTGAATTACCTTTAAAATCAGTAAGAAGGTTAAGGTTCACCCATACTCACCCATATGTAGGAAACTATTTTCCTAAACTAGTCATGAGGTATACCTATGTAAGAAGACCTTTGTTATCCCCTTTTTTTACCATGATTCCCCAAAGGGATTTTGTAGGCTTGAATGGCAAAAGTCATTTGAATATACCACAATACAATCCTATGCTAGTAGTATCCCTCAAAATCATCCCATATTTTATAGGAGACCAAGCCATAACCCCTGCTGAACACATCAATGATAGCCAATTTTTGTAATATCCATAATGTCATTGCAAAAAATATATCTATTAGACTGTTAGTTGTATCCCTTAAGGGAAAATATTTAGATTGGTATAGAGGCTTAGCTCCTAATTCTATTCAATCATATAATTAGCTAGGAGAGGCCTTGTGTAAAATATTTGTAGATAAGAGTGACCATTTGTTACTAGTAGAATAGCTTACCACAATCAAGAGAGCACCCCATGAAGTCATATAAGACTTCAACATGAAATTCCAAAAAGCTTGGGATAGAATTGTAGCCTCTGTGATACCATCCCCTAACTTTGTGTTCCTATACTACTTAAAGGCTCTAAATACTGATATAGTTGTAATGATACAATCCATGGGAGGGGACATATTGCCAGATGTTTATGGGGTGGCTATTTAAGTAGAAAATTGCCTAGTTTAGGCTATCAAGCTTTCTCCTAAACCCCAAATACTTCTTTTCCCTAAAATCAGACCACCCCTGTGGTTATTCCCCCACTTGATGTTATTCTTCCAAATCCAAAAATTGTTGTTATACCTTCACCTAAGCAGGGAAAGGCCTCCACTAGTGGATCAGGTGATTCCCAAGAGTAGAAAAACTACCTACAACTTAAGAGCATGCTCCAATCCTAGGGAAATGATGTGGTAAATGTTCAAAGGTAGCAAGCTCAGTTTAATAAATTGTATCAAGCTCCATATCAGCCTTAACAACAATCTTATCAAGAAAATAGGCCACCCTACAAGGGAAGTTTCCAAAACTAGAACCATGAGCAAGGACAAGATAACCTAGCTATAATAAGTAGAGTAGCTATAACCCAAATACCGTAGGCTCTTCCAACTCCTTGGTTCCTATTCAAAATAATATGGCTCAAGAGGTTGAAGGGACCATATCTTGGGATCAATATTTTAGGGAATCCATTATCCCAACTAATGGTTTTAACTAATATTTCAATGACCAATGGTAGTATGTTGTTTCTTATAGATACAATCAAGCCTTAATGGCTCAAAACATAGATATCCCCATGATGATAAAACTAGGACAATCTCCACAAGAATAAGGATTTGATTAGGTACCAAACCAGCTAGATGCTACAATGGTCATTAGTGAGAAAGAAGAGTGTTATGCACTCAATCAATAGGGTAGTTCTATCCAAGCATATATTCTAGTGGCAGCTAATACAAGGTTTGAAAGAAGGAATATGGATGGTAATCAAGAGGTAGTCAAAGATCCCCCTACTATTACTCCATTACTATCAAAGCCAAGTGGACCTACTACTGCTCCAAAGGTCTTGGCACCTCCTAAAAATCAAAATTGAGAGAAAGGTTATGATCCACAAAACTTGCAAATTCAACAAACAACAACAGTGGCTCCCAAAGCCCAGGCAAAGGTTGGTGGTCCACCAATCAACATTGTTGAGCAAATAAATAAATCTAATGTGGAGTGTACCAATGTGGAACATGCTTTTCATGTCCAATCAAGGGGATATCCTTCAAGAAGGCATGTCCAAGATAGGTGTTACAACAACTACATGCAAACAAACAAGCAAAGAAACTAAGGTCTTCACCAATGTAACCCAAGGTCTTATGGGAGAAGGATCAAGTAAGATAGTCAAACCTCCTCTATTCTACATTTCATTAATCATTGGAGATTCCTAGGTGCATAATTGCTTGATAGATAGTAGAGATATCAATTTAGTAATGCTAAAGTCTATAGCTGATCAGTTGAACCTCAAATATGAGCCACATACTAAGGGAGTTTTGTAACTTGATGGTTCTTCCATAAGACCATCTAGAATCATTAAGGATTTGAGCTTGAACCTGCATGCTTGTCCTAGTGTTTTAGTGGTTCAAGATGTGTTGGTCCTTGATTTAACTCCTCACTTTATGTTATGCCTCTCTATAGAATTCATAGCCAAAATTAGGGGTTATCTAGTAGCAGATTGGTCCTACATGGCATTCAAAACAAGGTATGGGACTAAGGTATCAATCAAGGTTGAGCCCATGGCACAATTTCACATTGAACCCCATCATCCAAATAGCATAAAACTCAATTATACTATCCTTGATGAGGATGAATTTATAATTGGTCAAGAACTGAATACTTATCCTAAGGAGATTCCATACTTGTTCTTGGATGAGCTATGGGGGGATAATCAATTTCTCAACCCTTTGGAAGGAGTTGAAGAAAGAGACATGGGTGTTTATTTACTACATGAAGAAAATCAACCCATGCCTTCCCTCATTAGACCTAAAGAAGACCTCAATGGTATGTGGAAGTTGTTCTTTCATGGTTCAAGGAGTAAAAATGGAGTAGGTGCAAGGTCAATGCCATTTTCCCCTTCAGATGATAAGTATTTCTCTTCTTATACATTCCATTTTAGTTTTTCCTCTAATGTAGAAAAATATGAAGGCCTAATCTATGGCCTCCAATGGGCCAGTAAGAGGGGAATCAAGCAGTTGCAAGTATATGGAGATAGTGAGCTTATAGTGAACCAAGTCAGGGGCTTGAATATTATGAAGAACCATTTGATGAGTTCACACAAAAATAGAGTATGGGACCTAATTGAATATTTCAAAGCCTTTAACATTAAAGCTATGCCAAGGAACCAAAATTAGCATGATGATAGGGTGGTAGTTGTGGGAGCCTAGTTTGATATTCTAAGTACTCTAAAAGAGGCCAAAGTTTAGCCACATGTCAAGGTGGTGGTGAGGCCATCAGTACCAGATAATGAAGCCCACTAATATGTCTTCAAAAATGATAAACAAATTGCTTGTTTCTTATATCATGAAGTAGAGTTCTCCTTCACCAACCAAGATAAATTTCAACATCAATATGAGGATCAAATTATTCAACTAAAGTCTAACAAACTTCTTAAAGGGCTAGTCACCCTTGAAATTCTTTTTCATGAGGGAGACCATATGAGGAAAGACAAGGTAGTGATGTCAACTAATGAGGATAATTATGAAAGAGTCCTTATTTTCAAGGGCAAGCTCCTCAAGCTTGGGAATGTAAATAATGAGGAAGAAAGGTAGGATTTCATAACACTTTGAAAAGAGTAAACAAACATATTTGCTTGGAAATATAGTGACATGAAGGGTTTTGATATAAATTTATCCTAGCATACTATAGAATTGGAGGCCAATTATAATCCTATTAGGCAAAAATAAAGGTATGTTAACCCCAAAATGGAAGAGTTTATGAGGAGAGAGCTGACCAAGTTAATTGAATTCAAGATCATCTTTCCCATTAATCACTCATCATGGGTAGCCAATTTGGTTCCTGTAAGGAAAAAGAGTGGGGAGATCAGGATGTGTGTTGACTTTAGAGATCTGAATAGGGTCTCCTTAAGGAATTATTACTCTCTACCATCCATGTACCAACTTCTTCAAATAGTTATAGGTTCAAAACACTTTTCTCTTTTGGATGGATATTTAGGCTACAACCAAGTATTAGTAAAGAAATAAGATCAGTAAAAGACTACCTTCACCACTAAATGGGTCACATATGCTTATCCTAAGATGCCTTTTGGCCTATCAAATGTTGGGGTCACTTTTCAAAGAGCAGTGGAAATGGCCTTCCAAGGATTATTGAATCAAATGTTGCTAGTCTACTTGGATGACATCACATTTTTCTATAAGGATGCCAATGAACACATAAACCACCTGAGGTTTATCTTTGAGAGATGTAGAGAGTATGGGATCTCTTTGAATCCCAAGAAGTGTGTATTTGTTGTACATGAAGGTAAGTTATTGGGTCACATTATTTCAAAATAAGGATTAGCTATTGATCTTGATAGAATATGTGCCATCTTGGCCTTATCCTTACCCAAGCATAAGAAGGGACTCCAAAGTTTCCTTGGGAAAATAAACTTTGTGAGAAGGTTTATACCCAATTTTGCAAACTTGGTCAAACCCATCACTACCATACTTAAGAAGAACCAAGTGTTCACTTGGTAAAATGAAGGTAAATTAGAATTTGAGGCTATTAATCAAGCCATTGCCTAAGCACCCACACTCATGAATCTTAATTTCTCAAGAGATTTCATATTGTATTTCTTCACCAATATTAATAATATATCAGCTATGCTGATGCAAAAGAATGATGAAGGACTTGAGTAGCCAATAGCATTATTTAATTAGGGGATTGAGGGGTATGAGGTGAGGTATACTTTTTTAGAAAAACAAGTCCTTACATTAGTAATAAGCCTTAAAAAATTTATGCCAATGCTCTCCAATATAAAAATCTATCTTATGGTGTCTCATCCTAGAGTGAGAAACTTCTTAACAAAGACTTAAACGAAAAGAGACCTAGTTGGATTACCAAGGTCATGGAGTATGACATGGAGATCAAGGTCACTAAGCTAGTGAGAGGCAAAGGTTTATGTGAGCACATGGTTGATGACCTTCATGAGGATAAAGAAGTTTCTATGGTGATACAAGACAACTCATAGGCAGAGACACCTCTACTTCATAAGAGCTGGCTCCATGATATGGCACATTTTTTGCTAATAGGAGAATACCCTTAGGGTCTAGATAGGACAAAAATAAGGTATTTTATACTTCAATCCATACCTTATGCATTGGCTGATGGGATTTTATTTATAAGAGACTTAAATGGAGTGCTCCTAAGGTGCATAGATGATGACCAAGTGACAAGGCTCTTGGATCAATTCCATGATGGGCCTATAGGAGGCCATTTTGTTCCAAGGACCATAACAAAAAAGATAATTAGGGTTAGTTATTACTAGTCCAACCTCTTCAAAGATGTGTATGCATGGGTAAAGAACTATTAAAAGTGTGATTTCTTTTTGGGTAGGCAAAGATTGGCAGCCCTTTGTCTCAATCTAATTCAAGTAGAGTAACCCTTCATACAATGAGGGATAGATTTCATATGAATGATCAACCCTCCATCAAGTGTAGGACATAGATGGGTGCTTACTACAACTAACTACTTCACTAGGTGAGTGGAAGCCATTGCATTTAAATAAGCTAATGAATGTACATTCTTAGAATTTTATGACAGTATTATGACTAGGTTTGGTGTTCCATCCACTATCATTTCTAATAATGCATTAACATTCATCAATCTAAAAATGAGTGAATGGGATCTCAAGATGGGAATCTACCTCAGCACCTCTTCCAACTATTATCCTTAAGGAAATGGACTAGTTGAGTCCATATATAAAATTTTATTAAGAATCATCAGGAGAACTATGGAAGAAAATTAGAGGACATGGAACACTAAACTAAAGATAACATTGTGGGTTGATAGGGTCACTCCTAAATCTGCCATTGGAAATTATCCATATGTCTTAGTATATGGAAGGGAGGCCAAGTTGTCCATTTCTCTTAAGATACCTATACTAGAACTAGCCCACCATCTAGAATTGATGGAAGATGAGCCAATACATGTGAGACTTGAAAAACTCATAGATCTTGAAGAAATGAGAGACCTTGTAATGAAAACACTAGAATCACACCAAGCTCAAGTCAAGAAAGCCTTTGAAAAGAGAGCCATAGTAAGGGACTTCAAGGAAGGGGATCTAGTCCCCAAGTGGGATTCAAACAAGGCCAAGCTAGGCAGCCTCACCAAATTTGATAGGTTGTGGAGTGGTCCTTATTTGATCCATAGATACAAATAACATAATGATTTTTAGTTGGCCCAACTAGATGGAGAGGTACTACCCATCCCATTCAATGGGATTCATCAAAATTCTTTATATTAGAAGGGTTTATAGACATTATATATATTTCACATTTTGTATAACTTTTCATGTTTTCCTCTAGGTGCCTTGTGCACTTTTCTTTTGAGTTGTGTGTTTCCCTTCCCTAAGTGCCTTGGGTATAGTGTTTGTTCTATTATTTTTGTCCTTATTACTTCAATAAGAGGTTCTATAAAGGGTCAGCCTTGTATCTAGTTTTAGATCAACTCAATTGTAGAGGCTAATGGCTCCATGCCCAATGCACTAGACAAGGCAACGCGGTCTAGGTTCTCTTCCATTGATAGGCATGCAACCCCTGTGAGCTACCAAAGATGTTGGCCATTTTTCGCCCACATATAAAGCTCTTACATGGTTTGATGAAGTAGTGTTCAAATATAAGACTACAAGCTAGAAGCTAAGTGCAAAATCTTTTATTTAGCTATGTCTTTACTTGTTCATTCTTTCAAACTTTGTGGGGACTAATGTCAGGAATCTAGAACATAAAGCTCTGATACCAACTTGTCAGGAATCTAGAACCACAAATAGCTTTGATACCACTTATTAGGACCTAGGAAGCACAATTGATTACCATATACAAGCAACTAAATGTAGAATTAACCAAAAGTAATAAATAACTAGAAACCAAAAACAACACAAAATTTGAGAGACAATACCCAATTGTATTAATACTCTTCTAGAAAGAAATACAACAAAGAAGATACCATAGTCTTCTTCCTTACACTCCTCTAAGGCTCCCACACCTCTAGGGCATAAACATTAAATCTCTTCAAGAGCTCACTCTCTCAACTACGGTCCCAACAATCAACTCAAACACAGAGTTATTATTCACCTTCACCAGTCAGTAACAATACTATTAGTACAAACAAGTACACAACATACTCCAAGTAGATCTCACCTGATCTTGCCCCTTGATGTGTTATTGTCACCTTTGATCTTGCTACCCCGTAGATTTCTTTTGACCTCGCACACACAAACCTACAGATCAACCGACCTTACTTACCACACGTAGATCTCTACCTGATCTTGCAACAACCTGTAAACCAACCTGATCTTACATATCTGAAGAACCCTTGTCCTCCAAATCAACACCCCTGTGGATCTTCTACCAGACCTTACTCTCTTGCAGATCTACCTGATCATACACACTTGGCACTATGGCACTATGAGGAGCCAAGCTTGCTCTCTCTATCTAGCACCTAGGGAATCCCTACTTTGATCCCTCACACTTTACAATACAGCCCATGAGTCTATTATATAGATCCCATGAAAATAATAATTAGACATCCAATTACAATAATTAGATCCATAGCTCAAGACTAAAATTAGCCTTTTAACATGCAAACAATCAGTTCGTTAACAAACTATCCATGAAACTCATAGTTTAGAACCGCATAGGTGACTGACGTCAGTCTCTATCTGTCTAGAGATGACCAACATCAGCCAATCCATGACTGATGTTGGCAGCCCTATGCTCTGAATATGACTGACATCAGTTGGCCTGATCGACGTCGATTGCTCTGCACCTCAGCAACCTCCTCCATGTTTGTATATAGTGAAACTTTTAGCTCCACAACCTAACAATCTCCCACTTGGAGATAAATAGTTACACCTATACCTATACCTGTACATCATCTAATTTGTTTTCTGGCTTGTATTCCTCTTCAAGCTTAATCTTGAAGACCAACCACCACACATCTTATGGTGCAATACCTATCATCCAAGTAACCTACCATATCCAAAGTTCCTGACCTTGCATAGCATGAATCCCTACTACTAGTCCCTCTCAGATACCTGAGAACCCACTAAACTGCTCTCCAATGCTTCCTTCCTAGATTGGCCACAAACCTGCTAACAACTCCCACTATTGGGGCAATATCAGGGAGTACACATGTACTCAACCTCATCATGTGATTGGGGACCCTATTCTGTGAACTATCCATCCATAGGTGCGCTTGTCATTCTGCATCCTCCACTACCTTCACACAATCATCTTGAGACAACATCAACCTATGATCTTCCCTGTCTCTAAGAATACTCATGCCAAAGAATTTTGTTGCTCCCAAATTCTTCATGACATACCACTGAACTAAATTTACCTTTAGTTCAACAAATCCCTGTATGTATGCACTTGCAACAAGCACATCATCCACATACAGTAACAAGATAATGTAGCGACCATTATCCAACCTAGTAAAGAAACCACAATGGTTACAATGACATTGACTAAAGCCATGCTTTGTCATCCACCTATCAAACCTATACCACTGTCCTGTAGCTTGCTCAAGACCATATGACTTGGCCTTCTATCTCACATGTCCATTCTCTCTCTTCTTTAACCAAGGAATCCATTCATCTCTTAGTGATTTCATACTGGCTGGCAACTCTACCAAATCTCCCATTTGGTTCTCTTCTGAAGAATTCATGCCATGCTCCCACTGTTTCCTGGATCCTACCTGCTCTGTAGTGAGCAACAAGTATAAAGAAGGGGAATAACGAATTTGAGGCTTACTTACACTTTCAGTCCTCCACATGGGCATTTGAGACTCCTTGACAGCTTATTGTCCACCTAAAATTTGTTCCAGTGACTGATGTCGGTCACCACCCAGTCTGCATCCAACTGACGTCAATTCCATGCGACTAACCTAACTGTCGATGCTGGTTCCATGACTGACGTTGATTGCCACCTACCCAACACCATTGACTATGCCTGTCTGCACATGACCAACATCAGTGCCTACCTGTTTGACATTAGTTCCTCTTGAATGATGTTGGTAACTATGTTTTCCTTTGAGTGATGACTTTTTACCTGTGAGCTCTCTTTGGATCAAAACCCTATCCAAACTACTCTGCTCAGAGTTATCCAGACCCTTCCCCTAATCTCTATCCATCATCTCCTCCATAAACACCAAGGCTTTCCAATTCTTAAGTCTATCAAACACATCTGACTTCCTCTTAAGAACATGCATCTCCTTCTTGCTCATGTGACCAAGCCTACAAAGCCATGTCTTCGCAACAGAAGAAGAATCATTAATATAAGTAGATAGATAAAGGATACCTACTTTATTACCACCTGCTAATTCAAGTGCATCTTTGGAAACCTTTCAAGAGTCTATTGTAAGAGTTACTATGCATCCCTCATCACCTAAACTTCCTACAGAAATCAAACTCCACTTTAGGACTAGGATATGCATGACCTCCTTCAACACCCATGTGTTGCTTGTCTGCAATTTCAGCTTCACTTTCCCTTTGCCAACTATTTGATAAGGCTTACCATCCCCTAAATAAATCTCTCCAAAGTCTCCCTGGACATACTCATAGAAAAATTCTCTATTTGGGGATGCATGGAAAGAGGCATCAAAATCTAACACCCAAGATTCTACTTTATCCAAGGAACATACAAGAGCATCCTATGCAACAATACCTACAACAATTGCTTCTTCGTTTCCTTCTTGATGATCTTCAACCAACTAACAGTCTTTCTTTACATGCCCTTTTTTTCAACAATTCCAGTAGATTTTCTTGCTAGACCTGGATCTAGATCTCCTACCTATCTTTGACCTTGATTTCCCTTGCTTGATCTTCTCTCTTTGCCTTCCCCTGCTTTCAACACTCAAAGCATTCCCTGATGATTCACCTGTGCTTTTCCTACGAATTTCTTCATTCAAGATTACACTAACAACATCATCCAATTTCAAGATATTTAAAGCAGACACAGTATTACTAACTTCCATTACTAAACTATCCCAACTTTCAGGTAATGAGTATAAGATTAAGAGAGCCTTAATTTCATCATCAAAAACAATATTGACTGAAACTAACTATTTTACCAAACCATGGAAATCACTAAGATGACTATGTACCTATCCACCTTTCTATATTTGCAAATTAAATAATTGCTTCATAAGAAATACCTTATTCAAAGCTAAGGGTTTTTCATATAAATTTGCCAAAGATTCCATCAACTCTATCATTGTCTTAGCCTATGATAAGTTGGAAATCACAGACGATGCAAGACTCAACCTTATAGTTCCCAGAGCCTTCCGATCAAAAACATTCCATTCCTCATCTTTCATATCTAGGGGCTTGCATGCAACCCCACCCAACGATAAGTACAGATCTTTCTGATACAGATAATCCTCTATCTGCATCCTCCATAATTGATAATTTGTGCCATTGAATTTCTCCATTCTTAACTTACTTTCTTCTGCCATTACTATACTCCCACTCAATCAGAAACCCCTGAGAGTGACCTATAATCAAACACAAATCTGCTCCCTACAACCTTAGCTCTGATACCACTTGTTAGGAATCTAGAACATAAAGCTCTGATACCAACTTGTCAGGAATCTAGAACCACAAACAAATTTGATACCACTTGTTAGGACCTAGGAAGCACAATTGATTACCATATACAAGCAACTAACCATGGAATTAAACCAGAAGCAATAAGTAACTAGAAACCAAAAAACAACACATAATTTGAGAGACAATACAATCTTGTATTCAACTCATCCAGAAAGAAAATACAATCAAGAAGATGGGAGCTAACCTTGCTCTTAGAAGAGATCCTTCCAATTATAAGATCAAGTTGATCTGTAGGTTGTGCAAGATCAGGTAGAAGATCTACATGGTAAGTAAGATCAGGTTGATTTGTAGGTTGTTGCAAGATTAAGGAGATCTACTTGAAGTACTTTTGAGTGCTTGGTATTGGCAGTATTGTTACTGACTGGTTGGAGGTGAACAACAACTCTGTGTTTGAGTTGTTTGTTGGGACCGTAATTGAGAGAGAGAACTCTTGATTGAGAATTAATGGGAGCACTAGAGGGGTGGAAAGCCTCATAGGTGTGAGAAGAGTGTGGCATCTTCTTGATTCTATTTTCTTTCTGAATGAGTTGAATACAAGATTGTATTGTCTCTCAAATTCTATGTTGTTTCTGGTTTCTAGTTACTTATTACTTTTGGTTTAATTCTGTGGTTAGTTGCTTGTATATGGTAATCAATTGTGCTTCCTAGGTCCTAACAACTAAGTGTTTCTTTTTTTTTGAGACTCTTTTTCACCAAGTTTTATTATTTTGGAGGTTTTGTTTTTAGGGTTTTGTCTAAATGTTAAGAATTATTGTAGACATTTTGTCCAAAGCAATTTTTTGAAGGATATCTTTTCAAAGGGATTATTTCAGACATTTTATCTGAAACAACTTTGTCGAAAGTTTCTTTTTAAAAGGAAAAGACCATTTTGAAAGTTATAAACAATCCATTTTCAAATTCATTGAAGGGTTCTTTTCAAAAGGCAAAGACCATTTCAAAATTTTTGAAAGATCATTTCAAGAATTTTAAAGGGTATTTTCAAAGCAAAAGGAGCTTTTCAAAATTTTGAAGGGTCTATTTCATTTTTTTTTGAAAGGTCATTTTCAAAAAATTTGAAGGGATATTTCAAAAGGCCGAGGGGCACTTTTCAAAATCTAGAAGATCCTTTGCAAAAAAAATTGAAAGGCACTTCTAGGCAAAATGGTCCATTTTCAAAGTTTCGAAGGGTCCAAGCAAAAATTCTAAAAGAAAACTTCATCTCAAAGTGCCAAAATAATCCCTTCAAGAAAAAAGTCCAAAATAAATAGCCAAAAGAGATAAGTTTAATAAAATACCCTACGTAAAGTCTTCTGAAGGAATTATCCATAGGAAATGGCCAAAGAGAAAAAATCCAAAGGAATTGATGACATTCATGTTAGTGTCAAAGTTCAAGCTCATAAAATAGTCATTGGGATTTAATATCCCATGACGGTCCTGCAAATTTCAAAATCTAAACCCCTACAAGTAGCCATTTGGATTTGTATCGATTTACATCGACATAAATGGGTACAAGAAAACCAATGTCCTTAGATTGGTTTTCCATCTATAGGAAAGATCTAGTCTAGGTTTGAAAGTAGGAGCTAGTACGTGTAATTAATGGAGAGGCCCTCATCCTTCGACATGGCCATCACCTTTGACAAATAGCCACTTAATATAGAATTAGCATGGCTTGGTCTAGATTCAAAGTTATGGGGATTTTGTCCTTATATGTGCAAGACAAGTGAAAGATGCTATGGGGATGATAGATGAAAATCAAGTGATTAGAAAAGGTATCTCAAGCATTAAATACATTCTTGAAAAAGTTCTTGTCTTCTAGAATGTTTGCCAATCAACAAGGTAGCTTGAGGTTATTGGAAAAAAGCAAGGTTTCTTTTGAACAAAATAAATAGTGCCCTAATTGGTTAAAAGGATGGCAGAGCATTCAGTATAAAAAAGGTAGCAGGTTAGCTATCATGTCTCAAACAGGCTCCTCTCTTCCTTTCTCTCTCCCCCTTTTCTCTGATCCTTTTCTACTACATATACAGGCTCTTGAGCCTAAAAATAGATCCCTCAACTGTTGAGAGAGTTACTCTATCGAAATTGCCTTGTAATACTCTCTTGAAGTAATGAAATGAATTTTTTGATTCTGGTTTGAAATCAAGTATACATTATTGGATTTTAACTTGTAAATGTATGTCCCTTTTCATCATCTATAAATTCTCTATGTATCTTGTTTTAATTTTTTTGGTTCCTTGCAAGTTATCTAAAGTGTTAGACATTGGTCCTTTTATTGAAGTGTCACAACTTTATAGTGTCTCATACAGACCTATTTATTTTTATCCTTCAAATTTCATGGTTTCCCTTCAACCTCCACACAAAATCTTATGCTTGTGGCCTTGAGATAAGATCATATTAGTCGATGTCGTGGTTAGGTTCATTAGTAGTGGTTAAGGTTTCTAGGCTAAAAGTGAATCATTTCATCTTTAGTGCATCATCATTCTTAGCTTAGGTTTCCCTTTCATGTTATCTTTCTCTCCCTCTTCCTTAGTCAACAGTAGATTTTAGTGTGGCAAACAAGTTAAAGTGAAGTATCTACAGAGCTAGCCTCATTAAAAATCATAGATGTTCAACCTCATTAAAAGATACCCACAACTTGAGATTGTTCCAATATTGTAGTTGGAAGTGAGAGAGCCTAAAAAAATCTCTCACAAGGGTGTAATTCTAGCCTATAATAGGTATTTGAGGTGCTTCCAAGGATGGTGGCAGTTGTGATGTCTCCTCTAGTTTTGTGGATATGGTAGTAATAGAGATAACTCCATCATTTCCTTCCTCTTCTTATAAAATTTGAAGTTTTGAAATGAAATCCTTGGCCTGCATAAGAATTAAGGGGTCTATCTCTATTGATAATAATGTTTTTATGTTGTTGTGTTGGGTCGATAAAATCTAGTCAACTTCATGATACATGGTCTTCTATACTTCTAGGGTTATTTTATGAACTTCTTCTAGAATTGGTCCTTTCCAAGTGTCATCATCTAAATTTGTGTATGAATTACTATGATTTTGAAAAAAATGGGGCTTGATGGATGTGTGTTCCCTTGGGAAATGATCCTTACCTCTAAATATATGTCTCTTAAAATTTAAATTGGTATTATGTCTATGACTATAGGGCAATCCTTATTTTTCTCTCTGGAATAACCTTCTTGGAGGTTATGAGCTTTTAACATCTGATCTACTTTTATACTACCACCTTCCTCCTTCATCCATGTTATATCCTCATCACTTCCTCACACTCTATCCTTAATTTTCTTGGGTTCCTCAATCTATCTCTCCTCATCACACACTTTTCCTTGTCTTATCTTCTCATCCAAATCATCAATACTATTACTACTCTTATCATAACTTCTTGAAGCATACTTTGTTTATTCCATCTCCTCTATTTTCGCAACTCTATTTCTAACTCTAGAGTCTTATTCCGATCCTTCTCCTCTTGATTCTCCATTATGGACTTAGGTTCAAGCTCTACTTTTTCATCTTTTATTCATTCTCCCTTATGTCACACATACCCACATGGTGCTCGAAGCAACTACTCCATATGGAAGGTAATAGGTATCATCACTTTCTTCACATCTAGCATTTTAATGAGTTTAGGAAGTCACTGCAATAATTTTCCTCTTATCCCTCTCATAAATAGATCCTTTTCCACTTCAAATGCAATGTAGCCTTATACTATGAATTATTTGATATACCCATCAATGATCAAATCTAGCCAATGATATATCACACAGTTCTAGATGGTGTCTAAGGCCTAAAGTTGTTAAATATTCTCCTCAAACCATGTAATGTCAATGGTCTCATGAGATATGAAATAATGGGTTTCCAAATTAGCCAACCAATCAGCCTACAATCTAGGTAGTTCACACTAGAATATCTCATAAATTTTGCTATAAATGTGTTCTTGCACAATCTACTATTTAAAACACCTTATTTTTTAAGGTTCCTTCTATGTAAACTCAGTGATTTTATGATCTATCTAGCATTCTATGTCTCTTTGACTAGGTAACCACCTTAGCATATCCTCAAATAGTAAATTGCATGTTCACCACACCATTGTTAACAAAGGTTCTTGGGTTCACCAAAAAATGCTAATTATAGGTATAGATTATATGATTTATGAAAAGAGATTATAGGAAATGAGAAATCATTTCAAGGTATTCATTTTATACTAATATTGTATATGTTTATCAAACTTTTAGGTAATCTTATAGAATTTTACTTAGACAAATATACAATGACAATATTAAGGTATGACTACACATATGTCAACTTGTGGATTAAATATGATCACTAAGAGTTCTTCTAACTATCAAAAGTAGATCACAAATATTTCTTAATAAATGTTATCATTACATAGAGATATTATTATATAACATCCAATATCACAATAATCATATTGTATTACATAGAAGGCAAAGCCCTTTTCATGATA
The DNA here is from genome assembly GCA_037957365.1 of Torreya grandis. Classification (NCBI taxonomy): domain Eukaryota; kingdom Viridiplantae; phylum Streptophyta; class Pinopsida; order Cupressales; family Taxaceae; genus Torreya; species Torreya grandis. Next base: position 208,752 of record JARHVA010002162.1, read on the forward strand.
ATTAATGTTGTAACACATATCAACACATAAAAAAATATAATAAGGAATATAGAGACATCATATTAATCAATAATTACTAAATCTTACTTACATTCTTTATACTATCAGGTGCTCATTACACATTCATTCTAGATATCCAAAGTCTACACTCAGTCCTTCATGTGTTAATAGTAAACTTTAATCAAAAGGTCCTCATTGTTATGATCCACACTTATAATATCCAAAAATAATGTAGAATATAATGTAGATCAACTCAACACAATATATATGGGTGGACCAAGATGTCTAAATAATCAATATATGCAGAAATAGAATACCCTTAAGGTAGGGAAACACCATACAATACTCCTTTAGGAAGGAATAACTCCACAATGTCTCTTTGAGGGGACAACCTCCAATATCCTATTATAATAGAAGACTCAATGCTTACTTGATACCTTTACAATGATAATTATATCCTTTATATATACCTCTATATAAATAATAATGGATGGGTAACCTATTAATCCCAATGTAGGTCGACCATTACCCAATACATTGATTTCACAAGTTACTCCATTATCCTAATATATTGGACCCATATAACTAAGGGGGATGTGTGCCATATGTTAGCATCTCCATCAACCCATATGCATTAATATATCATGTCCCTAAATACATATCATTACTTCCCTCCTTGACATGTTTCATCCCTAAAACATAGGAAGAAACTAAATAATGAGTGTGCTTTAAATCATTACACACTTGTCTCCAATCTCGATCATTTAGCCATCCATATGTGATCTTATCAGGTGATAGATATCCATTCTTTTTTTCAAATTCCCTTGTTCTCTTTTGATTCCATCCATGATCATAATTGTACTACTTTGATATCCATGCATAATTATTCCTCTTGTGATTCCATGTACCATATTCCGTTGCCCTACTCTGATTCCATCCATGACCATAGTAGGTATTCTTTGGCTTCCATGCATATCCATAGTTATTAGAACACTAATTTATTATATAGACAAAGTGCCTATTATTATGACACTCCCTCACATGGCTCCATTATTATTTCCTCTCATGATAATGTGGGTGTCTATATACCTCAACTTTTTCTAACACTTTGACCTTATCAACCTTTTCTTCTACCTCTTCCACCTTTTGCTTTGGTGGTTCTTTTGTATCTTGAGTAAATGAAGTGTTTTGCTTTGATTGTACTATTTCTTCATATATGTCTTCATATAAATATTTCACATGCTCTTCATCACCTATTTTAATCTCATCCTCATGATTTACCTTGACTATTATTGGTGCTTTTTCCACTATGATATCCTGTAAAGTGACATTTTTCCTATACCAAAACTTCATGAACTTCTTCTGAACATTAATATTTATCATTCCCAAAGCCTTTAACCATGAATATCCAAGAACAATATCCACATCATCCATATCCAAAGCATTAAAATCTGAATTTAAAACATATTTTTCTATAATAAGTTTCAAATCTTCAAACACTCGAATATTCTTACCATCTACTTGAACCTCCTTGATATTCTTTACTTAAACATGTACATGTTTGGCCACATTCATGATGATGAAATTATATTTTTTGGTAGGATTTATGGACACAAAAACCTTCTTCTTTTTAATGAATCCATGAAATTGTAAAATTGACTCGGATTTTTTTAGAGCCAAATTATTTGAACTCTTATCATCCAATTCTTCTTCTTCTTCTTCACTTGCATGTTCTTTCTCATTGTCATTATTTTCTTCCACTAATTTTTCTTCTTTAGCATATTCATTTTCTTCCTCATTACCATCATTATTTTCTTCCTCTTCTTCATCCTCTTTTTCTTTTATATTCCATTGATCTAGGAAGACTTGTTCCATTTTTTCCCATGAAGAATACTTTTGTGCAAAGCTCAATTGATTAAACTAATGTTGTGCAGGCCTAGATAAAAAAAGAGATAATTTTGTTTGCCATAAATTTTTATTATTATTATTATCCTTAAAAATGATCCACCATTCTCTAGAATCAATATCATCCTCCCTTGAAAATACTTGCAACTTCATGATCCACACAAAAAAACTAGGGTTCACAAACCCTAAAATTTAAATAAATCATTAAAAAGTGATCAAAAGAGTCCCAATTTTTTATTATAGCTTTGCCTTATGATAGTGGAACTCCAGTAAAAATTTTGTGAAAAAAATCCACAAATTTTGGTTTATAGAGTGAATATATTAAAAACCTTAAAATTGAAATAACTCACTCCAAACATATCAAAAAAATCTGAAATTTTGTCCATATCTTTTTATGATATAGCATCAATAAAAATTTCACCAAAAAATTCCTTATATTTCAAAATATATGAAAAAATGAGTACAAACCCTAAAATATGAATAACTCCCTCAAAACTGATCAAAAAGGCTTGATTTTTTACAGAGACTTACTTGAAATATTCTTCATAGCCAGAAAAAAAATTGTTTAAAAATTCATAATGGATTGAAACATATTGAAAATTCTAAAATCCTAAGGTTTTGCTTCACACAAATTGCCCAAATCAAAGCTTTGATACCACATATTATGATCCACACTTATAATATCTAAAAATAATGTAGAATATGATTTATATCAACTCAACATAATAGATATGGGTGGACCAAGATGTCCAAATAATCAATATATGTAGAAATAGAATACCCTTAAGGTAGGGCAACACCATACAATACTCCTTTAGGAAGGAATAACTCCATAATGTATCTTTCAGGGGACAACCTCTAATATCCTCTTACAATATAAGACTCAATGCTCACTTGATACCTTTAGAATCATAATCATCTCCTTTATATAGATCTCTATCTAACTAACAATGGATGGGTAACCTATTAATCCCAATATATGCTAACCATTACCCAATACACTAATTCCATAAGTTGCTCCATTATCGTAATATATTGGACCCTTATAACTAACTAAGGGGGATGTGTGCCATAGTTTATCATCTTCATCAACCATATACATTAATATATCATGTCCCTAAATACATATCACTCATACAATATTACCCAACATTATCCAACCTATTCTACTATAATTCACAAGAATACATAATATTGAAAACTATATTATTCTAACCATGATGTATATACCTGGCATCCAAATATGTTAACCCATATTTTATTACTAAAGATTCCATGTACATGATCCCATCTATAAATAGAATATCATCATAACAATCTTGTATAATAACCACTAACCAAAAAGAAGCCATGGTCCCTATCCACAAGGCACGTTCATATATTTGAGTGGTTAGTGTACACATTCCCTAGCTAGCATAACACCATGTGACTAATATCTTGCTTATTTTATCCCCAAGGTAGTCATATTGCCTTCATAGGGTAATTAGGATCCTTACTCACTTTAGGAATCATATATCACAATCTAGGAGGCTTAAGAAGCTCCCTTTTTATTGGATGTGTGTTTATGATGCAGATGTAGTGAAGTTGATTTCAATACATTTTGGGTGCTTTATATTTTTTGGTATAATATTTATTGCAGTGTAATCCTATGGAATACCTCATTAAATAACCTTATCAATCTCATATCTTGAGTTCATTGGAATTTTCACTTGTTGTCTTATTTAAACTTTAATATTTTTTTTAGATCTACATATTGGTGTGGTAATTTTTGTATTTTTATAACCCAAATTTCTATAATTTGTAGTTTATTTCTAGTTTTATTGGCCATATCATGTATTTTATAATTGATGGAGGCCATAATGTTTTACTAGTAGCTCATATTTGTGTGATTTTTTTTAAAGTGTGTGTTTTTCATGCTCTTTACAACTGTAATGTTTAAATATTCTAATTTTGACTTAGATTATTAGTTTTTCAACAAAATAGTTTTTCTTTCTAAATTGTGAATCATATTGATTTGCACTAATTAGATGTGCCACCTCATTTTCAAATGGGATCACTATTTAGTGTATTATATAGATTTTGGGTGGGTTTTAAAGATATATTTGTACTCACAATGATTCATAAAGTTCCATGAGGGGTTTACTATATTTGATTACCTTCATGCTTGTGTGCACTTTGTCATATTCCCTTTTCACATTTTAGTTGTTGAGTTCATCATGTGACATATTGGGCACCCTCATTTGAGGATTTTTATTGTGATTTTTTTCACACCTACAATATTGACACTTTTGGAGATATTGAGTTTCTTTGTCTTCACTCCCTAATCAGGATCATGAGGGTGTGTTTTGTATTGCTAATGCTTCATTAGTTGTTCAATTATGTTATGTATCTTATGTTTGTTCCTAGGGGATACATAGGCTAGTTATTTTTCATGCCAAAGAATTTATATGCAAACTATTAGCTGTTTTTCAAATCATTATGTATTTTGTTTGAGGTCAAATTTTTACCCAAGACAATCCTTCATGGGTTCTCAACATTTAATTTTTTTAGCCAATTCTCTTTGGTTTTCACCATCCATTTTTTAGATAGAACATGTAACTATAATCACTCTTGTGTACACAACCAGATTTATGAAAGTTACTTATTATATTTCCTTCTTCTTTATGTTAGAGTCTTCATTAGATTTGGCAGTCATCTACATCAACACATTCATCATTATTTTACTTTATTATTGTACATGGGTACCTTATCAGGCCTAGTTATTGGGACCCATACTTATGATCGTATGAATTTTTATCTTTTACAACATCACCTAAGCTAATATTTATGGGGGTGTTGGTGTGCATCATATTCACACCTATTGGTAGTTATAACTTAGGTAGTGTTATTACCAAGGTATCATGTATTAGGTATACCACATAGTTAATATGCACACTCAAGTGATAGTTATCCTTGTAAGTGTGATAAGGGTGAGGTGTAGCTTGGGGAATGATCTTATCTTATCTTTCACTCAAGTAATAACAATCTCTCATCATCTCTTGAGTTTCTTATATAAGTACCCTTTGTGTCCTTGTAAAAAGTGAGATTATAGATTAGAGTCATCTCTAGAGCTTGGGGATATGTAGTCTTATATATTCTTATTCTAGTGTAATCATTATTGATTACACACATGTACATTATATATTATGTTAGTGTAATAAAATGTGATTTTGTTGGTGAATTGTTTCCTTATGATATGATCATTTTTGTGTATATGGATATTCTCATTATGAAGTTTTCTTGTGCCCTCTTCAATTTCCTCATACTTTTTGGGTACAAAAAGGATGAAATTGATTGTAAGCATGCTCTTATTTTCTCCCAATCCTATGAGAAGGTTTACTATAACTTAGTGTATAACTACTTATTTTTCAAAATTTGTTAATGCAATAGATAAGATCATTTTCTATCTAACACATTTTAATATTCTTTGTTTATGTAATTATACATTTTTTTTCATAGATATAAAAATCATTTACATCTTATATTTTATTTATTGCATGTTAAAATCTATAATTTACAAACTTTGTATTGCAAACCTAGGTGAATGGGCTTTATACCAAATATATGCTTTTAGATTTGAGAGGGGACTTTGTGCTCTCAAAAAAACATTTTTATCTCATTATATCCATTTATTTGTATTTCCATTTTCATGTTGGAAAAGATATTATGACCTATTGAAATCGAATCCAAGTTATTCACAGAGTCTTCTATGTTTTTTGTTGTGGGTGCCTTACTCTCCTTTTCACCTCTCTTATTCTCTTTCCATTTATAGATTTCTCCATTTCCATTTTTGTTTTTCATTTTTTAATTTTGAGTTAAAGTACTTAAAAAACCAAAAACAACTCCATTATACTAGTGATTTTCCCCTCTCAAATGCAAATGAAAGTCACCCATCCCACGATGATTTCTCTAATGTAGCAAGCTTATGTCACTACATGTTGGGTGAGTCTGTGAAATAAATTAAAAAATCATAATGACATAAAATCTTACCAATAGTTTTTGGAAACTATGTTTGGGATTAAAGAATATTGTGCATTCAATTTATAAAGATTGCATGGAATCTCCCATAGAATGGAGGTTGGTGACTCTGCTAAAGCAAGGTACCTAGTGCCTATGTCTTTTTTTATTTGAGTAATGGTGTTAGTTATACACAAAAAAATTTGTACCCCCATCCCATAGGGAAAATGTTTCAAGCCTTTTGATCTTCCCTAATACAATCATTTTCCTTTAGATTCAAATTCTAAACTTTTCTAGATAAGATGTGAATGATCACATATGTGTTTTCAATGTGGCCTATGATATCCTACAAGTTATGAAAGAATATGTCTTTGTGATATATTTTTTAGAAACCCAAAATGGACATATTTTTTATTGGTTTCAAAATTTATATAATGGATACATTATGGAAAGGGATAGCCTAAAAACCAAGTTCTTAAATATATTTAAATATGTGGTGTGTATACACTATTGTTCAATTTTTTCCAAATATAGAATAAGGAAGAAGAGATGAGAAATTGTCATACAATTTAATAAGCTATTAATATTTATCCCTCATGCTAAAAAACCAAGCAGTAATAACCAAATTTTATTATTTATTGATACTCTTCTCCCAAAATTCCATTTCATCCTAACAAGAGATAAAGTTTTTGATATTGAGACCACACAATAATAAGCGATTGAGATTTAAAATGATCTTATCTCATCTATAAAATTAAAGATACATGCTAAAAAATATATTTCAGACACTTCAATTGGTGAATACTTGATGGGACCTACCATGAAGAAATAAAAATTCATTATGAACCTTCATCCTCAATAAAATAAATTTCAACAAAAGATTCCATGTCATGCACATCACATTTTTATAAAGGAAGAAATAAACACGTTTAAGAGGGATGGTATTTCCACCGTCCATGAAGTAGAGGTAAATATTTTTTGAATTAAACCATCTATAATATTATTTTTTATCAATGTTTTAGATCACACTCTATGAGCCATCATCAGGATCAGAGATAAAGAGGATAGTGTATAAATAAAATATTATAATGACAGTAAATCTTATGCACAATTTAATCCAAAAAATATTTCCCTCAATAAAAACATTGTCCACTAACTATTTCAATTTCACATTATTGAGTAAACAAGATTTTTTTTTGGGACCATTGATTAAACCACATGATGGAGAGGATCCTAAAATATTCCACATGAATTATGAGTAAAATGATGATGAATCATGAATATTTCTCTATGAAGAAGAGAATTAAAAAATCATCTCCATGTAAAAGTAATGATCCATGTTGTATTAAATAAGAATATCCAAAGGTATGCCCCACTTCTTCACTCGCAACTATTGGGGAAACTTCCAAAAATATCTCACATGAATAATATTTTGCATGTAATGGTTTTTCACCTCTTTTGGTGATGAGAAAATGAGTGAAATACATGATGGAGGATTTTATGATGAATTGTAATAGACTGAGGTGTTCATTCCAAGTAGATTTTTAGAAGGTTCTGGTTAAGAATTTATTTATGAAGAGGTAAAGGAGATTATATATAACCCTTGGCTTGATGAAAAACTTAAGTATTTTCCCCTTTTTTTTTATTTATGGATATTTTCATGACATATGGAGATGAAGATATATCAACACTATGGTTAGATTATGTTTTAAATATATAATTAGTGGTTTTTGGGAAATAAATTCGAGGTCTCAATTGTGAAGTTATACAACTCAAAAAAACCATGTATAATAAATATGAAGAGCTTGAAGCACTACGAAAACAACAAGAAAATATCACTTTGCCAAAAGAAGTTCATGAATATTTTCACTGTCAAAAAGACTTTGTTCCAAGTCAGTTCCTAAAAGATTCTACTAAACTTTCCTTTGTGAACAACCAAATACTTTTCCTTATACAACTACCTTTATAGAGACTCAAGTTAATGAAGAATTCAAGGAAGTGGATTTATTATTCTCTATAAATTCATCTCAATGTTAGATAGAGTTTTGTGAAGAGATTGATTGCAAGAAGAATGGAGTTATTTAACATGAGAAATATGATCATGTGTTAGTATGAATTTATATTCATGAAGCAGATGTGTAAACAAAGTAAGGAGATGAATTCTTACCTAAATATCTACACAAAAATGATCAATCCCAAGAACAATAAGATTTAAATATTATGCATGATGACTTGGTCAGTCTTTATCACAGAATAAAATACTCATGTATTACAAGAATAATTTTTTGAACACTACATCAAATAAGATTTTAATAGTTTGGCTAAAGACAAATAAATCATTGAAGAACCAACTTCAAGTTTATATTTATATTATTTAAAATAATATAAATGAAACCTTGGACATCATAAGTTTCACGCTATTTAAATGGAAATAATGAGATGTGTTGCATGAACTTTTAAGACAATAACAAATATTTCACCTTTTCCCTTTGTAATAAGGAGAATGTTTCTTTCCTATTTTATTATCAAAGTGAATATTTTATTGGCTTCCCCATTTTATACCTCACTAGTGAGAGATCATGGGGAAGGCGTAAAGGCAAGAGATGAGATCAACCTAAACATTATGAATATAATGGTCTTGTGAGTGTTCAAATCCTTTAAGAAAAAGATGAGAAGTTTGTTGTGAAACATCCATACTATAAAAGGAATAAACTTTTTGAAAACAATGCAAGGAAAACTAATTTTTCCCATGATTTCACTATTCATCTTAAAATTATAAAGGGAGTTTTGATTTCCATCCTTCTCCTTCAAAATCACACTCATATGTTCAATCATTTTAGATCTGATATCTTTGTTCTATTAATTGATCTTTGTCAACACTAGAAACTTCATAAGTTTAATCTAGTGTTTCAAAAAGGCACCTAATATGAACATGTTAATGGGTTTGCATAACCCTTTACTACACTCACACTCTCCCTTATACATAAATTCTATTTCACTTTCATTTCCTTATTTTATGTTCTTTTTGTGCATGTGTGTGTTTTTAATAAATGCAGCATTGTAAAGAGCTCCCCTATGATGTGATTGTTGATATCTTTCTACCCTTGGACTTAGAAAGGGACAACTCTTGCTCAAAACACTTAGGCAGTGCCTTAGTCATTTCATAAATTTTATGCTTATCATGGTAGTCTAAGAGGGGGTTACTTGTCTTTAGGTTCATAGGCAGGGTGTTCATATAGTGTGTTTATGTCATAAGGTGTTGTGGTAGTCACCATTTCACCTTGTTTAAACTTATTTCAAGGTTCCATCTTGTGTGACTATGTCTAAGGTTCTAAAACAAATCTTAATATGACCTTATTGGTCTAAAACCATAGAAAATAATATGACCTATGATGTTGCATCCCATGGCCAGTCATGTATGTCCATTTAAGCATGTTAAGAACTTAAAGAATATGGTAAAATTAGAAGGATTGGAGCTAGTATGAAGAGAGAATAGTAACAATGTTTGAAACCTTTATCATATTTTAAGGTTTTTTAGTAAATGTTAAGGTAAATAATTCAATGGTTATTAACAATTGGTATCATGTATGTGTTACCTTCAAAGGGTGTTCAAACCATGAAAATAGTGTTGTTATGGCCCCTAAAACATCATTAAGTCATAATAATGGGTAAAATGTCTCCAAAAGGGTCTCATGGCCATCATAATATCATTATAAGGTGTTTTATGTGAAAAGACTGTATTTTTAGAAGTCAAACACCTTTCATTCACCAAAAAGGCCCCACATGCCTGATAAAGTGACTTTTCAGCTTCCCTCCATCTATACCCTCTAATTTGAAAATGTATTTGACCTCCCATTTCCCTAATTTTGGCCTCCAATGGTAATTAAGATCTCAAACCTTAAAAAATGCAAAGAAATAATGTTTTATAGGTGTTCTCAAGACTTGTACCGACTTGTATGGTAAAGATAGGGTTAGAAGAGGTCCAACATCTCATGGGGAATCACTTATAGAAATCACAAAGGAGAATACATGTTCACAAAGCCAAGATAGAAGCAAAAAAGGTAACTAAATCTTCATCAAGCTCTTGGCGAGCTCATAAAGAATACATTCATATGATTTGTATGGATATGAGATAAAAAATTAGGACCTGAGCTCTTGATCAAAGGAACTTGAGTAGCTTTCCATTTATTGGAATTATTTCTTTGATCCAATCCCCCTCCTTTATAAATAATTTTAAAGAGACTACAGGGTCAAAATTTACTATCAAACCCTATAGGGTCAGTTTTGGGCTTATAAATTGTATTTTTTATGTATTTGTTAAAGGAGTAAGGTTTCATAGGTATCTAAATATCCCTATTAGTCTTATGAAAATATATCAAATCATATTCATGTTTGTACAAGTTATAACTAATTATCACCCTTCATGGATGGAGAAGTTTTAGGTCTATAATTGGGAGAAGAGGGTGACACACCATCCCACATCTATATGTACATATAAAATCTTCAATCCCTCTCCATTAATCTCACATCCATGATTTTTAAGAGGTCTCATTGTCTTTTAGTGTAAAAAACATATCCCTTCTCTCCATCATTCTCATTGGCAGCTTTGGATAGCTAATCAAGTTATTGATTAGTCCATACATAAGAGAGAGAATGGTGACTTAATATTTTGGGTAGAGGAATGGGGTATAATCTAATTAAAATCCTTATCATTTATTTCTATATTTATGGCTCGTACTTTATGAACAATTTTTAAAAAATCACGTAGTCAAATTTGTCTTCTACATCTATATAGGGTCAATTTTTTAAGGGTTTCAATGAATTCTTGGATTGGTTGATTAAATTAATGGTTTCATGTGTCTTTTTAAGGTCATCATGATCTATCCTTATTTATTTTTATCACTAGTTCACATGTGTGATCTCAAATAAGTAAGAATACCTTCATGATAGAGTAGTTATAAGTTAGAGATAATGGCTTCTTGACATTTTAGGTTCTGTAGTGCATGAAAGAAATGAGGATTTATTTATTTATTGAGTGGTAGCTTCTTAAAGATTCATAAAACTTTCCCTAATCCATAATCACATAAATAGGTCATCAAAATAATCTCGATTCCTTCAAAGTCTTGATTTCAAGTGTGACTACCATGCATAGTGTGAACTCTATTACAAGTGTGAGTAGGGTGTTTCATTATGATAAATATAAATAATAATAATTTTATAATAAAAAATTCATGAGATTAATTTTATGTTCATAATTCTTGGTATTATCTTCATTTTCCTCACTTCCTCGTACTCATATACCATTCTCAGCCTAGAGAGACATGCTCCTAATAGAGCATCTACAAGCCTATTTAGGCAAACTAAACAAGTGAGGTATTGACTATGGGGAGTAGTAAACTAAGGTATTTAAGCTCATAATAATAAAAATTATCATGAATAATCATGGAGGACTGATATATTAAGATCAATAATATCAAACCACTCAAAGATGATAAACTCAATCAAAACACCTATCAAGCACACATGATTGTGATTGTAAATTAAAGAGAGACTAATTATTTGATGAGTCTAGGAGTTATGGAGGTGTGGATAATAACAATAAAGAATAATTAATTTTTCTAAAACCATTAAAATATAACTCAAAAACCACTCAATAAAGAATGCACTTCTTACACTCACTGTCTAAAAACTCAGAATTACCACCTTCAGGCATGACTATAGAAGGAGAATAATCTAAGAAAAAGGATCCATTTTAGGGTGAATTTAATGTTTATAAAGTGAATTTAGGTTTTAAAATTCATATAAATAATGAGAAACATTGATTAATTATGATAAATTCATCAAGAAGGAGACCCACCTCATACACACAGTCAAGAACCAAACTGCCACTTACAGACCAACATGAGAAAGTAAGGTATTGAGTGGTGGATGAGTTATAAAAAAGATTTAAAAATTATATAAAATTAATATTAAGCTAATAAATATTTTCCATCACTCATTAAAACCTCAAGTTGAAAAAAAAATTAGGATGTTTGCACTCACAATCCAAGCAAATTTATTAGGTTTCCTACAAGCATGATCATGAAGAAGAATAGGAGATGATTGAGCTATGCATGGATGAAAGGTGAAGGAGTGATAAAAAATTATATTTACCTACCTAACAAGGTTTAATATTCTTCATTGATATGTTTTGGTCTTTTGAAACAAAATGAAGAGCCTTGATAGGCTAATAAGTCCTAGTAAGCTTAAATAGGCAATCACATGCCTAGGCATAAAAATTGGAAGACAAAATGAATTATTGGGAGTATTTGGATGATTTAAGGATATAAGGAAGTGATTTATGATTATATAAGGATTTTCCATAAATTTTAACTCAATAAATCAAGATTGAATCCCAAGAACCTAACATTTAAGGTCAAACTAGCCTATTAGCTTACAAACCCTAAGCTTATGTATGAGAGATATATAAACACTTTGGGGAGTTGGAAAAGAAGGTAAACCATAATACTATGTAATGAGAGATTTTCATATGTCTAAAAAAGTTTGTTTAATCCAAACTCATTAATTCTCACACCCTACACACTCAATGTTCCTCTCTCGACCCCATAGTTGCATGTTTTCTAGTTTGAGAGTTGTCATCCTCACATGTGAACATCAAGGAGTAGGTTCATGGAGTTATTATATAAAAGGGTAAGTTTAGGGATGTTGTATAATTTAATTTATTGGTATTATTTATATAATCTATGCCATTATTCTTATGAACAATAGTTAAGAGACTATGCATGTTTGAACCTGCTTAAAGCCTCCATAATGACTTGATGGAAGAGATAATGAGCTAGTTGACTTAAAATGGATGTGTTTGGTTGAATAAATATTAGGATGATATTTAGAGGTCTCATAGACACCATAAAAATCTAATGGTTCACATGTGTGAGGTATAGGTTGTATAGATCAAGCCTAGGAGTGACTACTATAGGCCTAAAAAGGCAATTTTAGGAGGTTTCCCTTCAAATTAGATTAAGCAAGGCCTAGTGGGGTCTCATGGAATAATAAATGGTATGAATCATGGGATAATATATATTAAATAGGTAATGGATCATGATGAATCATGAAGGTAGCATTAAATTCAAGATGTCAAAGGAATGTCCTTATAACTGCTCTTTGAGAGATGACCTTGTAACTCCTCATTCAACTACTAGGACAACTTGTATGAAGGCCACTATGCCACTGATTACATGCATGGGGAGATTTATGAGACCATTTTAATTACTCTTATAAATGTTTATAACTATTTTGGATGATCAATGGTCATTAAGGCCTCTCCACTCCATCTCTACACCATACTCTCCCTCTCTTTATCTCTCATGTTCTATAAATTGGGCTTAAAAAGCCATTGTAATCATCCCTATACTAGGTGTGAGATAAAACTGCCCATTTTTATCTCTTAGCCTTGATATAATATAATGATTAATTCATCTTTCTCCATATTGGATGTTAGTGTGTTCATGCTTGTCTGATTTGCATAAGTGGTTGATATTTTTTCCCTTCATAGGTCCTTATCTCTCACTTAGATACTAATGGATTGTATTATGCAGGTTACATGGTGTGTGGATATTTTAATTCTTATTCTAATATTGTATATTGATTGTTATTATCTTTAATTAAAGCTCTTACTCATCACCCTTGGGTTGTATGCATTTGACATGACCTCCATGTGAAGCATTGATATGTAAGAGTCCTTTGGAAAGAGTGTGTTAGTAACTAGTCCTTGTTTTATCCATAAGTGTTATTGAAAAATTAAGCAAAGGAAATATAATCTATTGGTGCATCACCTTTTATAGTATAGGGTTTGATTTCATGTCCCTTATATTCTTTTTCATTTCCAAGACAAGTAGGTTAGATAGTAGTTAAGATTAGATGATGCATCAAGGGAGCTAGCCCCAAAACTAGAGACTCACCTCACTCATTAGGCTACCCACACCTATAAGTGATTCCATTATATCATATGTATGAATTAGGTCTAAAACTACTTTGCCTCAAGGGTGCAATCTAGATTGATAATAGTTTTTGGTATACCTAGTGGAACTAGTATTCAAGGAGGTTGAATCACTTACTATTAGCATGTGGTGACCTCAAGGAGATTCAAGAATTTGGTGGGAGATTAGTACTCAAGTTTCATGCCAAATCCCATCACAAGGTCTTCATCCAAGGTTAGGGAAGGTGAATTAGTAGAGTTGTTTTTTTATTTTTCTAGAAGGAAGAGATACCCCGGGTCCAATCCCTATCCTACACCCCCTACTTCCCCTATTCCTATTCAACACAGCCCTACTGTAACTCTTACATCTCTAATGGCTAGACCTAGAAACCAAGATTTTTTACTCTTCAATGGTGGTATCCCCTTTAAACCTAAACTAATTTGATAATATCCCTACTATTTCACTCAAAATCCTTTCATACTTCATAGGATAAAACTCTACCACTCTTGTTGAACACATTTTAGACATAGCCAACCTTTGTTAATTACATAATGTGACTAATAGAATGTGAAAATGAGGCTTCTAGATACCTTCTTAAGGGGTAAGGTACTTCATTAGTATAAATTAATAACACTTGCCTCCATTAATACTTGGGATGAGTTTAGAGAGCACCTATACAAGCATTTTGAAGATAGAAGCAACCAATTGTCCCTAGTAGAATAATTGACCACAATCAAAAGGGCCTCTCAAGACTTTATGGTGGATTTTAACTATAGGTTTCATAAAACGTCAGACAAGATCCCAATAGTAGTTAAACCCACCCCAAATTATGCCTTTTTATACTATTTAAAATCCTTGAATTTTTATGTGGCATTTATGATATAGTCAATGGGTGGGAACACATTACTTGATGGTTATGAATTGGAAATAAGGTAAAAAATTATCTCATTCAAATAGGAAAAATCAAACTAAGGCCCCTCATGCCATTATTCCCAAAAACATAACCTCTTATGCATACCATTTCCCCCATACCTACAACAACCAATAATGAGCAAGCAACTCCTAATTAGGTAGATAGGTTGGTTAAGATTGAAGGGTTGGTCAAGACATAAAATAACAAGATAGTGGATTTATAAAGGCATAAACTTCCACCCCATAGACACTACCAACCTCCTTACCAAGATCCCTATCAATATTATTAGTTCAATATACCTCCATACCAAGCTAATCCTCAAGTTCAAGGGTAGATCACTCATGCAAGGCCATATAGCAGCTTCAATCCTAATTCTCCTAGTAATTTTATAGTATTAGTTCCTACTCAAAATAATTATGGTCAAGAAGTCCAATGGTATGCACATTCAAGACAATCTCATGAACAAGGTGTTAGCTCAATTGAAGGTGCTAATTATTGGTTGATTATTTTGTCGATCAGCGTACTGATAAACAAAATAGGTCTGATCATCCAAAGTAGGAAGATTGGTTGGCCAAATGTGTAGGTTTACTACATCAAAAGGGGACTAATCTCTCCTCTCATCAAGGGGAGGTCCCCTATATATATATATATATATATATATATATATATGTAAACAAAAAATAATACTCAAGGGTAGGATAAATCATCCATCTCTCTTTTTTCAAAGATGATGCATGCAAATCAAAGGATAAATCTTAGGGATACTGACAGAAAGCACTCCTCTTCTTTTAGAAGTACCATTAAAAAAACCACAAGAATCTTCCTGGTAGTAATTGTAAAATGTAACCAAGGTCGTAGTAACTAGCAAATTGAGATGTAGCACAAAGTCTCCACCTAAATTTCCCAAGAGTGAAATACGAAGGATAATGAGGGCACAAAGTCATCGCAAGGTCCTTTACATAGAAATAAAAAGAAAACACACTAAATGAAATTGTGGGGGCACAAAGTATCTCCACAGTTGGCTTTAGGATGCCCTCCTGACTACTTTCACTAATTCTGCTTATTGAATTAAAGGAACAGAAAATATATTAAGGAAAAAGACATAAGAACAGTTTCCCCAACAACAAAGATATCACAACACAAAGTCTAAAATGTCACTTGCTTTCTTATTCCAATAACAAAATATGATCAACAATCTGAGCTCAAAGTCTCAGTAATGCCTTTCAATTTGGGCATAGTTTTGTTTCTAATAATCAGAGAGAGACTGATCCACAATAACAAGAGAGTTCCTTATATATCCTCTTCAAAAAGGACTTGGGAATAGTAACACATCATGTTGCATTGAATATTGTTAAGAAGACATGCTGGAACTTAGGGGTATTTACCCATTTTTTTTCTTAATGTAGAGAAATGAGTCACGCTATTGAAAGTTTGTATCTTTCAATATCCACCTGACGGTCTACTTCTAGAAACATATTTGATGCATAAATGTTTTTGGTCATTCCTGCTCTTTACGCTCCTCTCCATGGTTCTTCCTTTTGGCCTTGGACTTAAAGCCTTTGAATGCATTTAGGTCCACACTTAAACTTATAAGGATCAATGGCTATTTCATTGTTGTGACTTTGACGTCTGAGAGAATGTCACTTTCCTCGACAATTCCTTTAGCTTTGTCACTTGATCTTTCCCAGAGGGGACCTGCCCTTCAGGGCCTTGAGAAATGGTCTGCTTTGGGTTGAGAAGAGCCCCCCACAAGGGTATCTACCCTTTGAGTGGTCTTCAGATGACCTTCGGGCTTCTTTCTTTTGGTAGGCTTTATCCTTTATTTCCTTCAGACAAAATGTCCAAAGGAATTCCTTCAGGCAATTTGTCAAAAGGAAATCTTCCTTGCCTTGTCTTTTCAATGGTCTTTGCTTGGTTTTTTGGTCTTTTATTTTAGAGGAAAAAGTCTGGAGGAATTCTTTCAGAGAAAAAGTATGAAGGAATTCTTTCAAATAATTTCCCCGAAGGAATTGTCTCTGTCTTGTTCATTTTCTCAAAGGAATTCACTTTGTCTATTTTGCCTAGGGAATTTTTTTGAAGGAAATCCCTTTGCTCTTTTGGCCTTTGACATGGTCTATTTTCCCCCTTTCTACCCTCTACAAGGGTTGTTTGATCTCCAAATTAGCCTTTCAAGTTTTTGCAATGGTTAATTTCAGCTTCTGAGTGTCCTCTACAAGGGCTGTTTGTCCCTTGGAAATTTGCCTTAGTCAATTTTATGTGAATTTAAAATTGTGACACATGGCAGCATCCACTGCTCTTAGAAACAAAGTGAAATGAGGCTCGAAATATGATACTTGGTAGCATCAACTGAGTTCTATCAAGTTTTTGCTCATTGCCCTTTGCAAGGGTTCTAGGCCTTGGTTCACTACCCTTCACAAGGGCTGTTTGATCCTTTGGCTTTGGGGCAACCCCTTGAACCTATCAATTGAACCAACCAATTGAACCAACTTTGGTTCAATAGTTCAATGGTTCATTCCCTTTGACTGCTGTAACCAAGATTCTTTGAAACAAGCCTTGTTGAACCCATTGAACCTTTGAACCAAAGTGGTTCAATGGTTCATCGGTTCATTCGGTTGATTCTTTTTATTTGGCTAAGTCCTTTTCATCTTTTTTAATGAAACGTGTTGAACCATTTGGTTGTTGAACCTATTGAACCATTGAACCTTTGAACCAAAGTGGTTCAATGGTTCAAGTGTTGAAAACTTGTTCTTTTGATTGAACCTGCTTGTAGAAGCCTTTGAACCTGTTGAACCTTGAACCTTGAAGTGGTTGAACTCTTGCTGCTGATGTTGAACCTTTAAACCTATTGAACCTGTTGAACCAAAATGTTTCAAGCTTCAATGGTTCAATGGTTCAACCCTTGCTTAGAAGCTTGCCGATGAACTCTTTTGGTTGAGCCTTGTCATTGAACCAACTTTGAAATTGCCTAAGTGCTGAGAGCTTGCTTCTTTCCTATATAGTCTGTATAAATCAACCTATGAAGTCTATTGAACTTGGCCTATAGAGTCCATAGATTTTCTTCCTGCAGAGTCCATAGATTTAAGCCTATAGAGTCCATAGATTTAATCCTATAGAGTCCTTAGATTTAAGCCTGTAGAGTCCATAGATTTAAGCCTGCAGAGTCTATAGATTTTTTGAGAAGATTGAAAAATGAGGAATTTGAATGCTTAGAACAAATTTTGAGAAGGGAAGAGATTATTTTGGTCTATGTAACCAAAATAGTTCAAATGTTGTACCAAAAATGAGTGATATTTTTGGGGGACAACACTAATGAGGCTTCTCTTATGCAACACAATCAAACTTTGAGGCTATGCAAAATAATTAGGCTCTTCCTACACAACATAAAGAATTTTCACTTGTGTAACAGGGAGAAGTCCCTTTTATGACTCATTCTGAGTTACCAGATCAACAAGGAATGGGTGAAGAGAAAACACAATTGGAGGCCACATTTGTCAACTTTCAAGAAGGAGAAATCCCCATTAGACAAAGTGTAGTCAATCACTTTAGAGGTGAAACGAAGGTGGATAGTCCTATTATAGCCAATACAAGGGATAAAATAAGGGTAGTAAGTGGTGATCTAGAGGTGGGGAGAGAAGATCATCTTCTTAACCACCTCAAAAAACTAAAGAAAAAAATGCAGCCCCTAAAGCTCCACCACTTCAAAAGGGTTAGAATGATAAGGGTCAATTCATACCTCATTTCACATAAGCTTCAAGTATTATTGCTACTCCTAAATTATAGTAAAATTTTGGTGGCCCTCACATCAGAATTGTAGACCAGATGAAGGCTCATGTCACTATACCTATGTGAGACACGTTACTTCTTCTATCACGAAAAGACCTTCAATAAGAGTTGTCAAAGCTCAGCATCTTGAATAAGCAAATAAAAAAATAAAGTATAGTCCTAACCACCACTAATTAGCCTAATGAACCCAAACTAACCAATGAAAATAAACCCCCTCCCTTCTATATTTTAGTCATAATAAGGGATTCCTTAGTACATAATTGTATGATAGATAGTGGGGCAAGTACATCTATCATGCCAAATTCAATAACAGACAAGTTGGGGTTGAAATATGAGCCTAATTCTAAGGGAGTCTTTAAATTAGATGGGTATCCTACCAAGATAGTTTGTGTGCTTCAATACATAAAACTTATCCTAGCTATTTGTCCCAACTACACCATATCCCAAGATGTTGTAGTAGTTGATCTACCTCTTTATTTTACCTTGTGTTTATCTAGAGACTTCACTACTAAAATAGGAGGCTACCTATCCTCTGACTAGTATTATATAGTCTTCAGAACTAGGTATGGGACCAAAGTCACCATTAGGTCTAAGCCTATCTCTAGGTTCCATTTAGATCCCTACATACCTAATCTATCAAACATCAACTACACTATTATTGATGAAGATGAGCACCCTAAAGATCAAGATCTAATTGAACCACTTGAGGGCATATCATACCTACTTATTGATGAGTTGGGGATGGATAACCATGGATAGGACCCTTACAAGAGCATTGAGGAAGTAGGCTTAGGAATATATTGTATACATGAGGAGGAGGTAGTCATACTAGCCCTTACCAATCCATGTCAAGATAATGATGGAGTATGGAGACTATTTTTTGATGGCTCAAGGTGTAAAAATGGAAGTTAAATAGGCATCATGCTTGTTTCTCCATCTAATCAAAGGTAATTTTTTCTATAATATTCCAATTCATCTACACATGTAACATAATATAATATGAAGTCCTCATTCATAGGATGTAATGGGTAGGGAGAAGAGGTATCAAGATGTTGTAAGCTTTGGAAAATAGTGAATTGGTAGTCCATCATGTGAGAGGGAAGAATTTCGTCAAAAATACCTTATTAAAGGCATATAAGCATAATCTTTGTGACCTCCTAGAGTAATTTTAGGACTTTGACATCCCCTTAATCCCAAGAGAGGGAAATCAACATGTAGACAAGCTAGCAGCAATAGGGGCACAATATGATATCCCAAGTGAAGTAAAGAACTTGAAGGATCAATCACAAATTAAGGTAGTTTATAAACCCTCAGTGCCTAATAATGAAGTCATCTAGAAAGTCTTCGATAGTGATAGAAAACTAACATATTTTTAACAAGAAGAATAAAAATTCTACTTAAGTAACCAAGGTAGACTTCAACAACAATATGGTGACCAAATTGTTTAATTGAAAACAAACAAACTTCCTAAGGGATCTGTGACTCTTGAAAACATCTTCAATGAGGATGATCAATCGAGAAGAGATAAGGTTATCATGTCAACCAAGGAAGAGCACTATGAGAAGGTCACCATTTTCAAGGATAGGTTGCTCAAACTAGGCAAGGTGAACACTAGATAAGATAAGATTGATTTCATAGCATTATGCAAAGAGTTTACAAACATCTTTACATGAGAATATAGTGACTTGAAAGGGTTTGACCCTAGTTTAGCTCAGTATAATATAGAATTAGAAGCAAGTGCCAAACTTGTGAGGTAGAAGCAAAGATCAATCAACCCTACTTGAGCTCCTAATAAAGAAAGAGCTAATTAAATGTATTGAATCTAACATTACATTCTCCATCAAACACTCTTCATGGGTGGCTAACCTTGTGCCTATAAGGAAAAAGAATGGGGAGATAAGGTTATGTGTGGAATTTAGAGATATTAACAAGTGTCATTGAGAGACCACTACCCATTTCCATCCATGGATTAAATTCTTAAAAAAAATTATGCTCATAATGTTTTTCTTTGCTTGATGGGTACTCAGGGTATAACCAGGTGTTGATAAAGGAAGAAAACTAACACAAGACTACCTTCACAACAGTATGGAACTTTTGCTTACAATAAGATTCCTTTTGGGCTATCCAATATAAGAGCCACCTTCTAAATGGAAATGGATGTAGCCTTCCAAGGACTCATCAATGAGATGGTGCTCATATACCTTGATGATATTACCATATTCTCAAAGGATGCCAAAGAATAATTGACACACCTAAGGTTGATATTTTATAGGTACATATAGTATGGGGTCTCTTTGGACCCCAAAAGGTGCATGTTTATAGCCCATGAGGATAGACATTTATGCCACATTATATTTAAGGAAGGCCTCTCTATAGACCCTGAGAGGGTGATTACAATCCTAGCTCTATCACTACCCAAACACAAGAAAGGACTAAAAAAATTTCTAGGTAAGATCAAATTCATTAGAATTTTCATCTCTATATTTGTTGAGTTGGTTAGACCCCTAATTTATATGCTCAAGAAACATAAGGAATTCACATGGACTAGGGAAGGAAAGAGAATTTTTGAAGAAATTAATCAGGCTATTGCTTAAACACCCACTCTCCTTAACCTTAATTTCTCAAAATACTTATTTTTATATGCCTTTTCAAATAATGACACCCTATCTGCCATTTTTATGCAACAAAATAGTGAGGGACTTGAGCAGCCCATAGCTTTCTTCAGCCAAGCATTGGAGGGCTATGAAGATAGGTATACTTATGTATAAAAACATGTGTTTCCAGTCATTATAAGCCTTAATAAATTCAATCACATGGTGTCCAACAATAAGATCTATATCATGGTGGCCCACCCTAACATCAAGGACTTCTTTCTTCATCGAGACTTGAGTGAGAAAAGAGTAGGTTGGGTGATTAGTTGCATGGAATAGACATAGAAGTGAAGGTCACCAAGCTAGTGAGGGGTAGAGGACTATGTGAACACTTGGTAAAAACCATGAAGGAAAAAAAAGAGGTGTTTTTAGTAATGCATAGTGATCATCAAGAAGTTTCACCTATACCTCCTTCCACCTAGACTCAAGACATGGTAAGGTTCCTCCAAATAGGAGAATGTTCTATAGGTTTAGATATGACAAGAATAAGGTATTATAGGCTACAATCAATTCTTTATGTTTTTGTCGATGGGATCATATTTAAGAAATATCTTGATGACATGCTTTTAAGGTGTGTGGAGACTAACCAAGTTGACAAGTTATTGAATAAGTTTCATGATGGGCCTGTAGGAGGCCACTTTGTAGTAAGGACTACAACATCAAGGATAATGAGAGCAAGCTAATTTTGGCCAAGCCTATTCAAATACTCTCATGCTTGGATTATGAGATGTTAGAAGTGTGCCATGTTCAATGGGAAATATAAGTAGGCTACCTTTCCCCTCAAGTCCATAAAAAGTATAATAACCATTAATGTAGTGGGTCCTAGATTTTATAGGCATGATACATCCTCCATCTATTTTAGGCCATAAATGGATCGTGACTACTATAAACTAACTCACCATATTGGTGTAAGTAGTATCCCTTAATGAGGCAAATAAAAACTTGATCTTGGAGTTCTACGATATCCTAGTGACCAATTTGAGGTCTCCTCCATAATCATATCAGATAATGCATTAGCTTTCATTGGTGCAAGGGTGAGTGAATGGGATATAAATTATGGAATTTACCTCAATACTTCCTCAAACTACTATCCTCATGGTGATGGAATTATAGATTCCACTAACAAGAACTTAATTGAGATCATAAAGAGGACTATAGAAGATAATCAAAGGATGTGGCATACCAAACTAAGGACAGCCTAATGGGTAGATAGGATCACCCTGAAGAGAGCTATTGGTCATTACCCACACCTTCTTTTCTATTTCAAAGGGGAAAGGTAACCCATATCACTTGAGTTTCCAACTTTTTAACTCACACACCAACTTGAACTAATGGAAAGTGATGCCATGGAAGTGAGGATGAATGAGTTGATAGAGATAGAAGAGATAAGAGATGATGCCATGCACATCATGTGGTCCCATCAAGATATATTTAAGAGGTCATTTGACAAGAGAGATACCTCAAGGACATTCTAAAAAGTTGATATTATGCTTAAATAGGATGAAAACCAAGCTAAACCAGGTGTTGACCAATTTTTGTGCACAAGCAAAATTTTTGGTCCCCTTCTTCCCTTGCTATTCAATGCCAGTCATTTTCAAGTTGTACAAGTTCATGCCATGGTTCTTCGGCTTGGTTCAACACTTTGGTTCAGCCCCTTGGTTCAATCAGCACTTGGTTCATCCATCTTCAAGTTCAAACATCTCAATTCAACATGGTTGAACCACTTAAACCGTTGAACCATTTTTGGTTTAATGGCTCAATTCAATGGCTTGGTTCAATGAGCTTGGTTCAAAGGGAGTGGTTCAATCATTTGGTTCAACTAGGTGGTCCAACGGCTTCAAGTTCATCAGCTTTATTTCACTTGGCATTAGTGCACAATGGTTGAACCACTTGAACTGTTAAACCTTTTTTGGTTCAATGGCTTGGTTCAAGGGTATGCCCAGTTGGCCGAAGGGTAGTCCAATGTTCAATTGCCCTTGTGGAGGGCAGGCACCAAACAAAAGGAAAAAATTGGGTAAGTTTAAAATTTGTTTAAGTTCAAATTTGTTTAAGTCCTGAATTCCTTTGGACTTTTTATCTGAAGGAATTTGGGCCATGCTTCAAAGCAAAGGCAAAGGCCTGGGGGAAATCATCCGTGAACAAAAGTCCATGGGGAAAATGTCTGCTGACAAAAGGTCCACAGGAACCTGAGAAACAATCTAGAGGAGCTTGGTGACCCGACAAAGGACCCTAAAGGGTAGGTGCCCTTGTGGGGGACTCTCGGCCAAGAAAATGGACCTGTAGAGAGGGCTAAGGGGGAAAAGACAAAGTGCCAGGCATAGAGTAAATAGGTTGTCCAAGTGGCGAAGGGAAGCCTCAATTCAAGAAATTACTCCAACAAGTGAAATAGTGGCTACAAATTGCAATTAGAGGACACAAATGGCCAATTGTGCAACCCTTTTTCTTAATTTCATATTTATGAGTAGACAAGCTGCATAGGTGCCTTCAAGAAATAGCCTTAGTTAATGAGAAAACAATGTGGACATGTCACAAAGGGCCTGAAGTCAAAGTCAAGGTTGACACAACATTTATTTCAAGATAGCCTACTCTTCCTAATGAGCGGACGCAAATGGGCCACTTGTAAAAGGGGGTGCCAAAAGGCCTCCCTTTCTTCTCCTATATATTGAGAACTTGTCATTTGAGAAATCATCTTCCACATTTGTAAGGCCTAGCCCTGGCAAAATTTCACCTGAATCAATAAACACATTTTTTACCTCTATCTTGGATAGATATTTCAGTGTATGTCTTGAGTGTTAGTTTGTGTTTAGTCATTGCTTCTTGATGCTTTCACAGGTCCAACACCAGCATATCTATTATCTACAAGGTCCCATTTTTGTAGCTGGTAAGGAGAGTTCTATTTTGAAGTGAAGAAATAGAAGAAATTACTTACAGTGTGTATTTCACAACACCTTTGGTGACTCTATTTTTCTATATTTTCATTAAAACCTCCCTGTTAAGTTCTTTCAGCCTAGTCCTTCTACCAAGTGTGAAGTGTATGTATGTATTTGTCTGATCTTAGTGTGAGGGTGAGAAGTTCAACTTATTTTGGTGTATCACCTCTTTAGAGTAGGTTGTTTTCCTGTAATCTTTCTCCCTTTTCATCCCCCCATTATATATCTATCTATATGTGTATGTGAGAACTTGTTGGAACGAATATGATGCATCCAAGGGAGCTAGCCCTTATCTAGAGACTCTCCCCTCTAGATTCACTAGTCCCATAGGTGAGAGGGGAGTTTCCATAGTTGTGAGGAGAAGGTAGGAGCTTGGTCTCCTGCCATGGGTGCAATCTTCTGTGTCAATAGTTTTGGCATGCCTAGTGGGACCAACTAGGACAAGTTGTGTCCACAAAGTTGAAGAATTTTGGTGTGTTCTTCGACCAACCAGCCTTTGAAGGCTTTTGCATTAAACACCAATGGTGACTTTGAGTTAAATCAACTGGCTAAGCAGTTCTGGTACCATACCATCAAGAAACAACATTTTGGTATGTATAATCCCATCATTCTGAGCCATGGACCCTATTTTATTTGGCCAACATGGCTATGATCATCACCAACCTTATGTTGATCCTTATCAGGTCTAATATGACCAGTCCTAGCCCTATCATGAGCTATATCAGCCTTATGCCCAATCTTCTCATTACGTCACTTCTCCCACTCAACCTAGTCTCTTTGCCAATCAACCCGTTTCCACCTTCAAGTGAGCACTACTGGGATACAAAAAATATGTAATAAATCTTGACACCAAAAGGGGATGTGGCCAAGAAGTTCTTGATCATGTCATCCATCAAGTGAGAAATGCACTGAATCAGGTTAAGAAGGAATGGACTCCCATTGAAGGAGCCAATTGGCACAAGCTTAAAAGTGAGATGCTAGATGTGGGTGGTTTGATTGCATCTTTGGAAGAGAAGCTGAGTATTCATGAGAGGCAGCCTTACCAAGTCTATCAACCTGCATACTCGCTACCCCAAGCATCATATTAGTCATATACAGCCCCTGCTTATAAGCTAGGTTAAGCCTGTCAAAGTCCTTTCCCCAGTTATGTTGAGGAGAATTCTGAAATAAAAAACCTTGTGTTTAAGGCTAATCTTGATAGATAGATCAAATTGGTAAATCCTCAGATGCAACAGTCGATTTTGGTAGCAAGGGAAGTGGAATCCAAACCCTCACTACCCTCTCACATTGTGGCCCCATCACCCCAAAGGGAGGTGCCTAGTTCGAATGTCTTGAGCTGGAATAAAGTGGTAGAGTCATGGAACAAAAATGAGGAGAAAGGCATTGTCCAAGAGTGTGAGGCAAAAAATGAGATCAATCTTTTTCAAGTCCCTCCCACCCTTCCTCAGGAAGCTTCTTGCATTTCATGGCAACCTTCATGTACTCCCCATGTCTATAATGACTCCTATGAGCTCCAAGAGGTACAAAATGAGGATAATATAGCTAAGCAGATTGAGGAATTAGAGGCTAAGATGAGACTTCTTGGAGAGAGAGAGATGGAGTTTTTAGACCTTGTAGAGGAGCTGACACCAAAAGACACCCCTTCCACCAATCCACAAGCTAATTTCAATATTGATGAAATGTTGGTAAAGTAGAGGGATGAAAATTAAGAAATTTTGGCCCAAGGTCTGCCCCCTCCTATTCTAGAGAAAACTCCCTCTTATATGCCAAATCCTTTCTATCAGATGGCACTTGATCTTTCTAGCTCATCTGATGCATCAATCGATCCTACCCTCAATCTCGTTCACCTAGATTTTTAGCACACCTCTTTTCAGATAGCTCTTCCTGTACATGAGTAGACCCTCCCAAATCCTCCCCAACCTCCTCAAGTCTTTCAATATGATCTCCAAATTCCAAGCTGGAAGAAGGAACATCATGAACCAGCTTAGGACCTTGAAGAGGATAAAGTTGCTACCTATTCGCAAGATCAAGATTCCAATCCTAAGATCATGAGTTGAAAGTAAAAAGTGGAATCTTGGGGCAGAAAGGAAGAAGAAGAGGAAGGTTTTTCTTAAAACCTTGAAGAAGATGGGGCTACTCTTGCTCCCAATTATGATTGTGACTTCCGAGAAAGGCTTTTCCAGGAAGATATGGATAGGTGGATTACAAAGTTGGAGTCTAGAGTAGGTCTCCTCAACAAACGTGTGATGGACATTTCAGACCAAATAGCAGATTCTGTGTCTAAATACACTCCATCCATACACCTCTAAGAAAGCTATCAAGCCTTCCCTGATATAGATTATGCTCAGTTTATGACTGACCAGGGAGACTTCATGAGTACAGATGAGGAGGAGATCACCTTAGATGACATGGAGGAGCATGGACAATCTCTTGTTCATGTTTTGAATGATTCATTTGAAGTCATTGAGGCAGGCTGCACTGTTCTTCAAGGAGGCTATGAGCTAGATAAGAGTGGAGAAGGTAGCATTGGGGTTCTAGCAAGTGTGCAAAGAGGCTATAGTTTTTTAGATTTACCACTTCAGGAGGTTAGTGAATCTGAAGATATCTTCTTTGAAATCATCAAGGAAGATGGTTATACCATAGAACCTGAGCATGAGGCAGAAGAGAGAAATCCAATCAAGGGTGTGTATCAAGGGGCTTATGGTGATGAGCCAACAACAATTAATTTCTTGATGGATACACTAGCCTAAAGAACCAATAGGAGGTAAGCTTCCAAGAACAAATAGAGTATGTATATGTTGGAAGTATGTTTGAATCTCCACTTGAGTACAAGCCAAATTAGGTGACAGGCAAGAGGATCAGGTCACCAGCTCTCCTTTTTATTTAGCTACTTGCCTAGCACCATAAGTCTTCTCACCAGGAAGGAGACGTTAGAAGTTTTCCCTTTGATCCAGGAGGGAATCAAAAATACTTGATTAGCTATATATAATAGGTTGCTTTTAGTTGTATTTCCTACTTTCCCTTAAGTGCTTTCTGCACATGTTAGTATTTTTCTTAGCCTTATGTGTTTTCATTTCCTTGGAGGTGAATCTACATGACTGGCTCTAGATTTATCAGAGCTATTGCTGGTTTTTCAAGTTACCATCTGACTATGTGCCCAATGGACTGCAAGGCAACTAGTCTCTAAGCATTGCAGGCATGCTTCCCCTAGGAGTCACCAATTTGTTGACCAATTTTTGTGCACAAGCAAAATTTTTGGTCCCCTTCTTCCCTTGCTATTCAATGCCAGTCATTTTTAGGTTGCACAAGTTCATGCCATGGTTCTTCAGCTTGGTTCAACACTTTGGTTCAGCGCCTTGGTTCAATCGGCACTTGGTTCATCCATCTTCAAGTTCAAACATCTCAATTCAACATGGTTGAACCACTTGAACCGTTGAACCATTTTTGGTTCAATGGCTTGGTTCAACGATCTTGGTTCAAAGGGAGTGGTTCAATCATTTGGTTCAACTAGGTGGTCCAGCAGCTTCAAGTTCATCGACTTTATTTCACATGGCATTGGCATGCAATGGTTGAACCGCTTAAACCATTGAACCTTTTTTGGTTCAATGGCTTGGTTTAAGGGTATGCCCAGTTGGCTGAAGGGTAGTCTAATGTTCAAATGCCCTTACGAAGGGTAGGCACCAAAAAAAGGAAAAAACTAGGTAAGTTCAAAATTTGTTTAAGTTCAAATTTGTTTAAGTCCTGAATTCCTTTAGACTTTTTGTCCTAAGGAATTCCTTCAGACAAAAAGTCCGAAGGAATTTGGGCCATGCTTCAAAGCAAAGGCCAAGGCTCGGGGGAAATCATCTATAGATAAAAGTCTGTGGGGAAAATGTTCATAGACAAAAGGTCCGTGGGAACCCGAGAAACAATCTGGAGGAGCTTCGCAACCCACTGAAGGACCCCAAAGGGTAGGTGCCCTTGCGGGGGACTCTCAACCAAGTAAAGGGACCTGTAGAGAGGGCTAAGGGGGAAAAGACAAAGTGCCAGGCATAGAGTAAATAGGTTATCCAAGTGGCAAAGGGGAGCATCGATTCAGTAAATTACTCCAGTAAGTGAAATAATGGCTGCAAATTGCAATTAGAGGACGTAAATGGCCAACCATGCGACCATTTTTCTTCATTTCATATTTATGAGTAGACAAGCTGTGTAGGTGCCTTCAAGAAGTAGCCTCAGTTAATGAGAAAACAATGCGGCCATGTCACAAAGGGCCTGAAGTCAAAGCCAAGGTCGACACATCATTTATTTTAAGACAACCTACTCTTCCCAATGAGGGGATGCAAATGGGCCACTTGTAAAATGGGGTGCCAAAAGGCCTCCCTTTCTTCTCCTATATATTGAGAACTTGTCATTTGAAAAATCATCTTCCACATTTTTAAGGTGTAGCCTTGGCAAAATTTCACCTGAATCAATAAACACATTTTTTACCTCTATCTTGGATAGATATTTCAGTGTATGTCTTGAGTGTTAGTTTGTGTTTAGTCATTGCTTCTTGATGCTTTCACAAGTCCAACACCATCATATATATTGTCTACAAGGTCCCATTTCTGTAGCTGGTAAGGAGAGTTCTATTTGGAAGTGAAGAAATAGAAGAAATTACTTACAGTGTGTATTTCACAGCACCTTTGGTGATTCTCTATTTTTTTGTATTTTCATTAAAACCTCCCTGTCAAGTTCTTGTAGCCTGGTCCTTCTGTCAAGCGTGAAGTGTATGTATGTATTTGTCTGATCTTAGTGTGAGGGTGAGAAGTTTGAATTATTTTGGTGTATCACCTCTTTAGATTAGTTTGTTTTCCTATAATCTTTCTCCCTTTCCATCCCCCCCATTATATATCTATATATATGTATATATGAGCACTTGTTGGAATGAATATGATGCATCAAATGGAGCTATCCCTTATCTAAAGACTCTCCCCTCCAGCTTCACTAGTCCCATAGGTGAAAGGGGAGTTTCCATAGTTGTGAGGAGAAGGGAGGAGCTCGGTCTCCTGCCATGGGTGCAATCTTCTACGTCAACACCAGGTAAGCACTCAAAGTTTGACACCATATGGATTGGAGCTTACATCATCACTAGCTTCAAGGAGCACAATGCATTCCAATTGTCAATATCGAATGGTGAATAACTCCCCATCCCAGTCAATGGGGTGTTCCTTAAGTATTTTTATTGAGGATCACATATATTATCCTTGCACATAATAGTTTAAGTGTTATTTTATTCTAAGTGTTATTCCACAGTTGCCTTGTTATTTAATTGCTTTGTTCTCTTATTTATTTCTTAGGTGTTTAGGTGTTAGTTTCATTTTCATGTCCTTATGAATAGTAAGGTTGTTGTAGTCCTTGATGGCTTGTAAAGGTGATAGGTCTAATTATCAATCCAAACAAAGAGGTCTCTCAATTGAGTCATGATTTTCATATATTAGATAGCTAGATCTCTTGACTAGTAAGTAGGTTAACCCTTGGGAGTCACTAATGATGTTGATATCTTTCTGCCCCTGGAATTAGAAAGGATCAACTCTTACTCAAAACACATGGATAGTGCCTTAGTCATTTCATGAATGTTATGCTTATCATGATAGTCTAGGATGGGGTCACTTGTATTTAGGTTCCTAAGCAAGGTGTTCATGTAGTGTGCTTATGTCATAAGTGTTGTGGTAGTCACCATTTCACCTTGTTCAAACTTGTGTTAAGGTTTCATCTTGTGTGGCTATGTCTAAGGGCATAAAAAAATCATAATGTTACCTTCATGGTCTAAAACCATATATAATAAGATGACCTATGATGCTACATCCCATGGCCAGTCATTTATGTTCATTTAAGCATGCCAAGAACCTACAAAATGTGGCAAAATCATAAGGATTCGACCTAGTATGAAGATAAAATAGTAACCATGTTTGAAACCTTCATAATATTTTAAGGTTTTTAGCTAATTTTAAGGTAAATATTTCAATGGTTATTAACATTCAGTATCATGTATGTGTTTCCTTCAAAGGGTGTTCAAACCATGATAACAGTGTTGTTATGGCCCCTAGGACATCATCAAGTCATCATCATGGGTAAAAATATCCAAAAGGGTCTCATGGACATTATAATATCATTATAAGGTTATTTTATGTGCAAATAAGGTCTTTTTAGAAGTCAAACACCCTTTATTCACCAAAAAGGCCCCACACACTTGAAAAGGTGACTTTTTAGATTCCCTCCATTTGTACCCTCTGATTTGAAAACATATTTAACCTCTCATTTCTCTCATTTTGGCCTCCAATGGTTTTTTAAGATCTCAAACCTAAAAAAATACAAATAAATAATGTTTTTTAGATGTTCTCAAGACTTTACAAACTTGTATAGTCATAAGAGGTCAAACATCTCATGGGGAATCACTTTTAGGCATCATAGATAAGAATACATGTTCACAAAGCTAATAGAGAGGTAGAAAAGGTAACATAATGTTCATCGATCTCTTAAAAAGCTAAAAAAGGCTACATTCATATGTTGGTACAAATAGGAGAGAGAATATCATGTCCTAAGCTCTTAACCAAAGGAGGGTACTTGAGTAGCCTTCCATTTAATGGCATTAGTTCTCTGATCAATTCCCCCTCCTTTATGAATAATCCTTAAGAGATTGGGGGGTGGTCAAATGCACTATCAAACCCTACAGGGTTAGTTTTGGGATTCTTAAGTGGATTTTTGAGCTTATTTTTAAAGGAGTAAGGTTTCACAAGTCTCTACAAATCCCTATCAGTCTTCTAAAAACATCTCCCATCATACTCATGTTTGTAAAAGTTATAACTAAGTATCACCCTTTATATATGGAGAAGTTGTAGGTTTAGAGCAAGAATAAGAGGGTGACACATCATCCCACATCCATATGGACATTTACAATCTTCATTATCTCTCCATTAGTCTCAAATCCATGCTTTATAAGTGTCATCGAAATTAGTCCCATCGAGCATGCCAAAAACTATTATAGGCTGAAATTGCACCTTTGTAGGAGAGTTTCTTAGGCTCTCTCATTCCCATCTAAAATATTATAGCAACCTCAGGCTATATGTATCTTGTAGTGAGGTTGAACCTCTACAGAAGGCTAGCTTCCTCTTGGTAGATCACCTAAACTAATGTTTCTACTTGGAAAAGAGGTAGAGAGGGGATATAGGGTAACTAAGAGAGCTAAATGGGTGATACACTAAATTTATTGACACTCACATAAGCATGAAATAAACACTAATTCAACATAAGAGAATAATTCCTCACACAACCTCATAAACTAGTTAATTTTCTTAAGTGTTTCATAAACTAGGCTCACCAAACAATACGTGAAACAAAGAGGAATTTAAAAATTCACACCAAGCATCCATTAATGGTGGAAAGAGCTCAAGTTCAGACCTATAAATAACCTAAAAACACCTAAAAATAGGCAATAAAGAAGGATAATGGACATGGAAGAACACTTCTTCACAAGGCCATCATGCACAAGCTTGTTAAGCACAATTTTGAGGCAAGAGATAGGTAAAAATTGATCTGTATTGCTTCAAAAGGTTTTTCTTACAAATTTTGATAATTTTTTTCCTTGTCAATTGAGGATCCCT
This sequence comes from Torreya grandis, assembly GCA_037957365.1. NCBI lineage: Eukaryota > Viridiplantae > Streptophyta > Pinopsida > Cupressales > Taxaceae > Torreya > Torreya grandis. The sequence goes on from JARHVA010002162.1 coordinate 240,528, forward strand.
TTTTAGGATCAAAAGCCTCTATATATAGCAAAAAGGAATGAGAAAAGAGGGGGCTTGTGTGATAAAATGGAGAGAGGGTCATAAATGGTTGCAACCACCACTATGTCCTTACAACTTCCTTAACCATGAGATGAGCCATCCAATATCACTACAAATATCCTCAAACCCCTTGTGCATTCAAGTCTCCCTTAATTGAAACTAAGAGAGCCATGTCATGAGTAGTTGCATGTTCCTACCAAGTGTAAATGATTTGATATTTTGAATTTAAAACATGGTGTACTTTTTTACTTTGCATGTCTGTTGCTCCACCTAGATGCATCTATTCTTAGTTTGACCACTTTACATGTTCTAACTGTGAGATGTAAACCACGTCATCAAAGTTAAAAGGAGAAATCTTGATAAACATTTTTATAAAGACTCGACCAAAGGCAACGACTACTTGTAGGGGCTCAAAATTGACATTTGAGAGCCCATCATTAATTTCTTTAAACTTTTGTTTTTAGTCATTTCTTTGAACTATTTTCTTGTAGACAAATCTTTCAAAAGAATTAACCCTTTTCTTTGGCTTTGAAAAATTTTCCTCAAAAATGAACCTTCGAAAGAATTTATAAAGTGCCCTCTTTTTCACTTGAAATGCCCTTTTTGAAAGGAAAGTACCCTTCAACCTTCTTGAAAATGACCCCTTTTCCTGAGAAGTGCCCTTCAGAGTTTTTGCAATGAACCTTTTGGATTTCTTGAAATGGTATTTCAAAAACTTTGAAAATATCTTTTTTTGAAAGGAAAGTACCTTTCAAAATCTTGGAAATAACCCTTTGAACTTTAAAGAGGACCATTAATGAGTTACCCTTTGAGAAAATTTTCCAGAAGAATTCAACACTTAGCCAAAAAGGTTCCTAAAAGAAAAGAAACACTTAATCCCCATAAAGTCTAAAAGAATGAACAAGTAAAGACTTAGATGAATAAAATATTTTTCACTTAGCTTCTAGTTTGTAGGCTTATCCTTGAACACTACTATTGTTAGATACCCAACCAAAAACTCTACCACTGCCTTTGTTGGGAATTATGGAAGCACACAATTGATTACCAAGCAACTTAATATGCAGAAATTAACCACAATACACAAGTAACTAGAATTCAAAAATAACACAGAATATGAGAGACAATACACAACTTGTATTAAAACTCTTCAGAAGGAAATACAACAAAGAAGATTGCCACAGTTCTTCTTCCTTACACACCTCTAGGGCTCCCACACCTCTAGGGCATAAACAGTAAATCTTCCCTCAAAGCTCTCTCTCTTACAGTCCCAACACATAACTCAAACACAGAGTTGGTGTTCACCTCCAACCAGTTAGTATCCACTACTGCCAATACACCAGTGCTCCATGCACTCCACAAGTGCTCCACGCACTCCAAGTAGATCTCCCCTAAACTGCAACAACTTGCAACTCAAACGATCTTACTTATGGAAGGAACTGCCTTGCCTTCCTCTCTTGCTCTCCAATTAAGTACACACTATACTCCAAATAGATCCTACCTGATCTTTCTCCTTGTTGTGTTGTTACCCTCCCTAATCTTGCACACCTGAAAATCAATCTGGTTCTACACACCTATAAACTTGGATCATGCACACACATACACCTGCAGATTAATGATCTTACTTACCATGTAGATCTCCAAACGTGGCCTTGCACACCTACTGACCAAGATCCTACACACCTAAAGAACCCTTCTGATTCTCTAAAACTAGCACCCACACTTGACACTGCTGTGAAACTAGGAGGAACACCCTTGCTCACTTCACATATAGAAGGAGCTAACTTTGCTCAACTCAAACTAGCACACTTTACAATACAGTCCATGAGTCTCTTAAATAGATCTCATGCAAACAATAATTAGATCCATAGCTTCAAGTCTAAATTTGGCTCTTGACATGCAAAAACTTGGTTCGTTAACTAACTGCCCATAAAACTTGCAGTTCTAAACCGCACAAGTGATCGACGTCGGTCCCTATCTACCTAGAGGTGACCGACGTCGGTCGATCCCTGACTAATGTTGGTTGCTTCTCTTCACTAACCTAACTAATGTCAGTTGATCAGACTGATGCCAGTTGCTCTGTAACTCAGCAACCTCCTCCCCTATTTGCATCAGTGAAGCTTTTAGCTCCACAACTTAACAATCTCCCACTTGGAGATAAACAGCTGTAGTATACATGTACCTGTACCTCATCTAATTTGTTTCTTGGCTTGTATCCCTCTTCAAGATCAATATTGAAGACCAACCACCACACACCCTATGGTTCACCTCCTGTCATCCGAGTAACCTACCACATCCAAACCTACAAACCCATGTAGTGAAGTCCTGACCTTGCATAGCATGAATCCCTACTACTGGTCCCTCTCAAATACATGAGAACCCACTTCCCCAAATTGGCTCCTAACTCTCTGACAGCTCCCACTATTGGGGAAAACTCAGGTCTATACCAGACCTCATGTGATTTTAGACACTGTATTGTCCAGCCCTTGGTGTGATTTAGTTTTGCATCCTGCATATTGAACATCACTAACACCTGATTCACATCAGCTCCCACTAGAGACAAAATCAACCTGTGATCTTCCATGTCTCTCATGCCAAAGAATTTCATTTCTCCAAATTCTTCATGACATGCCACTAAACTAACCTTACCCTTAGCTCAGCAAAACCCTGTATGTATAAACCTGCTAGCTAGCATACCATCCACATACAGTAACAGGATAATGTTGCAATCATCATCCACCTGGTAAGACAAACACAATGGTTACAATGACATTGACTAAAGCCCTACTTTTTCATCCACCTGTCAAACCCTGTACCACTGTCCTGAAACTACCTCAAGACCATATGACTTGGCCTTCCATCTCACGTGTCTGTTCTCTCTATTCTTTAACTAAGGTATCCATTCATCTTGCAGTGATTTCATACCGGCTGGCAACCCTACCAAATCTCCCACTTGGTTCTGCATCATATTCCTGCCATGCTCCCACTGTTTCCTGGATCCTTCCTACTCTGTAGTGAGAAACGAGTATAAAGAAGAGGAACAATGAATTTGAGGCTTACTTACCCCTTTCAGTCCTCCATATGGGCGTTTGAGACTCCTTGACAGCTTGTTGTCTACCCAAAATCTGTTACAGGGACCAACCTCGATCACTACACAGTCTGCATCCGACTGACATTGATTTCCATGCACCTGTCTTGACTACCAACTCTACCGACATCAGTGTCCCTGTTGCTGACATCGGTCCTCCTAACTAACATCGATCTTACCTATTGTCGACGTCGGTCCTTCTGACCAATGTCAGTCTTACCCTGCCTGACATCACCAGCTTCAGTCTGCACATGACCGACATCGGCACCTGTCTATTCAATGTTAGTTCCTCCTGACCGACGCTGGTACCTATGTTTTCCTGTGAGTGAAAACTTTTTACCTGTGAGCTTTCTTTGAATCAAATCCCTATCCAAATTGCTCTGCTCAGAGGTATCCAGCCTTCTCCACTGATCTCTATCTGCCATCTCCTCCAAAACACCAAGGCTTTCTAGTTCTTAAGTCTATCAAAGACATCTGACTTCCTCTTAAGAACATGCATCTCCTTCTTGCTCATGTGACCAAGCCTACAAAGCCACGTCTCCACAACAGAAGAAGAATCAATAATATAAGCAAGTAGATAAAGAGTACCTACTTTCTTACCACCAGCTAATTCAAGTGCATCCACTATGAGAGTTCTTGTGCATCTCTCATCACCCAATTTCCCTAAAGAAATTAGCCTTATCTTCAAGACCAGGACCTGCATGACCTCCTTCAACACCCATGTGTTGGCCACCTACAATTTCAGCTTCACTTCCCCTTTGCCAATTCTTTGGCAAGGCACACCAGCCCCTAAATAAATCTTTCCAAAGTCTCCAAAGACCTTAACATGGAAAAATACTCTATTTTGGACTACATGGAAAGAGGCAAAAAAATCTATAAAACAAGATTCTACTTTATCCAAGGAACATCCCAGAGCATCCTGTGCAACAACACCTGCAGCATCTACTTCTTCAATTCCTTCATGCTGATCTCCCACTAACCAACAATATTTCTTTTCTTGCTCTTTCTTTCCATAGGACCGTAATTGACCATTCATGCTTTTCAATTCCTCCATTCTTAGCTTACTTTCTTCTTCCATTGCTCTACTCCCACTCAATTAGAAACCCCTGAGAGTGACTTGTAATCAAACACAAAACCGCTCCCTGCAACCTTAGCTCTAATACTACTTTGTTAGATACCCAACCAAAAACTCTACCACCACCTTTGTTGGGAATTATGGAAGCACACAATTGATTACCAAGCAACTTAATATGTAAAAATTAACCAGAATACACAAGTAACTAGAATTTAGAAATAACACATAATATGAGAGACAATACACAACTTGCATTAAAACTCTTCAGAAGGAAATACAACAAAGAAGATTGCCACAGTTCTTCTTCCTTACACATCTCTAAGGCTCCCACACCTCTAGGGCATAAATAGTAAATCTTCCCTCAAAGCTCTCTCTCTCTTACGGTCCCAACACACAACTTAAACACAGAGTTGGTGTTGACCTCCAAGCAGTCAATATCCACTACTACCAGTACATCAATGCTCCACACACTCCACAAGTGCTCCACACACTCCAAGTAGATCTCCCCTAAACTGTAACAACCTACAACTCAAATGATCTTACTTATGGAAGGAACTACCTTGCCTTCCTCTCTTGCTCTCCAATTGAGTACACATCGTACTCCAAGTAGATCCTGCCTGATCCTACTCCCTGTTGTGTTGTTGTCTTCCCTGATCTTGCACACCTGCAAATCAATCTGGTTCTGCACACCTACAAACCTAGATCATGCACACACATACACCTATAGATCAATGATCTTACTTACCATGCAGATCTCCAAATGTGGCCTTGCACACCTACTGACCAAGATCCTACACACCTGAAGAACCCTTTTGATTCTCCAAAACTAGCACCCACACTTGGCACTACTGTGGAACTAAGAGGAACACCCTTGCTCACTTCACATACAGAAGGAGCTAACTTTGCTCAACTCAAACTAGCACACTTTACAATACAACCCATGAGTCTCTTAAATATATCTCATGCAAACAATAATTAGACATATAATTACAATAATTAGATCCGCAACTTCAAGTCTAAATTTGGCTCTTGACATGCAAACACTTGGTTCATTAACTAATTGCCCGTAAAACTTGCAGTTATAAACCAAACAGGTGACCGATGTTAGTCCCTATCTACCTAGAGGTGACCGATGTCGGCTGATCCCTGGCTGATGTCAGTTGCTTCTCTTCACTAACCTAACCGACGTCGGCTGATCAGACCAACGCTGGTTGCTCTACAACTCAGCAACCTTCAGTAACCTCCTCCCTTGTTTGCATCAGTGAAGCTTTTAGCTCCATAACCTAACAACTATTAGATTCTTCAAAAACCTTGCTTGGATCCTCTCCAAAGCCTTTGATCCACTGCTTCATTAAACCATGCAAGAGATTTAGTATGTGGGCCAAAAATGGCCAACATTTTTGGTGACTTGTAGGGAAGCATGCCTACTATGCTTGAGAAACCAACTCATTTACCTCATCTAATCCATTAGGCATAGGGTTACTGCTTTCCTTGACAAGGCTGACTCTATTTAGAAACTCCCCTTGAAGCAATATGAACAATAAGAACAAAACAAACACTATGCCCAAGGCACTTAGGGAAGAAAAACACACAACTAAAAAGATGTGCACAAGGCACTTAGGAGAAAACATGAAAAACTATATAAAAAGTACAATATATACAATGGATGTAAACTCTTCTAATAGCAAGGATTTAGATGAATCCCATTGACTGGGATGGGTATTACCTCTCCATCTAGTTGGTCCAGTTGAAAAGCATTATGTTGTTTGCATCCATGGATCAAATAAGTTTGGTATGGTTGCCTAGCTTGGCCTTGTTTGAATCCCACTTGAGGAATAGATCCCCTTCCTTGAATTCCCTTGCTATGGCTCTTTTGTCAAAGGATTTATTGACTTGAGTTTGATGTGCTTCTAGTGTTTTCATTACAAGGTCTCTCATTTCTTCAAGCTCCATGATTTCTACAAGTCTCACATGCATGGGCTCATCTTCCATCAACTCAAGTTGATGGGTTAGTTCTAATGTAGGTAGCTCAAGAGAAATGGGTAAATTGGCCTCCCTTCCATATACTAATACATATGGAGAATTGCCAATGGTAGCTTTAGGAGTCACCATGTCAGCCCATAAGGTTGTCTTTAGTTTAATGTGCCATGTCTTTTGATTCTCTTTCATAGTTCTCTTGATGATTCTTAGAAAATTTTATTTGTGGACTCAGCAAATCCATTTCCTTAAGGATAATAATTGGAAGAGGTGCTGAGGTAGATGCCCATCTTGAGATCCCAATCACTTATTTTTAAACTAAGGAATGTTAATGCATTATTAGAGATGATAGTGGATGGAACACCAAGCCTAGTCACAATGTTGTCATAGAAGTCTAGGACTACACCTTCATTAGCTTCTTTCAATGCAATGGCTTCCACCCACCTGGTGAAGTAGTTGGTTACAATAATTACCCATTTATGTCCTACACTTGATGGATGGTTGATCATTCATATGAAATCTAACCCCCATTGCATGAAGGGTTACTCTACCTGAATTGGGTTGAGAGGAAGGGTTGTTAATCTTTGCTTACCCACAAAGAAAGCACACTTTTGAGACTTTATTACCCATGCATACACATCTTTTAAGAGGTTGGGCTAGTAATAACCAACCCTCATTATCTTTGTTTATATGGTTCTAGGTGCAAAATGACCTCCTACAGGTCCATCATGGAAATGCTCCAAAACCTTGGTCACTTGGTCATTATCTATGCACCTTATGAGCACTCCATTGAGGTCATTTTTGAGTAAAACCCCATCAAACAATGCATAAGGTATGCATTTAAGTCTAAAATACCTTCTTTTTTCCATGTCTATACTTTAAGGGCACTCACCTCTTATCAAGAAACATGTCATATCCTAGAGCCAACTAGTGTGAGGTGGAAGTGCATCTATTTGTGGGTTATCTTATGTTACCAAGATAACCTTTTTATCTTCATGAAGGTCATTGACCATATGCTCACACAAGCCTTTACCTCTTACTAGCTTAGTGACCTTGATCTCCATGTCATACTCCATGACCTTGGTAATCCAACTAGCTCTTTTTTCTTTCAAGTCTTTGTTAAGAAAGAAGTCTTTCACTCTAGGATGAGAAACCATAAGATAGATTTTTATATTAAAGAGCACTGGCCAAAAATTTTTAAGGCTTATTAATATTTTAAGGACTTACTTTTCCATAAAAGTATACCTCACCTCATATCCCTCAAGCTCCTGATTGAAAAATGTTATTGGTTGCTCAAGTCCACCATTCTTTTACATCAGCATAGCTGATATATTATCAATATTGGCAAAAACATACAATATGAAATCCCTTGAGAAATCAAGATTTATGAGTGTGGGTACTTGGGCAATGGCTTGTTTGATAGCCTCAAATGTTGATTTACCTTCATTTGACCAAGTGAATAGTTGGCTCTTCTTCAACATAGTAGTGATGGGCTTGACCAAGTTTGCAAAACTAGGTATAAACCTTCTCACAAAGTTTATTTTCCCAAGGAAAATTTGGAGTCCCTTCTTATGCTTGGGTAAGGATGAGGCCAAGATGGTATTTATTCTATCAGGATAAATAATTAATCCTTATTTTGAGATAATATGACCCAAGAGTTTACCCTCATGGATAGCAAATACACATTTTTTAGAATTCAAAGAGATCCCATACTCTCTGCATCTCTCTCAAAGATTAATCTTGGGTGGTCTATGTGTTCATTGGCATCTTTGGAGAAAACTATGATGTCATCCAAGTAGGCCAGCACTATTTGATTTATTAATTCTTTGAAGGCCATGTTCATTGCTCTTTGAAAAGTGGCCCCAACATTTGATAAGCCAAAAGGCATATTTTGATAAGCATATGTGCCCCATTTAGTGGTGAATGTAGTCTTGCATTGATCTTATTTCTTTACTAATACTTGGTTGTAACATGTGGCCAAACCTTGGCCTCTTTTAGCTTACTTAGAATATCAAATTGGGCTTCCACAGCTACCAACCTATCAGCATGCTAGTTCTAGTTTCTTGTCACAATTTGAATGTTAAAGGATACAAAATATTTAATTAGGTCCCACACTATGTTTTTGTAAGACCTCATCAAAGGATTCTTCATAATGTTCAAGCCCCTAACTTGGTTCACTATAAGATCATTATCTCCATATGCTTGCAATTGCATGATTCCCCTCTTACTGGCCCATTGGAAGCCATGGATTAGGCCTTCATATTTTGTTGCATTGGAGGAACAACTAAAATAGAACCTATAATAAGAGAAATACTTATCATCTGAAGGGGAAACTAGCATTGCCCCTACACCTACTCCATTTCTGCTCCTTGAACCATCAAAGAACAACTTCCACATACCATTGAGGTCCTCTTTAGGTCTAATGAGGGTAGGCATGAGTTGATTTTCCTCATGTAGTAGATAAACACCCATGTCTTTTTATTCAACACCTTCTAAATGGTTATGAAATTTATTATCCCCCCATAGCTCATCCAAGAAAAAGTCTAAAATCTCCTTAGGATAAGTATTCAATTCCTAACCAATTGTAAATTCATCCTCATCAAGGATAGTACAATTGAGGTTTATGTTATCTAGTTGATGAGGTTCAATATGAAATTGTGCCATGGGCTTAGCCTTTATTGATACCTTAGTCCTGTACCTTATTTTTAATGCCATGTAGGACCAATCTACTACTAAATAGCCCCCAGTTTTGGTTATGAATTCTCTATACATGCATAATGTAAAGCAAGGAGTTACATCAAAGATCAATGCATCCTGAACCATCAAAACATTAGGACAATCATGCAGGGTCAAGCTCAATTCCTTAATGATACTATATGGCTTTGTGGAAGAACCATCAAGCTACATAAATCCCTTAGTATGTGGCTCGTATTTGAGGTTTAGCTGATCAGCTATAGACTTTGGCATCACTGAAGTGTTAGCTCCCTTATCTATAAAGCAATTATGCACTAAGGAATCACCAATGATTAATGAAATGTAGAATAGAGGAGGCTTGACTATCTTACTTGATCCTTCTCACATAGGACCTTGGGTTGTATTAGTGAGGACCTCAATTTCTTTGTTTGGTTGTCTACCTATAGTTATTGTAACACCTATCTTGGATAAACCTTATTGAAGGATATCCACCTAATCAGGCATGGAAAGCATGTCCCACATTAGCACACTCACATTGGACTTTTTCATTTGTTTAACACTATTGATTAGTGGACTACCAACCTTCACCTGATCTTTGGGAACCACTATTATTATTTGTTGAATTTGTGAGTTTTATGGATCATAAACTTTTTCTTGATTTTGATTTTTAAGAGGTATCAGGACCTTTGGGGTGATATAAGGCTCATTAGGCTTAGACAATGAAGGAGTAATGATAGTAGGTTCTTTGAATGCCTCTTTATTACTATCCATATTCTTTCTTTTAAACCTTGTATTAACTACCACTTAAATGTATGCTTGGCTAGAATTAGCCCGTTGATTGAGTGCATAGCACTCTTCTTGCTCACTGGTGACCATTGTGGCATCTAGTTGGTTTGGTACCTGATCAGATCCTTGGTCCTGTAGAGGCTATCCTATTTTTGTCATCATGGGGATATCTATGTTTTGATCCATAATAGTTTGATTGTATCCATAAGCAGTATCTTACTACCATTGGTCATTGAATGCCTAGTTAAAACCATTAGTTGGGACAATGGATTGCCTAAAAGATTGATTCCAAGGTATGGTCCCTTTAGCCTCTTGAGACATATTATTTTAAACAAGATCCAAGGAGTTGGAAGAGCCTATAGCATTTGGGTTATAGCTTCTCTACTTATTGTAGCTAAGTTATCCTTGCCCTTGCTCACAATTCTAGTTTTAGAAATTTCTCTTAAAGGATGGTTTATTGCCTTGATAAGATTGTTATTGAGGCTGATATGGAGTTTGATAAGGTTTATTGAATTGATATTGTTGCCTTTTAACATTTACCACATCATTTCCCAAGGATTAGAGCATGCTCTTAAGTTCTAGTTAGTTTTTTTCTATTGGGAATCACTTGATCTGCTAGTGGATGCCTTTTCTTATTTAGTTGAAGGTATATCAACAATTTTTGGAATTGGAATAATAACATCAAGTGGGGTAATAACCATAGGGGGTGGTATGATTTTAGGGAAAAGAGGCATTGGGGGTCTAGGAGAAAGCTTGCCAGCTTGAACTAGGAAATCTTCTACTTTAATAGCCACCTCATAAGCATCTGGTAATATGTTCCCTCCCATGGATTGGATCATTATAGTTATATCTCTATTTAGAGCCTTCAAGTAGCATAGGAATGCAAAGTTAGGAGATGGTCTAACAGAAGCTGGAATTTTGTCCCAAGCTTTTTGGAATCTTATGTTGAAGTCTTGCATGACTTCATGGGGGCTCTCTTGACTGTGGTAAGTTATTTTGTTAGTGACAAATGGTCACTCTTGTCTGCAAATATTTTACACAAGGCCTCTCTTAGCTTATTCCATGATTGAATAGAATTAGGAGCTAAGCCTTTATACCAATCTAAATCTTTTCCCTTAAGGGATATAACTAACAGTCTAATATCTATATTTTCTAGAATGACATTGTGGATATTGCAAAAATTGGCTATGTCATTGATGTTATTAGTAAGGGTTGTGGCTTGGTCTCCTATAAAATATGGGATGATTTTGAGAGTTGATACTAGCATAGGATCATATTGTGGCAGATTCAAAGGACTTTGGCCACTGAATCCTACAAAATCTCTTTGGGGAATCATGGTAACAAAAGGGGCTAAAAAGGGTCTTCTTACGTAGATATACCTTATGACTGTTTAGGAAAATAGTTTCCTACATATGGGTGAGTATGGGAAAACCTTAACCTTCTTACTGAGTTTAAAGTTAATTCAGCAAATTCAAAAGGAATACCTCTAAAAGCTGATCTTGTAGTCACCTTTAGCATGAAAGATAGTTACTGTTCTACCATCATATTTTTTATTATTCTTCGGAGTCACCAGATACTGAAAGTTGAAAGCTATAGCCACTATAAATTTGTTGTCCCCCAAAAATATCAGCTATTTTTGGGACAACATTTGAACTATTTTGGTCTTACAAACCAAAATTGGCTCTTTCATTTCCAAAATTTGTCCTAGACATTCAAATTTATCATTTTCCAAGCTTCTCAAAAAATCTACGGACCCAACAGGAAGAAAAATCTACGAACTATGCAGGAAAAGGAAAATCTATGGAATCTACAGGTAGGTTCATTTTTATTCGTTCAAAGGCTTCTAAAGGTGGTTTCAGTCAAAAGAATTAGTTTTCAACACTTAATCATTTTCTGGGATTGGTTCAGAGCCTCAGTTCAATCAAAAATCTCCATCGGCAAGCATCTGAGTGCAAAAAAGAGACTTGAACCACTGAATCGTTGAACCATTAAACCACTTTGGTTTAAAGGTTCAACGGGTTCAAAATTCAACAAGTTCAACATCTTTGGCAAGAGTTAAATGCTTCATCAAGGTTTAAATTTCAATCATTGCAATTGGTTCATCAGATTACAAACACTTAACCAAATCAAGGCGGCTTGAACCATTGAACCACTTTGGTTCAAAGCTTCAACGGGTTCAAGGTTCAATGGTGGGTTCAACCAAAGGAACGGTTCAATGGCTCAGTTCAACCAAGCAATTTAATGCTTTATTTCACTCAGGTGGTTCATTCCCTTTATTTCAGCATCTTTTGGTTCAACCAAATAGTTCACTTAGTTGGTTCATTATTTTAGTTCATCCTTTGGTTTAATGTCTCAAGGTTCAACAGTAGGTTCAAAGACATTTTCAAAGCTTTGTTTGAACCGTTGAACCAAAACCTAGTTCAATATATTGGTTCAACGAAATGGTTCAACTGTTGGTTCAAAGGCAAGTTCATAATGTTTGGTTCAATGCTTAGTTCATCGGCTTGTTTCATCCAATTAAACTACCGGCTTGAACCATTTTTGGTTCAACCGATTGGTTCAATGTCTTGGTTCAACAGAATGGTTCATCGCTAAAGTTCAAAGGGGTGGTTCAATGTAGAAAGAAACTTCTTGAAGGATAAGTGCCCTTGCAGAGGACACTTAATCAATAAAAGCACCCTTCAGAAGGGTCATTTTTCAAGGAAGCCAAAAGGTAATTCTTTTAGATTTGTTTAAGGCATTTAAAAATTATCTAAGACTTAATTCTTTTAGACTTTTGTCTGAAGGAATTCCTTCAGACAAAAAGTCTGAAAGAATTCTAAGTGGCCACGGGCGCAAAAAATTTGAAGACTAGTCAAAGACTTTGCAGAATAAATTTTTGCAGACTTTTTGTCCACAAGAATTTTCCATGGGACAAATGTCCATGAAAATTACCTGCAGGGGAAAACACCCAAGAATTTTCCTGAAGGATAGTTTGCGGGAGACTCAAATTGAAAGGGCTATCGAAGGACCCCGAAGGGCAGGTGCCTTTGCGGGGGACTCTCAGAGGCCAAAGTAAAGGGCTCTTTCTAACCCATTCAAGGATCATTTCTTAAGGCCTAAAAGGGCAAAGCTGAAAGAGGACCAAGGGGTGGCATGCCCGAAGATGTCAAATTTAAGACAGTGAACTAGCCGTTGAGAACACATCAATGGGCATGTAAACGTCAATTTTAAATCCCATGAAATAGCCATTGATCCTTTGAATTTATAGACCTGAATGCATTCCTAGAATTCAAGACCAAAACCAGCAGAAAGCAAGGAAAGACAGAATAACAAATGAATCCAAGACCTGATTCAACTAACCAGAAAAGGAGGAATGATAAAGACAAGATCAGACCACCAAATGGACATTGAAAGTTGTAATCTTTCAATTACGTGGCTTGTTTATTTACATTAAGAAAATCAAATGGGTAAAATGCCCCTAAGTTCCACCGTGTCTTCTTAACAAATTCCAACACAAAATGATGTATTAGTGTTCCCGAGTCCTTCTTGAAGAGGCTATATAAGGGACTTTCTTTCATTGTAAATGGATCTCTTTTTTGACAATTAGAATGAAACTTTGCCCAAATTGAGAGGCATTACTAAGACTTTGAGCTTAGATTGCTGACCATATTTTGTTATTGGAATAAGAAAGCAAGTGGTTTTTTAGACTTTGTGCTGTAATATCTTTGTTATTGAAGAAATTGTTCTTATGTCTTTTTCTTCAATATATCTTCTATTCCTTTAATTTAATAAGCAAAATTAGTGACAGTAGTCAAGAAGGTGTCCTAAAGAGTCAACTATGGAGAGACTTTATGGCCCCATAATTGCCTTTAGTGTGTTTTCTTTTCATTTCTATGTAAAGGACATTGAGGCGACTTTGTGCCCTCATTATCCTTCGTATCTTACTCTTGATCAATCCAGGTGAAGACTTTGTGTTGCATCTCAATTTGTTGGTTATTAAATCCTTTGCTACATTTTGTTGTTACTGCCAGGAGTATTCTTGTGGTTTTTTGAATAGTACTTCTGAAAGAAGATACTGTCTGTCATTTCCCCTTAGTTTTTCCTTTAATCTGCATGCATCATCTCTGAAGAAAGAGAGATGGATGGTTTGTCCTACCCATGAGTATTATTTTCTATATATATATATATATATATATATATATATATATATATATATATATATATATAGCATACCTACAGGGAACCTCCCCTTGATGAGAGAAGAGATTAGTGTCTTTTTAATGTGGTAAAACTACACATTTGGATGACTAATCTTCCTACTTTGTTTGATCAGACCTATTTTGTTTATCAGTATGCTGATCGACAAAATATTCAACCAAAATTTTTTGGTGACTCCACTGGGGATAATACCCATTATCCATTTATAGCCTATCTATTCACCTCCACACTAATCGAGAAAGAATGCATAGTTTAAAGCCTCAAGCTTCAAACTGAAGCAAAGTCAATTCTTTTCCATTTTTGTTTCACAATCTGGTAGATTCAAGGTATACACGAAGCCAAAGGGCTAAAGGTATCATTGACCCTATGTTTGAGCTAGTACAGTAAAGTGATTTTGATCTATTTCCTTCACCATCTCATCTCCAATGAACTAAGAGCTTCCCTCCTACTAAAGCTAGATCTCCATTACTAGACGAAGTATCTACTTCTGCTATTGATAAAGTTATGCCTATAATTACCCCTTTGAGATTTGTTATCCCTCCTTTTTAGAATCATATAATGGAAATTCAAGGTCCCTAGGGTAATGATTTTTGTCCTCTCAATCTTACTCCTCCTCTACATGAGCTTCCACGTAGTTCTAGGAAGAATTTCCCTAAATTTTATGGTGATGGAAAAGTTCATCCTGATGAACATATTGCTGCATTCAACATAGCTTGTGGAGTAATTAGAGTAGAATTTGAAGAACATCAGAATTTTTGTTAAAACACTACAAGGTGCTACTATAGATTGGTTTTACCATCTACAGGCTCAGTCTATGACTAATTGGAATACTCTTAAAGCTAAGTTTGAAGCCAGATTCAAACCTGTAGAAGATGTACATACACTTCTGGATCAACTTACATAGATGAAGAAAGAGCCTCATGAGCCTATGAGAGACTTCATAGCTACATTTGACAAATTTAGAAACAAAATTCCTATAATTGCCAGACCTACAGCTAAGAATCTCAAATGCTTTTTCATTAATTCTCAGCTACCTAAAGTCAGTTTTCTCTTGAGATGTGCTAGTCAAATAGATCTCGCTATAGCTCAACTTTTGGCCACTAAAGTAGAAGATTATCTCATCTTAGCAAGGAAGATAAGAAGAGATCCAAATAGAAATAGAGCTTCATCATCTTCTGAATTTACATCTTCAAGCACCACAAATCCAATGGTGCAAAAACTAGCAAATGAGTTGCTTGCTCTCAAAAAGCAAATGGCTCAAGGAATGTCTTCTGCTCCTACATACAGATGGACATTCTCAAATCAATCATATCAGGGCAATGTTGCTAAGAACCAAGGGCAACAAAATTTCCTTCCTCCCCCACAAGGGAAACTTGCCCTGGAAGCTCCTCTAACCAATTTAGCAATGGGATACCTTGAAGTAGAATCAAAATTCTCTTTCTAGCTTGAATTGAATCAAGAAAATGATGTTGATATCATTGAAGACAATCAAGAAGAATCAGTTGGTGGCTCCCACATTGGTTTCCTAAACTACTAGGATGAACTTGAAAGCAAAGGAGAAGCTTTAGATGGATCATATGTAGTGTTTACCAGATCTAAAAACCAATCAGTCCAACAAACTGATAAAGAGAAGATAGAGGAACAACCTCAACCAACAATCACAATTGCTAAACGTGGAATTGCTCTGATTTTTCAATCAAAAGATCCGGTCATCACCCAAAAGGTAAATACATCCATTTCACCTTCACCTTTTACTCCCAATTCGCAAACCAGCCCACCTCCCATCCCTCTTGAAACTCAAAATTTAGCTATTTGACATAATTGATCATGTCAAAAAGACAAAAATATAGATGTCTGAATTTGAATACTTGCAGTCCAATCCTGATCAACTGAATAAGCTGGTTCAATATGTTAAAAATCAAACCATCCCTACAGGAAAAAGGCTAAAAAAGTAACTCTTGATTCTCCAAAGAACATGCCTATTCTAAATAATCTGGTCATTACTCCTCCAACTGCTCCTAGAAAAATTGAACCCTTCTATGTTTCCCTGTTAATCAATGGCCACAAACTGAGTAACTGTATAATAGACTCAGGTGCATCTGACAATGTCATGTCTACTAAATTCATTGAGTCTCTTGGTCTCACACTGACCAAAACATTTGGGAGATGTTTTTCTATGGAGAACAATCAAGTACCATTGTTAGGGCAAATCAAAGATGCCCAATTTGCATTCACAGCCTTTCCAGACAAGAGGATTAAGATGATTGTCCTAGTCACTGACGTTTCAATATCTTATGGCATTTTTCTTAGATAAATTTTTTATAAAGACGTAGGAGGCAAACTAAACATGGATCTATCTGAGGCAAGGATCCCTATCCAAGGCGTGATGAAGAGATTACTCCCTAAAAAGGAAGAAAAGTATGTAGTCACTCAGACATCAACCCCTAAAGCTCAAATCTTTTTTGAATCCGTAGGTATGGGTAACTACTTTCTATATACAGATGAAGAAGGGCCCTCCATCTCTAATGAAGGAAAGTTTGAAGAAAAGTCAGTGTTTGACGAAATTTGGACTCTGAAATTTAATGGTAGTTATTCTTCTACTGGTTTGAGAGCTGGGATTGTCTTGATATCTCCTCAAGGAGATATGTTTCCTTCATCCTATAAATTATAATTCAGCAACACTCACAATATAGCTAAATATGAATCTCTATTGTTGGGCATGAAGGCTACTCAAGAAAGAGACATTAAGTTTCTTCATGCCAAAGGGGATGCTGAATTAGTGGTCTGTCAAGTGAGAAATCTATATCAAACCAAGAATGAGAGGTTACGCCACTACCGCAACCTGGTTTGGGATCAAATTGAAATATTTGATGGTTTTAATATTTTTTCCATACCCAAAGAGTCTAATGATAGAGCTGATGCACTTGCTATTTTAATAACTCTTTTAGTTCCTCATTCAGATTTCAAAGAAGACAAGTATACCATTGAGCTGGTCTATAGACCAAGTGTTCTTGAAAATGATGATCATTGGAAAATATTCAATGATGATCATCAAATCATTGCCTTCTTGGAATGAAAAGACAATTTTGAACAGCTATATTTTGAAGGCAGCGAATCTCAGAAGCTTGAATCTATTTTTGAATCTAGTTCAGATATAAATAAAAAATTCCTACAGCTGAAAGGAAACAAAATTCCTAAAGGCCTGGTTTCTCTTGAGAAGTTATTTGACAAGCATGATAGATTCATCAAACAACAAAAAATAGATTCAAGTTTCTCTCAGGGATTTGACCAAGTAAATTTGACCAATAAAGAAAATCCCTAGATGGTCAACATTGGTAAGTGTTACACCCTTGAAGAAAGATTCAAGTTCACCTCTTTGCTCTGTCCATACATTGATGTCTTAGCATATTCTTATGAAGACTTGAAGTCTCTCAGACCTAATGAAATCTGACATCACATTCCTCTCAATGCTGACTCAACGCCCTATAAGCAAAAATCCAGACAATACAATCCAAAAATTGTATGTACTATTATGTCTGAGATACAGAAAATGTTAAATGCTAGAATCATCTTCCCAATCCATCATTCTACATGGATTGTGAACATAGTTCCTGTAAAGAAGAAAAATGGCAAAATTTGCATTTGTGTAGATTTCAAGAATTTGAATCAGTCATCTCTGAAAGACAATTACCCTTTGCCAATCATGGACCAAGTGCTTCAAATAGTAATAGGGTCAGAGATGTTATCAATGCTAGATGGTTTCTCAGGTTATAATCAAGTTGAAGTTGGTGAAGTTGACCAACACAAAACTGCATTCACCACACCTTGGGGTACATTTGCATATAAAAGAATGCCTTTTGGCTTAATAAATGCTAGTGCTACCTTTTAGAGAGCTATGGACATGTTCTTCAAAGATGAGATTGGCAAATTCATAGTGGTATATCTTGATGACTTAACTATCTTTTCAAAGTGTTGACCTCATCATGTACGCCACTTACAACAAGTGCTGGAGCACTGCCACCAGAATGGTATTTCTTTGAATCCTAAGAAGTCTATTTTTAGAGTAACAAAGGGGAACTCCTTGGACACATTGTGTCTGAAGAAGGCATAAAGATTGACTCAGATAGAGTCAAGTCTATTTAAGATTTGAATTTGCCCAAAAATAAAAATGTTGTTCACTTTTTCTTCAAAAAAGTAAATTTCTTACGGAGATTCATCCCTGAATTTGCTGAGAAGACAAGACACATTGTGAACATGATGAAAGGTAAGACCACCTTCAGTTGGAATAAAGAAGGTAAGTCAATGTTTCACGATATCAAGACTGCCATTGCTCACGCCCCTACCTTAGTTTGTCCAGATTACCATAGAGATTTCATTATATACAGCTATGTGTTTGAGCACACTCTTTTAGTGATTCTTATTCAATAGGACAAGGAAGGTATGGAATCCCCCATCTCTTTCATGAGTTGCCCTCTCAAAACCCATGAAATGAAGTATTCAAATATAGAGAAGCATGCTTATGCATTGGTAAAAGTAGTCAAATGTTTTTGCTTCTATATTCTGAATTCACACACTACTACCTTAGTTTTTGACACTACAATCAAGTCTATACTAACTTAGTAGGAGTTTAGCATAAAAAGAGGTAATTAGATTGCAAATATCCAAGAGTTTGATCTGGATATCAAGCCAATAAAGCTGGTCAGGGGTAAAGGCCTATGCCAATTAATGGCTGACAATAAGCCAGAAGATATACAGCGTGAAGAAGCTAAAATAGAAGATACGCCAACAGTCCTTTTTGTCTCCACTACCAATGAATGGTACTCAGGTATCACCTATTTTCTAACTTATGGTGAATGTTCTACTCATTTGTCTTACAAAGAAAAGAGGACTATCAAGTTGAAAGCTGCCAATTTTGTCCTTTGGAATAACAGCCTGTTTAAGAGAAGCATAGATGGAGTATTCCTTTGCTGTGTAGACAAAGAACAACAAACCCAACTTTTGAAATCTTTCCATAATCTGGCCTGTGGAGGACATTTTTCTGCTCCTGTGACTACTCACAAAATTTTACAAGCCAAGTATTACTGGCCAACTCTTTTCCAAGATGCACATAAGTGGGTGAAGAAATGTGAACTTTGCCAGCAATGTGTTGGAAGACCCAAGTTGGTTGCCCTGCCTCTCAAGCTAGTAATCATAGAGAAACCTTTCCAGTAATGGGGACTTGATTTTATTGGGACAATAAACCCATTTTCAAGTGTTGGACATGATTATGTCCTTACAGTAACTGATTATTTCACCAAGTGGGTAGAAGCAATCCTAACTAAGCATGTTACTTCAAAAGTTGTATGCAACTTCCTCAAAGAGAATATCATTTCTAGGTTTGAAGTTCCACTCAAAGTTGTTACTGATAATGTAGCTTGTTTCACCTCTCAAGAGATTATGCAATTTTGTTTTCATTATGGAATTACACTCTCCCATTCTTCTAATTATTTTCCACAAGGGAATGGACAAGCTGAGTCTAGCAATAAGAATTTGGTAACTATTATCAAAAAGCTAGTAGATGATAATCAAAAGACATGGCATAAAGCATTGGTTGATGCTCTATGGGTAGATAGGATCACACCAAAGAGGGCAATTGGTATGTCTCCTTTTCAACTTCTTAACAATATTAATGCTGAGATACCAATCACCTTGGAGTTATCAGCCTTGAAATTGGTGAAGGCCATTGAAGATCAAACATATGAGAGTTCTATTGACAAAAGAATCATGTGTCTAACTCAGTTGGAGGAACAAATAACCATGGTGGTGGATAGAATTACTGCTCATCAAAGTTTGGTAAAGAAACTCTTTGATTAAAAGGCCAAAAATTGTGATTTCCAGATTGGGGATCAAGTCCTATTGTGGGACAAAAGAAGAGAATCAAAGGGGATGCATGGAAAGTTTGACTCCCTTTGGAGAGACCCATTTATAATTCATCAACACATTGGTGAAAATAGCTTTCTATTGAAATAACAAGATGGCACACTCTTTTCTCTAGCCCACAATGGGTAGCATCTGAAACACTTCAACTCTTAAAGTATCAGATCATTGCCTCTGTATATATGTATATTTGTATAGTTTTAATTCTATTTTGTTTTGTTTATTTTATTTTTGATGCCTTTCATTTTTGGGTAGCATGACTCTGAAGCCCAATGGTACACATTAAGACATTTGAAATTTTGGATTCTACTCCTTTCAATTCATTTTGCAATTGACAGAAGTTCTCCAACTAGAGCCAGCTGTTGTCCCCCAAAAATATCAGCTATTTTTGGGACAACATTTGAACTATTTTGGTCTTACAGACCAAAATTGTCTCTTCCATTTCCAAAATTTATCTTAAACATTAAAATTCCTCATTTTCCAAGCTTCTCAAAAAATCTACGGACCCAGCAGGAAGAAAAATCTACAAACTATGCAGGAAAAGGAAAATCTACGGACTCTACAAGCAGGTTCATTTGTATTGGTTCAAAGGCTTCTACAAGTGGTTTTAGTCAAAAGAATTAGTTTTTAACACTTAGTCATTTTTTAGGATTGGTTCAAAGCCTCAGTTCAATTGAAAATCTCCATTGGCAAGCATCTGAGTGCAAAAAAGAGACTTGAACCACTGAACCGTTGAACCATTGAACCACTTTGGTTCAAAGGTTCAACGGGTTCAAGGTTCAACAAGTTCAACATCTTTGGCAAGAGTTAAATGCTTCATCAAGGTTCAAGGTTAAATCATTGTAATTGGTTCATCAGAGTCTAAATACTTAACCAAATCAAGGTAGCTTGAACCGTTGAACCATTGAACCACTTTGGTTCAAAGGTTCAACGGGTTCAAGGTTCAACAGTGGGTTCAACCAAAGGAATGGTTCAATGGCTCAGTTCAACTAAGTGGTTCGATGCTTTATTTCACTCAGGTGGTTCATTCCCTTTATTTCAACATCTTTTGGTTCAACCAAATAGTTCACTCAGTTGGTTCATTCTTTCAGTTCATCCTTTGGTTCAACGTCTCAAGGTTCAACAACAGGTTCAAAGACATTTTCAAAGCTTTGTTTGAACTGTTGAACCAAAACTTGGTTCAACATATTGGTTCAATGAAATGGTTCAACTGTTGGTTCAAAGGCAAGTTCATAATGTTTGGTTCAATGCTTAGTTCATTAGCTTGAACCATTTTTAGTTCAACCAATTGGTTCAATGTCTTGGTTCAATAGAATGGTTCATTGCTAAAGTTCAAAGGGGCAGTAAAATGTAGAAGGAAACTTCTCAAAGGACAAGTGCCCTTGCGGAGGACACTTAATCAATAAAGCACCCTTTGAAAGGGTCATTTTTCAAGGAAGCTAAAAGGTAATTCTTTCAAATTTGTTTAAGGCATTTAAAATTTGTCTAAGACTTAATACTTTTAGACTTTTGTCTGAAGGAATTCCTTTGGACAAAAAGTTCAAAAGAATTCTAAGTGGCCGCGGGTGTGAAAAATTTGAAGACCAGTCAAAGATTTTGCGGAACAAATTTTCACAAAATTTTTATCCACGGGAATTTTCCCCAAACTTTTTGTCTGCCATAATTTTTTGCAGGAAAAATGTTCGCAAAAATTACCCACGGGGGAAAACACCCAGGAATTTTCCCGAAGGATAGTTTGCAGGAGACTCAAATTAAAAGGGCTGCTGAAGGACCCCAAAGGGCAGGTGTCCTTGTGGGGGACTCTCGATGGCCAAAGTAAAGGGCTCTTTTCAACCCATTCAAGGATCATTTTTTAAGGCCTGAAAGGGCAAAGCCAAAAGAGGACCAAGGGGTGACACGCCCAAAGATGTCAAATTCAAGACAGTGAACTAGCCATTGAGAACACATCAATGGGCATGTAAACATCAATTTTAAAGCCCATGAAATAGCTGTTGATCCTTTGAATTTATAGACCTGAATGCATTCCTAGAATTCAAGACCAAAACCAACAAAAATCAAAGAAAGATAGAATAATGAATGAATCCAAGACCCGATTCAATTAACTAGAAAAGGAGGAATGATGAAGACAAGATTAGACTGCCAAATAGACATTGAAAGTTGCAATCTTTCAATTGCATGGCTTGTTTATCTACATTGAGAAAATCAAATGGGTAAAATGCCCCTAAGTTCCACTATGTCTTCTTAACAGATTCCAAAGCAAAATGATGTTTTAACTGTTCCCGAGTCCTTCTTAAAGAGGCTATGTAAGGGACTTTCTTTCATTGTAAATGGATCTATTTTTTGACAATTAGAATAAAACTCTACCCAAATTGTAAGGCATTACTGAGACTTTGAGCTCAGATTGCCGATCATATTTTGTTACTGGAATAAGAAAGCAAGTGGTTTTTCAGACTTTGTGCTGTAATATCTTTGTTATTGAGGAAATTGTTCTTATGTCTTTTTCTTCAATATATCTTCTGTTCCTTTAATTCAACAAGCAAAATTAGTGATTGTAGTCAAGAAGGTGTCCTAAAGAGTCAACTGTGGAGAGACTTTATGCCCCCATAATTTCCTTTAGTGTGTTTTATTTTCATTTCTATGTAAAGGACCTTGAGGTGACTTTGTGCCCTCATTGTCCTTTGTATCTTGCTCTTGAGCAATCCAGGTGAAGACTTTGTGCTACATCTTGATTTGATGGTTATTACATCCTTTGCTACATTTTGTTGTTATTGCCAAGAGTATTCTTATGGTTTGCTGAATAGTACTTTTGAAAGAAGAGGAGTATTGTCTGTCATTTCCCCTGAGTTTTTCTTTTGATCCACATGCATCATCTCTGAAGAAAGAGAGATGGATGGTTTATCCTTGATGAGAGAAGAGATCAATGTCTTTCTGATGTGGTAAAACTACACATTTGGATGACTAATCTTCCTACTTTGGCTGATTAGACCTATTTTGTTTATCAGTATGCTGATCGACAAAATATTCAACCAACAAAATTGATCAAACTAGCATCAAACATGACCAATCTTCCTTGAAAGTAGTCCCATCAAGCATGTCAAAAACTATTGTAGGCTGAAATTGCACCCTTATAAGATATTTTTTTAGGCTCTCTCACTCCCAGCTATAATATTGGAGTAACCTCAGGCTGTGGGTATCATATAGTAAGGTTGAACCTCCACAGAAGGTTAGCATCCTCTTGGTAGATCACCTAAACTAATGTTTCTTCTTGGAAAATATGTAGAGAGGGGGTATAGGGTAAATAAGAGAACTAAATGGGTAATACACCAAATTTATTGACACTCACATAAGCATGAAATAAACACTAATTTATCATAAGATAATTCTTTCTCACACAACCTCACAAACTAGTTAATTTGCATAAGTGTTTCATAAACTAGGCTCACCAAACAATACATGAAGCAAAGAGGAATTTCAAAATTCCAACCAAGCATCCATTAATGGAAAAAAGCACTCAAGTTTAGACCTGAAACTAGCTTAAAAACACCTAAAAGTAGGTAATAAAGAATGACAATGGACATGGAAGAACAATTCTTGACAAGGCCATCATGCACAAGCTTGATAAGCACAATTTTGAGGTAAGATATAGGTAATAATTGATCTTTATTGCTTTAAAAAGTATTTATTACAAAATTTTATATGGTTTTTCCTTGTCAAATGAGGATCCATTTTTAGGCTCAAAATCATCTATATATATGCAAAAAGGAATGAGAGAAGAGGGGGCTTGCATGAGAAAATGGAGAGAGGGGTCATAAATGGTTGTAACCACCACTATGTCCTTACAACTACCTTGACCATGAGATAAGCCATCCAAGATCACCACAAATCTCCTCAAGCCCCTCATTCATTCAAGTCTTCATTAATTGGAGCTGAGAGAGCCATGCTGTGGGTAGTTGCATGTTCTCACCAAGTGTAAATGATTTGATATTTTGCATTTAAAACTTGGCATGATTCTTTACTTTGCATGGCCATTTCTCCACCTAGATATATCTATTCTTAGTTTTACCACTTTACATGTTCTGATTATGAGCTATAGACCACATCATCAAAGTTAAAAGGAGAAATCCTCATCCTTTTCTATTGATTGGCTATCAAAATCACACTAGGATCCTTTTTAAATCTTGGCCTTTTCTTGTTTGTTGATCTCCTTGTTGGATCTTGACAATTATTAAGCTCACAAAAATCTTGATGAACTTTTTTTTTTTTAAAAACTCGACCAAAGGCAACAGCTACTTGTAGGGGCTCAAACTTGACATTTGTGGGCCCATCATTAATTCCTTCAGACTTTTATTTTTGATCATTTATTTGGAATTTTTTCTTGTGGACAAATCTCTCAAAAGAATTAACCCTTTTATTTGGCTTTAAATAATTTTCCTCAAAAATGGAACTTCAAAAGAATTTATAAAGTGCTCCATTTCTCACTTGAAATGCCCTTTCCAAAAGGAAAGTACCCTTCAACCTTCTTGAAAATGACCTCTTTTCCCAAGAAGTGCCCTTCAAAGTTTTTACAGTGAACCTTTTAGCTTTCTTGAAATGGTCTTTCAGAAACCTTGAAAATATCTTTTCTGAAAGGAAAGTACCTTTAAAAATCTTGGAAAGAACCTTTAAACTTTGAAGAGGACCATTAAAGAGTTACCCTTTGGGAAAATTATTTGGAAGAAGTCAAACCTTAGCCAAAAAGGGTCTCAAAATAAAAGAAACACTTAGTCCCTACAAAGTCTGAAAGAATGAATAAGTAAAGACTTAGCTGAATAAAATATTTTGCACTTAGCTTCTATCTTGTAGGATTATCCTTGAACACTATTGTTGGATCCTTAAAAAACATTGTTTGGATCCTCTCTCAAGCCTTTGATCCACTACTTCATCAAACCATGCAATAAATTTAGTATGTGGGCCAAAAATTTCTAATAAGAAGAGGTATCAGAGTCATTTAGTGCAAAAAACTATCCCTTCTCTCCATCATTCTCCTTGATAGCTCTAAACAACCAATCAAGTTCTTATTTGGTTCATATAGAATAGAGATAATGGTGACATGATCTTGTGGGTAGAGGAAGTTCGTATAATGGCCTTCCAATCCTTAGCATTGGTTTCTAGATTAATGGCCCATGCTTTATGAACAAATGTTAAAAACATAGGTAATTAAATTCGTCTTCTATAATTACATAGGGTCAAATTTTAAAGGGTTTTAATGCATTCTTGCCTTCGTGGATGGAATTAATGGTTGCATGTGTCTTCGATGGGTCTTCATGTCCATCCATCTTTTTTTCCATCACTAGTTCACATGTGTGAACTCAAGGGAGTAAGAAAACCTTCATGATGGAGCAGTTGTAGGTTAGAGACAATGGATTCTCAACATTTTAGGGTATATAGTGCATGAAGTAAATGAGGATTGATCTATTTATTGAGTGGTGGATTATTATATATTCATTTAAACTTTCCCTAATCTTGTATCACATAACTAAGTCATCAAAATTAATTCAATTCCTTCAAAGTCATGATTTCAAGGGTGACAGCCATACATAGTGTGATTTCCATTACAAGTGTGTGTAAGGTGTTTCATTGTGATAATTGTAGATAATCATAAGGTTATAATAAAACATGAATTATATTACTTTTATTATCATACTCTATGATATTGGCTTCATGATCCTCACTTCCTCGTACTCATAAACCATTCTCAACCTAGAGAGACATGCTCCTAATTGAGCATCTGCAGGCCTATTTAGGCAAACTAAGCAAGTGAAGTATTGATTTTTTGGGAAAAAAACACTAAGGTATTAAATTTTATAATAATAAAAATGATCATTAATAATCATGGAGGATTTATAGAATAAGATCAATAATATCAAACCACTCAATGATGAGAAACATAGTCAAAATACCTATTGAGCACATAAGACTGTGGCTGTAAATTAAAGAAACACTAATTCTGTGATGAGTCTAGGAGATATGGAGGTGTGGAGAATAATAATGGATAATAATTAATCATGATAAATCCATTCAAATAACACTGAATAACCACTCCGGAAGGAATGCTCAAGGCTGACCATGAAGGAGAATAATCTGAGAAACAGGGTCCATTTTAGGGTGATTTAAAGGTTTATAAAGTGAATTGAGGTTTAAAAATTCATATCAAGGATTATAATCATTGAATATCTATGATAAATTCATTAATAATGAAACCCATTGCTTACACACATTCAAGAACCAAACTACCAACTATAGGCCAGCATGAGAAAACAAGGTACTGAGTGGTGGATGAATTAGAAAAAAGATTTAAAAAGTATAGAAAAATAAAATTACCCTAATAAATATGTTTCATCACTAAAAAAACCTCAAATTTCAAACAAAATTAGGATGTCTACACTCATAATCCAAGTAAATTTACAAGGTCTCCTACAAGCAGGGTAATTAAGAAGATTAGGAGATGATTGAGTTATGCATGGATGAAAGGTGAAGGAGTGATAAAAAATTATATTGCATTATCTTATAATTTTTCACATTATTCATTGAGATGTTTTGGTCTTTTTAAACCAAATTAAGAGCCTTAATAGGCTAATTAGGCCTAGTAGGCCTAAATAGGCAGTCACGGGCCTAAGGATGAAATTGGCAAAAAAATTGAATTATTAGGGGTATTTGAAGGGTTTAAGGATATAGGGAAGTTAATTATGATTTTATAAGTTTTCTCCATGAATTTTAACTCTTAGAATCGAGAGGAAATCCTAATAACCTGACATTTAGGGTCAAACTAGCTTATTGGCTTAGAAACCCTAAGCCTATGTACGAGAGATTTATAAACACTTTGGGGATTTAAAAAAGAAGGTAAAACATAATAATGTATTAGGATAGGTTTAAATGTCTCACATATGTGTTTGAATCCAAACTCATGCATTCTCACACACTACACACTCAATGTTCCTCTTTTGACCCCATAGTTATATGTTTTCTAGTTCGAGAGGTGTCATCCTCACGTGTGAACATCAATGAGTAGGTGCATGGATTTATTATATGAAAGGGGAAGTTGAGGTAGTTTATAACTTTAATTTCTTGGTATCAATTCTGAAATCTAGACCCTTAGGGATATGAACAATTATTAAGAGACTAAGCATGTTTGAACCAGCCTAAATCTTCCATAACAACTCGATAGAAGAGATGATTAGCTAATTGACTTCAAATGGAATTATTTAGACGAAGAAAGATCATGATGGTATTTATAGGTCTCATAAACACCAAAATAATTTACTAGTTCACATGTGTGAGGTATTATTTGTATAGATTAGGCTTAGGAGTGACTGCTATAGGCCTAGAAAAGGTAATTTCATGAGGTTTCCCTTAAATTTGGATTGAGTAAGGCCTAGTGGAGTCTCATGGAATCATAAATGGCATGAATCATGGGATTTTATATAGTAAATAGGTAATGGGTCATGATTAATCATAGAGGTAGCATGAAACTCAAGATGTCAAAATGTCCTTGTAACTGCTCTTTAAGAGATGACCTTGTAACTTCTCATTCAACCATTAGGCCACCTTTTATAAAGGCCACTATGTCACTAAGTCAATGCATGAGGAGGGTTATGATTCCATTTTACTTAATCTCATAAATGTTTTAACCATTTTTGATGAATAATGATCATTAAAGCCTCTCCACTCCATATTTACACCATGCACTCCCTCTCCTTATCTCTCATGTTCTATAAATTGGGTTTATAAAGCCATTGTAATCATCCCTTTATCTGGTATGATAAAGTTCTACCTATTTGTATTTTATATCCTTAATCTAATACAAGGACTAATTCAGCCTTTTCTATATTGGTCTTTAGTGTGTTCATGCTTGTCTGATTTGCATAAGTGGTTAATCTTTTCTCCCTTTGTAGGTCCTTATCTCTCATCTCGATACTAGTGGATTATCTTATGCAGGTTACATGATGTGTGAAGATGTTAATGCTTATGCTAATAGTGAATACTTATTGGTAGTGTCTTGAATCAGACCTCTTAATCATCACCCTCAGGTTGTATGCATTGGACATGACCTCCATGTGGAGCACTGATATGTAGGAGTGTTTTAGAGAGAGTGTGTTAGTAACCAATCTTTGTTTTAACCATAAGTGTTGTTAAATGATCAATTAGAGGAGATATAATATATTGGTGCATTACCTCTTATAGTATAGGGTTTGATTTTATGTCCCTTCTATCCCTTTTCATTGGTAAGATAGGTAGGTTAGGTACTAGTTGAGCTTAGATGATGCATCACGGGAGTTATCCCCAAAACTAGAGACTCACCTCACTCATTAGGCTACCCACACCTATAAGTGATTCCATTGTATCAACTAGATGAGGCAGGTCTAAAACTCTTTTTCCTAAAGGGTACAATCTAGACTGATAATAGTGATTCTAATTCTTTTCTCATGACTTTATAACCCAATGGATAAGCAACTAGTATAAGCTAAATATTTTGGAGTATGCCCTTTATCCTTAAAATCCATCCCTTAGCCAAAACCAACTATTGTACCGAAAAACTTACTTACCCCAACTTTCATCAAAATTTCCCATTTTTCATCCCAATGTGTAGACTTCATCTTTACAATGAATTTAACTATAAACACTCCAACTAAAACCCTATAGTTTCTCACAAGTCATCTTCAAAAATTTCTCCTTGATCAAGAAGTAAGGGTTAATGTAGCATGTTATTCTTATGCCTAATTACCTTTTAAGTCCAAAATCCCTAAAATAAATTAATTTGAGCTTGATAAAGAAAAAGTGCCCAATTCCCTCCAACTCCCTTTATTAAGATCATTTGTTCTTGTCTGCCCCTTTATGGTTATTTTTTATTTTCATTTTAAATAAAAAAATTTTGAAAAAATATTTCATGAAATTAGGATGAAGTGAGAGATTTTGTCATGTTCAGCCTTGGTTAGGATATTTACTCTGCATGTCATATCACTACCATATTTTTAGCTTAGTAGGATATTGTTAGACACATTTATTACCTTTAATTTTTGGTATTCTACACTTTGGGTTGTGTTTTCATTATTTAATGGGCTCTCCTTAGGAGCTTGCATCATTTGATGTATCTCAACTAGAAGAAATCAACTATGGCACCAAAACGAGCACACAAGTTTGTTCCCAGAGTATAACATGAGGTACTGTACCTATTTCTTAAGATTATCTTCCTAATCTTTTTCTTGATTTTATTCTTTTAATGTTGCTTTATAGTGGTTGGAAATTGACGCCCTTATTGGTTATTTGGTGGGTCGAGTCCAAGCCAAATCCATGATTTGAAGATGGGTTCAAACTAGTTGGTCACTTCATGAAATAAATCTAGTAGAAACTCAAAACTTTACTAATGGGTTTTTCTTCTTTAGGTTTAATAACCTAGAACATTATTCCACCATCCACAAGCATGACCCAGTTTATGTACAAAGCTCTCTACTAGTCTTCTATATGTGGACTTGGGACTTTATGATCTCAAATGAAACCAAGCTCAAATTCCCATCTGGATATAACTCCCTGTCTTACCCATGCCTTTATAACCCTCTTGGAAAAAATGGTTAAACCCCTAGGATAGTTTATTTATTTTAATATAGACTGGTGTTGGAGGTACAATCACTAAGAGAGGGGGTGAATCATTAATGCAAGATATTTCAAACTTTAATTGCAATCAGTGATGCAAGATCTACGTGGGAAACCCTCTTGGGTAATAAAACCCACTCTCAATCTTGAAAACACATGGACTACTTGTCCTATAAGATGATCACAAACATGAGACATTTTAATGAATCACCCACTTCACAAGGAGCACCCACCCCTAAGTATGAACAAGTACCCACTTGTTCTAAATGTTGAGCACCCACACAACACCTATGAAATCAATAGCTCTATAACTATGATTACATTCCAATATGATTGGACAAACAATGTACAATATCTCTCTTTCAAACTCTTCACACACAATCAAACTTGCTCATACAAGCAATGCATCCAAACACCTCTTTTAGATCTTTTTACTCTTCTTCGCTCATCCTCATTGTATTTTATACTTTATTTAATCCACTAAACATACTCTCTATGATATCTATCCTTATTATCTATCTTCTACTCTCTCAACATTTGCTCATTCAAGTCTAAAAACCATTGCCTTGGTATCTACTATTCATAAAGTCTTTATGTATATCAACTTCGTGGTTGGCCATAAGACTTGCCTTAATCCTTAAGGAATCTATCATGCTATGACATAGTTCAAATACATTATCACAGGTCAACCATAGTATCTATGGGTCACACTTAAGTAGCTACATCTTTTAATTAGGCCTTAGTAGCCCTTATAGGGTTCATGGAGACCTATTCAATTATTTAGCACTCCATTGAGCAAATTAAGAACATATGATCAATTTAAATTACATGGGTACACTCCATATGATCTCTAAGACATATTCAGGTGATTGCTCCCACCAAAACACTCTTTTATTATAACACAAATTACTCAAACATTATTATGTACACATTAGCACCATGAACGAACAAACAGTCAACTTTGAAGCTCCATGTCTTCACTTGTACAAATTTTTAGACCTTCTAGATAGATTTATTGGATGCACCTTGAAGTCCTCTATAATTTTTTGCTTTTTACTACATCAAGAAATTCATCCTAGATCAAAATTTATAGCTCAAAAAAATAGCACTAGTTTTCCTTCATAGATTTGAATATTTGAATTCCAATGGTCATTGTACATACACTAAACATCAAGCACCTTAACCTCATCTCATGCTTCTTGGAAACTATGGAAAAATACACACCATCAATCTCTTCTGAGTATCTTGATCTTTATCTTTCAATGCTCACCATTGATTTTAGATTAGATCTCCCATGATTGTTCCACTTGGTATATCTATGTGCCTTATACACATTTGACTTTTGACTCAACCCACACCATTTATCTTTGTTAATATGAATGTTTGTAAACCATTGATCTTCTATCAACTCAATGAGATAGTGACACTTGTCACCAGCATGTGCAATCTTATATTATTTGACATTTTGACTAAATACGCACTATTAGATCAAGATCTAGATGATGAATGCTCATTTTTTGAGCAAATAACTAGTGACCTCAAACTTTAATGAAGCTAAATTTGATGGTCTCTGACCCATCACAATTTATAAGAGAAACTTTGAAGGTTTGTAACTGGAGCTAAAAAACACCTCAAGAGTCCAAATTTTTAGGGTACTTTCTTGGAACAATAGACAACATCTCCATGAAATATTTTGACCTTGGTTGTATTTATGAGCCCCTATATTAAATGCATAAACTTATTGGCTCATTCATATGTGCATGACATGTAGTGACATTATAGCTTCTCTTAAGGTAGAATAAGCATGTTTCTCATTCCAAATGATTAAGTGACATACTAGAGCTTCACTAAGACATCTATGGATACCTCATAACTTCTTTTTATCCTAATATACCTACAAATGTGTCATATCTTCTCCAAAATATCAAACACAACTTATTTATCATTAATGTAGTAGTACCACATGCTCTCTTTGACATAAATGATAACCAAACATCAATGACTATGCTAAAAAATCTCCCCCTTTGTCATTGATGGAAAAATAACCTTAGAATGGCTTTTTATTTGAATTGAGATCCTTCATTCTGATCTTTCTCCCCATTTGACATTAATAACAAAGGGTCTCTTCTTCAACATGACAACAAACATTGCTCAAGATTATGTATCCATTCAAATCTTATAGATGCTCAAGATACTTACATACTTTCAAGACTATGAATCAATTACTCCCCCTTTAACATACACCATTCTGAACTTGGACTTCTCTAATATTTGGACTTGACAAACTACTCATAGAGCTTAGAAAGATCCCCCTAACATTATGCACATATTTTCAAATCTCTCAAACTATGTGAGTTATCTCCCCCTAACTCCATGCTCTATCTAAAAAAGATAATCTTCAATAATTCTTATCAACGAACAAGGTCTGCCAACAACACTTCAAACAATATGGATCTCATAGCAATAAAATAATTGCCCTTTAACCTCTACAAGCTATCATAGTTTAGAACCTTTTCAAAAACATTCTCATAGAACCATGACATACACAACTTGTCATATATATAACTCTGAGACCTTCTTCATGATAAAAATAATATGACAACACATTCTCCTTCTAATTAAAATGACCTTTTAATTATTCAGAGACAAGGAGATGACTCCCAAGCTTTGTCTTAGATACCCAAATATGGCCTTTGTCAATGGTTTAATCATAATGTCTACAAGTTGTTCTTTTATAGACACATATTCCAATTTAAAAATTTGATTTCTTACTTGTTCTCTTAATAAATGATATCTAATAGGATTGTGCTTGGTTTTTTAGTGTATAACAAAATTCTTAGAGATACTAATTGCACTAATATTGTCACAATAGATAGGACAAAGTCCATTTTATCTTAGCTTATAATATTTCAAGGTTTATTTCATCTACATGGCTTGAGTGAAACATGAGGAAGTATCTATATACTTAGATTTTTTAGTGGATAGGGATATTTAGGCTTACTTCTTGTTTAACTAAGATACCAATCATTCACCTAAGAATAAAACACCGCCACTGGTACTTTTCCTATCATCCACACAACCAGCCCAATCTACATCAGTGTATGTCTTTAAAGTGAATTCTTTGCTCCTATGATGCCATAACTCATACTCTATGGTTCCCTTAAGATACCTTAAGATTATTTTGACTTATTTTTAGTGAGATTCTCTAGAATCATCTTGAAACCTACCAACAAGTCCTACTACTTACATGATGTCAGCTCTAGAGGTAGTGAAGTACAAAAGACTTCCAATCATGGATATATACAAGGTTTTATCAACCTTTGGTGATTCATCTTTTTTACTCATATAAAAAGTTTTAATCATTGGCTTACACTCCATCATATCAAATTTCCTTTGCATATCATTGATATATTTAGCTTGTGAAATGAATATCCCTACATCTAGTTGATTAATTTGCAATCCTAAAAAGAATGAAATATCCCCCCAATATAGACATTTCAAACTCAGTCTTCATATCATATGCAAACTCTCTACTCATGTTGTCATTTTTAGAACCAAATATTATGTCATCAATATAGACTACTAATAGTAATTGATGAGTGTCATCTGTCTTGATATATAAATTGCTATCAACTATCCCTCTTCTGAATCCTTCGCTCAATAGATACTTTTCTAATCTATCATACCAATGTCTAAGAGCTTATTTAATATCATATAAAGCCTTCTTTAGTTTTTAAACATAGTCTTGATTACTTGTCATTAAAAAAGCTTTACGTGGCTTAATATAAACTTTTTCATCTAAGTTGTCATTCAAAAATGCAGATTTCACATCTATTTGGTAAACTTTGAAACTTTTAAAGCTTGCATATGATAGAAAGATTCTAATTGCTTCTATTTTTCTACAGGATAAAATGTTTCATCAAAGTTTATCCCTTCAAATTGAGCATATCCTTTACACACCAGTCTAGTTACCTCTCCTTTCTCATCCATCTTGTTTCTAAAAACCCACTTAGTTCCTATCACATTTTTGTCTTTGGGCCTAAAAACAAAATCTCATGTTTCATTTTTTACTATTTGATCAAGTTCCTCCTTTATGGAAAATGTCCAATTTTCATCATTGTTAGCTTCTAATAAATTTTTGGGTTCAATCTTGGATAGCAAAGTTGTGTCTTATTGATTCTAATTTATCAACCTTCTCTTGCTAGTCTAAAAACTAGCATTCACATCTCCAATAACTTGGGAAACTAGATGATCCTTCTGTATTCTCCTAGAAGGGGATTTAGTATCATGTCTTACTTCTTCCTCTTCATCATCTGATTGATTTGGTATGCTTTCATTATTTGAAATAACATCCTTAGTAGTGTCAGATGTTTACAGTCTGGGCTTCTAGATGTCACCTACCTCTTCAACTCTCAGATTAGAGATTTAAATGACTTTGTGGAGTATCTTATTGAAACACCTATAAGTATAATTTATGGAGGAATAATCCAAGAAAATTCCATCATCATATCTTAAGTCTAATTTTCTAAGATTTTCTTCATTCCTCTTGATAAAACACTTGCTCCCAAACACTCTAAAGTGTTTGACATTAG
Organism: Torreya grandis; assembly: GCA_037957365.1. Taxonomy (NCBI): domain Eukaryota; kingdom Viridiplantae; phylum Streptophyta; class Pinopsida; order Cupressales; family Taxaceae; genus Torreya; species Torreya grandis. The sequence continues at coordinate 274,519 of JARHVA010002162.1, forward strand.
CTGCCCTATTTTTCCATAGCTCATATGGAGTATTGCCACCATTTTCTCTAACTTGGCATCTATTTAAGATATAAACATAAGTATTTTCAAATTCTTCCCAAAAACCATTTGAAAGTTTGAAATCTTGAAGCATGGTTCTATTCATCTCTTGGACAGTTCTATTTTTCCTCTCAACTACCCCATTTTGTTGAGGTCTCCTAGTAGCAGATTATTATCTTCTAATTCCTTATTCCTCATAAAATTCATCAAACTCATAATACCAAAATTCACCTCCTCTATCTGATTGTACACACTTTATTCTTGATCCATTTTCATTTTCAACAAGAACTTTGAATATTTTAAATTTTCTAAAAGCTTCTATTTTTTCTTTAATAAAAAATATCCAAGTCATTCTAGTGAAGTCATCAATTAATAACATAAATTAGATATTACTTTGAATGCCTTGAGTTCTCATAGGTCTAGAAAGGTCTGTGTTGATCAACTCCAATGGTACTATAATAGACTTCTCCTTAGATTTGTATCTTCTCTTGACTTACTTTCCATGAAGGCATGCCTTGTAGAGAGTATGCAGAATCTTAGTGATTTTAGGCATATGCCTCACTAGTCCCCTTTTGAATTGATCCTTACTAAATTATCAAAGTTCAGATGTCCAAGTCTTCTATGCCAAAGCCATCTTTCCTCTAATTGATTCATGAAGCATTTTTCTTTATTAGATTCATGGAACACATACAAGTTATTTTTTGCCTTGTGAATGTTTGCAACTAATTTGCTAGACTTAAAACTTTTCACTTCACATGCTTTGTCTTGAAAATTCATAATATTTCCTTGTTTGCACATTTGGATAACACTTAAAAGATTGTGTTTCAAACCTTTTACATATAGAACATTTTTAGTTCTATTATGACCATTATCCAAATTTATAGAGCCTTTCTCAACTATGTTAGCAGAGTTATTATCACCAAACCTTACTAAACCTAAATTGTGTTTCTTAAGAGAAATAAACTTACTCTTATCTCCTTTCATATGAATTGAGCATCCATTGTCTATGTACCATTTTTTTTTTCATCCTCTTGAGCATGTAAGGCAATTTTTACAAACATGGACTCTTGTTTTGATTCTTGTTCCTTCTTTCTTTGAATCTTCGTTTTGACTTTCTTGAACCATTTAATGGTGTAAAAAACTCAAAAGTCCTTTTTTTAAAGGTCCTTTTTGCAATACTTGGCTATATGTCCCTGTTGATTGTAGTTATAACATAGAACCTCATTTCTTCTCCTTGGAGAGTAAGTGCAATCCTTATATCTATGACCATATTCATTATAAGTATAATAGTGTCCATTGAAAACATATTTATAGTTATTCATATTAATCATCCCTTTAGTTTGATCATCAATACCCCAAGACATCTCATCCATGGATTTTTTTGTAGAGTTGTATTTATGATTGTCTTTAGATAAAGGCAAATCAATATAAATCATAACTTTACCTTCCAATTGATCCATTCTTTGATTCAAATTTATATCAACCACAACATGCAAATTTTTGGTTGTTGCTTCTATTATTCCTGTTTGTGTCTTCACACTATCAATGCTTGCAAGAAACTCATGGTATATAGAGGAAGTTAGGTTTGAATTTTTACTCCCTTCCATGTTATTTAATATTTTAAGCTTTTCTTTTAGACATTCATTTTCTTCCCTTGAACATTTGATTTCTAATAAAGCACATATTAGTTTAGCTTGAATAAAAATCTTGGCTTCTTTATCTTTCATTGTACCTATGATCACCTTCAATTAGTTAAACATGCAGTGAAGGTCTTCCTCTAATACTAATTATTGGAGGTAAAATCACTAAGATGGGGGTGAATAAGTGATTCAAGATGTTTCAAACTTTAATTGTGAGCTTTTCAAACTCTTAATCAATGGCCACGAGCATTCATAATTCATACAAGGTGTTCATAATAATCAATAAGCAATATGATGCAAGATCACACACATAACACAAGATCTACATGAGAAACCCTCTTAAGGAATAAAACCCACTCTCAAACTTGCAAACACATGGACTACTTATCCTATAAGATGTTCACAAACATGATACCTTTTAGTGAAACACCCACTTCACAAAGAGCACCCACCCCTAAGTATGAACAAACACCCACTTGTTCTAGATGTTGAGAACCCACACAACACATATGAAATCAATAGGTCTAAAACTCTAATTTCATTTCAAACTGATTAGAGAAACAATGTATAACATCTCTCTTTCAAACTCTTCACACACACTCAAACTTGCTCATAAAAGTAATGCATCTAAACACCTCTTTTAGATCTCTCTAGTCTTCTTCACTTAGATTCAATCTATTATGTACTTTAGTCCATCTAATGAGCACACTCTCTCTAATCTCTTTCCTTATTCTCTATCATTTTCTCTCTCAACATTTTCTCATTCAATTCTAGAAGCCATTTCCTTGGTCTCTACTATTTATAGAGTCTTCATGCATATCAACTTCTTGGTCGGCCATAAGACTTGCCTTAACCCTTAAGACATATATCATGCTAAGACATAGCTCAAATACATTTTCATAGGTCAGCCATAGCATCTATGGATCACACTTAAATAGCTATACCTTTTATTTAGGGCTTACTAGCCCTTATAGGTCTCATAAAGAACTATTCACCCATTTAGCACTCCATCAAGAAAATTAAGAACATATAATTAATTTAAATTACATGGTTCCACTCCATATGATTTATAAGACATATTTAGGTGATTTTTCTTGCCAAAACACTCTTCTTCTAAAGGATAAATTGCTCAAACATTATTCTATACATAGTAGCACCATGAACAAATAAATAGTCAACTTTGAAGCTCCATTTATTAACTTGTACAAACATTAAAACCTAATAAATAGATTCAATAGATACACCTTTAAGTCCTCTACAACTTTGCTTTTTACTACATCAAGAAATTCATCTTGGACCAAAAGTTATATCTCAAAAACTAAGCATTGGTTTCTTTCACAAATTTGAATATTTGAATTCCAATGATCACTGTATAGATACTAAACATCGAGCACCTTAACCTCATCTCATGATTCCTGGTAACTATGGATAACTAAACACCATCATTCTCCTCTGAGTAGCTTGATATTTATCTTGAAATGCTCACCATTGATCTTAAATTAGAGCTCCCATAATTATGCCACTTGGTAGCTCTACATACCTTCTGCACATTTGAATTTTGACTCGACTTACACCATCAATCTTGATCAGTATGATTTCCCATGAACTATTGATCTCTTATCAACTCAACAAGATAGTGACACTTGTCACCAGTATGTGCAATCTTATATTCTTTGAAATTTTGACTAAATATGCACTGTTAGATCAAGATACGGTTGATGAACTCTCACCATTAGATCAATTGACTAGTGACCTCAGACTTTAATGAAGTTAAACTTGATGGTCTCTAGCCCATCATAATTTGTAAGTACAACTTTGAAGGTTTATAACTTGAGCTAAAAAACACTTAAAGAGTCTAAATTTGTAGGGTACCTTTTTGGCATAATATAACATCTCTATGAAATCCTTTGACCTCTATTGTCTTTCTAAAACCCTATATTAAATGTACAAACATGTTGGTTTATTCATTTATTTATGATGTGTAGTGATGGTTTGGATTCTCTTAAGCAAGAAGAAGCATGTTTCTCATTCTAAATGATCAAGTGACATACTGGAGATTCACCAAGACATATATGGATGCCTCATAACTTCTTTATCATTACAGACCTAAAAATATGTCATATCTTCTCCAAGATATCAACTAAAACTCCTTTTTCATTAATGCACTAGTACCACATGCTCTCTTTGACACCAATAAAAACCAAACATCAATGACTATGCTCAACAATTGGTTCTTTGTCACCCATCCCCAACATTGGGTTTTCATGGAAGTAAACCTCTCTCAAGACCTCTAGGATACTATTGATATAGTGATAGGTGGAGAATGCTTCACCCAGAGGGTTATTTACATCAACCTTCTTGATACCTAATTCCATTTCCAAGCCTCAGACCACATGATTAAATATTTCCCTCTGATGTCCATCTCAAACCCACCACCCAAAGTGGTTATAGATCACTCCCACCCATAGGTAGGGATAAATGATGGTTGGTATGTGGTGGGGAGGATAAAAAATTCAAATAATCAGAATGTGAAAGCCCCTATAAATGATATTAAGCCCATTAATCCAACTAATACCAGTCCAAAATCCTCAACCCAAACCCTTCCTACTTATTCCCCTATACTAAACCCTTGATCGGTCATAATAAGTATTCCTTGAGATATTAATACCATTCTAAAAATGCCATAGTATTTGCCTGTTAGGTTATTTTTCTTTAAAATGTAAGATTCATAGGCACCCTTAGTTACTGTAGTGGATATAAACTCATGATAACCCCACGATAGGGAAGTGACTCATCATTCATGGATTCCCTCTCCTAGTAGTGAGGAAAATGAGATTGTTTAATGTGAGAAGTAGTTTGCTAAGTTTGTGTTTTTTTAGAAGCAAACATCATACCTATTTTTTGAGAAATAACTATCAATTTGTGGTGTTAGAGGGCCTCAAGGGAAAAAGCATGAACCTTGATATTTCCAATGAATGTGTTCTCATGGAATGTTCATGGATTGACAGACCTAACATGCAAGTTTTTAGTGTGGAATAGTTATCATGTTTTTTTAGATATACATAGATTGTGCTTGAAGGAAGTTTAAATTATTGATTTTACACTATATATGGTAGCTAACATCATCTATCCTAGTGTTACTTATCATATGTCTAGATACAAGGTGGGGCATGTTATCTTAATCACCTTGATTGCTTCACTCTATGCACCTTTTGTGATTGATTAAGGAGTGGACCTATCTAACCATGTTATATGGATGGTTGTTAATTTTTATAGATAGATCCTTGATATTATCATTCTTTATGTCTTTAATGATGTTGTTGAAAGAACAACTCTCTAGATATGGTTGGTATATTCCCTCCCCATGTACCACTATATTTTCTATGTGGATTTTAACATGATTGAATATGTATAAGACAAATAAGGGGTAATTTTAATGTGGTGGTGTGTTGGTGAGAGAGAAACCTAGTTTTATATGCGTAACAAATTGGCCTATTTGACCTAAACCAACATCATAGTAACTTTTCCCCTACAGCTTGGTTCCCTTGGTCTAATTTTTTCTAAGGAGTTGAGTAAGTGTTGAAAGGACTTGATCAAGCCCTCCTCTTAGACCTCAATTTTTTCTCAGTTATCCATAAATTTGATCAATTGATGATGGTTATGAAAGGAATGATGATTGGATATTTATAAGCTATAAAATCTTAGGTGTTAACAATAAAGAACATCACAAAAAAAGAGATTTGTAAAACAAAGGGTTGAAAATTGATATGTAGAACAAAGTAGAAAATATCATACACTACATCCAAACTTCTTATATATTGTTACAAATAAGAAGCCTTGCATAGATAGGCATGTAAAAACAAGGAGCAAAGAATCCTAACCAATGTGGGATAAATCCACAATAAGAAAAAAAAAAAAAAAAAAAAACATAGTAAACATGAGTAACCTACTCTAATACCCCCCTCAAGTGAATTTGGGGGATAAAAATAACCAAAAACAAAGTGGTATATCCACAATATGAGTCTTGACAACAAAGCCTTATCAAGTAATCATGTACAATATATCTATGAATTGGAAAAAGGGAGAAAACCCATAGGAAACAAACCCCCCCTAAAATGATGTAAAATAAGGAATTAAAGACTTCATATGGAATCCACCAATGACAATTGTTGTCAATACTGAAGTTGTCAATACTCCAAGTTGGGATTTTATACCATGAATGGAATGATGATTTGATAGTTTCCAACCATGTACAAACATTAAATAATGAGTAAATCAAATAGACCTAAGCAACATCGGTCATATTACAAGCCCATCTCTCTCTTAGTATCCAATCCCTTTAAGTGTCTACCTCCACTTAAATTTCCCTTAAGGGAATTTTTCATATTTAATTTGTTATTACTATTTTTGGAAAGGCTAACCCATCTCTCTCTTATTTATAGGCACTCTAGTAGTGCATTATGTATGAAGGAGAATAAATATAACAACTTGAAAGGAATGATGACTGGATAGTTCTAATTCATAGAATCTCAAGTGTTGATAACTAAGAACATCATTAAAGGAGAGATATATAAAACAAAGGGTTGCAAATTGATATGCAAAATAAAGTACAAAATGTCATATATTACATCTAAACTTCTATATTATTACAAATGAAAAGTCTTGCATATATATGCAAGTACAAACAAGGAGAAAATAATCCTAACCAATATTCTATAAATACACAATAGGAAAAAGATAAGAAACACCTAGTAAATATGATTAACCTACTCTAAAAGGTTATCATAGATGTCCTTCTCTGCGACCACCAATCCATATAGTTTACTATGGAATGGACTGCTCCTCCTACCAAAGTTTTTAATAACTAATTATACATAAATACCTCTCATCTTAGACATGCACAAACTCTTACTCACATTAAAAATGATTGAAATATTTCCCCCCATTTGATTGGATATCCTAGGTGGGTTTCCTGGTGGGAAGCTACCATGCACTATCACCTTTTTCACCTTTTTGGCAAAGAATTAGCTTTCATCAAAACATGGGCTAATGTTTCCACCATGAGGGATATCACTCACCTTTCCCAAGTCTTAGATCAGACCCCTCAATGAGTCTTTAAAAAATTAGGTGGTCACTCACTAATAAAAAATTAAATTACTAACCTCCATCAATCTCATGGGGCTTAATTATGAGCTCACCTACACTAGTTCAAAATTAGGGATAGAGTTTTAAAAGAAATTTTCAACAAGGTAAGGGCCCACGATTCTTCCACTCAAATAAAAGCTATCAAAGATGATGGAGAGAATTTAAGCAACCTCCCAAGCATCTTTCATGCTTTTCTTAGGCATTATAGACAAGTTTTCTAAGATCAACCTTCTTTGGAATCTCAAAAAGTGGCTCTAAAAACATGCATGGATGTGATCCCATGCAAAATATCTCCCACTCAAGATATTGTTTGTGAGCAACTCCTTTCCATCAAAGATTTGCATTAAGCAACAATGGTTATGGCTCAAGATAAAGATATCAGTGTTGATGGGTTTCCTTGTGAGTTATATGAATCTCTCTAGAAATGTGTCAGCCCTGATTTATATAAATTTTATTTGTAGGCTCTCTCCTAAGGTTCTTTGGGAAAGCTTATCAACAAAGATAACATAAAGTTCATTCCCAAGACCGAGGACCTTGAATCCATTTTTAATTGGCAGCCTATTACTCTTCTAAATGTTTATTATAGGATTATTTCTAAAGCACTAGCCCTCATGATTAAATATTGATTCCCCTAATCATTCAATATAAATAAATTGGGTTTATTTAAAGGCATTACATCTTGGATAACATTCTAGTTGTATGGGAAGGCATAGAATGGGCTCTTACCTCTAAGCAGAAAGTGTTGTTCATAAAATTTGAGTTTGAGAAGGCATATGTTAAAATTGAATGGCCATTTATTTTATCCATGCTTCATGTTATAGGGTTTGGCCCTAGGGTCATTCTCTCTATGATAACACTCTTTTAGTATGATTTTACTTGGATCACTATTAAAGGTCATAATCTAAGAGCTTTGGACTATTTCTCTCTTTATCAGACAGGGGTGCCCTCTAGTTCCTTCTCTCTATGTGCTTGTTGATGATGGGTCTGGTTAATTATTAAAAAATATACTAATAGAGGGCTTATTAGAGGCATATCCATATCTATGGATCCTCAAAATCATCTTGTCAATCCCCACTTGATAGATGATTCTATCTTTACCCTTTAGCAGGATGAACAAGGGGTCCAAAATACTATGGAATACCTTAATGCATTTTTCTCTACTCTAGGGTCTAATATCCAATGGGATAAAAATTAATGTTATAGGTAGAGCTATGAGCCTCTTCCCTCTTAGCTCAGTTCCTATCAATTGAAGTGGATTAATCATGGTGAAATGTTCAAGTTGTTAGGCATTCCTTTTGCTTTTCTAGCCTCTCCCATGGATCTATGGGATTATTTTATCCTTAGAGTTGAGAAAAAAACTATCATATTAAATCACTTAACCTCTTTATCTATCTGGAAAATTTTAGATATGCTCCAAAGTTATCATGGATATTGATGTGTACTACTCCTCATGCTGGGCTCCCTCAAAAGCATCCTACAAAAACATTATAAATTACTTAGGGACTTCATGGTTGCCAACTCTGAAGGCAAGGCTTTCATCAAGTGGCTTGGGATACTTGTTTCCAACCTAGAGATGTTGGAGGCCTTGGCTTTATTGACATAGCTAAATAAGAGGCTTGGAAATTTCTTCTTAGGAATTGCATCACTTTAGGGGAAAAAGGTTTGGAGGAATCTAGGCTTTTAAACTTTGCTTCTCACCCCAACCTCCATTAAGATCACTAGGACATTTACTATCAAAATTATATGGAAAGCTTAGAAGTATATCAATCCTTGGCTGATTCGAAAAGGTAATCAATTTAGGTTTGGCCTATCTATCAAATATCATTCTCTATGGTGGTCCCATGTTATAACTATTAACAAAAATCCCTTAGTAGAAGCTCCTAGGATTAAATCCCTGAGGTTGTATCACTATGGCATTAAAAATTTGAGGGATATTTTTGATAAACATACTAGATCTTGGCTCACTTGGGAGGTCTTCAAGGCTAAGTTCAAGTTAAATTCCTAGGATTTTGAATTAATCTCTAAAATCTAATTTGTTTCATGAAATTAGTCTCACAGAATCTCCTTGGTGGTGGAAGGAATGAAATAGGTCTACTTACACACATTTTCTTTGGTACAAACCATGGTTTGGTTATCAGTGACTCTCCTTGACCACTCCTCCTTGGGAGATGCTTAACAAGCATTGGCATCTTAATATCCCAAATTTTATTTGGACTATAAGATTTATGACTATCTAGGCTGCTATTGTAGAGCCTAAGAACACCATTTTTTCCTAGTGTTTTCTTTATCAAGGCCTCGATGTTGGTGAAATATTTATTTATATGGGGATTACTCCTCCTATATGTTTTGATTGTGATCAAATTGATTCCATCAAACACGTTTTATGGTTGTGTCAGGGCTCAAGATGCCTAAAATTAGATCCACTCATTATTCTAACCTTATAGGCCTAAAACTTTCTCTTATCACCTTATTCTTGGAGATTTTATGGCCTGCCTATAAAATTCAAGCAAATTTGGCATATTTTCTACATTGAAATAATTTTTATTTTATGAAAAGACATAAATGTTACTAATTTTAAAAAAGACATATTGACCAGAGATTTCTCTATTTATAATGGAATATTTGTGTTCTCTAATGTTATTCTTTAAATCCAGGTGTAATTGGAGAAAGTGGAAATAGAGGTTCAATGTGTTTTCTCTCTCCTTGACCACTAGGGTTATGTTCCTTACACTATTAGTAGAGATCCAATAGAGGATCCCCAATAGAAACTAGGAGTGAAGGGGATCTGGTTAAGCTAGGAGCTATGACCACCATATATCTTGGAGTCACTTTGATTCTCCCCGCTCCTCCTCCTAGGTGGGGCTTCTCTCCTAGTGGTTTTAGCGGTCAACCATCACCCAATACTAGTCATATTGGGTTTGCCCCACCCCAAGATAAATTTTCTAGATTAAGTATTGTTACCTCCCCTGATATGATTAGAATGAATAAGAAGATTACAAAAAATAATATGGATGGACCATTCTTGACACCTCCCCTCTCATGGGAGAGGTTGGGGAGATTAACTATGATACTCCTCTGTTGCCTCCTCCATCACAGGCCTAATGGCTTGGTGTTTTATTTCTAAATTTGTCTGATAGGTTGTGACTTTGGGGCATGTTTTTATAACATCCAAATTTTATCATACTTCATATTATATTTTTTAATTACTATGATACAAGTTTCAATTAAAAAATTTGTCTACATTCCATTTCAAAACTTTCAATCTTGTCATGCATCGAAGGAAGTAACACTTATTCTTGAAGTATATGAATAGCCTATGAAAATGAGTTGAAGCTATAGAAGTTAATAAGACAATTTTAAATATATAATTTCACATCTAAGAGGGATGGAGAGAATTTGTTTCAAAAGTCTTGAAGAATGTGAAAGATGCAAAAATGCCAAGGGTAAAGCAGAATGAAAGTTGTTCTTTTATTTGAAATGAATGTTTTATGTTTTAATGGAGGTTCCAAAAATAAAAAATAATAAGTGAGGGAGTTTTATAATATCAAGTATAATAATAATATATACAATGAGTGTTATGTTGTGGAGCTAAAAGCTTCACCAGGATGCAAACAGGAGAAGTTAAGGACGATCCAGAGTTGCAGGGAGTTGCTGATTCAGTTGTAGGAAAAATGGCATCGGTCTGATCAGCCGACGTCGGTCAGATAGCAAGAGGAAGCAACCGGCGTCAGTTACCATTCGGCCGACATCGGTCATGGAGGCGCTGACGTCGGCAGCCTGTGTGAGAATAGGCAGTTCGCATGGCGAATCTCAGAGAGTCTATTTTTGGACTGCTAGTTTGCATGTTGAAGGCTAGTCGTAGTCTTGAGTTGTGAGTCTAATTATTGTAATTAGGTTAGTCTAATTATTGTAAGCATGAGATCTATATATGGACTCATGGGCTGTATTGTAAGTGAGTGCTAGAAAGCCATAGAGCTTTTAGAGAGAGCTAGTGTAGCTCCTCCTAGTTCCAAAGGGGTGCTGAGAGTGTTTGATCAGGGAGAGTTGCAAGGTCTGCAAGGTCAAGGAGCTGATCCACCGGGGTACTGGTTGAAGAAGGGTTCTTCAGGGGTGTAGAGAGATCTACAATTGTGAGTATGGTCTATTGAATTGCAGGTTGAAGGTTCATGGGAGATCTACTTGGAGCATGGTTGTGTGCTTGGTGAACTGGCAGCGTTGTTATTGACTGGTTGGAGAGGTGAACATCAATTCTATATTGGAATTGATTGTTGGGACCAAGAGAGAGAGGGAAGAAGGTCTTGAGGAGTGGCGAACCTTTGAGGTGGAGGAAGAAGTGGCATCTTCCTTATTGTATTTTCTTCCATGTATACAATACAATTGTGTATTGTCTCTTATTTCCTATGTTGTTTCATATTTCTAGTTACTTTATACTTCTGGTTAAATTTTGTGTTTAGTTGCTAATACGAGAAGTAATCATATGTGCTCTAATTGTGGTGGAGCAAGATCCTGACAAGTTGGTATCAGAGCATGTTTGTTGTTCTAGGTGCCCGACAAGTGGTATCAGAGCTTTTGGTTGGGTTGACTAACAGGTGGTTTCAGATCTGGTAGTGTTTTTTATTACAGGTCACTCACAGGGGTTTCAGATTGAGTGGGAGTATAGCAATGGCAGAAGAAAGTAAGCTATGAATGGAGAAACTGAATAACATGAATGGTCTGATTGATGGAAAGAAAGAGTAGGTTAAAAGAGATCATTGGTTGGTAGCAGATCAACTTGTGGAAGCATATGTTGCAGGTAATATTGCACAGGATGTTCTGGATAAAGTGGAATCTTTGTTTACAGATTCTTTTGCCTCTTTCCATACAGCCCAAAATAGAGCATCTTTTCATGGGTATGTCTTTGGAGACTTTGGAGAGATTTATTTAGGGGTTGGAGAGCCTTGTCAGATTATAGACGAAGGGGAAGTGAAGCTGAAATTGCAGGCGAATGACTCACAGTGGTTGGAGGAAGTCATGCAGGTACCAGTCTTGGAGATTAGTCTAATTTCTTCAGGAAATTTGGGTGATGAGAGATGCACTGTAACTCTCACAGCGGATATACTTGAATTAGATGGTGGTAAGAAATTAGGTATCCTTTATCTATCTATTTATATTGCTGATTCACCTTCTGTTGCAGAGATGTGGCTTCATGGGCTTGGTCACATATGTAGGAGGAGAATGCAGGTTTTGAAGCGGAGGTCAGATGTTTTTGACAAGCTAAAGAACTGGAAAGCCTTGGTGTTCATGGAGGAGATGACAGATAGAGATCAGGTGAGGAGACTGAATTATTCTGAGCAGAGCAGGGTTGATTTGATTAGGACTTTGATCCATGGAGAGCTCACGGATAAAATGTTATCACTCATAGATGAACACAGGTACCGGCATCAGTTATACATTAACCAACGTCGGCAACAAGAAGACCAATGTCGGTCATGATGAAACCGACGTTGGTAGGAAGGACACCGGCATCGGCCAAGGAAATGATGTCGGCAGTCAGGTTCAGTACAGGGAGCTGACATCGGTCGAAAATAGACTGGGAGATGGCCGAGATCGGTCACTGGTACGGATAGTGGGACAACAAGTCTCAAATGCTCATGTTGAGGTCAGTAATGGTAAGTGAACCTCATATTCATTATTCACCTTCTTTATATTGCTTATTGATGGTCAAGAACTAGGAAGATGGAAGAAGCAATGCAGGTAGAGTCCAGATACAGTGGGAGCTTGGCATGGATGAGGAGTGTGAGTCCTTGGAGAAGAACCAAACAGGATTTGTTGGTAAAGTTATCGGCTGGAATTAAACACTGAGAGATGGAATGGATTCCCGATATAAAGAAGAGAGTGGATGGATACAAGAGACAAAAGGCCAAGGCATATGGTCTTGAGGAAGCTGCAGGACAGTGGTACAGGTATTGACAGGTGGATGACTAAGCATGGCTTCAGTCAATGTCAGTGTAACTATTGTGGTTTTGTCTTACTAGGTAGATGATGGTTGCAACATCATCTTGTTACTATATGTGGGTGATTTACTAGTAGGTTTGTACATACAGGGATTTGCTGAGCTAAGGGTAAGGTTAGTTTAGAGGCGTGTCATGAAGAATTTGGAGTAGCAAAATTCTTTGGCATATGAGACATGGAGATTTGATCTCCAGTGGGAGCTGATGTGAAGACGGTGTTGGCGGGGTTCATGATGTAGGATGTAGAATCTAAAAGCACACCAAGGGCTGGACAGTTTAAGCTTAGCTTGAAACAGGGTTCGAAATCACATGAGGTCTAGTGTAGACCTAAGTTGTTTTCCCAAGCAGTGGGGGTTGTCAGAAAGTATGGAGCCAATTCGGGGAAGGAGTACTAGAGGGCAGTTCAGTGGGACTTGCAGTAGGGTTTCTTGTTATGCAGGGTCAAGTTCTTTACTACATGGATATGTAGGTTTGGATGTGGCAGGTTACTTGAATGACAGGTATAGCATCACAGGTTGTATGGTGGTTGGTCTTCAGGATTGATCTTGAAGAGGAATACAAGCCAGGGAATAATTTAGATGGTGTACAAGTACAGGTACAAGTGCAGCTATTTATCTCCAAGTGGGATATTGTTATGTTGTGGAGCTAAAAGCTTCACCAGGATGTAAATAGGAGAAGTTAAGGAGGATCCAGAGTTGTGGGGAGTTGTTGATTTAGTTGCAGGAAAAATGGCGTCAGTCTGATCAACTGACGTCGGTCAGATAGCAAGAGGAAGCAATCGGTGTCGATTACCAGTCGGCCGACATCGGTCATGGAGGCACCGATGTCGGCAGCCTGTGTGAGAACAGGCAGTTCGCATGGCGAATCTGGGAGAGTCTATTTTTGGACTGCTAGTTTGCATGTTGAAGGCTAGTCGTAGTCTTGAGTTGTGAGTCTAATTATTGTAATTAGGTTAGTCTAATTATTGTAAGCATGAGATCTATATATGGACTCATGGGCTGTATTGTAATTGAGTGCTAGAAAGCCATAGAGCTTTTAGAGAGAGCTAGTGTAGTTCTTCCTAGTTCTAAAGGGGTGCTGAGAGTGTTTGATCAGGGAGAGTTGCAAGGTCTGCAAGGTCAAGGAGCTGATCCACCGGGGTATTGGTTGAAGAAGGGTTCTTCAGGGGTGTAGAGAGATCTACAATTGTGAGTATGGTCTATTGAATTGCAGGTTGAAGGTTCATGGGAGATCTACTTGGAGCACGGTTGTGTGCTTGGTGAACTGGTAGCGTTGTTACTGACTGGTTGGAGAGGTGAACATCAATTCTATATTGGAATTGATTGTTGGGACCAAGAGAGAGAGGGAAGAAGGTCTTGAGGAGTGGCGAACCTTTGAGGTGGAGGAAGAAGTGGCATCTTCCTTATTGTATTTTCTTCCATGTATATAATACAATTGTGTATTGTCTCTTATTTCCTATGTTGTTTCATATTTCTAGTTACTTTATACTTCTGGTTAAATTTTGCGTTTAGTTGCTAATACGAGAAGTAATCATATGTGCTCTAATTGTGGTGGAGCAAGATCTTGACAAGTTGGTATTAGAGCATGTTTGTTGTTCTAGGTGCTTGACAATGAGATGTATTTCAAAATTGGCAAGATTGAAGCGAGATTCACGAGAAGTGGTGGTGAGTAAAGGCTCGAGCAAAAAAACTTCAACAAAGTGTAAAAATTTGAATTTCATTTTTGGTGGTGGTGGTGTATTATTAGCATTGTACCATATATTTCTTGATTAATATATAAGCACTCTTCAATTAAAAAAAAACCTAAAATGAAGTCAGGATTGATCGAAAAAACTAAAATGTGGGAGTCCCAACCAATTCTAAGTGCATGTGCACTAAGTGAGTCCACTTAATTCAATTATGAATTAATTAAATATTAAAAAATTTAAGTATGAAAAATTTAAAAGTTACACAAACTCAAGTGAAGTATAGTTCGGTTGAGGTTGAGTTAAAAGTATTTACCCACTTAACTATAAGTTTCACTTTTTAATTTGCTTGATTTTTTTCCACCAATAAAATGGTTAGAATAATATATAACAAAAAACATATAATTTTTTTCTAAAGTTTGAAATATAAATAAAAGCGTATTCCTAGGGGTGTTATCATATCATATTCCCTCTATTTATTACAAATTTAAATATACCTGATACATAGTTAAAATTCCTTGGTGAGTACAATAAAATGATAACTAATAAATAAGATAATATAGTGCCTCAGCTACAAATTATAGGGATAGTTCAAAGGGTAACCTATCACACTTTCTCAATTCCATTTCAAACAAGCCCTCAAATGGATCTTTACACAAGAGCTCTTAAGCATTGTCCCATAACAAGCAAATTGATTTTGTAATTCAGGGAATTCCCTGAAAGTTTAAGGATGCCTTTATTATGGGATGTGAATATAACCCAACTCCCTAATCCCAAAATATCATTCTTGGTAAATAGGGCATCTAGTTGATTTTGATTGTCACCATCATCAATAATGATGAGAAACTTCAAATATGTGTTGTGAGTTAAGCAATCCAACTGATCTTATAGAATCTATTTTCCATCATTTATATTGTTTATTTTAACTTCATCATCGATTAAATATTTTAAGATCTAACTCTATAATGTTTGCAATCCATTTTATTTGTATGCATTTATTACATTGAACAAGAAACTCAGTCTGTCAAAATATCCTATTTGTTGATAATAGAACTCTTCGACTAAAGTTGTTTTACTTGACCCAACAATTCTAATAATGCCTATAGTTGGAGCATTCTCATTCTATTTTATGGACTTAGAGAGGAAGTACATGAAATCCTTGACTACATCATCAAGTGCATCCATAAGTTCTTTTGTGCCTTTGTAAAATGATCCATCACATGATTGAGAATAGTGTTCACAAGATTTCATTAGTCGATGATGTTTCAATTTAAAACAAAACTCATTTCTTTAGATCATGGATATCTAATGATGAATAAGGACTATAAATTTTTACCCATTAATTTTTTTTGAATCTAATTCCAATATTTTATCCAAAAAAACATTCAATCCTTTATCATGAAACAAATAATAGATTGTGTTGGTAAGAATATTTTTAATATCAGGTCCATGATGATTGATAAAAATGTGGTAAGGCATGATGGATGCATCAAGCCTTACGTGGTCATGCATTATCTTGATGTCTAAGGAAATCAAACACTATAATTATACCCTTCATAATTATTATTAGACAACCCATACATAAGCTAGTCCCTATTGATGTGATTTGATATTTTGTAATTTATTTCATACATGGATAAAGAAATGGGGTCGATTTACTAGTTGAACTATGCCCATCAGAATGGCTTTGACTAGGCATCATAATGCCATAGATCGTTCAACTATGTGGCAGTCAAGATCAATATAGTACTACATCATTTCAACATGGCTAATAATTAAATTAGGGAAACATTAAATCTATGTCCTACACTACGGTGTAGATTGATTCCAAATAATTTGGAATGAGTCTCAACTATTTATACCACATCTCTTTAAATTTGAATAGATATCGATAAAACAAAATATATTTAATATATAATAAAATTTATCATAACTCAAAATGAAATATAAATTAGTTTATGAAAAATAGGCTTATTAAATGTTATGAAGTGTTTCATTTTTTTTTATTTTACTGTATGATGTATTTACCTCTTCACTGAAGAATCTATCAATGTATGTTTTGACCAGAGTTATTTGGTCTCTTCAATAATATAGTTGTCATGGGATTTTAAAAGTGCATTTACTTCACCAAGCTTGTAATTTTACCCCTCATCTATCTTTAATTTAAAATTTTATATTATTTGTTAAGTATATCACAAAATCTACTTATAAAAATTTCTTAACATAAGTACATACTTTAAATTTGAACTTAAAATCAAATCAGTAGTGGGTTTTCTCTATTCTATTTTTTTTGGTAGTGACAAGAAAATGCATTCCCATTATATAAATCTTGTGTGGTTGTATATTAGATCAAATTAATGTCACCTTAATAAGCTCACAAATTTTATGTAGTTCTACAAAGAACCAATGCCACTTATTGTTTAAATATTCTTTTCATATAGTCTTAAACATAAAAGACAAATTACAAGCCAATGTTATTGCTCATTGATCATCCACCTCAGTAGTCAAGAACATTGACTCATGAAACCATCTATACACAAAAGACTCGACCAAGACTATGTCGACAAATGGAAATCCTAAATTAACCACCAAAAAACTAACCTTACAAAGTGAGACATTCTTAAAGCTATTGAGAACCTTTTTCTTCTTTGCCCACAATACTTGTGTTTGGTGGATAATTTAATTTAATGGTGGTATTAAGGTCAAAGTCAAAATATTGTTTTTGTATTATGTGGGATTCATCTAAGGCATCAACAAGTATTATTTATGCTTGTAAAAATTATGAAGTAGGGCCTCACCTTTCACCATCAATATTTAACTGGCAAGCTATCTGTTTTCACTTCCTTAGCCTTCTTTTATTACAAATTAAATATTTTTTGATAAACTCAATCAATAACTTTAATAAAATGTAAAACATTTGGTTATTATTATTATTATTATTTTTATTTTGCTTTTAGTCCTCTCATGTATTTAATTAGTAAATGGTAATCTTTATCCATAATTATTATTAATACTAAGGGTATAGATAATCTTCTTGCTAATCCAACATGGGAGATCATGGATAATTATGAACCATATGAATTATGAAATCATTTTGAGAATGAACTATATATTGTTGATGCTAGTAAAAAAATACAACAAAAATGATAATCAAATTCAAATTGAAATTACAACACAATATTGAATTGGTATTTTCAATTTATAAATTATTAAAGTGTATACAATAAAATCACATGTAAACTCATGCACAAATCATTTTTAATACAAAGCCAGGGACCAACAGCTACGCTTTTTCAATTTCTTGTTTTAAATAAACACAATTCATGTTACATTGATATAAAGTCAAAGACTGTACTAACACTATAACCCTAAATCTCTCATTAATGTTAATACTTTAACTTCAATAACACAAACACCAAATGTAGTATAATATTCAACACAAAGTTAGGAACTTACTTCTACATGGCCCTTAGTTTAGAGGAAAATATTAGTATAAAAGATAAAAAATCAATATTAAAGGGGTTATAATTTTCGCTCAATTCACAATTTTTTAATACAAAAGCAGGAACTAATCTCTACGCTTCTTCAATCTCTTGTTCGAAATAGACACAAATCATGTTACATTGATACAATGGTAAAGACTGTGATAACACTATATCCCTAAAATCTCTCATTAATGCTAATACTTTAACTTCAATAGCATAAACACTAAATGTAGTGTGTTATTCAACATAAAGACAAGAACTTGCCACTACACAACCTCTGTTTTAGAGGTAAATGTTAGTATAAAAGATAAAAAATCAATAGTAAAGGGGTTCTTATTTTCTCTCAATTCGAGGAGAGGGCTTGCTACAACTTTGTGTACATATGTTCCTTTTCAACAAATATTAAGTATTTTTAACAAATATGTGTTGAGCATTGAAATTTATAGGTTTTAATATTCTTTATTAATGTAATGTGTTTTGTTGTCCAAAGATGAAAGAATATATAAAGATTCTCTACAAATCCTTTATTTTTTTAAAATTTTGTTGAAAGTTTTGAGTGTAAAATTTATGCCAAACACACCTGATAAAATTTTGAATAAGATGAAATTATTGGTGTCATATTTTTTTCCACATCAGTATTGGGTACCCTTATTATATTTTGGCTATGCATGTCATTATTGTCATTTCTTACCAGCTTTTATTCACTCTACAATTCTTGCTGGCCCCTATAGGATAGTAACATTTATTAGAATTTAGGAGCCTCACCTTAGGGTAATATTAGGGTATTTAATGGCCTCCCTACCTTCCCATTTGGTTGTTGAAGCTACAAAAGATGAAAGAGGAGCTCTGAGCCATGGCACTACCTCTCAAGCAACCAAATAAATTTATCTCCAAAGTTTACCATGAGGTAATGACTCTCAACCTGATGTTGTTTTTCCTATGCATGAGTTTAATTATACTTTTCAATATTTAGATTAGTCTTTCTTAATAGGATATTTTGTGGGTTTCATCCCTTCTAAAAGCATGCCTAATACTTGAGCTCAATCTACCATGGCCGCTCATGGCAATAAGCTAAAGAGCATCTAAAATGTGACGAAAGGTCTTTTTTGTTGATTTTTATAAACCCTACCCATATGAGTGTGATATTTAAAAAGTTTTCCACCTATTACATTCATAACTCCTTATTGGTGATTTTCCCCTAGACTCAATATTTTGTTATATCATAGCATGTTGCTCTAAAATCCCCCATTTGGGTGGAGTTCCTCAAGTTGCCCCTTCCTATTGGAATTTCATTAACCAAATCATGGTTTTCATTGATCTTATTGCACACCATGATACTATGAGGTTTTATTTCACTTACCTCCAAAAAATGGTCTACATTGAATTTGGTTTATCAAAGGATCTCAAAGAGTTTATTAAGATTCAGGTTGGTGAGTCTTGACATTCACAGAGAGTCCTCTAAGTCAACTTACCTAACACTTACTTCTATTATCAAGCCACATATCATAATATCAAGGACTACCCATTTTATTTACCTCATAATAATCCAACTCCAAAATCCACTTCTGATATCCCTAAGAATACTTAGGAAGATGGGTGGCAAATTATTAGGTGACACAAAAATAATCGTAACAAGGGACCTGCTCATCAGGGTCTTGTGAGAATCAACAAATCATCTTCCAATTTTGTGCCAAAAGAACCTATACATATGACTCAACATGTTATGGAGTTTCCCACTATAACTCAACTTACTAAGGTGCATGCCAATTCTAAGGTAGAAATGACAAAACCCCATGTTTATAGTACTCCCATAGTCATGAATGTTTTGGCCAATTCTTAAGTTTCATTGGAATTTTCTCCTGATAGCTTTTCTCCCTTGCATAACTTTTATCTCATTTAGACACAAGTAAATAATCATGCAATCCCTCCTTGCAATCTTTAACTCTCTCTCATAGTCCCTCTCTTCTATAATTTATGGAGGATGTAGAGTACGTGGTTGAGTTGGTAGCCAATTGGGTTGCTCAGTGACAGGAATTTATTTTACAATAATAAAAATTCCTAAATAACATATATGAGGCCCTTTAAGGGATAAATGTTGAGAATATGTCTCTCAATACCTATAATATATGCATTTTTACTCATGGAATGTTTAGGGTCTTATAGACTTAACTCATAAGTACTTGGTGAGAGATTTTGGACACAAGTTTGCATATATGACATTTTTTGCCTATAGTAAATTAAGGTGACAAGTTTCCTTCTTTGCATTGTCAATAAATTAATATGGCTTGATAGTTTAATTCTAAAAATAAATCATGACCCAGGTCATGATAGACTTGTGATATTTATTTCTTTGAAGTGGCATCCACATTTTGTGGATTCTGGATATGATCCTTCACATCATGTCATTTAGGCCCTTTTCAATATTGAAAACCACTCTTTTGGCATCATTAATATTTATGCCTCAAATGATGTGCATGAAAGGATAAATGTATGGTGATGTATTTTAAATTCATTACCCAATGCCCATTGGGAAATTTGTAGTGACTTTAATATGGTAAAATATTTTGATAGAAAGATTGGCATTCTGCCAATGAGATGGATTATCGACGAAAGAGAGGTGTGGCTTTTCATGAAAAATAAACATGGCTTTTATGACCCCAACATTAGTTTTTATCCCACATCCAAATTTTAGTACACTTGGACTAACCTTAAAAGTAGACTTGATCACATACTAAAATAACTTAATTAGGATATGCTCTCCACTCAGTCATGCTTCTCCTTTAATAATGCCTTTTCCCTACTGGTAGAAGCCTTTTTGGATTTTGTCCTTTCTAGCCATTCACTTATCTACTTCCTCATTATTTAAAAATTTAAAAATACATGAAAACCAAGTTATTTTTGAATATGGCCCTATTGGACTACAGTCCCAACATAGCCCACATTAAGTGGGTTTAAAACCTAATCCCCTATCTTATTCAACAACTATGATGGATTCAATGGTACACTAATGTGCTCAATTATAAAACTAGATTTCTTTGTATTTATGTCCACCAACTAGCCAAGATATGATGGTGATCTTAAGCTACCACATCTTTGGACCTAAGTCATGAGGTGGTGATGCTCAAACAAAACCCCTTCAATAAAATTATACAATTATAAGTGGATGGATTGAGGCAAAATATCCAAATTGTAAACATGTACAATTCTTGAGGAGGTCAAATTCAAGTGCATTTGCACTGGCTCAAAGTGGGGGATAGAGTTTCTAAATAGTTTTTTCAAATGCTCAAAGAAAAAAAGTCCTTCTCAGCAAATCAATGCCATCTACGAGGATGGTCATCACTTCACTAAATTGCCCAATATGGTCATAACCTTTGCTAAACATTATCAATAGGTTTTCACAGCTCAAGAACCTTCTTTGGAGCATCAACAAGCTCTTGACCAATTCCTTTCAATTATTTTGATCAAAGTCATTCCTTCTCAAATAATTTCCTATGCTAGACAACTTTTGTTGAGTATCTCTATGAGGTAGTTATATAATGGCAAATAACAAATCTCTTAGTTATGATGGATTTATTTTTGAATTTTATAAATAAATGTGGGACATTGTTGGGCTTGATTTTTAGCAAGTCTATCTTGAAGCCTTCCAAAGTCAGTCCTTGGGCCTGAGCATTAAAAAAGGGCACATCAAGTTCATCTCAAAAGTTGGTTGCCTTGAATTGATATGTAATTGGAGGCCTATCACTATGCTTAATGTCTCATACAATATTATCACCAAAGCTTTATCACTTTAGCTTCACCACCTTATTCCTTTGATTATACAACCTGATTGGATAGAGTTCGTACAAGCTAGATATATCTTAGACAATGTTATTACTATATGGGAAGATAGGGAAAGGGTTTTCTTCTCTAATCAAAAGGCCATGGTTATCAAAATTGACTTTGAAAAATTATATGACTGTATAGAGTGGCCATGTTGCAAGCTCTAGGATTTGGCCCAACCTTATTTCAATCAGTTTAATCTACTTTTTCTGATGTCTTTGCCTTTGTTTCCATCAATGGAGTTAAATCAAAGTAGTTTGGTCTTTTGTGACCCATTATGCAAGGTTACTTGTTGGATTTGGATCTTTATGTTTTTATTATTGAATGTTTTGGATATCTGCTTACCAAAGCCCAATATCAAGGCCTTGTCCATGACATCTCCTTACCTATTGAGTAACCCTTGCATAATGGGTCACAAAATACAAAACTACTTTGATTTAACTCCATTGATGGAAACAAAGGCAAAGACATCAGAAAAAGTAAATTAAACCTCATTGGATCTAGCTCTTTATGTTTTTATTATTGAAGGTTTTGGATATCTGCTCACTAAAGCCTAATATCAAGGCCTTGTCCATGACATCTCCTTACCTGTTTAGGAACCCTTGCAAATTCATAATGGGAATTTTGTAGATGATTCCTTTCTCACTCTCATTGAGGATGAATCTAATATTACTAATGCCATGTTTTTTCTTGATACTTTTTGTCTTGCTTATGTCTTTCCCATCCAATTCCTCCCCCTACCTCATTGGTTGGCTCACTATGAGTGGAATTTTTTCTAGCATGATGAAAATTTTAAATTAATAGATATCATTTTTGAATTCTAGGCTTCCCCCTCTAGACTTTGGCAATATGTGGTGGATAAGGTGGAAAATAAGTTGTTGATTCGAATCACTAACCCCTTATCACTTTTTGGTAAATTCCAAATTTACTCTAAAGTGCTTACAACCACCCATGTGTATTATTATTCATGTTGGGTGTCTTCCAAATAGTTGGTCTGAAAACTTGAAAAATTACTTAGATATTTCATTTGGGCTAACCCCTCTACTGACAAATGTTTTCAAAGGGTGGCTTGGGAATATTGTTGCCTTCCCCAGGAGGTGGGTGTTATGGGATTTATAGATGTATATCATCAAGGTTTGGCTCTCTGTGTCAAATGGGTTATCCATGTCATTAAAGTAAAATAAGCCTAGAAGGTGCTCATTCACAATTATATTGCTCAAAGCTCCCCTTACAGGCATGTAACCTAGAAATGTCTTTATTTTGTTAACCTCCCTAATCTCATTACCCCTATGAAAGTTTTGGGGTCCTTTGTGATAAAAATTATATAAAAAGCTTAGTAAAAATTCAAATATTAGCTACTATGGAATGACTCTAGGTTTCGATATGGCCTCTTTATCAACCAACACTCACTTTAGTGGTTCCATGTCATTAAATTTAATGCAATTCCTCTTGAAAAGGTACCTTGGATTCACTCGCTCATTTTTTTTGAATGGGAATTTTTATTGTGTAAGACTTTTTTTGTAAAAGCACTCACTTTTAGCTCCCTTCACATGAGTTCAAAGTTAAATACAAACTTTCCTCTACAGATAGAGAATCTTACAAAGATATTGTGGAAGTTGTTCTAGTGTAACTATTTCACAAAATCATAGTCATTTTTTCCCACTCTTTGTGGAAAGATTGGAAATGGTATGTTGACACCCCTTTCTATAACTACACTACTCAAAAAGGTTATGAATGGATTTCTCTATATATACCTATGGTTGAAAAACTTAATGGTTGTTGGATTATTAAGTCCTCCCTCATAGTCTAGGTGAGATATTTCAAACTATCTAGTATACATGTGTTGAACCTAAGATGACTGATTTTACTTAGTGTTTACTTCATCAAGGGCCTCCTATAACTGTAAGGCTAATATAATTAGGATTTATGCACCCCTAATGCCCATTCTATAGGTAGTTAGAGACTACCATGCACCTTTCTAGTTTTTCCCTAATGCCCAAACTACCTATATTTGGATACATCATTTCTTCAGGCCTTTTCACATATACCCCTTTAGATTATTTCACACATTTTTGGGAGATAGCCCATAAATTCCCTCTCAAGTCATCCAAGATTGGCATGATTTTAGAGTGTAAATTATATTTTTGATATGGAAAGAAAGGAATTCAAATTTATTCTCTAATGTTTATAATGACACTCATTTTTCTATATTTAATAAGGCTATGATTATCTCTAATGTGATTTTATAGATACAAGTTCAAACTAACAAAGTGGCTATGGAGTTGTATCACCTAGAGTGGTTACTTATACACTCAGAGGATGCCCCCTAAAATGTTGTTCACATTTTTCCCTCTTTGCCTCAGAACACACCATCGGGAGGTGGAAGTGGCCCTCCTCGAGGAGTCCTTCATTACATCCAGTCTAAATGGCATTCTCAAAACCATGTTATTGCTTATCCATAGTGGTGCCACTCTCCTCCCATAGCCCATCATGGAGTTTGGGTCTCTCCACCTCCTCATCCTCTATAAGCTTAAGGATGGGGATATATACCTCTTACAAACTAGTGTCGATGACATTACCTACCTAAGAGCTCTCAAGGTGGTAGGCAACTTCTGCCAGATAAATGCTTCCTCAGGATTGACTTGGTTATTTATCTTTAGGATAATGAAGTGCAAGGAAAAGGTGACTATCATGCCTTCAACTTTAGATGGGACCTTATTGTTGGAATGAAAGATATTCTAGGCTTTGGATGGGGTAATCTTCTAGATCATGATCCCTCCTTTGATGGTCTCTCTATTTATGCTTCCTGATTACTCTTTTTTTGATGTATTAGAGTTTTACTAGGCTTGGCCTAGTTTATTTCCTTGTTTCTTGTCTTTGGCCTCGTTTGTGTTTCTTAGGTTGGGCCTAGTGTGTTATTATGGTGTATTCTCTTCCTACAAATTTTTTTATGAATATTATTTTAAATGTTGATATATTTGTATTACTAATATAAGCTCTGTTTCTTCAAAAAAATTAAATAATATTTTACACTTCTACAAAATCATTTTTTCTCATTTGCATTTATTGTTTGTATTCTAATTTTCATGATGAAGGAAATATTTCAATTTGGGTAATCTAAAATTAAGTTTTCTAGGAAATATTCTATGCTTATTCCATTGTGGGTTTCTCATTGTACCATCCATCCTCTTCTATTCTCCTTCCACATCCATTCTCCTCCAATTTTATTTCTTGTTATGTCATTTTTGTACTTTTGGGATAAATATACTCTAAAACCCAAAAAAATCCCCCATCATACAAGAGAGATGCCCTTATAAAATGTAGAGGAATATTACTTGTCTCATGGTGAATTATTAAATGTTGTTATCTTATAGCACTACCCACTGGGCACTTATGTGAAATAAATGATGAAATCACAATGAGATAAAATATTGCCAACAAGTTGAACAAAAATAAGTGTGGTGGAGGCAAGATCATATGTAAAAACAAATTTTACTTCCATAAAAAAATATGTTATGATAACATAGACTTTTGATTAAGCAACACGTGTTTTGGTAGTGAACGAGTGATGCTTCAATAATAAATATGTTGATTTAACAATAGGTGTTGTTTATTACATTAATTGTTGATTTTTTAGAGTTATATCTTTTCTAGTTATTGGTCTACCATGATCTGTAGCCAATTAACTAGCTAGCAGCATCTGAGGGTTTTTAATGCTAAATTTTTTGATGTGATAAGTAGTTTTATATAAAACTAGTTTTTCAAATCATCTACCATCTAACAATGCCCTAGGTTTTTCACCTTTTCCCCCTAAAGATGGTGGAAATATTATACTTCAACTAGTGAAGGAAAAATGATGCCTTCGATGACTTCCAAATGAGCATGTGATTACAGTTCCTCCACAAATGGATCCTTTGTCATGGGTTTAGTATTCAATGGCCATTCATCATCATAAAAAATCATACAAATTCAATGGTTCATAACTTAACATCCCCATTATCGAACATGATATCAATTTGATTCTTTTTTTAGGACATGTGACATTCACATCAATCGATTCACAACCTAAATATGAGCATATCCTTGATGGGATAATTGGTTAGTATAAACATATTTCACTTTCAAAAATTCAAAAATATGAAAAATAAAAAATTCAAATATTCAAAAACATTGAAATATTTAAAATTTTCAAAATCAGGGCCTGTACAGGGCATGCTTTGTTAGTTACATGATTGGTTGATATTATTTATCATATATACATGGTGAAATATATATTTATTGCTATATTCACATGATTCTTATGATATGAATGATTGGGATGCAACATATATATGTTACATATGATACATGGCCATATATATGCAAGACACTCCTTATACCTAGGAGCTACCTTTTTATATTAGGGGCATCTTGGTACAATTTATAAGTTGTATATTAATATGACCATTCCATTGACCATATTGAGCTAATTATACTATTTATTCATGAATTTATCTTGTATATATTCTTTACGATGTTGTATGTTATGGATATTTTACTTGTATATAGTAGAAAATGACATCAATGGAGTATAAGATTATATTGCTTTTTATATGTGTGATTGATAATTTTGATTGTTACATTATGTGATGATCGGTGTGTCCCATATTGTGTGTATCTATGAGTGCACTTATTATGTCTTCTCACATCATGTGTCAGTATTGTCAAGAATTTATTTTTCATGTCATGACAATGGTATATGTATCGAGTCATATTTGGGCTAGAGTCATGTCATGTCTTTAGTGCTTGTATGTCTCATGATCTTGAAATTATGTGCCTATGTGTGTGGACTACATCAATGATTATTTTTTTAACTTTATTTCATGATCTTTATCACAAATTATTATATTATGAATGATGCCATGATTTCTATCATGCATATTTGGCATGGATTATTAATATGTGCCTAGTTGTCATTTTTACTTGACATGATACTCATCTGCCCATTGCTTTATATTACATGTTTAAATTATCAAGTGTCTATATGATGACATATTTAATCATGTTTGTATACATGTTTTACATGATTACATTTTTTATATAATATGATGCACACAAATATTTATTTTGAGATGATTGATTCACAAATTTCATCCCTCACTAGGATTCTCTTATAGATTGAAATCATGATAGACATATGATTCAGATTTTCGGTCAAATTACATGATTCATATTTGGATAGATTGAGCATATTTATGCATATACAATGCATAAGTGGGGGATTTTACACAATTATGTGGAGAAATTGACAAATTATATGACATTATGAGATAGATTACATGGTTCAGTTTGAGCAGATTGACATATATATTTTGGCATTATATATCACATTGAGGTACAGATGGAATAGATGAGGGGCATGAATTTTTTCATGTAAACATTTTTTATATTTATATGATTATGATCGATGGTACTATATAATCAATTTGGATCTAAAATCTTCCTGCAACAGTTGATTCAGAGTTTTAAATTTACATATGAACCTAGTTTTGGGTTCCACCAAAAGAGTTAAGATGATATTTTGGTAATGTAGTTGAGGTTTTGTGTCACTCACCCAACACTTCTCCTTCTCCAATGGGAGTTGAGACATTTACACTTCTCAACCCATGGATTTAATAGTTACTTTTTCTTAGCACATATTCACACCATGGCATAAAATGATTTCAAATCATAGCTAGGTTCACATACTTAGGTCTATTCATTCCTTGAATTTTTAATATTATATTAATATCTCAATGATCTAGATTATTTTAGAATTTATATAATGAGTGGATATTTATTTATACATGTTTTTTTATAGGTTTTGCATGGATAAATATGGATATGTTGGGCATACATGGAAATACCAAGGATAATTACATGCAAGAACCAAATTTATTTATTTTCACATTTTAATATAGCATATTAAATAATAGACTTGGGTGGGGGGGAGATTTTTACGCATATAAATTTGGTATCATATACTTGACAACATATTTTTGGCATACCTTTGATACACTTAACTTGTGCATACACACTTGATTCATGTACACTCTCCTCTATCCATTTATCCATATATTGACTTAGCCAAACCATTTTTCTATCATTCATACTCATGATATAACTATTATGTGTCAAAATGATCTATTATCCTAAGTATACTATTTCCATATTCTAAATCAATGATTTTACATTTTTGAATAGTGATAAAATTATCAGACATTGGTAGTTATTGTAAGTGTTTACCTATACTAGCATTGTTTACAAATCCTTAACGACTATTTTTTAAATTCAAAAATTTCCCTTGGGTTGACCTTAATCATGTTACCTCTGTTGATTATGGGTGAAAATACCAAAGAGTCATCTATTAATACAAATCAATCCTATCTAGTTGATGTAGGAGTATCTAAGCTCAATCATAATCCTACATCAACCAAAAACATAGTCTAACACTTAATCAAAAAATAAGCATTTTTGAAATTTACACTATTATTGATTTGTGTGCAAAATCCTTAATGTTGTTTTGTGTTGTTACTGCACACGTGCCAATTTCTTACTATGTTTTGCATAGTTTTTAATGGTGTGCATGGTCTTGGATAGTTTTTAGTTGCTTGTAAATCTTTTCACAAGTATGTTTTGATGGTCTTTGTTTAGTTCATCACCAATTCTAAATTGAAGTCTTGTGAGTTATAGTGTAAAGGACTGTAATGTCTTATGGAGGATATTAGTGCATAACAATGTTAATATGAGGATCATTACACAAATATTATTTGGTGTATCATTTAGTTGTGAAGCGTTATGATTTAACCTTGTGAGGTTGTAACATCCATGTGTATTGTCTTATGTACAACTTGGTTTGGGTTAATATTCTCTCATGATGTCTTATAGAAAAAAATTATAGTTCTTATCCATTTGCATTTATCTCCTTAAATTTTGGAAGGTTGTTTTGGATTAATTTAATATCACTTGTTATGTAGTATCTCATGATGCCTTATGTTGTGATGTATTAAGGTGCATTAAAATTGTAATGAACATTTAATGTTTGTGGCATATAGTGATGTTTCATAGATATTAAATGATGTATATAGGTTGTTAAACATTATTTAAGTAGGTGGAAACTATGCTTATATAATCATGCCCCTATGCTTAAGCCAAAAAATTAGAAAACTTGAGGATACAAATCATAGTAGAGATTTATAGATCTGATATTGTAACACATATTATTTGAGATTATTGTGTCATCATTATTATGCAAGTTATAATTTCTTGTTTTTGAAATAAAATAAATATCTAATGTTTGGTTGTATTTATTTTTCATATTATGTTGTGCATTCCAAAAGTTGTGTGGTATAAGTCATCTCTTAATTAAGAATGCTAACTGTGACTCCATCATTTGGTATCAGAACAAGGTTTTAGTCCTTACATATTAGTGTTACTTTTTACATTTTCTAGTGTGGGTGAAAATTATCTATAAACATCTTCCTATGAAATTATTTAGTAAAAGGTGTAGAAGATCTTTGATTTCTAAGTAAATTATATAAAGGGTTTGAATGCAAGATTGTCATGAATGGATAGAGTAAAATAATTACATATATGATGGGATTGATGAGAGATATGCAAAAAAAATTAGAGGCTATGAAGACATCGCAATGCCAAGGTGTTGTGGTAATGGATTATTAAAGTGAAGATAAAGTAACAGAAGAAGCACCTAAGAACTAAGTTGTAGAAAAAGAGATTGATAAACTTAAACATCGATTCTTACAAGCTATTGTGAAAACAATGAGAAAATTAAACTTGGATAGTGAAATTTATTTGTATAAGTCTGAGTCCTAAAGAGCTTAGTGACTGGATCACTAGGTTGGAGAAATATTTTTAATATCAGAGTATATAATATCCCAAGTGAATTATGTTTTTCGATGCAAAGCAAAAAGGTCACATATCCTTATGGTGGGAGCATGTTCAAGATAAAATTAAGACTTCGAATAGATTCATCATGAAGATTAAGGATAAATTCATTCCTACGGATTACAATAGAGTTTTTTTAGAAATCCTCAAAACTTTAAACAAAGGGAGATGAGCATAAATGATTACACTAAAAAGTTTAATAGACTTAACATTAGATTGGATCATGTTAAAGATGATGATAAGAATATTTTGAGGTATGTAAATGGGTTATGAATTATAATTCAAGATGATTTTATTATGATCATGTTGTGGTCTATTGAATAATCCTATTAGTGTTCATTGAAGGCAAAAGAAAAATTATCATGCAAATAATAAGGAGTATCATGAGGAAAATTAAAATTCACACATGGACATGGAAAATGAGGTAGAAGAGCTAAAGTTTATTTTATGTAAGAATGTGTGGGAAGTAATTCATCATGAAATGGTGTTAATGCTCTAAGAGGTAGGATAAATTTTATATGTGGAGGATCCTATGGATGAGGTAGAGGTCGTGGGTTACATGGTACATGATTTAGATGTGGTTCGAATAGACATAAATCATTTGAGTGTCTACATATGCATAATGAATGTGGTAAGAGAACTAATACAAATGTTTAAATCACACAAGCTAAAAAGTAAATTATTGAGTTTATTCATAATATAGATGAGCTAGAATTTGGAGAAGATATCATGATGAAGAGGGTGCTATTGAAGCCTACAAAAGATGAGAATAGTCCTACACATAGAAATAATTTATTCACACCATTTGTAAGTCTGGAGGTAAGTGATAAAAATTAATTATTGATAGTGTGTGTGTGTGTGTGTGTGTGTGTGTGTGTGTGTGTGTGTGTGTGTGTGTGTGTGTGTGTGTGTGTGTGTGTGTGTGTGTGTGTGTGTGTGTGTGTGTGTGTGTGTGTGTGTGTGTGTGTGTGTGTGTGTGTGTGTGTAATTATTTCACAATAGATGGTTGATAAGTTTGGACTAAAGAGAATTGTGTATCCAAAATGTGTATAAGATTTTATGGTTATGGAAGGGACATCAAGTTTTGGTGAATGAGTAATGTCTAGTAAGTTTTCAAATTAGTACATATAAAGATGAATTTCTATGTGATATAATGCCCATGGATGTTTTCCATGTGTTATTGGGAAGGCCTTAGCATTTTTATCACATGCATAATGATGGTCATGTATATACCTATACATTAGTGAAAGATGGAAATAAACATGCTTTAAATCCTTTTAAGGGTAAAAGTGAAGAGATAGGATATATTCCAAAGGTTTTGAGTGGTTGGTTATGTTGTTTTCACTAACTAATGCACCAAGTACATTCATGAAATTGATGAACAATTTTCTTAAGCCATTTTTGTGTAAGTTTGTCATTATGTATCTTGATGACATTAATTTTCATTATGAAAATGGAAGAACACTATTGACATTTGTGTAAAGTGATAGAGAAATTATGAAATGAAAATTTATCCATGAATTTATATAAATGAAGTTTTATGCAGAAAGAATTGGTATACTTAGGATGTTTTAGTCCCCAAGAAGGTTTGAAGATGGATCTATAGAAGGTGTGACCTATACTAGATTGGCCATAACTATATAATAAATTTGAGGCACATAGTTTTCATGGATTGGTGAGTTTTTATAGGAACTTAATTAAGAATTTTAGAGGGTGTGCACATTGATTATAGAGGTAATGCATAAAGTTAGAAAGATTTTGGCTGGATAATGGAATTAGAACCAAGTTTATAGAAATTGAAGAAGAAAATAAATAAGTATCCATTTTGATATGGCCATATTTTGGTAAAGTATTTCAAGTAGATTGTGATGTTAGTATGTAAAAATAGGTGCAATATCATGTCAAGAAGGAAAACCTATCACATATTTTAATGAGAAGTTAAATTATGTGAAATGCAAGTATTAAGTATATGACCAAAAGTTATATGTACAATTATGAAAGCAATTAAGAAGTGGAGACATAATTTATTGACTAAAGAGATATTTTTTATATACATAACATCATGAATTATAGTTTATATATAGTAAGGGTAAGTTGAATCAATGACATATGAAGTGGGTTGAATTCCTACAAAGATATTTTTATTCAAACCTAGGAGTGGAAATTCAAATAGATATGTAGAAGAGTTGAGCTATAGAGTTTTGGTATTGAATGAATTGAGAGTAGAAGTCAGAGGATTATATATTATGAAGGAACAATATGTAAATGATGAATATTTCCAAGAATCAAGGAAGGAATGTGTAAAACTAGTAAGTGGCAATAGGAAACTATGGTTAGATTATTATTTTTAAGAGGGATTATTGTTCAAAGGTAATTGTGTATAAAAATATGTTCAATGTGAGAGTATTTGATTAAGGAGAAGGATATTGGAAGTTAGCATATCATTTTAGTTATGGTAAGACATTATCACAAGTAGTAGAAAACTATTTTTGGCCATGGATGAGCATAGACATGCTTAAATTTATTCAGGAGTGCATAGTTTCTCATCTATAAAAAGGGAGAAGTTAAAATATAGGGTTGTATCAAATATTGCCTATTTCAGAATGAACATGGGAGGATATAAGTTTGCATTTTATTTTAGGGTTACCTAGAATGAAAAGAGGAAATCACTCAATATTTGTGGTAGTTGATATATTATTCAAAGACAATACATTTTTTGGCTTGTAAGAAGACTAGTGATGTGACATACATTGATAACTTATTTTTTAGGAGGATTGTGAGGCTATATGGTTTGCAACATAGCATAGTATCAAATAGAGATGTGAAATTTGTAAGAAAATTTTGGAGGATGTTATGGATGAATTTGAACAACAAATTACAATTAATTTTAACATATCATCCTTAGACGAATGGAAAAATAGAGGTAGTCAACATAAGTTTGGGAAATGTATTGCGATTTTTTATTGAAGTAAATTCAAAAATATGGGATTCAATTCTAACACGAGCATAATCTTGTATCAGAACTATTATCTTGTCCTATGATGGAAAATGAGTAGATTTCATGTGGCAACCCTAATAGCCTTTGTCATCCCAAGTTATAATCTTTGTATATTTTGATAGAATTTTACATATGTTAAGGTATTATGTACATCCATGTTGGATTTTTGTAGTTTATGCACATCTTAAGTTGTGTGTAAGTTTATTTGTGTTGTTTTATATTGCCTTTGCATGCACACAAGTATTTTTTAATTTTTGCATAGTATTTCATGGTGCCCATGGTTTTGGTCAATTTGTAGTTGCTTCCAAACATTTAAGCAAATGTGCTTTCAAGGTCTTTGTTTATTTTAGTAGCAATTTTGAATTGAAGTCTTATGAGTTCTAGTTTGAAAGCTTGTGATGTCTTATGTAGGATGTTGCTACATAGAGATGTGAATATGAGGATCACTGTGTAAGGATTATTTGGTGTATCCTTTAATTATGAAGTGTTATGACTTAGTATTATGAGCTTATAATGTCCATGTGACATGTCTTACATGTAGCTTGATTTGGGCATATTTGTTCTTATGACATGTTATGGAAAAAAGATGTTACAGTTCCTAACCATTTGTATATAGTTACTCAAATCACTTAGGGTTATTATGGATTCATTTAATATCACTTGTGATTTAGGATTATATGATACCTTATGTTGTGATGTGTTAAGGTGCATTGGAATTTTAATGAACATTTAATTTTTATGGTGCATAATAATGTGTTACATTATGTAATGATGTAGGTGGGTTGTTAAAAATTATTGTAAGTAGGTGAGACTTGTGTCTATATACACATACCCCTATGATTAAACAAGATATTCAATAATATTGAAGATATATATCATAGTAGAGATATGAGGATCTGATATTGTAACACATCTCATTCAAGATTGCTATGTTATCATTATTATGTGCAATCTATATTTTCATGTGAAATTGAATAAATATCCAATGTTTTGTTGAATTTATTTTCATATTATATTATGT
Source organism: Torreya grandis (assembly GCA_037957365.1). Classification (NCBI taxonomy): domain Eukaryota; kingdom Viridiplantae; phylum Streptophyta; class Pinopsida; order Cupressales; family Taxaceae; genus Torreya; species Torreya grandis. The sequence continues at coordinate 308,263 of JARHVA010002162.1, forward strand.
ATTCTAAGGTTTGTATATTATAATTCATCTCTTAATTGAGATCCATAATTTCAATTACATCACTAGGACTCATCTTCATGAGCATGAGAAATTCATTTTCACACCTTTAAGGAATTATCCAAAAGCATTCAAATCTAAAAAATCCTCAAAGAAGCATACAAAAATATAAGTATTAATATAATAAATGTCAAAGTTACATTTTGTTAATTATCAAAATCCAAATCAGTGCATCCCATTATAGTGGATCATGATTGAGTACACACGCATATAGCTAGTATAACTATGTGTAGTTTGAGCCCTCTAAATAGTATTGGAACATAATAAATGCTCAATTACTTAGCGAGGAGTTGTTGGGGATGTCCATCCTATATTTTACCCCCTTATTTTAGGTCAAGTGTGTGTCTTAAGTGGATCTAGGGTTTCAAGGAAAAGGAAGACAAAACCAATATTTGTGCATAAGACTAAGGTCACAATCAACTTGGATTGTGCTAACAAACAATGGATATTACCCATTATCTTAAGTGTTTAGATTTTAATGATAATATTTGTTATATATTCTTTATTTTAGTGTACCATAGTCAAAATATTATTATGTTTTTAGAATATAAAGCTTATGTAACAACTTACCTTAGATAGGGATAGGTGAGATAGTGTAAGAGTTTGTGGTTGGTAAGTAGTAAAGTTGACTCCTGTATTTTAGGAGAACAAAAGCCTATATATTTAATATTTGTTATTCAAAAAATAAGTAATTTTCTTTGAGTGTGATACTCTCTTACCAAAATTTAATTTTGTATCAGAGCAATTATCTTGTCCTATGATGGAAAATGAGTATATTTCATGTGGCAACCCTAATAGCCTTTGTTATACCAAGTTATAATCTTTGTATATTTTGATGTAATTTTACATATGTTAAGGATTATGTACATCCATGTTGGATTTTTGTAGTTTATGCAAGTCTTAAGTTGTGGGTAAGTTTATTTGTGTTGTTTTGTGTTGCCTTTGCATGCCCACAAGTATTTTTTAATTTTTCGCATAGTATTTCATGGTTCCCATGGTTTAGGATAATTTGTAGTTGCTTCCAAATATTTAAGAAAATGTGCTTTCAAGGTCTTTGTTTAGTTTAGTAGCAATTTTGAATTCAAGTCTTATGAGTTCTAGTTTGAAAGTTTGTGATGTCTTATGTAGGATGTTGCTACATAGAGATGTGAATATGAGGATCACTGTGTAAGGATTATTTGGTGTATCCTTTAATTATGAAGTGTTGTGACTTAGTATTATGAGGTTAAAATGTCCATGTGACATGTCTTACGTGTAGCTTGATTTGGGCATATTTGTTCTTGTGACATGTTATGGAACAAAGATGTTACAGTTCCTAACCATTTGTATATAGTTACTTGAATCACTTAAGGTTGTTATGGATTCATTAAATATCACGTGTGATGTAGGATTATATGATACCTTATGTTGTGATGTGTTAAGGTGCATTGGAATTATAATGAACATTTATTTTTTATGGTGCATAATGATGTGTTACAATATGTAATGATGTAAGCGGGTTGTTGAAAATTATTAGAAGTAGGTGGGAATTGTGTTTATATAATCATGCCCCTATGATTAAACTAGATATTCAAAAATCTTGAAGATATATATCATAGTAGAGATATGAGGATATGATATTGTAACACATCTCATTCAAGATAGTTATGTTATCATTATTATGTGCAATCTATATTTTCATGTGAAATTGAATAAATATCTAATGTTTTGCTGCATTTATTTTCATATGATATTATGTATTCTAAGGTTTATATGGTATAAGTCATCTCTTAATTGAGACCCATAATGTCAATTACATCACTAGGACTCATCTTGATGGGCATGAGAAATCCATTTTCACACCTTTAAGGAATTATCCAAAAGCATTCAAATCTAAAAAATCCTCAAAGAAGCATTCAAAAATCTAAGTATTAATATAATAAATGTCAAAGTTACATGTTGTTAATTATCAAAATCCAAACCAGTGCATCACATTATAGTGGATCACGATTGAGTACACACGGATATAGCTAGTATAACTATGTACAGTTTGAGCCCTCTAAATAGTATTGGAACATAATAAATGCTCAATTACTTAGAGAGGAGTTGTTGGGGATGTCCATTCCATATTTTACCCCCTTATTTTATCTCAAGTGTGTGTCTTAAGTGGATCTAGGGTTTCAAGGAAAAGGAAGACAAAACCAATATTTGTGCATAAGACTAAGGTCACAATCAACTTGGATAGCGCTAGCAGACAATGGATATTACCCATTGTCTTAGGTGTTTAGATTTTAATGATAATATTTGTTATGTATTATATATTTTATTGTATCATAGTCAAGATATTATGTTTTTACAATATAAAGCTTATGTAACAACTTACCTTAGATAGGGATAAGTGAGATATTGTAAGAGTTTGTAGTTGGTAAGTAGTAAAGTTGACTCCTGTATTTTAGGAGAAAAAAAGCCTATATATTTAATATTTATTATTGAAAAAATAAGTAATTTTATTTGAGTGCGATACTCTCGTACCAAAATTTAATTTTGTATCAAAGCAATTATCTTGTCCTATGATGGAAAATGAGTAGATTTCATGTGGCAACCCTAATAGACTTTGTTATACCAAGTTATAATCTTTGTATATTTTGATATAATTTTACATATGTTATGTACATCCATGTTGGATTTTTATAGTTTATGCAGGTCTTAAGTTGTGGGTAAGTTTATTTGTGTTGTTTTGTGTTGCCTTTGCATGCATACAAGTATTTTGAAATTTTTTGCATAGTAGTTCATAGTGCCCATGGTTTTGTACAATTTTTAGTTGCTTCCAAATATTTAATCAAATGTGCTTTCAAGGTCTTTATTTAGTTTAGTATAAATTTTGAATTGAAGTCTTATGAGTTCTAGTTTGAAAGCTTGTGATGTCTTATGTAGGATGTTGCTACATAGAGATGTGAATATGAGGATCACTGTGTAAGGATTATTTGGTGTATCCTTTAATTATAAAGTGTTGTGACTTAGTATTATGAGGTTACAATGTCCATGTGATATGTCTTACGCATATCTTGATTTGGGCATATTTGTTCTTGTGACATGTTATGGAAAAAAGATGTTACTTTTCCTAACCATTTGTATATATTTACTTGAATCACTTAAGGTTGTTATGGATTCATTTAATATCACTTGTGAATTAGGATTATATGATACCTTATGTTGTGATGTGTTAAGGTGCATTGGAATTTTAATGAACATTTATTTTTTATGGTGCATAATGATGTGTTACAATATGTAATGATGTAAGTGGGTTATTGAAAATTATTGGAAGTAGTTGAGAATTGTGTCTATATAATGATGCCCCTATGATTAAACTAGATATTCAACAATCTTGAAGATATATATCATAGTAGAGATATGAAGATCTGATATTGTAACACATCTCATTCAAGATAGTTGTGTTATCATTATTATGTGCAATCTATATTTTCATGTGAAATTGAATAAATATCCAATGTTTTGTTGTATTTATTTTCATATGCTATTATGTATTCTAAGGTTTATATACTATAAGGCATCTCTTCATTGAGACCCATAATGTCAATTACATCACAGGACTCATCTTGATGAGCATGAGAAATCCATTTTCACACCTTTAAAGAATTATCCAAAAGCAATCAAATCTAAAAAATCCTCAAAGAAGCATTCAAAAATCTAAGTATTAATATAATAAATGTCAAAGTTACATGTTGTTAATTATCAAAATCCAAACCAGTGCATCACATTATAGTGGATCACGATTGAGTACACATGGATATAGCTAGTATAACTATGTGTAGTTTGAGCCCTCTAAATAGTATTGGAACATAATAACTACTCAATTACTTAGGGAGGAGTTTTTGGGGATGTCTATCCCATATTTTACCCCCTTATTTTAGGTCAAGTGTGTGTATTAAGTGGATCTAGGGTTTTAAGGAAAAGGAAGACAAAACCAATATTTTTGCATAGGACTAAGGTCACAATCAACTTGGATAGTGTTAGCAGACAATAGATATTACCCATTATCTTAGGTGTTTATATTTTAATGATAATATTTGTTATATATTCTATATTTTAGTGTATCATAGTCAATTTTTTTTTTTTTTTTTACAATATAAATCTTATGTAACAACTTACCTTAGATAGGGATAGGTGAGATATTGTAAGAGTTTGTGGTTGGTAAGTAGTAAAGTTGACTCCTATATTTTAGGAGAACAAAAGCCTATATATGTAATATTTTTTATTGAAAAAATAAGTAATTTTATTTGAGTGTGATACTCTCCTACCAAAATTTAATTTTGTATCAGAGTGATTATCTTGTCTTATGATGGAAAATGAGTAGATTTCATGTGGCAACCCTAATAGCCTTTGTTATCCCAAGTTATAATCTTTAAATATTTTATATAATTTTACAAGGTATTATGTACATCCATGTTAGATTTTTTAATGCAATATTCATATTTTATTTGCATAGTAAAATCATCAACATGTATATCTCATTATTATAGTCCCATTTGTTAGCTATTTTCATGCAATTTTAATTTCTATGTTGAATTGATTGATTTCCCTATACACAAATCTGCTCATACATCTAACCTCCATGTGAGACCCACATTGATTGTATTTAGTATACTATTCAACATTAACAAATCAATCATAAATTTCTTACTCCATCAAGAAATCTACAGTCCATATAAAGTGTGCAACATCTTAGACGTTGATGTCTTCCAACAGTAAGGTTGACCAGACTTCCATCATGCAATATTACCCATAGGTGTTTTTTAGGTTTATTATATTTAGATTGTTACTCATTTTGTATAGTTAGAACCTCATTGGGTTTTATTATAGTTTTTTAATTTATTTCGAGTAATTTGTGTTAGTCAGTTTAGTCATAATATATGGATCAATTAATTTATTTATATTAAGAGTTATCCAATTTATTTTTCTAGTCTTATTAGTAACAAGTTTTATTCTTAAGTGGTATTTAGTCGAGACTAGTCTCTAAGTCACTCTAAAATGGTTAGGTGTCAATATTTTAGTAAATAAGCTCTACATTATTGTTAAATTTTCATTATACTTTATTTATTTTAGTAAATTCTATGTTGTTCAAAATAATTATTTAATCCAAAAGGCATTCTATTAATTATTATCTTAAAATGTATCAAGATTGTCTAAATATTTCAAATCTCTTGTTAATCCAAACTTCCCTTTTATAAATGATGCATTTTTAGGATTACCTAATGTCTTGTGTGTTAGTTAAGTCTAAGGAAGGTAAGATGGAAAAACAAAAACTGAGTATAATTGAGAAATTTTAAGGGAGATAGTTTCACACATGGAAGGTTAAAACCCAACCAATATTAATTGAAAAGGACCTATGGGACATCGTTAGTGGAAAAAATAGAGACCAAAAGATGTTGATGAAGGAGATGTATCGGATATAATAAGGCAATTGTGATTATTGGCCTAGGTCTATCTAGTGCTTATTTACATCAAAAATATCTATCTAAGACATCCAGCTTCATTTGGGAAATGATGAACAAATTATTTTGATCACAATCTAGGAGCACTATAGTGTCTTTGAATAAAAAAAAGTTTTAGAATCAAAGTGGAAGAAGTTGAGAGTATGGTACAACATATTAGTAAGTTTCATTATGTGTTTAACCATTTAGCTAGTATAAAAGATGAAAAAAATATGAATATGTAATATTTATTTTGTTTAATAGTATGTCAACCAACTAATCAAACATAGTTTTTACTTAGAGTAAAATAAACCCCAGTTTAGAAGACTTGATCTCCTCATTGCTTTATGAAGAAAATAAAATCAAAATCTTTGAATCAAAAAAAGAGGAACATGTAATGATTGAAAAAATTAAACCAAACTCATAAATCACATTAGATAAACATAAGTCAACTTCAAATAAAATATATCTTTGTCATTATTGTAAGTAGCATGGACACTATCTTCTAAATTTAAAACAAAGAGCACAAGATCTCCTTAATGGTAAACTAAAGCATTAAGACTTCATTACTACCAGAAACATAAAATAAGAAAGTGATTGGGAAGAATATTCTCCTAAAAATAGAGGAAAGTGATTATTGGAAATATTCTTCTATTAAAAGTGATGAAGATTATGTATTTTAATGTGTGTTTTCTCAATAAGAATAGAAAAATGTCTCTATTCATGTGTGTGGTATGTTATCAAAAAATAATATGGATGTCCATAAGATAAGTATTGTAAGAAAAATGTGTTGTTAATAAGGGTTTTAGGAGGGCCACTTCCACTAATTTGGATTGGTTCAGTTTATGTATTCCTATGAATAGGTAGATGAATCCTTATTCATCGTAGATGTGTTCCCATAATCAATGTGTGTATTAAGAACATGCTTAATATTTTAGTTATTGTGTGGTGTTTTCTCCCCATGTCTGCACTAAGGGAAATTTTGGATATTCTATAGATTATTGAGTCATAGTTAAAACATTGTTGTGTGCTTACACTATTAAGTTTACGTAAAAATTCATCTTATATAGGGATAGGTGAGATATTGTAGGGATTTGTGGTTGGTAAGTGATAAGGCTAACTTCTATATTATAGGATAACAAAACCCTGAATATTTAATATTCATTACTAAATAAATAAATAATTTTATTTGTGTGTGATACTCTTGTACCAAAATTTAATTGCATCCAAAAAGGTTTTGACAGTCTGTTTCCTCAGCAAGTAGTCATAAAGCTATTACAAAGCATTTCAATTGACTGGACATAGGTAATGAGAAATATAGATCAAGAAATCAACTAATTTCCTTCTCTCCCCTCTTTACTTGGTCATTTCTACCTTTATTAATTCAAATTCAAAACCAAATATTAAAAATTACTAATCAAACTCCCAAAATCATCATGAATCAATCAAACAAGAATTGAATCCCTCCTCTTAGATATGCCAATGGAAACCTTATTCCTCAGCCATTAACTCGCAACAATATACTTCAAAATATTGAAAATAAGCTTTTATCTCCTTTCATTATCTATGGAAATTGGAACATTTCTCCAACCATCACATATGATGAAGCTATTGATCTTGCCTTACATCTCAAAGCTTTTTAGAAATCTTTATAAGGAATGGGTTAAAACTAATACTTACACTATCCCCAAAATTTTATCTAAAACCTTTCTTGGAGATGTGTTATAATGGTATAATCATCTTCTTAGATAGTCCATTACACAATTATAAGACTTAGTTAATGTTATAATTAAGGAAATCCAATGTAAGGAGCTACCTAAAAATAGCCTTAGTAGCTTTATTAATACAAAGCAACTTCCAATGAATCTACCCATGAATTCATCAAGTGATGAAAATAATTAGCACATAAAGTGGACCATAGCATCAGTAATGATAATATTTTTAAACTCTTTATTAATGATATTAAGGCCCCTCTTTAATACAAAGTTAAGATTTTATCTCCTCAAACTTTAGAAGATGCCTTCAACCAAGTAACAGGTCAAGATTTCCTTATGACCCAATTTGAACCATCTCAAAACACCAAAAATGAATCTTTTCAAACCTCAACCAATGCAATCAATACTAATTCTCTTCAAAATAAGCCTCCCTAATACAAAGTAGGAGTATCCTTCCCACCCTCCCTATAGTATGTAGGAAATTAAAAATTTATTATCTCCATCCAAACATATGTTTATTCTTTTGCACCCTCACCATGGTATGATCCCAACAAGTTTTATAGTTTCATACCGATATTGGTCACTCTCATGAGATATGGCATGCACTTCAAAAACTTGTAGTAAATACCATCTTGGAGAAAAAAATTAAGCATGGGCTCATCACCAAATAATTTCATAAATAATACCTAAAAGCCTTTAATAATAAACCTTGTCATCCTTAATATGAAAATCATAAACCTCAAATGTCTAATCTGAATTCATAACATTCAAACAAATTCATTTATGTTATTGATTATGAATATGATCACTATTACATTAACTACCAATTTGAAAATACACCAAAGGTTTAATACCATCATAATCTGACTCATAAATATCATGTCACTAAATCTTAGAATCCTTCCCCTGACAAATTACTTCTCAAGGATACTACTACTAACACTACATCTTCTTTTGATTTGCCACCTAGTGATGAGCCTACTCCACCATCAGAGCCTAAACCTAGCACATGCAATCCTTATATTGCCTTACCTCCTAAGGTCACTCCTACAAATCAAGCCAAATATCACTATGGTTCTAATTCAAAATAGCAATGGAACTTCCTAGATGAGCTTAATTCCATGCCTTGCAAGATTACTTTAATGGAACTTATGAGAACATCACCATATCATTGAAAATTTCTCATGAAATATTTAAAATATATAGAAGAATCCCCATATAGACAAATTAAACCTCCTCCCAAACCTTCATAAGGTCCCACACCCACAAAAGTCCATGCTACCAAAATCATTTCTCATCCTTATTCTTCTAAGAAAATTTCCATTCATTCCTCCAAAGAAGATATGGTTAATGATGAATTTATTTTTTGATATGACCCACCTCTCTTTATTAAGATTATGATCAATAATACTCTAATAAGGAAAAAATTTGTGGAAGAAGGTTCAAGAACTAATGTCACTTCTATTTGGTTATGAAATAAATCAGATATTTTAAAGTAGACCCTAAACAAACTAGACTCACATGTCATGGATTTGATAAAACCAACCAAAATCCTCTTAGTTACATTTTTAGACACGTACTTTTGGCCACTTTCATGCCTAAATCATGATTTGGTTCAATTTCTAGCAAATGACATAACCTAAATCCTATAAATCACTTGAATGCCTAAATTCATCCATGTAAGGGATTTAATTGCTCAAAAATATGGACAGGCTTACTTATTTGTGGTATTACCATGTTTGAACTAGTAACCTAGTTCAGTTTCAACCCTAGTCAAATTATGACCTAGTAATTTAACACTTTTGCCCTATTGAACTATTAATTTAAAACATTTAAAACAATTGCCAAAAGTCAAAAAGTACTAATCAAGATTGATTAAAAATCAAATATTAATCAGCTTGCCTAAGTAAAAATTCCAAGTTAAATTAGTGAATTTCATTTATCAAAAAAGGAATTTTTAGCCTAATATGAAGTCAAAGGTCAAAAGAGCTAAGAAAGTGATTTATTAATTCCTAAATATTCCAAAAAGGTGAGTCACAACCTCATAAATATCTAAAAGTGAGTTGTCATGACTCATAAATATTTGAAACTAAGGTGTCGAGATTTCTTGAGTGCTTTGACCCAACATAGGGTTACCCTAACTCAACCTAGGTCATTTTAGACTCAACCAAAGTTACAATTTAACATAACCTCCTTAGGGTTAGATTTAGTTCTTAGAGATATAAATATAAGTGCCCACATCATATCCCAATAAGCTTTTGTGTGTAAGGTTTTTTTGTAGGAATTCCTTTAAGAAATCATTGAAAGTAGTGTTATAATGCCCATTTTATGCCAAGATTGACACCAAACCAAGCCAATAGCAAAGCAAAGTCACAAGTGACCATTGGAGAAGTGTTACCAATATGGATAAGCATTGACAAGAGTCTCTAATGTCATAGACCAAGCATGAACATCCCTATTCCAATAAGTAGACATCAAATATGACAAAGGAGGTGAAATACTTGTGTTGTTTTTATCTTTATTTTGTAATATTTTTAATTATGCTATGCTCCCCCTAGTTCTTAGGCAAGAGTGATTAGTTATAGTGTATTGTTATGCATGGATTTTTGTTATCTTTAATAACAAGGAACTAATCAATATTTGTGTGCTATTTAAAATCCTAAGATAAAACATTTGGATCCCCCTCACTATTAGGCTTAAAATAATGCACACCAAGTTTGTGGTTTTATATCTTCCATTATCATATAATATTATTTTAGGTCATTATTAGACTCATCGCATGGGATTTATCACCTCTTCTAGTATCCAATGTATTAATTTCAATCATGATGGTTAGTATTATAAACATGAATTTTATCCCAACCTATAGGGTCTCAAATTACCTAATCCTAAAACAAAACATTGCATCTTGAACATTCCTCATATCATTAATCCCCCTATTCCTAAGTTTATTAACATGCATCCCTATTTTCAAGTCATGTTTGTCAATTCTAATGATGATGAACCCAATGAACTAATAACCATTATTAACCCTACTAGATTACCTCCTTGCATATTGGAATGGTTTCTTCCTTCTTTTTTACCATGAGATAGCATAAATCCCTTGTGTGCAATGATTTTGGGGTGGCTAAGCTCTTTCAGGATCCATTATTAATATGCCCTTGAACATTTACCCAAATTAGTGTATCCACCAAAGATACTTATAAAGATAATTCTTAACAAGTCACACATGCTTATAATATCTCTCCATATTATGATGATTAAATAGTTTCCAAACCCCAATCATAGAACTTAGATGTACTTCATTTTCAAAAATCCCTTGATAAAATGCATGCCTTTAATAAATATTTCTATCTAGTTCACATCTCTTCCAACTCTAGTAATGATGAAAATGAACTAGAACCTCAAGGATATGTTTTACCTAAAAACCCACCATTGAAAAACACTCCATGGGTTGTCCAACAAATTTTTGACCTTCCCATAAATCCTAACTGCATTGGCTAACTCGATACGGTGAAGAAATTTTCCAACACTACTAATTATATCAGCCAACATGATACAATTTAAATTGTTCCCCAATTTTATAATTGTAAAGGCCATGGCTACTTACAAAGTGTTGATATAGTTCTAGTAACATCCCCATATTACTATATTTATATCATCTAACCTGATATAGTCAATACCAAAATTGCCTCAACCAATTATAGTGACCAATATGATACATTTCATCCTTATTCTATTCTTCTAGACTATATCGACCATGTTGATATTGTAAAACACAATTCAACCACTTCTCCTCAAGATCCTAAAATTACCTAGGATGCCAAAACCACTATTTTAAGATAAATTCACTCATTATTTGAAATTAAAGGTAATAAAATTATTGTTCTATAGGTAGATGTTGAATATTAAAACCTGTTACTTACACTTTCTAGTGATAGAGCCATTCTATAATTACTTAATACAAGATAGCTTCAACTTCCATGAAAACATCATAGGCTTGGCCAGTTTTAAAAACCTACTCATCACCTCAATACTTTCGTTGCTAGTGTCAATCCTAAGTATGACCCTATTTCCAAGATTATTTTTGCACCATATCATTTCTAAGATAGAAATGTAATGCTTATCAAATAAACTCAAGTAGCCAACTTTGGTGCAAATACAAACCTCAAATCCATCCTTATCTCTAAGGAGCTTCACCCTACAAAGAGAAGGATAAGTATAGCCTATTTCCTATCAAATATTTTGAAAACTTTGCATGGTAATATGAGGATATACATGGTATATGTTGACAAGTTTGAACCTACAGGTCAAATTATCACCTCTACCATTCAAAACTTTGCATATCATGTCAGTCTATCTTGTGAGTCAGTTATTGGTTTTGAAAAGTCCTTGAAATAATGCATGATTAACAAGCCTTTTTTAGGCATTCACTTTGGCTTTTAGAGGATTTTTTTTACAAAACTATCATGGAGGTTTATGTGGGTCCTTAAATGATCCATTTCAGAAAAATTCCAAAGGAATTATTCAAGTCCAAATGGTCACTTTCTTTTAGGAGAATTATCCAAGAAGAAAGTTTGAAGGGCCTTTTCATAGAGCCCAAAGGGCATCTTCAAAAGCAAGGGCACTTTTCACTTTTCAAAAAGGGCAATTACAAAAATCCAAAGGTTTTTTTATTTTTGAGAGCGTACACTTGTAAAACAAAAAACTAAAGGGAAAGGTATCTAATAACTTTTTTGAAGGGTTCTTTTCCTTCGAAAAAGTCCCTTACAACTTTTGGAAGGGCAAGTGGATCATTCAAATTCTTCCAAAGGACCATTACACATTTTTTAAAGAGCAATAAGACCTTTGCAATTTTTTCAAAAGGGTCTTTCCTAGAGCAAGATGACCATTTCAAAAAGTTCAAAGAGTATATTATAGAAATCCAAAAGGCACTTTCAAGGAGAGGTCCATTTCAATTTTTTTGAAAGGAACACTTGCAATAAAATCAAAGGGTTCATTTTTTAGGAAAGGTCCATTTTAATTTTTTCGAAGGTCTCTTTTCCTTTGGGAAAGTCCATTGCAAGAAATTTCAAGGGTATATGCCCTTTGAAAAAAGGCATTTTCAAAGATAAAAGCACCATTCTAATTTTTTCGAAGGGACATTTTCAAAAGGGCAAGGAAATTTTTCCAAATAAAGGACCATTGTAAAAAAGTTGAAGGGTCACTTAACTTTTTTGAAGGGTCATTTCTTTCAAGAAAGTGACAATCAAAAAGTCTGAAGGGCCTTTCCTCGGCTGAGAGACCATTTCAAAGGACTATTCCAAATTTTTTGGAGGGTAATTTACAAAAGTCCATATCATGAATTCTTTCAGACTTTTTATTTGAAGGAATTGTCCTTTGCAAAAAATCCAAAGGAATTGTTTAAGTTGAAAGAAAAGACTCAGAAAAATAATCCATGAGAAATAGACAAGGACAAATTGTCTGAAGAAAAGGACTTTTCAAAAAAATTGAAGGGAACATTTCAAAACTCTGAGGGGTAATTTCCATTTAGAGATTTTCTTTTCAAAAACCTCAAAGGGAAATTTGCAAAGGTTCTGAGGACATGAATTCCTTTAGACTTTTTGTCTGAATGAAATGAACGAGAAGAAAGGTTCTGAAAGAAATAAATAGAAACAATTCCTTCAAACAATTTGTCTAAAGGAAATAAAAGAAGGAAAGGTTCATAAGAAAATTCCAAGGAAAATAAGTTTGGTAAGTGTCCATAGGAAAATTCTAAAAGGAGGACATTACAAAGAGCCTGAACAAAAAGCCCACAGTAATTGGCCAAAATAAAGAAGGGTAAAATAAATATAAAGTTACCCAGTGCAAATTAGGACCAATTAGTCAAGGACAAGTGGCATAAGCACATTCATTTAGTGTAATTTCAACATCTAATCAATAGAAGAAAATGAGGACTTTTCCTTTTGACTCTAATGACATGATCTACAGCTCATATTTAAAGCATGTGAAGTGACCCAAGCAAGATTAGACTGCAGTAAGGAGCACACCAAGTTTTTAATGCAATAATCAAATTATTCAGACTTGGAAAATACATGCATCTATCTTCAAGAATGACTCTCTCATTTTTAAAAGGGAGACTTGAATGCATGAAAGGCTCAAAGATTTTAATGTTGGATGGCTATTCAAAGAGGGCTTAACATAGAATTCTATGCATGCACTCTTGTTTATCTTGTTAATCAAGTCCTTTTCAAAGACTTCCAACTCAACTTCAAGTGGAGTTTTATCTTTGAATATTGGCATATCATCATACATGGAGATAATTAAATTACAAAATATCCATGCACATTTGATGAATTTTGAAGAATTTAATCTTTATTTTAAGTAATGATTATGAAATGGGCTCACCGTCCTTTTCAACACCAAGGATATTTTCATGCAAGGCATAAGACAAAAAGATATTATTTGAAGGCTTGGTTATCTTAGCATAGCTGGAGTTAGACATGGGGTGATGTGGGAGTTGATCTCCTCTTCTATTTCAATCACCAATCTCTTGGATTTTGTATGCTTTTTCTATATAAGTTAGTTTTTTTAGATATTTTGAAGATCCCTCTCTTGGTAAGATCAGACTCTACCAAAATTTGAGTTTTGTAACCTTTTCAAATAAATAGAAGGACTATTTTTAGATTTTAAGATGTTGGTATAGTGTATTTATGTCAATGATTTGCATATGTCATAAAATTTCTTCCTTATCAAGTCCTAATTCTTACCTAGTTACTAGTTGATTAGATTATGCAAGTCATGTTCAGTGTTTGATGTCTTTGGTTGAAGTTATAATGGATGTAAGTGACTATTAGTGCCTTGAATCAGGCTTATTCCCTCATTTACCTCAAGCTTTGATCATTAGATATAACCTTTTCATGAAATATTGATGCATAGGAGTTAATTAGAATTGAAAGTTTAGTCTTTTTCTTGTCTAATAAGTATTTTTAGGAGCTCAAATCGAGTGGATGAACCAAAATTTAGGTGTATCACCATCATTAGATAGGATTTTTCCTTTAGTTTTATTTCTTCCCTTTTCTTGGTAGTTTGTAGCGTAGAGTAGATATCCTAATTGATACACCAAAGGGAGATAGCCCTTAGAATCTAGAGATTCAATCTGTCGATTAGGCCACCCACAACCTAAGATTGTTTCCATGTTTTAGCAAACTATAAAGCCTTAAAACTACCTTCACAAGGGTCAAAGTATTATTTGACAATAATTTTTGGCACATTTAGTGGGACATCAAAGAAATTCTTTGCATATCTAAATAATTTTTGCAGTAGAAGAAGATATTCATCATCACCAACATCTAGTTGTATAGATCATAACATCATTCAAGAAATTCTTTTATGCTAAAGGTTACTAAAAGGTTAGTAAGTAATGGTATTCCTTTTGAATTTATATCATATAAGAGATCAAGGTTTAGGAGGGAAAATGTATATGCTCAAAATAAATATTTGTCTCTTGGTTATCCTATTGTTTTAGGCACTACAATCCCCACTATCCAAATGGCCATCAGAAACTAGGTGTTTGTTCCATTCAATATAGGTAGCCCACTAAATCTAGCCTAGTTTGATGACATTCTTGTGTCTACTCTCAAAATTATCCCATTATTATTAGGAGAAAATCAAACAACTCCTATAGAGCATATCTAAGATCTAGTTAATCTTTGTTTAGTCCATAATGTTGTTGAGGATAATGTTCCTATTAGATTTCTTGTTGCTTCTTTCAAAGGAAAAGTGTTATAGTGGTATAGAAACCTCCCACTAAACTCCATTTCTACCTAGGATGAATTAGGTGTATCCTTATTTAAGTCATTTGAAGACAAATCTAATCACCTCTCTTTGGGTGAACAATTAACTGCCATAAACAGAGCTCCTCATTTATTCATGTTTAATTTTAATCTCAGATTCTAAAAGACATGGACTAGGATACCTATGTTGATTAGGCCATATCTTGAATATTCATTTCTATATTATTTAAAATCCCTTTAACTTTGAGATTAATGTGATGATATAGTCAATGGGTGGCACTACTTTGCCAAATGCTTATGAGGTTGTAATACAGGTATAGAATATTTTGATACAAGCTAGTAAGATTTCTCAAGACCTCCAATGCCTATATTCCTAGAATTGAATTATATACCATCCCCTCAAGTTCCTTAAATTCTATCCTTAGCTCCTATTCCATCACCTCAAGTTCAAATTTTAGCCCCTACTAGTCAAGCTAGTGAGATAGGAGAGTTGAGAAGCTTGTTATAATCCTTTAGGAATGAAATAATGTAAATCAAGAGACAACAATATCAGGGTAATAAGCCCTATCAACAATAAAATCAGACCACCTATCAACGCTTCAAAGATCAAAGGCCTCCTTATGAAGGTTTCAGAGATAATAGACCACCTTATCAAACACAAGGAGTTATAACTCTAGTTAAGCTTTACGCTACCCTTGATCCTAATGCTCCTTCCACTTCAAAGGCCATTTTTCCTACCCCACCTCAAAACAATTTGATACAAGATTCAGGTTGGCAGTCCTCAAATCTCATGGTATCACAAAATATCACTATGCCACAAATGACACAGGAAGAGTTTTCTTTGAAAAGAGGTCAATACCAAGATACAAGTTTGGAATCATAAGGAAAAACTCAGCAATTTTAAGGGCAGCCTAATGCCATTAATGTAAATTGGCAAGTGGATGATCATGTTGCTTTTATTCAGGGTGTCAAAACTAATAATACAAGTTATCAAGTTGCAGTTATAACTAGAGTTAAAAAAAGAGCCATTGATGAAGCTCAAGAGGTGATAAATTATTCAATTAATCATAATGTTATTTATAATAGTAAAAAATAACAACTTTCTTCCCCTAAAACTCAAAAAAATTAGAATATAGAGGTTAGTAAAGTTCATTGAATACCTCTAGTTCGTGAGAAGCCAGTTCTTCAAAAAGTACAACCAAAGGTTGGTGGATCTCAATTCAGTATAGTGGATCAAATGAAGAATTCTAATATCAACATTATCATGTGGGATTCTCTTTCCATCTCAAGACAAAAATATATGCTCATCCAAGAGCTTTTAGCTCTCAAATTGTCTCCAAAACTGGTTGAGAAAGAAGGTGTTGTCTTAGCTAATTTGAATCAGCCAACTAAGCAACAAATATAGTAAGTAAATAAGATGGGAAAGGTGGATATGACTAAGGTAAAAATAAATAAAAATCCTCCTTTATACCTTTCTTTGATATTAGGTGATACTTTGGTTCATAACTATATGGTGGATAGTGGAGCTAGAAGTACAGTCATACCTAAACAAATTACGGATAAGCTCAGCCTTTTTTATGAGCCAAACACTAAGGGGTTTTTATAATTATATGAGTCACAAACAAAGATGGTAAGTATTATTAGAGATCTAAAATTGACATTATGTGCTTGTCCCAATATTACTATTCGGCAAGATGTTGTTGTGGTAAACTTCCCTCCTTACTTTTCTATGTGCCTTTCAAGGGACTTCACCTCAAAGGTTGGGGATATTTGTCAATTGATTGGAGTTATTTGTTATTTAGAACTAGGTATGGTACCAAGGTAACAATTCATTTTGAACCTATTGCATGTTTTTATATGGAGCCATATATGCCAAGTGTTGTGAACAATAACTGTATCATCTCAGATGATGTACTAGAAACTAGTGGAGTAGAAAATGGATCACCTTTGGATGGAGTTATAGATTTGTTTCTTGATGATTGGGAATCCAATTTTCATGATCATGATCCTTATAATCTAATTAAAGAAGAAAGAAATGGTATGTATTGCCTTCATGAGAATGATGTACCAATTCTAGCCATGGTTAAGGATGATGAATCTAGTGAAGGTT
This sequence comes from Torreya grandis, assembly GCA_037957365.1. Classification (NCBI taxonomy): domain Eukaryota; kingdom Viridiplantae; phylum Streptophyta; class Pinopsida; order Cupressales; family Taxaceae; genus Torreya; species Torreya grandis. The sequence goes on from JARHVA010002162.1 coordinate 325,391, forward strand.
TATGGCAATTGTGCTTTGATGGATCAAGGAATAAACATGGTACCAGAGCTAGAATGATTTTATTTTCTCCAACAAGCCAAAGGTATTTCTCTTTTATTAAATTTAATTTTGGTTGTTCAAACAATGTTGCTAAGTATGAAGCACTAGTTCATGGTTTGCAGTGGGCTAGGAAGATAGCTTCCATTGGGTCATAATTTAGCATTCCAGCTAATATAAAGAGTGAGAAAATTTAGTCACATATAAAGGTGGTTATAAGGCCTTCTACTCCAAATAATCATGAGAATTGGTAGGTGTTTGAAGATGACAATCAAATTATGAGATTCTTACAAGAGGAGGCTGAGTTTTATTCAAGAAACCAATCAAAGTATTTGCATAAAAATGGTGATTAGGTTATGAAACTAAAAATCAATAAGCTTCCCAAGAGATTGGTCACACTTGAGCACATTTTTAGTGTTGATGATGACTTAAGGAAGGAGAATTCATCCTTGTCAATAAAAGAAGAGAACTGTGCAAATGTAGAGATTGTAGGTGGTAAGTTTTTGAAGTTGGGTAAGGTATGCACTCCTTCACAAAAAGAAGCTTTCATTGAGTTATGCACAAGTTTTGTTGATATATTTTCATGGAAATATTGTGATCTCAAGAGATTTGACCCAAGTTTATCTCAACACACCATTGAGTTAGAGGCTAAAACTAAACCAATGAGACAAAGACAAAGGCCCATAAATCCTAAGCTTGAGCCTTTGATGAGAACTAAGCTTCATAAGATCATAGAGTTAGCTATTATATTTCCAATCAAACACTCAACTTGGGTGGCAAATATTGTTATGGTATGGAAGAATAACTGTGAGATTAGATTGTGTGTTCACTTTCATGATTTGAATAGGGCTTCACTTAAAGATAACTATCCATTCCCATTAATGGAACATATTTTACAACTAGTTGTAGGTCCAAAAGGTTTTATTTGTTGTATGGATATAGTGGCTACAATCAGATTTTGGTCAAGGAACATGACCAATTTAAGATAGCCTTCACAACTAAGTGGGGGACATTTACATACAGAAAAATGCCATTCAATTTATCTAATGCTAGAGAAACATTTCACAGTGCCATGGATATGGAATTTCAAGGCCTTATTAATAAGTTTGTACTTATTTATTTGGATGATATAACAGTGCTTTCAAAGAGTGCAAGTGATCACATGGTTCATCTCAAGAAAGTGTTCGAAAGGTGTAGGCAATTTGGGGTAACTCTAAATCCCAAAAATTGTGTCTTCTATATTCATGAAGGTAAGATTATTTGCTATGTGGTTTCAAAGTATGGTTTAAGTATAGATTCTAAAAGGATTGATTCTATTCTTACACTTTCCTTGCCTAAGCATAAGAAGGCTATGTAAAGCAGATTTTGCCATTTTAACTAAGCCATGTACAGTCATGCTAAAGAAGAATTAGAGAGTTAGCTAGTTCAAAGGAGTTAAAAGTTTTGAATATATTAAGAATGCCATAGCTAGTGCTCCTACACTTATAAATCTAGATTTCACAAAAGATTTCATTTTGTATACATATGCTAACATGGACACCATTTTAGGCATTCTTATGCAACAAAATCATGAGGCTTCTAAGTAGCCAATAGCCTTCTTTAATCAAGGCTTGGAAGAGTATGAAAAAAGGTATTATTTTATTTAAAAACATGTGCTTTTAGTTATAAAGTCTCTTAAAAAGTTTAGATATTAGTTATCTAATAATAAAATACACCTAATAGTTCCCCATCCAAGCATCAAGGAGTTCCTTTTGAACAATTATATAAATGAGAAGAGAGTTGGTTGGATAACTAAGGTAATGGAGTATGACATGGAAATTAAGCTCACAATTTTGATTAGAGGCAAAGCATTTTGTGAGCATCTAGCTTAAGACTTGCAAGAGACTAATGAGGTTGTTTTAGGGTTAAATGATGAAGAGGTTGTAGCTAGTAATACCTCACCTTCTAAATGGTTTCATGACTTGGTAAGATATCTTCAAGATGGTAATTATCCCTCTCATCTAAGTGCTTCAAAAAGAAGATATTTTAGGTTGTAATCAATTATATTTTTGCTTATTGATGGTGTTTTGTTTAAGAAAGATATCAATGGCATGTTGCTAAGGTATATATAGCCCAGCCAAACTCAGAGATTGCTTGAATAATTCCATGATGGAAATGATGGAGGGAAATTTTTTGCAATAAATATATCCCTTAATATCATAAGAGTTAAGTACTATTGGCCTAATATATTTGGTGATTGCCATGCATGGGTAAGGAAGTGCAAGCAACCTGCTATGTTTGTAGGAAAAGTGAAACTTATAGCCTTACCTCTTCAACCAATTATGATAGATTATCCCTTTATCCAATGGGGATTGTAATTTATTAGTATCATAAATCATTCTTTAAGTTTAGGACATAAATGGATTCTAATTGCTACATATTACTTCACACATAAGATAGAAGTAGTGGCATTGAAAGAAGCAAATAAAATAAATGTTCTAGATTTCTATGAATGTTTGCTTACTAGATTTAGAGTTATTTAAACATTTATTTCTAATAATTCAATGGTTTTTTGTGGGAATTACAATCATCTAATGGTTTTTGTGGGAATTAGGATCATCCAATGGTTTTTTCAACATGGAATTTATCTTAGCACTTCATCAAACTATTATCCACAAGGCAATGGCCTTGCTAAATATATGAATAAGAACCTACTAAGATCATAAGAAGGACTATTGATGACAATCAGAGGTCATGGAATCTCAAGTTGAAGTCAGTGCTATGGTCTAATAAGATCACCTACAAAAGGTCAATAGTCAACTCTCCTTACAAGCTGGTATATGGTAGGGAAGCGAGGTTACCCATTTCTCTTGAGTTTCCTAATTTAAAACTAATGCATCAGCTTGAATTATTAGAGAATGAGCCTATGGAGATTAGGTATTCTAAGATTATGGAGTTGGAGGAGATGATAAATCAGTCCATGCTAGGCATGGAAATTCATCAAGCACAAGTGAAGAGATTTTTTGATAAAGGGGCTTCTTCATGAAGTTTCAAAGAAGGAGATATGGTCCTCAAGTAGGATGAGGTTAGAGATAAACCAAGAAGACACACAAAATTTTGATTCCCTTTGGAGTGGCCCATACATAATCTCCATCTATAAATCCCATAATGCCTTTCAACTTGCAAAGATGGATGGCGAGGAGCTTCCAATCCCTGTCAATGAGATACATCTAAAACATTGCTACTAAAGAGCTTGGCTCCTTGTACATAATTAGTTGTTCATTTTCCTCTAAGTGATGTTCAAGCACATTAGTTTAGTTATATTTTATCTTAAATAAGTGCTTTGCACATTTGATTTATTTAGTTAGTTTTCCTATTTTGTGTGTCTCCCTTCTTATTTTGGAGGATGAAGGTTGTCTTATTTTAGATCAAAGGTTGTACTTGCAGTCATGGACCAAACTTGCCATTGTTTTATGAGTTCAAATATCATGTGTATGGTCTAAGTTCTCAAGCATAACATGAATGATTCCTAGTTGAGTCACTAAAATGTTGACAATTTTGACCTTGTAGGTCAAATTATCACCTCTACCATTTGAAACTTTGCAAATCATGTCAGTTTGTCTTGCGAGTTAGTTATTGTTCTTGAAAAGTCTTTGAAATAATTCATGATTAACATGCCTTTTTGAGACATTCACTTTAGATTTTAGAGTATTTTTTTTATAAAATCATCATAGAGGTTTCTTTGGGTCCTTAAATGGTCCATTTTAGAAAAAATTCGAACAAATTTTTCAAGTCCGAATGGTCACTTTCTTCTGGGAGAATTGTCCAAGCAGAAAGTCCAAAAGGCATTTTCATAAAGACTGAAGGGCATCTTCAAAAGCAAGGGAACTTTTCACTTTTCAAAAATGTCAATTACAAAAATCTGAAGGTTCTTTCTTTTCGAGAGGGTGCACTTGAAAAAAAAAATCGAAGGGCTCCTTCCTTTCAAAAAGGTCTCTAACAACTTTTTCAAAGGGTTATTTTATTTTGGAAAAGTCAATTTCAAAGATCATGAAGGTCTCTTACAACTTTTTCAAAGGGTTATTTTCCTTCATAAAATTCCATTACAACTTTTCCAAAGGGAAAGTGGACCATTACAATTCTTTTGAAGGGCCATTACACATTTTTTGAAGAGCATTAGGACCTTTGCAATATTTTTGAAAGAGTCTTTTCTAGAGCAAGAGGACCATTTCAAAAAGTCTAAAGGGTCTATTACAAAAATCTGAAAGGAACTTCCAAGGAGAGTTCCATCTCAATTTTTTTGAAAGGGACATATGCAAGAAAACCAAAGTGTTCTTTTTTTAGGAGAGGTCCATTTCGATTTTTCAAAAGGGCTCTTTTCCTTTGGGAAAGTTCATTGTAAGAAAGTTGAAGGGTATATGCCCTTTGAAAAAAGGCATATTCAAAGACAAAAAGACCATTCCAATTTTTTTTGAAGGGACATTTTCAAAATGGTGGGTTAATTTTTCCAAAGAAAGCACCACTACAAAAAAGTCGAATGGTCACTTAACTTTTTCGAAGGGTCATTTCTTTCGAGAAAGTGACAATCAAAAAGTCTGAAGGACCTTTCCTCAACCGAGAGACCATTTCAAAAGGACCATTCTAAATTTTTTGAAGGGTAATTTACAAAAGTCCATATCATGAATTCCTTTGGACATTTTTTCCAAAAGAATTGTCTTTTGAAAAAAACCCAAAGGAATTATTCAAGCCAGAAGAAAAGTCTCAGACAAATAGTCCATGAGAAATAGACAAGGACAAATTGTCTGAAGAAAAGGACTTTTCAAAAAATTTGAAGGGTACATTTCAAAACTTCGAAGGGTAGTTTCCCTTCAAAGAGTTCATTTTCAAAATTATTGAAGGGAAATTTGCAAAGGTTTAAAGGGCATGAATTCCTTTAGACTTTTTGTCTGAAGGAAATGAATGAGAGGAAAGGTTTCGAAAGAAATAAATACAAATAATTCCTTTTGACAATTTTTTTGAAGGGAATGAAAGAAGGAAAGATTCAAAATAAAATTCCAAGGAAAATAAGTTCAGGAAGTGTCCACAGGAAATTTCCAAAAGGAGGACATTACAAAGAGCCCGAAAAAAAAGCCTACAGTAGTTGGCCAAAATAAAGAAGGGTAAAGGAAATATAAATTTACCCAGTGTAAATTTGAAGGACCAATTAGTCAAGGACAAGTGGCATAAACACATTCATCTAGTGGGATTTCAATAGATAATCAGTAGCAAACAATGAGGACTTCTCCTTTTGACTCTGATGACGTGATCTATAGCTCACATTCAGAGCATGTGAAGTGGCCAATCAAGATAAGACTATAGTAACAAGCATGCCAAGTTTTTAATGCAATAATCAAATTATTCAGACTTGGAAAAGACATGAAGCTACCTTCAAGCACAACTCTCTCAATTATAAAAGGGAGACTCAAATGCATGAAGGGCTCAAAGAGTTTAATGTTAGATGGTTGTTCAAGGAGAGCTTAGCATAGAATTTCATGCATGCACTCTTGTTTATCTAGTTAATCAAAGCCTTTTCAAACACTTCCAACTTAGCTTCAAGTGGATTTTTCTCTTTCAATATTGGCATAGCATCATGCATGGAGATAATTGAATTACCAAAGATCCATGCACGTTTAATGAATTTTGAAGAATTTACTCTTTATTTTAAGTAATGATTATGAAATAGGCTCACCATCCTTTTCAATGCCAAGGAGCTTTTCATGTAAGGCATAAGACAAAAATATATTATTTAAAGGCTTGGTTATCTTGGCATAGCTAGATTTGGATGTGGAGGGATGTGGGAGTTGATCTCTTCTTCTATTTTCAGTGCCAATCTCTTAGATTTTGTATGCTTTTTCTATATAAGTTGGTTTTTTCAACCATTTTTAAGATCCCTCTCTTGGCAAAATTAAACTCTGCCAAAATTTGAGTTTTGTAACCTTTTTATATAAATAGGACTTTTTTTAGATTTTAGGATGTTTGTATAGTGTATTTATGTCAGTTATTTATATATGTGATAGAATTTTCTTCCTTATCAAGTCCTAATTCTTACTTAGTTACTAGTTGATCAAATTATGTAGGTCATATTCTATGTTTGATGTCTTTCAATGAAGTTAAAATAGATGTAAGTGGTTATTAGTGTCTTGAATTAAGCCTATTCCCTCATTTTCCTCAAGCTTTGATCACCAGATAGAACCTTTTCATGAAATATTGATGCATAAGAGTCAAAAATAATTGAAATTTCAATCTTTTTCTTGTCTAATCAGTGTTTTTAGGAGCTCAAATCAAGTGGATGAACCAAAATTCAAGTGTATCAACATCATTAAATATGATTTTTCCTTCATTTTTCTTTCTTCCCTTTTCTTGATAGTTTGTAGCATAGAGTAGAGATCCGAATTGATACATCAAAGGGAGCTAGCCCTTGGAATCTAGAGATTCAATCCATAGATTAGGCCACCCATAGCCTAGGATTGTTTCATGTTTCAGTAGACTGTGAAGGCCTAAAACTAACTTCACAAGGGTATGATTTTGATTGAAAATAGTGTATAGACCCTAACATAGTTGTTCATAACACAATACCCTTTCCTAATGTGAAACTCATTCACTAAAATCAACTGAAGTTAATTTCTAAGGTTTATAATTTATGTTATAAATAATTCATTAAGCTCCTAGATTCTAAGTTTATCTAACCTATAGAATACTCTGAATGGGTGTCCAACATGGCACCCATTCATAAGAAAGTCAAAGTGGTCATTTGAATTTGCATTGATTTTCATAATCTTAACTCAGCATGCCCAAAGGATAATTTTCCTCTACCTTCTTTCAATGTTATTGACTCTATGACTAGTTATGAGATGCTTTCCATTATTGATGGTATTTCAAGATACAATCAGATTCACATTTCCCCCAAAGATCAACATAATACTGCCTTTACTACTAAGTGGGGAACATATTACTATGTTAAGATGCATATTTGCCTTTAAAACATTAGGGCAACTTGCCAACGTACAATGACCCACATTTTGCATGATCTCATCCATAAAGAATTTGAAACCTATGTGGATGACATTATACCTAGATCCAAGTGTCATGAAAATCATATTCATGACCTAGATATCATCTTTGATTACATCATTAAATACAAAGTTAAGCTTTATTCTCATAAGTGTATTTTTGGTGTTACCTCTATAAAATTTATTTGATTATTGATCTCACTATGAGGGATTGACAATGACATGTCTAAAATCAATGTTATTTTAAATATGCATAAACCTTAATCCATTCCCTATATCCATACTCATCTTGAGAAACTTGGGGAAATGTGTAAATTTGTTATGATTTTTTTTAGTCTACAAATTTGGTAAACACCCTTATTAATAAAGGCATTAGGATTGAACGGACTAATGCTTTTCAATAATACCTTTGATAAAATGAATAAATATTTAATTCATCTTCCCACTTTATGACTATGTTCTCATGATCTCCCTCTCATCTTGAATATATTATCTATCCCCCTCTCAATTGGGTTAATGCTTGCATAACAAGATGAGTCCAACAAAAAATATGATATTTACTACATTATTCATGATTTGATATATTGTGAGACTCATTACATGAAAGTGGAGTGTGACTACCTTGTAATCTACTTTTTCACTAAAAATTTTTGGGACTAAATTCTTTATTAGACCACCTATGTCAAAGTCCATTCTGATCCCCTTCTCCATTTTTAGCGAATGCCTTCTTGCCTAGAGATTGAATCAATAAATGGATGCTACTCTTGATGGAATTTTACCTTAGGATTATCACTCCAAAATAAATAAAAGGAAAAGTGGTCACTAACCAACTTGTTGTCACACCTATACTAGCTCAACAACACCTTCACGATACTCTTATTAATAAGGATGTCCTTTTAATCAAAGGCATTGATCAAGTTGTTTCCCTTAAAAACTATTTCCATAATTTCACTATTGATCTTGAGGGTAAGTCCCTCGAATAACTTGAAATGATAGTCTCTAAGTCTAAACCATTTATGAAAACTACCTTAGAATAACTACTAAGGTAACCATATATTATTTTGAGGATACTTGAATACTTCACTTTGATGGATCCAAGTACCCTCAAGGAATCAAGGCAATATGTGTCCTAGCTTATCATTATGTCAAAATCATTCATTTAGATTTTTTATTGACCTTCAATATTACTAAAAACATAACTAAATATGAATCTCTCATCCTTGGGATGCAAGTAAGATCAATCTAGACATTTCCTACTTACATGCTTTAGTTGATTCATAGCTTTTATATCATTGAATTAGTAGTGCTTATCAATGTCAAAGTGAAAAACTTATAGCATATCATCAACTTCCTATTAATATTCCCAAAGAGTTTATGTTTTTCACCATCAAGGCACTTCCACAAGAGCAAAATGTTATAACTAAATCTCTTGCTTATTTAACTTCTCTTTGTAACCTTCATTAGGCATAACATGACTCGTAGTTCTTCATCCACATGAGGAAATATCCCTTCACATTAGTGCCTATGGATGATTATCTTATTTTACACATAGAATTTGTCACTAATTGATAGATCTTGTGGTATAAATACATCATTTAATTTATCGAACGTCACACTTATTCTTCTAAGGTTGAATTTATTGAAAATACTAGACTCCAAAAACAAGAATTTAAATTCATTATTATAAATAATGTCCTTTACCAACATAATTCCATTGTGTTACTTAATAAGTCCCTTTTCTTCTTCAGCAAGTGCATGGGGGAATTTGTAGTGGCCATTAAAATAGACATGCCATAACCTAAAAATACTTATGTATGGGATACTATTGGCCTACCATTTAAAAGGATGCCATCACATTTCCAAATAAGTGTAATCATTTCCAGCACCATTATTATCATATTCATTCTCCTCTAACCAAGTTTCAAACCCTTAAATCTCCCTAGACATTCTCTATGTCAGGATTAAATTTCATCAGCAAGTTACCTCAGTGTCAAGATGGCCATGTTTTTATTATTACAACCACCGATTACTTTAAAAGTGGGTAGAAATTATGCCCCTTTTAATGTTAGGTACCACTATCTCCAAATTTATCCTTAACCAAAACATTTTTCATTTTGGAATTCCTCACACGATCATATCTGATAATAGTGAGAATATCAAAAATAAACACATAAATAACTTTGTGCAAAATTCAAGATTATATATAAATTTTCCACACCTTATCACCCTCAGTGTAATGGCCAAGCTAAAGCCACTAAAAATTTCCTCAATAAGATCTTGAAAAATAATATTATGGATTTTCATTCAAACTAACATCTTAAGATATATCCTACACTTTGAGCCTACCATACTAGTGTTCATATTTCCAGTAGAGAAACTCCACTCTCTTTAGTTTATGACTCTGAAGTTGTCTAACCCTAGAATTGGAGTTACCTTCTTTGTACATTTGTGTTCATGACATAAATACCAATGAATAGATTCATGAAACTTTCCTTCTTGCTTTAGATTTACTTGATGCATGTCATGTGAGTGATTTATATCATAACCATAAATACAAATCTCGTATTACTAAAGAACATAACAAGAAAGTCAAAGTTTGTACTATCGATGTAAGAGATATAGTGTTAAAGTTGGACTAAACCCATGTAAAGAGGGAAAATACATACAAATTTGTGGGATCTTTACATAGTCAAACACATTCTTGGAACTAATACTTGTAGATTGTAGATGAACAAAGGAAATATCTTTAAGAAACTAACCAATGCTTAGTTTTTGAATGAGTCTTTTCCTTGAACTATGTTCTTATTAGTTTCATTTTATTTATGTATTTCCATTTCATGTACATAGGATTTGCATGGTTATAGTTGTTTTATATTTTTTTAACATTTCTTTCAGGTTATACCTTGATTATCTTATATTGTATCTTAGCATTGATTTATCTACACACCTATAAGTTTCTTGTACATTATCCTTAATATCTATATTTTGTCCTTAGGTCTTTTAGTTCTCTTTTCATTTTTACATGTCCTGGATTTTTAGTTGGTGAGTTGTATTCTAAGACCTTGGGGAATACAACTAGGCCATCCTCACAAATGCCCATACTCTTTAAGTTTATTTCTACAAGCATTTAACTCCTTTCATAATCCATTATTTCCTTTACGATTATTTGATATCTTTTCTCATTGTATACACCATTTGGGTTTTTTTTGTCATTTTTATATTTCATAGCTTTGTCTTATTTGAGCCTCTTAGGATTTTCACTTTGTGAATTGCATGGTAAGATCCAAGGAATCAACTAGGTCCTCCTCAAAAACATTCATCATTATTCATTTTGACACAAATTATTTTTGCTTCTAACCTTAGTTGGGTATCTTATTATAAAGATAAGTTAATGGTTGAGAGTAGTGTTTTTCCTCACTTAGAGTCGATCATATTCACTCATGATAAAATCATGGCAATCTAATTTCATGTCCTCAACCACATTTTACCCTCTCTGATGATGATATCTCATGCCTAACTACGATTGTACCATCTTCCCTTACACATTATATGCAATTTGTGTAACACAATCATTCTATGGTTATTTTAATGACTCCCTATTTCTCATTCTCCTTTTGGGATTACCAAGGTTAGTTTTGAGATTTTACTCTTTTCTAAGGTGAAATTTTAGGAGTCCTTAGGCACCATGGTCTTTAGGTTCTCTCCTCTTGCATTTAAGTGTAAGTTCTCTTGTGATAGTTATCTTTAGAAACCATTGTTGTTTTTTCCAAATATCCATGGAGGAGGAAAATAAAAAACTCCAAAATATTTAAAATCCATATCATAAGAAAATTAAATATTAAAAGGTAAATAAAATTTCAAAATTTAGATCACACCAAAAGACGTGATCTTTTTAGCACATCTCCTAATCTATTCAAAGCTAAAAATCCCTAGTTGGCTTGATGATAGAGCTTAGATCCATTGGGATGTGTTAGGCCAATAAAATAAGGTAAGAGGTATTATCACATTATTATACATCTTCTTACATTTTTATGCCACCTAATTTCTCACACAAGTACACGGTATTTGTAGTAGACTAGTGTCTCTTTAAGGGGTCATGCAAAGCAGGGAACACATTTTGGGAAGGTAGGATCATTTTATTTTTCATGCATGGTAGCCTTTATGTGATGAAATATATACTTCAATAGTTAGCCTAATCTTATGTTTTATACGTAGGGTTTTATAGGGCCATTAATGTTGAAAACTCTTAGTTTTACCTATTGGATTTGAGTGTCTTGTTTCTAGTAAAGACTATGTATTCACCTTGGTGATGCCTTCTTTTCTCCACCTCCATTTTCCCCCCTTGGTAGGGTTTTTTTTCTTATGTATTTCCTCTTATTTGTCTCTTTTAGACATGGTAGCATTATAGTAGTTCTAGATTTTTCATATTTAGAATAGAAGTTATATCTTTGAGTTACTATTAGATGCTCTCCTGGCCATTGTCTCATATCTATATTATTTTAATTAGTTATGTATGGGACCTTGATTTTTTTATTAACTTTTAATTTTCTATCTAGTCCCATTTTTACATTTCATGCTTTCATGTTTCACCTTTTGTGGACCATTAGGTCCCATTTCTACCCTTTTCACATCTTTGTTTGAGTTTGTTTGTTACTTCTCTTACATTAATGTTTTTACTATCACATAATAATTATTTGTGTCCTTCATGTGATTAGAATTGTTTATTATCTTAATTTGGATGCATTTTAAGGGGTTTTCAGTCCTAAGTGGCCTTGGCATTTTGGCTTGTTGATTTTCCTTTGTTTTTATCTACTTCCTTGGATCTTTTGGTTCTAACCTAGTATTGTTGATCTCAACATGCATTTTTTCCAAGTGTTTCAATCATTTATGAGAGTTTTTCATTTTACATCCATTTATTGATCATCATATGTATGCACACATTGATTTTACCCATTTTTTGTCTTGTATCCTTAGGGTTTCTCAAATATAGATATTATTGCCTCCATCATCAAGACTATGTTATTTACATGTAGTCATTCATTGGAAAGGTAAGTCAATGTATGTATATGTTATTTTCATAATATCATTTATCAATAGTTCTTTCAACATTTATTTTCAAGTATTCTTTTTTGTATTATTATGTATCTATCCCAAATCACCATCCTATATTACACTATTGTGACACATGATAAACTTTAAGTGGGGCATATGTATACACTTGATATATTCACTTTTATCACATTATTAATTTTTTTTTATTAGAGTTGATTGTTGATGTATCAATCTCTTTAATGCATGTCTTAAAGGGCACATCAAGAATTAAGGGGTTTAATTGGTAGTACTTTGAGATAGATGTTTGCATATTATTCTATCATACCATAATTATTATCAATCTAACCTCTTATCACTATCTTTCCATATTACCTCTTTATCTAATTCATGTCTAGTTTTGTTTACTTCCTTATATCCTAATATACTAGACTGACTGATACATTTTGATTTGTACTTTGTCTTCCATGTACTGTATAACCCAATTTGATACAATTTTGAGTCTATATTTTGTCATTTGTATTATATCAACTTAGCCAATACCATATTGTACCACTTGACATCTTCTAATTGTATTGGCTTGGATGATACCATTGGATTATAATTCAAGGATAATTTTGGGTATTAAAGCCACATATATTGGGGTCATATTTAATTCATTAAAGATATATCACATTCATATCCTCCACTTATGCTCATATTACTACACCTGAATAGTATTTGGGAGAGTTATAGATTTAAAGCCTTATCTTGGAGGTCTTGTCTTGTAGTTTCATTGAAGCTCAATACGAAAGGTCTTTGGAGTTATTAACTAAGTATATCTATGTATTCATCTTACCACTTGAGGTATTCAACCTACAATATCTCTTGCAGATGTCCACTTGAGCAAAAGGGGGACATTGAAGCCACATCCCTATACTCTTTTCATTATTTACTTAGTATATTAGATATTGATTTATTTATTTCTTTGTGGATGTATTTGTGTATCCTTGCTTATGATCTTCCTTATATGAAACAAACTAGCATAAATATGGGGTTGATTAGGATTTCCATTTATCACCTTGGTTTGTATAGGACTCCATTTGGTTGACATTGAACCTTACCTATTTTAAAACTAATTACCCATTATTTAATTTTTCAGTTGCATCCTTAAAATTACTTGCCCATCATTGAGCCCTATTGAAAGTTATACCCCATATCGTAAGCTTAGGATTTGGAACCCTTACTTCTTAACATTAGAATATAGATCACTCTTTGCTTGGTCTACAATTATTCTAGGTACTTACCCGATCATCCAAGTATATGTAGGCTCTATTATTGTGACCTTATTCGAGTCATAGTCTTTTGATAGAAAGAAGATAGTTATAGGTCATCCTAGCTCATGCATACACTCCATAATTTCATTCTTATATATATTTTCTATCTATAAGGAATAGAAGTGTACATTAATATATATAAGAGGGAGATTAAATGTCAATTAAAACATTATAAAATCTAGTAACAACCACTTCATGACCAATGAGTTTGGTGACATCATTAATAATCATTACTAATAGACTATTTACTATAATAACGATAATTAAATTTTTTGTGTATTAAGGCTGAATATGAGTTTGATCTTATTGTAGACACCATAAATCTACACACCTATGATTTTGAATGTCAAAGTAGCCATGAAAGGACCCCTAGACCCTCTTAGGACCAACCTACACCTATTGACCTTAAGCCAACCAATCTACACTCAGTTGCACCCAATTGAGTAACCCTGACCTTCAAGACCCTATTCTTATGGACCCTAACCGAAGATGGTCAGGGTGATCATTGATGATCAGCCTTGGGAACCCCTGACCATCAATGGTCAGGATCCACCTTCTCACCAAGAGCATGCAAGCTCTATCGACCCTTTTCTAAATATAACTTATCTATTTTATGTTGCAAGCCTTTGATAGACAAATTATATTTAGATGACCCAATTACACCTTCACTTCCACCTCTTGCTTATGCCTATAAGAGAGAGACTCCTAAGAAGTCAAATCCATCTGCAATAATTATCAGGAGCTTAAGCATTCAAGAGTTTTCTTTTATAGATCAATCAGGTCAATCAGCGTCATCAACGTTATCAACCATTATCAACCATCTTATTGGGAGCTGACTCACCATCACCTCTTAACCAAACTTTTAGGTAACATTACTCTACTGGAATCAAGCTAGATTCCACCAATAGACTAATTTCATCAACCACCCACCCAATCAACTTTTGGTAAGACGAGTCCTTATTTGTTACTATTCACATACTTTTATTCCATTTCATAATCACCCTAGCCCTTGCCCAACTCCCAAAATTCATCTATGGAATCCCATCATTCAATTGTTAATCAAACCCAAAAATACACAATCAATCATCGACAGTCAGACCCTAACCGTCGACAGCCAGGCATAACCGTTGACGGTTACCCCAACCACCGATAGTCACCTATGGCAAAAAAACTAGCAAGCTAATTTCACCCACCCACACCCAATCAAATCCACTTTTCTATGTTTTTGACCACTCATAGACCCCCTTTTAGATTTTTTGAAGCATACCCTGACCCGTTAGCACTAGTATTAATTAGTTTATCACTAATTAGATTATTCCTAGTCTATTCTTCTAGCAAGCTTTCTTGTATTTATTTTAGTATCTTTTGATTATTGATGTAAGCACCTTCTTTACATCTTTATCAACTTAATTGTTTCAAATGTATGGATTGATAGCCCCTAACGAAGCTCTTGCTTTTGCGATCTAGCTATCACTAGGCAATCCACCCAACTATTTGTCAAACAAACAAGTTTGCTTTAGTGTTTTCTTATCTACATGTCTTCCTCCCAAGCCAAAGAGGAGCTATTCATAATCTTTTGATTCAGAACATGCACAAGAAAATAGGTTTTTCAATTATACTTGTATGAAGTTTCTTTTCTCTCTTTCTTTCAAACTTAAGCATAAATTTACATGAAACATTTTGGCATGCTTGATGGGACTTAGAGTCTTTACTCACATTTTTTTTGCATTTGTATGCTCTCCTCTCTATCTATGCTCATAATTGAAACTAAAATTTCTTTTGGGATTAAAATTAAATGCATACATTTCTTGCTTTTAACATTAGTTCACTTTGAATTAAAGCATAATAATATTATCGTAGCATCACCTTTGTTGCACACACTAGCTAGATCACTTTCATCAATCAAACATCAAAATAATTTGAGAGAAGGCCTGACTGGGATTTCATCACCTAGCGGTCACCTTAACCATTCCTAAAAATCTTAATTGGAGGTCATTACTAAGAGGATAACCAACTCAGATCTCTATTTAAGTATAAACTCTAGACATCAATATATATTGGCTAAGCACCCAACACCCTTAGCACTATGAGATTGTGAAGTGAGGCGGTAGGCCCCAATACCAAGCCACATATTGATTCTAATATAGATTCTTTTGAGCACCTAAACAACCTAAAACCAACCATAGAATATTTATATAATACCTAATCTACAAGCCAACTTCTATCACACATTCTCATAAACTAAGGCATAAGCCAAAAGCAAAATTAAAACTAACCTTTAAGCTTAATGTACTTTATAGTCTATGTCTTGATTTCCTTGATCATTTTATTATCTTCTTCTTGTTTGAGTGGTGAGTTTGTTATTGTTTTCTATCCCCTTTTTCTTGTATTGTTCTCACTCATCAATAGCGAAGAGACCTAGTAGAACAAAACCTGTCACTTAAATCAACCTCTTCTACCTCCTCATCTATGGAGTACATCTCTAAGGCAGAAGATTCACCCTATCCATTAGGAATCCCTTCTTTTCCTTAAGTATTTCCCAAAGGAGACATGGACTTTGCCACCCTTTTTAACAACCCAATTTCCCTTCAACACTACCTTAATACCTCCCCTCACCATGCCCTAGTTTTAACCCCATCTCATGATCCTCCTTATGGCATACCATCCCACCTTATGGGGGATGTTCCTATTACTATGGTCACTACCCAACCTTCAACTACCTAGGCATCTTCATCCACTAACCCCTTTAACACCACATCTAAAAACCAATCTATCTAACCAACTACTACCCTTACACCTTCCACCCCTACTAATGACTCCTCTACCTTGGGGACAACCCAACCATTAACCCATCAAACTCCACTTATAGCTATAGTACCCACCAATGGAATTACCAACCTCCCCTTTATCAAACCTAGCCCATCAGTCAACACCCCTTTACCAAGATTAGGGGTATCTATCCCTTCTACCTCACCACCCATTAGCACAAAGGTCCTTACCTCACCTCTTATCACCAACCTAACTACCACCCATACCCAATCCACATGGACTTCTTAGTAGTTACCCATTGCACCCAATCTAGGATACAACCCTAACCCATAAGGGTATGTACCCACTACCCAACCACCATTGTCAACCTACCCTACCCAAACTCTACCATCCACATTCCAATATGCGGCAGCCTCTTAATCACCAAATAATTACCAATATGTTGTGTAACCTCAACCACAATACTAGTCTTACAATCCTTTTGGTGCACCACCTCAAACCAACCTAATGAAAATGCTCATTGACAAGATGAACAACCTTGAGTCATCCATTTTAGGGTCTCATAAAATCCTATTATATGATCATATTTTTAGCGAGCCTATTCATCCCTCAATTCCCATCAGACCTTACACTCCTCAATAAGAGCTTCTAAAATTTTCCAAATTATAAAGCAAGGAGGACCCTCGATAACACATTAGGGCTTTCAGGAATGCATGTTACATGATTTCTTATGATGATGCCCTTCTCCTTCAAACCTTCCCCATGTCTTTATTTGGCCCAGCACTCAACTAATATAGTGCCCTTACCAAGCATTCCATATTTTCTTTCACCCAACTATCACAAGTCTTCTTGGATCACTTCTCCATCAACATTTCTAAGAATGTCTCTATCACCAATCTCTATTATATCAAGAAATTCAATGATGAGTCCATTATTAACTTCATCACTCATTAGAAAATCTTAATTAATCAGCTTTCATTCTCCTTGCCTCAACCCTAACTTATAAAACTTTTCGCTCGGGTTTGCACCAAACATATCTCTTTTATGTTACATGTCCAAAGCTTCAAAACTTTTGATGAAGTTTTTACCATGTTGTGTAAGATAAATAATTGAGCCATAGATGAGGGTAAAATAAAGTTACAAAATAATAACTCCACCTTCAAAACTAGTGAATCCTCCTCCTACAAAACAAGCAATCAAGCTAACTCTGGGACTAAGAGTAAGGGGATTGTGAATGCAATTATCTTTAAGGCTAACCCACCACCTAATATCACTCAATAAAACTCTCCTAGTCCTTCTAACAAAATCTTGTGGAACCCAAATCGAAGCAGCCAAAAATAATTCATTCCACTTGGAGAGTCTTACGCCTCAGTTCTAGAAAAGCTATTGAAAGCTAATCTTATATAGCTTTCACCCATCAAACCTCCTTAACAGTTTGATTCTTCTCATCTAGCACCTACTTGGTGCAATGATAATAACCATCATGCCTTTCATCAAGTAATTTTACATGATGTTAGTCAATGTAATACATTTAAGAATGTTGTCCAAAGCCTCATTGACAAGGGGAAACTCATGTTGGATAACCCTAATTCCCCTTAAAGTCAAGCTCTTGATATATTCAAGAAACATTTTCCCAACCATGCCCTCACAAAAAATGAGGACACATATGTTGAATGCTCTCATGATGCCCACATTGTCAACATGGTTTGTGATACACCTACCCATGGGGATCCGATCAACCAATCTACCCATTCCTCCCCTACCTCACTTATCGAGGTAATGGAGTCACTTTCCCCTACTTTGGATAGCCAAACCAAAGAAGTTCCTTTCTCCCCAGCTACCCTCATAGAAGCTTTAGAATCATCACATACTACCTCAACTAGCACATCTGGGCAAATAAACATACTTGATTCACCACCTCTACCAACTACCCAACAAACCACTACTCCTATGGATATTGTTCCTAAAGGAGAAGCATTTCTACCAATGCCTCCCATGGACAAGCCATTTATCTCAACCTTACTTCCCTCACCTCAAGAAATCAACCAACCTACCAACCATTTTCCCTGACCTACAAGTCTATCTTTTGCATCCACTACCCATGGGGCGAAACTAGTACACAAACCTTTTCTACATTAGTGCAGAAATTGGAACTTTCCCTAAAGCCAAACATGGATCACACCATTTTTTGGAAACACTTAGGGATCCCTTACATCAACAAACCTAATCATTCTATCACACCTTCAACCAACCAATCTATCACCTTTCCACCACCTCTTAAACCAATTAGAACTTCTACCAACCCCTCACTTTCTCAACCAATAGAAGTAATCACACCTAAAGTAGTCAAGTCACAAACCAAACCCTTTAAAAACCTTTATGCCTTACCTTCTCATAATTTGGTTCACCCATATTTGAAAGTAGAACTAACCCCTTCTAATCCTACACCTAAACCTTGACTCAAACCAACCAAAGAGGCCAAACTGAGGAATGGCCACATGGCTAGGGTTTTGCCTCCCTCAACTTTACTTTATATCTTAGGCCCTCATCCATTAACCTTACTTAAGAAACATGTCCCCTTTAACATATGTCACCCACTGCTATTGGTTACACTAGCCCATTTACTATCAGATACGTTAGTCATTCTTGAACTACTAGTAACCAAACTATCAACCCCAAACACCCCACTTACCAAAACACCCAAACTAAAACCATCAACTAGAGACACCACCTTACCCAAACCATCTCTCACCAAACTTGTTGCCACTAGAACATCTCACTTACCAACAAAGATAACAACCTCTAGACCTTTCCTACCTATGGATGAGTCTTATTCAACCATTTTTCAAAGGTTGTTGCAAGCCTCCTACCTTACCTTACCACCTATCAAAGCTTTTGATCCTCTTGGTTCAAAACCAATTTGGTATAATGACCAATAAATATGTTCCTATCATAGGACACTTGGGCATGACATGGAGAACTACAAATCTATCTAGTCCATTATACATCAGCTCTATGATGAGGATGATCTTTTACTGGATGAACCTCTTTTGACCCCTCTACCAATACACCCAACAACTAGTCACCAACACATTCTTGATCCCCCACTCTTACCTCAAAGTGACTAAGAGCCTACCCAGCCTCATATCCCACCTTTCCCCTCTATCCATACCAATAATTTGGTCAAGAAATCACAACAAAAGGATAAAGGGAAGGCCAAAGTGTCCATCTCTTGGACATACCCACCAACTAGATCCAAACCTCCATGTCTTCAATAAATCCCAAAGTTACCATCTTAGTCACACTAGAGGCTAACCCCTCTGAATCCATCAAGGGGGTCATTCTTAAACAATTCCATTAGACCCCAGCTAAGATGAGCCTTTATGAGCTCATTTCCACCTCACCCCACCATTGTCAAGCTATGATTAAGGATATGTAGGTCATTGAAGTCAAACTAGGGCATTCCTAACCTATAGAGGCATTTGTTGGTACTCTATAACTCTCCACCCTTGTTACCTTCAAGGACTCAGAGATACCTTCTATCCACCCTGAGTACCCAAATCCCCCTCTCTTTATTATCACCCACATCAACCAAACCCACATCAAATGGGTTATGATCAATGGGGGAGCAAGTATCAACAATATCTCTTCCCATGCCTATGAAAAACTCAAGCTACTAGACAATGTCATGCCTAAAACTTCAACCATCCTTAGATCCTTTAATGACACCATGACCACCACCTTGGGAACCATCATCCTTCACATCTACCTAAGACCTTGCACACCACCTAAACTCTTCTATGTGGTCAAAGGTGAATTTTAGTATAATGTTTTACTTGAGAAACCTTGGATCTCTGCCATGGGTTATGTACCCTCCACCCTCCATCGATGTGTCAAGTTTGAACATGAAGGTCAAGTTGTTACCATACAAGTTGACCCTAGCCATTTTATAGCATGTAATATGACCTACCGACCTAATGATGTTATCCTACCTCCATACAAAGCACTACAAACAACCACCATCAAGCCCTCACCTATGGAAGCCAAAGCCATTACTTTCTCCCCTGCCATTAAGGCATCCACAAGTTCATATATCCTTGTGGACTAGATACCCATCACTAATCCTTTGGAACCTACCTTCCAATGCCTTACCCTCGGAGAATACCATCTCCTCACCCTTGATACCCTCCTTACACCCCAATAATATAGGAAACTCAACCACCAACCAGGTTATGACCCCAATATTGGATCCATTACCCCCTTGGGGCCTTTAATCTATCAAACCCACTTTATCTATGGGGGAATTAACAAGCCACTTAATGCTGCCACCACTCCCTCTCCACCTCAACCATTCACCTCTACCTTATCTTATTTGGACAACCTAGACTTCACCAAACTATACCTTCATAGGTGTGCCTAGAAGGGATTTGGTTTAGGACAATATGAGCATGGCCCACACACATTAACCTTGATTTAGACTTGCAAGCCTCATGAGAAACATGGCCTTGACTTCATTCTACATAATAAAAAGAAAGCCAAACAAACTACCCCTAACATTGTTGAAGAAGAGACTCCTTCCTCACCAACACCCCCTTCACCTGTGGGTGAGGATGAGGACATCATCCCACCTAACTTTTATTTTTTGTTAACATGATTACCCTTGACACCCTAACTTGTCAAAAAGAAGGGGCACCCATATCTATCCCTTTGACCCATCCTAAACTTTTGGGAGAAGATTCTCCTACCATTAACATTGTTCAATGTTAGGATAATGATGTTATTCTTACCTACCTTGGTGCACCAGATTCCTCCATCCATAAATCCTTACCTTCAAATACCTCAACCATGTTGAATGAACCTAATATGGACATTGACATAGACATTTTGAATAACCCCCATGTTGTCAAACTTGGCCAAACTCTCACCCCTAAGGAACTATAGGACTTCTCTACCTTCCTCTAATGCCACAGTACTACATTCACTTGGTCATACGTTGATATGCCCGGTATTGACCCAACCATTACTACCCACAACATTGTGACTAAATGTGACACCAAACCTGTTAGACAGAAACTCCATCGAATGCATCCTTACATATCTCTCCTTGTCAAAGAAGAGATTCAATGCCTCCTTTTTGTCAACTTCATTCAACCCATTGATTATCCCAAATGGGTTGCAAACATTATGCCTACCACTAAAGCCACAGGGGGACTATGTATCTATGTGGACTTTCATGACCTCAACCTCACCTACCAAAAGGATGACTTTCCTTTACCTAGCATTGACCAACTTGTTGACCTTACAGTAGGCCATGAGATGTTATCTCTCATGGATTGATTCTCAGGTTATAATCAAATTTTGATTGCCCCTGAAGATTAACACAAAACTTCCTTTATAACCCCATGGGGGACTTTCTATTATAGATTCATGCCCTTTGATCTTAATAATGTTGGTGTAACCTACCAACATGTCATGACCTATATTTTCCATGACCTTATCCATAAAATCATCAAAGACTATGTGGATGACCTTTTAATGAAGTCCAAGCTTCACAAAGACCATTTAACCACTCTCAAGATTATCTTTGAGTGCTTATTCACTATCACATCCACCTCAATCCTAAGAAATGTATTTCTAGGGTCTTGTCAGGAAAACTTCTTGGCTTCATCATATCCCTTCAAAGAATCAAGGTTTGTTTGGCCAAAATAAAATCCATCTTTGAGATGCTACCTCCAACCAATCTTAAACAACTCCATAGCTTGTAAGGGAAGCTTCAATCCATTTATCGCTTCATCTCCCAGCTCTTTGATCAGTGTCAACCCTTTCACCACCTCTTAAAAAGGGATGTCTCTTTCAAGTGGAATGTCAGTTTTCAAAAGGCCTTTGATGTACTCAAAGAGTACCTACTATCTCTACCTATCCTTACACCTCCTAAGGATGGCGAGTCTTTATACCTCTATATCTTTGCCATAGACCATTCCCTAGGGGTGATGTTTGCCCATCGAGATGAACAACATAAGGAGAAAATCATCTATTACATTCGCCACACACTGTTCAAATATGAGACTCGATACAAACATACTAAGAAACTATGTTTGTCTCTAGTCTTCATGGCCACCAAACTTCACCACTACCTTCTTAACCAAAAAAATGTTGTCATAACTAATACTGACCCCCTCAAATGCATGCACTCTAAACCATATCAAAACTAATGTATGGCTAAGTCACTCATGCTTCTAGCTAAATTTGACCTTGAGTTCCTCCAACAAAAATTAGTCAAGAGGTAAGTCATTATCGACTAATTGGTTGATGTACCCTTATCAGACACCCAACCTCCCCCTCTTGAATTTCTAGATGAGTCAATCAAAAGGCTATCTCAAGCAAATTTTACCAATCACATAACCATGCTTTTTTATGGTTCCAAATGTCAGCATGGTGGAGGGGCCAACATCATCCTTATCCCCCTTATCAATGAACCACCTCCTTTTCCATTTAAACTTAACTTCAAATGCACTAACAATATGGTCAAGTATGAAAGCCTAATAATAGGTCTCTAGACTGCCTTTGCCTTATGGGTCAGAATAATAAATATCTTTGGTGACTCCCAACTTGTGGTCAACCAATTTAATGATATTTACCAATGTAAGAATGAAATAATGCAACTGTATAGACAACTAGTCACAAAAATCCTAGCCTCATTCAAACACTAGCATATTCAAACCACCCCACAATCCACCGACAAGTTTATCGATACCATGGCTTCTCTTGCCTTTCAGATCCCATCAACACCTTTAGACTCCAAACTATCAAACATTATCCATCACCTCA
Organism: Torreya grandis; assembly: GCA_037957365.1. Taxonomy (NCBI): domain Eukaryota; kingdom Viridiplantae; phylum Streptophyta; class Pinopsida; order Cupressales; family Taxaceae; genus Torreya; species Torreya grandis. The sequence continues at coordinate 348,417 of JARHVA010002162.1, forward strand.
TTGAACCTTCCTAAACCAAATCAGACGTGTTAACCATCTTTAGTGTGGAAGATATTTTGCCTGAACTTTAGTATCAACAAACCTTTGACTACCTTCACCTAGGCATAGTTCTCTCTAACCTCTCTAGGAATGCCCATCAGGTATTTATTCAAAGCACTTCCTATTACACTATTATGGGAAGAATTATTTAAAAACATAGTTTTGATGGCCTCCTATTCCATTGCCTTCATGGCCCAGAGGCCTCTCACGCTATCAAGGAGATATGTGAGGGTATTTGTGGGGTGAATTTTAGTGGACTCACTATGGCTAATTGCATCCTTTGCTTAGGATATTATTAGCCCACCCTTAACCAATTTTTTTATAATATGTGAAAAAATGTGTCAAGTGTCAACAACATGCTAATTTACATCATGCACCTAGCAATAGTCTTCATGTTTCTATATACTTTTGGCCCTTTTCACAATGCGATCTAGACCTTATCAATTAAATCAACCCCCACTCTTCACAATGACATCATTCTCTCATTACCATGATCGAATATTTCACCAAATGGGTAGAAGCTATTCCCCTTGTCTCGATAAAAGTTGAAAAGATTGTTGAATTTATTACCCATCACATCGTCTGTCACTTTGTAATTACTCATAAGATCATCATCGATAATGGCCAAATCCTTCAAAAATAAACAAGTTTAAGGCCTTTGTGACATATTTGGTATTAAACTTAACTTCTCATCACCTTATTACCCACAAGAAAATGGACAAGCTAAATCCTCTAACAAAACCCTTAACAACATGTATACCATAATGGTTAATGCCTCAAGTCAGGATTGGCACTTGCACATCTCTTTTGCCTTATAGACATATCACACTAGAATCCAAACTCCTATAGTTTCTATGCCTTTTCCTCTTATGTTTGGAATCGAGGCTATATTACCTCTTAAAGTTCAAATACCTTCTATTCACATATATTTACATAACCTTGTTTCAAAAAATGATTATTATCAAAAACATTTAGCTCAACTTGAGCTACTTGATGAGCATCATTTGGCAATTCTTTCCCATTTTTATCTCTATTAAAAATGAATCAAATGAACCTATAACAAAAACCTGAAAGTCTGAGAATTTAACATTGGAGATCTTGTTCTCAAGGAAAACCAACATGTAACTAATATAGAAAAAAGCAAAAGGGGTAAATTTGCTTTCAGTTAGCTTAGACCTTACATCATTACCCATAAGTACAAATAATGAGCTTATCATTTGCTCTCTCTCGATGACAACCAGAACTTGAGCCTCGTGATGCTTCACATTTTTCTCTTTTATTGTTAGATAGGGATCATAATCATCATTTGTCTAACTTAAGCTCATCCCTTGAAATTGCATTCATTTCCATCTTTTAAAGAGAACCTAACTAAAATTAAATCATGTGATTATCTGTCATAATTATAGCCTAATTTTGAACTATATGTTTCTCTACATTTTTGCTAATTACATTCAGAAGAAGAAGAAACTAAAGTTAAAGAGTTAAGGGTTTGATTGATACCTGGATTAAGTTGTGCACCATATCCAAGCGTTGTAGGAGCTCCTCTTTGGCTGTGGAGGAAGACACCTGTAGAAAGAATAAGACTTAAACACAGAAGATGTTAGAATAAGATAAGGTGGACTACCAAGCTACGTGCTCGGTCCTGAAAGCGTGAAGCTCCATGAGGGATGACAGTCCATTGTTTATAAGTAAAAGTTTCATAAATAAAGAAATGACAAATGACTAAAAAAAAGGGAAATAGATAGTGCATACCTTTTTATTTACAGTCTATATGTCACAGTCACCGACGTCGATAGCTCTATCGATGTTAATTTGTAAATGATGCTGACGTCAGTCGTATTGCTGATGTTGGTCTGGGTTGTGGTCGATGTCAGTCAAGGCAATGGGCCTTGGACGGGTTTTGGATTATGTCATCTGGGAGTTTAAAAGTTTGTGCAGGGTTGCAAGGAAGTCAATAGGCTCTGAGGAAGGGCAAAGGTAGAGGGTAGGTGTGAGAATAGGGTAAGAGTTAGAAAAAGGCTTTTCAACCCTTCCACAAAGGAAGTCAGGTTTCTTTTATAGTATTCAGAAATAGTAAATAGAAATAAATTATCAAGTTATTCTAGCACTTTGAAATGGAGACCAAAAGAATACTTAGCTTTTTGGTGAAGATTCGAGGGTGTCAGGATGCTTATTCCTATTGGCTGATGTCGCAGACCTCATGTAATGTTTTCAACCCAATGTTTAGAGTGATTTTTGTAGAGTTTCTATAGCTTGGAGAGTGATGGTCAAATTTTTATGCTTAGTCTCAGAGTGTACGCGTTGATATCTAAGAGTCAGGGGCCAGCTCAAGGTTAGAGCTCAGGTTATCTAACTGACGTTGGCGGGTCCCACCAGCGTCAGCCCACAGTTGACTGACATCAGTGGCTAAAGAATGGGTAAAAGGGAACTCTTGGCCCGTTTCTCTATCCACCAAGTGCATTTGCCATTAGAGAATGGTCAAAAGATGGGTTTATTAGGCACGAGCGTTAGTTAAAAGGTTAGGATGGAGTAAGAAGAGGTCTTAGGTAGTTAGGATGATTCATAGGTTAAGAAAAGGTCTTAGGGCGAGGTGTCCAAGGTGAGGTGTCTAGGTGAGATCATTAATTTAAAATAAATAATTTATTTTAAATTAATAAAGTGTGTAAGTGGTTAGAAGGGGACCAATGGGGGGTCGACACAATATTAGTGTCTACATTTGCCCCTTTGTGTCTTGTGGTTTATTTTGATGAACTGTAAGAGAAAAATAGGAGTAAGTTGCCATAGATATGGGATAAGGTGTAGGTTGCCCTAGGTATAGTGATGAGGCATTCCCCCTTAAAGCGAGAGTCGATGGAAGGTAACCTGATATCAGGGGTCAATTTGATAGGCAGTGGATGAGTATGGTGAAGTTGGAGTGTGAACACTGCAATAGTTGAGATTGTGTGTATACCACTTCACGTGATAGGTAGGTCAAATTGTCACAAGAAAGGTCAAGGAGTGCTAAAATTGAAATAACTGGTCCCCAACTTTTTAGTTGTAGCTGATTGGGTTAAATGATCAAAGCTATAGCTCCAATGGTCATCGTGTTCCAAATATTCAGGCTAGGAAGTGCTCCTGGAAAACACGAAAATGTCACAAATATTAGGGATCAACTTGGGCATGATCCAACAATAAGTGTGAGGGTCATAATGTGTGTTGTGTACAATTTGCTAACTATTCGTGAGGTAGCATATATGTAATCAAAACAACCAATGTAAAGTTGTCTCGAAAGTGTTTATGGTCTGAGGAGATAGTCACGATCTCCAAGGTCATTGGTCGAGTCAGTCTGAGATATAAGTGATCTCAAGTGTTGTTTATTGTGGTTAGGGAGATGTATGTGATCTCCAATGTGCCCCATGAGAAGTCCAAGGTAACTTCTACAATGTCAGGGTTGGTTGTGTGGGCATGATTTTGGACTGATTTAGATAGTTGGTCCATTAGGTAAATGAACCAATGAATGGCTGAGCTAACATCAGAAGACTCCATGTCAACTGAGTGCTACCTAAATAGCCCATGCAAGGGCCTCAGGCCAATGTAGTTCTCCCCAAAAGGGAAAAAGAGTCAAAGTGGTTGATAGTTGTATTGGTCAGGTTAGTGTTTCTAGCATTTCCCATATGTGTGATGGTTCATGCTTGAAATGATAAGTGTATGATGATGTTACAGCCTTTTCCATATTATGTGATGGTGTATTCTGTAACATTGGTTATGTGGTTTTTCACCCTTAGCAATTTTCCATATTGGTGATGGTGTATGCCAAAAATTAAATGTATATGATGATGTTATAGCCTTTTCCATATTGTGTGATGGTGTATTCTATAACATTGGTTATGTGGTTTTTCATCCCTAGCAATTTTCCATATTGGTGATGTTGTATACTAAAAATGAAATGAGTATATTTATGATGTTATAGCCTTTTCCATATTGTGTGATGGTGTATTCTATAACATTGGTTATGTGGTTTTTCATCCCTAGCAATTTTCCATATTGGTGATGTTGTATACTAAAAATGAAATGAGTATATTTATGATGTTATAGCCTTTTCCATATTGTGTGATGGTGTATTCTATAACATTGGTTATGTGGTTTTTCATCCCTAGCAATTTTCCATATTAGTGATGGTGTATGCTAAAAATGAAATGAGTATATTTATGCTTCAACAAGTTTCCATATTGGTGATGGTATGTGCTTGACATATATTGTGTTTGGTTGATAGTTTCCATGTGTATTGGTTTCCATAGAAACTTATGTGAATGGGCTATGATAATTCATATAACACAAATTGGTATTTGTATTAAATAAATCATGATGTCATGTTAGTGGTTAGAAAATGTTTGGTTTGGTTTGGTTTGGGTTGGTTATAAAATGTTTTGGTTTGGTTGTATGTGACGAATGTGTATAAGAAGTGAAAGGCACGTTGCTCTTTCATTGACAAGGACCATAATGATATCATAGATAGGGTTTATGTAAACAAAATCCCCATTCATGCATTACATCGTTGACCATTGGTTTGTGTTAAAAAAGTACTCTAATCATTTGACGTTAAGTGAGCTCAAAGTCCCTTGAGTATGTTGGGGTAATAGGTGTGATTATGTGATATGTGAGGATAGCGTAACCATTTTTAGTAGGGATAACTTTTCCCCTTTTATAGGTGACCCTAAGAATGACTATAGGTAAGTCCATGACTTAATAGTTTGTTAGTCAGTTTTTTTTTAATTTTTTGGTAGACTGATCAATGCGGGAAGTCTACTTTGGGATGTTGTTTTGTTTTGTGGTCATGTGAAAGGGTGTTATTTATGGTAGCAAAATTTGGGCATAGCCATCCTTCGAGGGAGTGGTCTATGTTTTTCTTTGTATGTTGATGTCTTTGAATAGTTGTCCTTCAAGAGAGCCGTCTATTAGTTACAACAATAATGTAGATGTCCTTCAAGGGAGCAGTCTACATTGATAGTTTATGACCTTTTAATATTTTATTAGGCATTACAATTTTATATTTTTGTGTTGATGGAACTGTTAGTCATGGACAAGACTATAGAGGTTTAGGGGTTTCTCTTTTATTAGGACAAAGCATTAATGCTTGAAAAAGGGTTAACTAATGTATGTAGGGAAAAAGGGTTGAAAGGAATAGGAATGAGGATGACGGGGGTTGCTCAAGGGATGAGTTCAAGTCAAACATCAAGTGAATGATTACTTGATTAATAGTAAAATGGTCATAGATGTAAGGCATTAAGGGGCTCAGGTTTTGGTCAGCCTTCAAGAGAAGACAGACGATAAGTCCTTGATCCATATTTGTGAGTTATTATGTAAGGTTTGAGCCAATTAGGAGCAAACTTACCTCATTTGATTCTTTCCATATTGGTCACGTGTTGGTTTTCTTTAAGGATGAGATCCCCAATTTTGAAATCTCACTCTCTCAGATTTTTGTTATAGGCATGGTTTGGTCGATGCTTGACAAAGGAAAGTCATCCTTTGGGAAAGCTAGGTTGAGGTCAAGATAGTTAGTACAAAGTCGAATTCCCCCAGTTTCTTTTGTGATAGGGACAATGTTTGACACCCATTGCAGATAATCAATGGGTTGGATAAATGAGATGGAGAGAAGACGTTGAAGCTCCTCTTTGATGAGGGGTACGATGCTAGGATGCATCCTGCAAAGCTTTTGCCTAATAGGCTTAGTTTAAGAGGGCGGGATCTTGATCTTTCAAGTTGTAGTCTAGAATCTCAGAGCCACTGAAGGTGATGGAGGCAATGGTTGGTAATGATTTAAATAGAGCAGCCAGTGGTTGGGGGTCTTCAGGTTGGACCTCCACTACCTGTAAAGTTTTGATCAAGGCTTGGCAATGTTGTGGATAGTTTTGTATTAGGTCATACAAAGACATCTTCACAGGGGTTTGGTGAAGTTGTTTCACCATGGAGTCACGAATTGCCCCAAAAGATGTTGGTTGAAATGTGCCCAAGATAGAAATCTTGGGTTTTGGTGGTTAAGAAGGCTTGACAAATAGATATGTCCAAGGAATAGAAATATTCTTTTTTCATTTATCCTTCATGGTTTGTGACCTAGTGGCCACATTGATAGTGTTGATTTCAAACAAAGGGGGAGAAGGTGGTAGAGGGACCATAGTCTCGTGATAAGATCCCGATGTAGGTGAGGAGGTTTGAGAGGCATGGAATGGTGTCAGTGGTTTGTCAAAAGGGTGGTCAAGAGGATCCTTAATGAGAAGGGTATCCTTTTTCAGGTGTTGGTAGATGACAACTTTAAGAGAGCAAAAACGCTCAGTATCATGCCCAGGTGTGCGATGATATGCACAGATTTTAGTGTCATCGAACCAAGATGGTTTTGATCCAAGAGGTTGGTATGGCCTAATGGGTGGGAGAACGATCTGAGAAGACTGCAACAATTGGCATAACATCAAAGCATAGGACCCCACTAATGGGTTTGCACTCTTTGTTGTAGTAGGGGTTGACAACTTCTATTTAGGAGTTGTAGGAAGAGTTTTTCATACCACATTTTTGGTTGGTGGTGTGGCCACTTGCGTAGATGGCATTTTCTTGATGAGAGGTGTTGGATTTTTTGGAGGAGGTATGTTTTTGCTAGATAAAGGTAGTAATAGAGGTGATTTGTTTTTGTTAGGTGTTGGAGTAGGGAGGACTCTTATTAAGGTAAAAGGGTGTGGAACCAAGATAGAGGGTAATGGTGAAGGTAGGGGAGGAGTTATCCGACGTGATTTAGTAGCCTTCTTTAGTTTGGTGTGAGGACCACTATTGGGCAGGGCGAGGTTCAAATCTACCTTCACTTGTGGGTGAGTGAGGTTTGATGCAGGATGAACACCGAGAGATTTAATCTATTTCGGCATGGTCGACACCTGTGAGGGTTTAAGTTCGGATATGGAAGGTTGAGATTTTGAAGATTTGGAAGTAGAAGCCTAATTCTTGTTAGAGATTTTGGGGTGAGTAGTCACAAAAGGCTTGGTAGTGTAAGATGAAGCGGGATGTGTAAGATAAGGAGACTTAAGTCACTCCCATAATGCCGCATATTTTAAGTTCCTCGAATGGAGAAATCCTAAGTTTTTTGCCAATCGAGAGAAGGGTTTAGATGACATCACGCGAGGTCTTATAGTTGGTCTTTTGGAGGATTTAGGTGATAGTGAGAGCAAAAACCTGTTAGACACAATGATCTTGGGCCAAAGGTGAGAGAAAACTGTCACCCGATCTTCCTTGGCTGAATTAAGTGATGTGGCGAGTTCTTCTCTTAGTGGAGAAGGGATTGGAGAATGTGGCTCTTCAAGAGGATAGAGCGCAAGGATGATCATGGCTTCCACGTGTGGTTGAGGAGTGGGAAAAGTATGATCCTTCATTGGTAATAGGAAGGATGAGGGTGAGGCCATTGACGTTGGTGCCATAAAAGTATCCTCCAATATGGGAGAGGTCAAAGTAGACTCTCCTTTGTGTGAAAGGGGGCTGGATGGAGGATTATCCTCCATATGTGGAGGACAAATAAGAGAAGAAGGCTCTTCTACCTTTGGTGGAGAAATAGGTTGACTAACCTCTTCAGACTGTGGGAGAGGTTGGTTAGAAACCATGTTGACTATGCGTATATTATGCTCTTGAAGGTCATCGGCTATGGTCTAAATGTTATTCTGACTTGGGGGATGGTTGGGAAATGGTTGCCTAAAGATATATATGTTTTGGTTAGTTGGTGCATTTGGGTTATCCAAAACAAGATCCCCTTTGTCCAACATGTCTTGAATAACATTTTTGAAGGTTTTACAATTGTCTGTGTCATGACCTTTGACACGATGATAGTTACAAAAGTCATTTTCCCTATACCATGTAGGGATGGCTTTTGAGGGGTCAAATTGGGGTGGTCAGATTTGAGGGAGGTTGAGGACCCCTTGCTTCACTAGTTTATCCAACACAGAAGCGTATGATTCTCCTATTGGAGTGTATTGACATTGTACATATCATTGTTGGAATTGCTTTGTGATGTATTATGATGTGGAAGGCTGAGATTGGTTAGTTGTGGTAGAGGATGTTAACCTAAGTACCATAGCATTTGCTAATCCCTTAGACTTAGAGTAGGAAGAAGAAGATTTGGAAGACGAAGGGTCATTGGATTTTATATTGGTATTTTTATTATGCAATTTGACTCTATCCTCTTCGACTGCACAGAGTTCAAGCTTTCGGGACATAGTGAAAGCTTCATCAAATGTGTGGAATGTTTGAACCCACAAAGTAGATGAGATGTGCTTGGCACATGCTCTTGAAAAGAGCTCAATGAGCTTAGGTTGAGGTAGAGAAAAGGAGAGTTAGTTAATCAAACCTCTCCAACAGGCAATGAATTCAACTATTGACTCATCATCAAATTGTCTAATAGAATATAGGTCTATAATGGAGACCTTGTTAGTGATGTTGATTGAAAAATGGTTGAGAAATAGTTGAGTGAGTTGAGTGAAAGAAAAGAGAGAATGATTGGGAATAGAGCTATACCAGTCAAGGGTAATGCCAGAAAGTGACATGGGAAATGTGTGAAGTAATAACGCATCATCGTGTGCTATGAGGTAGAAAGCATGTCTAAATGCTTGTAGGTGTTGTTGTGGGTCCTCTTTACCCTGAAAGCGAGTAAATTTAGGGAGTTCCCATTGGCTAGGGTATGGTCGAATAGGCACCGAAGGGTGGATGGGTTCACTACAAATTTGTTCATATGAAAGAACATTCTTCAAACCAAAAATGGATGTCTCAAGGTTGGACATCTTATCCATCAACATATTGATTAGATCAGCAGATGGATTGGCATGAGGGGCACCCCCTAAGTTATAAGGTACCTGGAAGGCATTGGGAGGGGTGTATGACGTACTTGGTTGCATTTGTATAGGAACAACATATTGGTAGTTCGTCATAAGGATTAATGTTGAGGTCAAGGGGGCTTGTGCCACAAAGTTAGAGGGCACAAATTGACTAGATTTTGTCAAGGGTGGTTGAATGGCAGTGATACTAGTTGAAGGATAGGCGGTCACTCTTGTATTTATAGGCACAAGAGTGGGTGGGATAGAGACAATCAAGTTCTAAAAAGGTGTTGAACTTGGTTGAATTGGTTGTGGTTGAGGGGGTATGGATACCTCAATGGAGGTAGGTCCAAAAATATAAGGAGAGGCCAAATCTTGAACATTGGCTATTGTTGGGTTACTGGTCGAGGAAATAGCCTGAGTTATCATGGGTTGGGTAGCGGATGGTGTTGATATCATGGCCGCTTCAACTAAGTAAGTTGGCATCCCATAAATAGGATTACCTGAAGGATCTCATGTTTGGCTTCTCATGAGATAGTGTTGGAGAGCCTTGACATTGAGGTCAGGGAATCTCTCAAAGTCTTGATCTCCTTCGGGAATAATAGGAGGTTAATTTGGGGTTGGTTGGATAGGAGTATGCTCAGTGTCTAAAGTATACTCCATTAGAGGACTTGTTATGAAGGGCAAAGGTGGAAGCGATTGTCGCCTCGCGTGGTCAACAAGATTTTTGGCTTGAATATGTGTCAAAACCATTCAAGATGAAATAGATTCAGGTTCTAAAAAATTGTGTGTTTCAGTTTTAGAAAACCAGAAGTTGTGTTTGACAATAAGAAAGTCAGGTTTTAAGCTTGCTGTTTTGGAAGAAAATTTGTTGACAGTGACCAACATCAGTTGAAAAATTGATGTCGGTGAAGATAAGTTGCTGACGTCGGTGGAGAAACCGATGTTGGTGAATAAGTTGCCGACATCGGTGGAAAAATTGATGTCAATTTTTGTGTGTTTCCAGAAACTCAGAAAACTAAAAGTTTTTGGAATAAAGGAGAAATTTTGAATTGTTTGAGGTCTCAGAATGATGTGAACTTACCAACTCAAACAAGTAGATAAAAATAGAAAAATAGATGATGGCAAGCAACCTCTAAACGTTAAATTCCTAAGAATAAATTTTAGAGACGCGGTGGCTTATGCCTTAAAAGAATGTGTTTGGGAATTGGGCTTTTAGAATGGGTCCTAACGAGGAAGTCTAAGGTTGGTTTCGGGTTATGTTTTGGTGCTCAAAGATCTATGTTAGGTTCAGTACGTGGCCTAGTGCTGGGGCTTACTCCCTTCACTTCACGAACCCAGAGCTGAGCTAGGCCGCTTAGCCAATAAATACTTTGCCTATAGTTTATACTCTGCCAGAGAATAGAGTGGGTCCTCCTCTTGGTGGTGAAATCCAAATAGGATCGCTAGGTGGGGTAAGGTATCTGCTAGGTGATGAAATCCTAGATGGGCCTTGTCTTAGGTATGTTTAAATGTTTAATTTGATGTGCTTGTGGTCTGGTTGTGTAACATTTGTGCACTACGATTTATTCATAATGTGTTTTTAATTACTAGGTGAGAGGGCTAAGTATGCATTCAAGCAGGAATGAATTGCAATTATTTTTAAACCCAAATTGAAATGTTTTTTTTATATGCAAACAAGTGGAGAAAAGGTTAAGAGCATGAATTTTCACTACTCTAAGATGCAGGCAAGAAGTGATAATAAGAAAAAGAAAGATGTTCTTTTTAACTTGTGTTAATGGTTTCTTTTCGAAATAAAAAGATAGAAGAAGGATGCAAGAAGAGATTTTTTTCCTAATGCACCTATATGAAAGTTTTCTTTTTAGAAGAAATGAATCCAAGGAAAACTCCAGGGTCCCACCAGGCATTCCAAAATGTTTCTCTACATTTTTGCTAATTATATTCAGAAGAAGAAGAAACTAAAGTTAAAGGGTCAGGGGTTTGTATGTTACCCAGATTAAGTTGCGCACCATATCCAAGCATTGTAGGAGCTCCTCTTTGGCTATGGAGAAAGACACCTGTAGAGATAATAAAACTTAAACATAGAAGATGTTAGAATAAGATAAGGTGGACTGCCAAGCTACGCGCTCGGTCCTGGAAGAGTGAAGCTCCATGAGGGATGACAGTCCACTATTTATAAGTAAAAGTTTCGTAAATAAAGAAATGACAAATGACTAATGAAGAGGGAAACAGATAGTGCATACCTTTTTCTTTGCAGTCTGTATGTCACAGTCACTGACGTTGATAGCTCTGTTGATGTCAGTTTGTAAATGATGCCAACGTCAGTCATATTACCGATGTCAATCTGGGTTGTGGTCGATGTCGGTCGGGGCAATGGGCCTTGGATAGGTTTTATATTATGTCGTCTGGGAGTTTAAAAGTTTGTGCAAGGTTGCAGAAAAGTCAATAGGCTTTGAGGAAGGGAAAAGGTAGAGGGTAGGTGTGAGAATAGGGTAAGAGTCAGAGAAAGGCTTTTCAGCCCTTCCACGGAGGAAGTCAAGTTTCTTTTACAGTATTTAGAAATAGTAAATAGAAACAAATTATCAAGTTATTCTAGCAATTTGAAATGGAGACCAGAAGAATACTTAGCTTTTTGGTGAAGATTTGAGGGTGTCAGGATGCTTATTCCTATTGGCTAATGTCGCAGACCTCATGCAATGTTTTCAACCCAATGTTTGGAGTGATTTCTATAGAGTTTCTATAGCTTGGAGAGTGATGGTTGAATTCTGATGCTTAGTCTCAGAGTGTGTGCATCGATATCCAAGAGTCGAGGGTTAGCTCAAGGTTAGAGCTTAGGTTATCTAACTGATGTCGATGGTCCCACCGGTGTCGACTGACAGTTGACTGATGTTGGTGGCTAAAGAATGGGTAAAATGGAGCTCTTGGGCCACTTTTACATCCACCAAGTGCATTTGCCATTGGAAAATGGTCAAAAGATGAGTTTATTAGGCATGAGCATTAGTTAGGAGGTTAGGATGGAGTAAGAAGAGGTCTTAGGTAGTTAGGATGATTCATAGGTTAAGAAAAGGTCTTAGGGCAAGGTGTCCAGGTGAGGTGTCCAAGGTGAGGTGTCTAAGTGAGGTCATTAATTTAAAATAAGTAATTTATTTTAAATTAATAAAGTGTGTAAGTGGTTAGAAGGAGACCAAGGGGGGTCGACACAATATTAGTGTCTACACTATGGATACCATGGCTCTATGCATGGCATGATTCTCATAGTACTTCCCATCTCTTTGAGATTAGTTCCTATGGTTGTTGTCACCTATACCTCCTTTTCACCTACTGAACCTTCATGTCAGCTTAGTTTTGTCTTTATAAAGGTAATCCATTGAGCATGTATAGGCAAGTCTATGTCAAGAAAAATCAAATAAAAATAAAAGCAATATCAAATAGAAAAAAAATAACTATGGGTCATCCTTAGCATTCACAGAATGCTACCTTGAAGGATAGCTAATTAAAATCCTTTGAAATTACCAAACGTAAGGTAGACTGCTTCCTTGAAGGATAGTTATCAAAAGCATTTTCACTAAGCACATAAACTTAGACCACTCACTTGAAGGATGGTTGAGTAAATCATTAGTCAAATCCAACAATTTCTTGGAAGCTTCTCGCATCGAACAGCTTCTCTGACCCTCAAATAAAAGCAAAAGCAAAAGAATTTTGAAACCCTGTTGGGTGAATATTTTGTCATCAACTAACTAGAATATTTTGTCATCAACTAACTAAAGACAAAATTGTTATATCCATCATAGCATGATGAGATAAATCTCTCTTCTCAATAAGGGGAGGCTCCCTATAAACTATTATAAACTAAACCTATACTAAATATTAACTAGGGGGTAGAATCACACCATCCATTTCTCTTTTTTTAGAAATGATGATCACAAAGTAAAGGAAAACTCTTGTGTAATAACTAAATCCATTTCTCTTTTTTCAAAAATGATGTTCATAAAAAAATAGGAAAACTTCCCAGGTAATAACTGGATCCACAAGAAACCCATGAAAGCAAAAAGTCTTTCATTGCTTCTCTTACTAATTAAGTACGTAGGACACCGTAGAATGAAGTGTAGCCCAAAATCTCCACCGCAAACTAAAATAGAATAAGACAATAGAAGATACAGGTAGTTCAAAGCCTTTCCCAATATCATTTATTCTAAGGCATAAAAACATAAACTAAAGATAATCATGTAGCACAAAATCTCCACAATTAGTTTTAGAACATCTCTTAGATTATCTTCACTTACTCTACTTATTTTATCAAACAGATAAGATGATATAAAGAAAAATACATAAGAACAATTTCCTATATAACACAAGCTATTTCAACATAAAGTTTGAAAGCTCACTTGCTTTCTCATTTGACTGATAAAATATGATTAACAATCTGAGCTCAAAGTCACAAAAATGCTTTTCAATTTGGGCAGAGTTTTGCTTCTAATAATTGTGAGATCTTCCTCATTCAAAATGAGAGATTACAATATATAGCATCCAAAGAAAGCCTTTGGTGCTTGTTTTCACAAAATGGCCCATGCTACATTGAATGTAGTAGAAAGAGTAAGTTATGTGCACGGGCCATGCTGAAGCAGGTTACCAGTCCTGACTTTGGCATTTAACTCATATCAAATGTCTTCAACAAAGCATGGGTTATCTGATCCTCTAAAAGGCAAGGCTGCTCCTCTTTATGATACTTACATGACTACCCACTCATATTTACTCAAACAAATAAAAATAGGCCGTGCCATTGAATGCTTGCTCTCTCTGATATCCACCTAGTGGATTATTCCACCCATTGGAATAACTCTTCCACTGATGCTTCTGGATTCTCTATTTGAGTCCCTCTTTCCTTGCTATATTTTGTCTCTTCCTAGTGATCTGAGCTCTCAGGGCTATCTTCTCACCTTCTATTGGCTTCTTCAATTCCTTTCTCAATGGATCACTGAGTTTGTCCTTAGGTCTGCATTATTTGAAAATCAATGGTTATTCCATTATCCTGAATTTGACATTTGCAGGGACGTCACTAGTTACTTGAACCATTTTGAATCTTGAACCATCTTTTTAGAGTTCACTGGTTCAATGGTTCAATAGTTCAATGGCTCAATATTTTATGTTTTGCAAAGAGTCACGTTCACTCAGTCTTCTTATGAATTCAATTCAATGTATCATTGAACCAACTATTTGAACTTTTCACTGGAACCTTCCACTCAAACTATTTTAAACCTTTGAACCATTTTGAACCTTTAAACTATTTTGAAGCAGAGTTCAATGGTTCAATAGTTTAATGGTTCAGCAGCATTCATTTCAAATCATTAAACCCCACCGCTAAACCATATATCATTGAACCTCAATGTTGAACCATCTTTATCAATTTTAGGAAATTCCTTCAAGTGTTTTGTAATTTCATCTTGCAAAAATCCACCTTTTGAACTTGTAATTTATTTAGCCAAAAAGGCTTATGCAATTGAATAACTTGACTGTTCAAAACATTTTTGAGAAAGAAGGAGACCATTTTTCACCTGTAGAACCAAAATGGTCAATAAGTTGTCCACAAAAACAAGTGACTGATTTTAAGAACAATAGTTGGCTCCAGTTGGGGAACTTCCATCGATTGTATTTTGAAATGATCAAAGGGAGTAGATTCCAGACTCTAAGTGCCTTCATCCATGCCATTAGGCCATAGAGTCAAGCCACCCAAAAAGAGAAAGATGCCAAAAAACCAAATGAATAGCACAAAATAAACAAAGACTATACAAATATTAAACTGGACTTATCTGATACTTTAAGGATTGAAGTGCTTCAAATGCTGCCCACTGTGAGGTAGTGAAAATAGCATTTCATCTTGATATATCAGCAAGAAACTATTTTTACCCCAGAATCGATGATTCGTAAATAGACCTCTCCACCAGGAATCAAATTTTTTGTGCATTCCTCTTGGTTCTTTCCTCTTGCCCCACAACAAGACTTTATCTCCAATCTAAAAACCATGAATCCTTGCTCTCTTATCAAAGATTTTCTTTACCTAATTTTGATGTGCAGTAACATGGTCCACTACCATAGTTCATTTCTCTCATAGTCTAGTTAAGCATATGATTTGACGGTTCCCATTGAACACCTACTAATGGTTGGCATTATCAGGTACACTTGGTCAAAAGACTAGCTCAATAGTGTACTTGTTCCCTTTAAAATCTTTGTGAAGAACTATGAGGGTTGTAAAGACAGCCAATGAATCTACATGATCATTAAACTCTCTAGGCACCACAAAAATATTGAAAGCATCAAAACTTTCAATACAATCCCATACAAGATTGTGATAATGTCACAATCTTTCATTTTGGTTTGATACAGATTTCTTACCTGACAAACCACCAATTCAACATCTCCTCAAGCTTGAAGAATCTTAACACCTTTAGCATGAGTAGCTTTCAATCTAAGCAATAAAGATTCATACTCGGTGGTGTTGTTGGTGTTGTCAAACTACAACTTATATGAAAAGGGGAAAATATCTCCTTATGGAGATATCAAAACAATTCTAACTCTAGAGCCAGTAGAAAAGTAGCTGCCATTAAATTCTAGAATCTAGACATCATTAGAATCTGATCTTCTTAAATATTTCTCTTCGCTAGGGATGGAAGATCATTTTTCACCTAAACTTTGCTCAACCAATTCTTCTAATTTTTTGTCTGAATTCTTTGAATTGTCACCTAATGAAATTTTATCTGATGAAATAGAAATATCTTTAGTGGATAGAAAGTAATTACCCATTCTTGAGGATTCAAATAAAATTTGAGCTTTAGGGTCTGACATTTGGGTGAAAATATATTTTGACTCCTATTTAAGAAGCAACTTTTGCATGATGCCCTTAATAGGTATCTTTTCTTCAGACAGGTCCATATTTAACTTTTCACCTACATCCTTACAAAAATTATGTCTCAGCAGAATGCCATAAGAAGCTAGAACATCAGCCACTAAGACTATCATCTTAATCCTCTTATCTATAAAATTTGTAAATGCAAATTAGGCATCTTTGATTTGACCCAAAAGTGGCACTTTCTTATTTTTCATGGAGAAACATCTCCCAAAAATTTTAGTTAAGGTAAGACCGAGAGAGTCTGCTACCTTGGCAGGCATAACTTGTCAGAGGCTCCAGAGTCTATTATACAATTGCTCAAATTATGACCACTAATCAAAAGGGAAACATAGAAAGGTTCTATTTTCCTAGGGGCAACAGGAGGAGTAATGACAATATTATTTCAAGTGGCTTTGTTCTTTGGGGGATCATGAGTCACTTTTGAAAAATCTTGTCCTATAGGGACCGTTTTGCTTTTGATGCATTCAGTCAACCTATCCAACTACTTAGGGTTGGCTTGTAATTATTTAAACTCAGACATTTGGATATTGGTCTTCCTCATATGATCAATTATGTCAAATAAATGAAATGAACTAAAAACAGAGGAAGGAAGTCCATCATTTTGAGTTTTATTGGGTGTGGGACTAGTCTGAGAAATGGAAGCAAAAGGTATAGGGTTGTTTGAGGTAGTTACTTTCTTATTGATCACTGGGTCCTTTGATTGGAAAGGTAGTAAAGTCCCCCATTTAACAATTAAAATTACTCGCTGAGGTTCTTCTCCTGCTTTTTCCTTATCAGCTTGTTGAGTCGACTAGTTCTGGGACCTAGTAAAAATAGCGTATGATCCATCAAACACTTCTCCCTTTCTTCTAGCTTCATCTTGGTAATTCAGAAAACTAATGTTAGAGTTACCAGCTAATTCTTCTTCTCCTTCTAAAAAGATATTAGCGTCATCTTCTAGGTCTAACTCAGGTTGGAAAGAGAAATTATGTTCAGCTTCATGATAACTAACTGTTGAGTTAGTTAGTTCTACTTTAATGGTAAGCTTCCCTTGTGTGGGAGGAAGGTGATTGGATTGCCCTTGATTCCTAGCAGCATTGCTTTGATGTGAATGGTTATGGAATGTCTTCCTTGGTATATCCTGATAAGAAATAGGAGCAGACATTCCTTAGGCCATTTGTCTTTTCAGAGCTAACAACTCATTTGCTAACTTTTGCACCATAGGATCAGTGGTGCTTGTAGAAGAATTTTTAGTAGGTGAATAAAATTTATTTATGTTAGGATCTCATTTTATCTTACCAGCAAGAATAAGATCATCTTCGACTTCAGTAGCCAAAATTTGAGTTGCAGAAAGATCTATATGGCCAGCCCACCACAATAGAAAACTCACTTCAAGAAGTTGAGAATTGATAAAGAAGCACTTAAGATTTTTTGGTGTTAATTGTAGGAGTCATGTTCCTCAGCTTATCAAATTTATTAATGAAGTCTCACATAGGCTCATGAGGCTCCTTCTTCATTTGCGTAAGTTGAGCCAACAAGGCATGTGTATCTTCTTTAGGTTTAAACCTAGCCTCAAAATTGGCCTTGAGAGTGTTCCAGTCAGTTATAGTCTGAGCTTGAAGATGATAAAACTAATTTGTGGTAGTGTTTTACAATGTTTATAAAAATATTATTATTGTTATGTCTTCATATTCAACGCCTATCACACCACAAGATATGAAGAAAGTTGTAATATGCTCATCAAGATGAACTTTCCCATCACCATAGAACTTGGGAAAATTATTTTTTGAACTACTAGGTAGTTCATGTAAAGGTGGGGTAAGATTTAGGGGGCTAAAGGTGTTACCCCAAGGGCCTTGGGCTGCCATGATATGACAATTGAAAGGAGGGATAACAAACCTTTGTGGAGAATGTATAGACAAATCTCTACTAATAGAGGAAAGAGAAGCTTCACTTGGTATCGGAGACCTAATGTTGGTAGGAGGAAAACTCCTGGTTCATTGGAGGTGAGCTTGTGGAGGAGAAAGATCAAAATTATTTTGTTGCACAAACTCAAATACAGGATCAACAATACCTTGAGCTCTTTGGCTTCACATTTATGGTGGATCTACCAGAGTATAGAATGGAAAAGAAATTGAAATGCTTCAATTTGAAGCTTGAGGCTTCAAATTGTGTGTTCTTCCCTAGCAAAGTTTTCAAAAAGCTATTAGGTGAATATTTTTTTGTCAACTAACTGAAGACAACATTGTTATATCAGTCATAGCATGATGAGATAAATCTCTCCTCTCAGCAAGGGGAGGCTCCCTATAAACTATTATAAACTAAACCTATACTAAATACTAACTGGGGGGTAGAATCACACCATCCATTTCTCTTTTTTTAGAAATGATGTTGACAAAGTAAAAGAAAACTCTTATGTAATAATTGAATCCATTTCTCTTTTTTTAGAAATGATATTCATAAAACAACAGAAAACTTCATGGGTAATAACTGGATCCAAAAGAAACCCATGAAAGCACAAAGTCTTTCATTACTTCTCTTACTAATTAAGTATGTAGGACACTGTAGAATGAAGTGTAGCTCAAAGTCTCCATCACAAACTACAACAGAATAAGACAATAGAAGATACAGGTAGTTCAAAGCCTTTCCTAATATCTTTTGTTCTAAGGCATGAAAACATATACTAAAGATAATCATGTAGCACAAAGTCTCCATAATTAGCTTTGAAACATCTCCCAAATTATCTTCACTTTCTCTACATATTTTATTAGACATATAAGATGATATAAGGAAAAATACATAAGAATAATTTCCTATATAACACAAGCTATTTCAACACAAAGTTTCAAAAGTCACTTGCTTTCTCATTCAACTAGTCAAATATGATTAACAATCTGAGGTCAAAGTCTCAAAAATGCCTTTCAATTTGGGTAGATTTTTGCTTGTAATAATCGAGATATCTTCCTCATTCAAAATGAGAGATTATAATATATAGCATCCAAAGAAAGACTTTGGTGCTTGTTTTCACAAAATGGCCCATGCTGCATTAAATGCATTAGAAAGAGGAAGTTTTGTGCAGGGGCCATGCTGGAGCAGGTTACCAGTCCTAACTTTGGCATTTAACTCATATCAAATGTCTTCTCCAAAGCATGGGTTACCTAATCCTCTAAAAGGTAAGGCTGATCCTCTTTATTATACTTACACGACTATCCACTCAGCTTTACTCAAATGAAGAAAAATAGGCTGTGCCATTGAATGCTTGGGCTCTCTAATATCCACCTAGTGGACTATTCCACCTACTGAAATAACTCTTTTACTGATGCTTCTAGATTCTCTATGTGATTCCCTCTTTCCTTGTTATATTTTGTCTCTTACTAGTGATCTGAGCTCTCAGGGCTATCTTCTCACCTTCTGATGGCTTCTTCAGCTCCTTTCTCAATAGATCATTGAGTTTGTCCTCAGGTCTACATTATTTGAAAATCAATGGTTATTCCATTATCCTAAATTTGATGTCTGTGGGGATGTCACCAGTCGCTTGAACCATTTTGAACCTTGAACCATCTTTTTAGAGTTCACTGGTTCAATAGTTCAACGGTTCAGCGGATCAATATTTTATGTTTTGTAAAGAATCATGTTCACTCAGTCTTCTTATGAATTCAATTCAATGTATCGTTGAACCAACTATTTGAACCTTTCACTCAAACCATTTCAAACCTTTGAACCATTTTGAAGTAGAGTTCAATGGTTCAATGATTCGGTGGCATTCATTGCAAATCATTGAACCCTGTCATTGAACCATATATCATTGAACCTCGATGTTGAACCATCCTTATCAATTTTAGGAAATGCCTTCAAGTGTTTTTTAATTTCTTCTTGCAAAAATCCACCTTTTGAACATGTATTTTCCTTAGCTGAAAAGGCTTGTACAATTGAATAGCTTCACTACTCAGAACATTTTTGAAAAAGGAGACAATTTTTGGCCTGCAGGCCCAAAATGGTCAAGTTGTCCCCAAAAACAACTGACTAGTTTTGGGAACAACAAAGCCAAAATTAGCTCCCATAATAGTAGTAATCTTGGAAAGCCACAATCAACTCTCTTTAGAAGACTTCTTACATCGATCAATCTATACTTTATATATGAACATAAACTTGTTTATACTACTTCTTTGGACACCTATAGAAAAGGCATACTAGTCTCCCTAATGGTTCTAGTTTCACCCATTCTCCCTCCACATATCATATGCATGGGACTATGAGCTTACTTGACACAATGTAATCCAGAACTCTATCTATCAACATATGCATGCTAATGTGAAGCATTAGAAAGGCTCATTTTTATTAAGCCAATCTAACTTTGGGTTTTCATGTCAGTCTTTACCAATGAAAAGGCATCATGTTCATTTTCTTATCTTTTATTAGTTTATGTAAGCCTATCACTATACACATGAATAATAAACATTAGAAAGGCTCATTTTCATTAAGCCAATCTAACTTTGGGTTTTCATGTCAGTCTTTACCAATGAAAAGGCATCATGTTCATTTTCTTATCTTTTATTAGTTTATGTAAGCCTATCACTATACACATGAATAATAAACATCACATCAAAAGCATCCACATCATGAACTATGTCAACAAGTAACAACTATACCCATCAATGAGTCAATGTAAACATATCACAACAAACCATGAACATCATTCACATCATATGAGCCTATAAGCATGTCATTACACCATCACAAACATAAACCAAATCAATAACCAAAACATTAGGGCATATACCATTTCCCATTTCACCCATATAGCCATAAATAAAGTTATAACATGTATCCATCCATAACATCTCCTATCATAACCATGAGCTAAATCAGATCATCATAGCTAACTTTCTAGCATCACATACCTAAGCTACTAAGTGAAACATCATAAACATAAACCAAAACCATAAGTCATAATCACAAACCACAAGCAACTAACACATATAACATCATAAGCATCCATCATAGACATTGAATCATCAAAAAATAATACATGTCATAATATGTCAGGCTTTCTCAAAAACATATACATCTCACTACATTGGTGCATAGGTCGATATCAAAATAATAAATCAAAATAACATATCTCAACATCATCATGAGCCTGCACCACTGCCATTGACCCCATCTATGCTTGCACTTATACCTGGTGGTGGTCCCCCTAGTACCCCTACCTATCCAACTATAGAAGCCCACTGACCTGGAGTAGTTATCGATGGCCCACCAACAAATCTTGCTCTATACTCTGCATATCTCATAACCTGGGGCAACTGGTCCAATACCATCACCTCATAATACTTGATCTTCATTAGGGTAGCTAAATAGCATGATCAATGCACTATGTCTGGTAGCCCTCATGTTATTATTGTACCTACCCTAGCCCTCTATCTAAGTAGATCTCTCTCACCTATAATAGTGGTGAAATAACCCTATAATGCCTAAACCTAACCTTGTAATGTGGCCAACTATCCTTGTAGAGCCTGTACCTGAGCTTAGGCTATGACTAACGCTACCCCTACCTATGTACCTTAACTGGCTGGATTTATAGCCATCACTGCCACCCTTTTATAATCTCTACCCACATCTATAATTACATATATATGCTAATACCAATCCATGTATCCATTTGTATACCCTACATCATCTATGGGATCCCTAATAGGAAGCTCTACAAATTCAGCATCTAAAACTGTCTGAATAGGCCAGGGCACCAATAACTAAACCTCTAAGTCCTACCTCCTATATCATAGATGTAGACCCGATACACCCTATAATAATCCAAATTGTCACTATGCTCAATCAAAGGTAATCAACTAAACCTCACCCTTTCGATGGCCCACTATCCACCTATAGCTTTGTATAGCGAGGGTCTCCCTCTTGTAGCTTGGCTAGATAGGGAATTTTAGGTATGGTCTCCATATGATTTCCATAGCTACCAATCCACCTAAGGCAACCTTGAACCACTCAACTTCATGTGCTCCACCTTCAACCCCTGATACAACATAATCATCCCCCTACCTCATAAAGCCAAAAGAGAAATTAAGGTATGTGTACCCCATCCATGATAATCCTATAGGCCTCAAAACCCAAATGTGCTTGTATACCCAATAGTGTAGAGCCATGCCCACGTTGATGTCGTACCTCATATGGTGTCTTAACCCCCACAACTCTCTATAAATTTGGACCAAAAACACTAGAACCCACCCAAATATTATCCTCCCAAGCAATAGCTCAACCAAAATAGCTAGTAATACATAAGGAATCTCTTGATGCTAGAATCTAGAATCCCAAAGTAAGTAACCACGATCATCAACATCATCATAAGTGTCCTCTCCTCAGGAGCCCTCTCATATAGTGCTATATAATTAAACCCTCTAGAGTGCTATTGGACCTAGTCACTATCATCTCCATATAGATACTTGACATACTCATCTCACTTCTCATATTCAATTTGGTAGAGCACCTTGCCATGTAGTGGGAGTCAAGTGATCCTATGGACATCTTCTAGGAGAATAGTCATCTCCCTGATTGACAATAAGAAGGTATTAGTAACAGGATCCCATCTCTCGATGAGTGATACTATCATGGATGCATCCTTAGGCATGTGATGGTAGTGTCTCATCCCTCTTAGCCCTACTACCTCCATATGTGCCCAATCATCAACAATCACCCCCTCGATTAGTGCAAAAAAGAGACACTTGGTGATGCATCTATATCTACTCTCAAGCCTACACCAAATTAAAATACTTGGCTTAGACCCCAACTAGTCTCATCTACCCTATCTTTTAAATATACCGCTAACCCTAACACATTTGACCTCACCATAACCATAACCATAACCCATTTACCCTTTCCACCTAACCTAGCTAGTCAAACTTCAGACCTAACTACTTATCTTAAACCTAACTATTAGACTTTAAGCCAAAACCATACCTAAGCCCTAAACACCTTTAAAACCCCTACTTTATCAAACCCCTACTTTATCATGGATAAATATCAGTGATCATGCTGACCATCAATGGTTGGGGACCCCTAGTTCTTAGGGTGTTGACCATTGATGGTCAGACCTAACCATCAATGATCACCTATGGGCATTCTATGGCCATAACACCCAAACCTACATATTGATTACATAACATCCCTAGCTAACCATACTACCCAAATCACCTACCCACCCTATTAATTTGATGCTCTACCCACCCCATTTTCCCAAAACCCTACCTAGGGCATACAAACCCAAACAACAAATTTACAAACCCTCCCCCCATATAAACACAAGCAAATGAAAAATCAAACCTATCTACCAATTTACTGCACCCCCTACCTCATTTTGTGACCTCCTCCATGGTCTAAGACCTCATGCAGGTTCCTAGTTATTTCCTCATGCTCCTTGCATCCTAGATCCATAAAATCTACCTCACACCTCTAGCTAACAAGTAGTGTCCACCTCAGCACGCACCCTCCTCATAAAGCACCAAAATTACCCAGAGCTTGGTCACACAAAATAATACTAAAAGTGACAAATTAACTTTTGTTTTTCACTTTTACCTCTTGGACCTTTAGGGTTTCCCCTGACCGTTGATGGTCAGGGTGATTATCAACTCTCACCTTTAGGGGACCTTGACCATCGATAATCAGGATACCCTAGAAACCTAATTTCACATTTTACATGCAACCTCCATATTTCAAACAATTTAATTTAGGCTCTTTCCTACTTTTGGAGATGACTTTATCCCACCAACCTAACCACCTCATCACCTCACCATTTGTCTCTCTTAATCCATCTGGCATGAAATTTTATGACACTTATTCCAGGGTCTTTTGACTGCAATTACAACATTACCATGTTGACCCTTTTACATTTTGTGCCACCTCATGCATATAGACCCACTTGTGTCTCACTAAGCAAACTTCCTACCTCATATACCCACAACACTTGACCCATTTGTGTTTTCCTTAGGAGTACTTCCTACTTTAGATACCCACCAAATACATAGAGCTCACTTAGGAGATTTATGTTTACGAGTGTTCCCAACTGCCAAGCTTATAAGCAATCATATGGTTCACTTATCACTTGTCCTTCTTAGCATTGAACCTTATTTTTTCAAACATTAACAACCTCGTCTATGCATGATCTTGGCTATCACTCCTTTTTATCGCATTTTATGTGCACTTTTATGTCTTAAATAAATGACCTCTTATCACCACCTAGTGACTCACCATCTACCACTTATCAAACCCATCCTCACTTCAGCTTCACCTCACTAACTCTTAGTTTGAGGTGGAAGACCTCCCACTCTCAAGGCAACTAGATCCTTGACTCATACTCTATTTTTGTTTTATAGCTCATTCACGTAAGCTACACAATAAAAAGGGGTAAAATGTAGACACTAGAAATTTGCACACCTACAATTATGAATGTTGAAGTAGCCCTAAAAGGACCCCTAGACCCTCTTAGGACCAACCTACATGTATCAAGCCTAAACCAACCAATCTGCACTCAGTTGCACCTAACTAAGTAACCTTAACCTTCAGGACCCTATTCCTATGGACCCTAATCATCAATGATCAGGATGACCATCAATAGTCAGCCTTGGGAACCCCTGACTGTCGATGATCAGGATCCACCTTCTCACCAAGAGCATGTAAGCTCTACCAGCCCTTTTTAAAATATAACTTATCTAATTTGTATTGCAAACCTTTGCATGCACAAATTATATTTAGATGACCCAATTACACCTTCACTTCCACCTCTTGCTTATGCCTATAAGAGAGAGAGGCCCAGAAGTCAAATCCATCTGCAATAATTATCAGGAGCTCAAGCATTTAAGATTTTTTTTAAAGGTCAATCAGGTCAATCAATTTCATCAACTTTATCAAGCATTATCAACCATCTTATTGGGAGCCAACTCATCATCACCTCTCAACCAAGCTTTCAAGTATCATTACTCTATTAGAATCAAGCTAGATTCCACCAATAGACTAAATGCATCAACCACCCACCCAATCAACTTATGGTAAGACAATTTCTTGTTTGTTACAATTCACATACTTTTATTCTATTTCATAATCACCCTAGCCCTTTCCCAACTCCCAAAATTAATCTGTGGAATCCCATCATTCAACTGTTAATCAAACCCAAAAATATATAGTCAACCACTGACAGTTAGACCTAACCATCAACAATCAAGCATAACTACTGATGGTTACCCAACCATCAATGGTCACCTATGGAAAAAAACTATCAAGTTGATTTCACCCACCCACACCTAATAAATTCCACTTTTCTATCTTTTTGACCACTCACAGACCCCCTTTTAGATTTTTTGAAGCATAACCTAACTTGTTAGCACTAGTATTACTTATTTTATCTCCAATTAGATCATTCTTAGTCTATTCTTCTAGGATTGAGAGCCCTTAAGGAAACTCTCGCTTCTGGGATATAGTTATCACTAGGCAATCCACCCAACTATCTATCTAGCAAATAAGTTTGCTTTAATGTTTTCTTATATGTAGGTCTTCCTATCAAGCCAAAGAGTAGATCTTCATAATATTTTGATTCAATGTGTGCACAAACAAATAGGGTTTTCAACTATACCTTTATCGAGTTTCTTTTCTCTCTTTCTTTCAAACTTAAGCAAAAATTTACATGAAACACTTACAGTTTGGCATGTGGATGTTGAATTTGATGAAGAAGATGTTTATGTTAGTCTAAGGATAGATGAACAACACCCAATAATTTTAGTATGATCTGGTGACCCAAATCCTCCTAGATTGGCTGATATGAAATTAAAGAAATAACTTTGAACACTCAAACAAATGAATTGAAAGTAATAAATTAAATATCTTCAACCACTTAAACAAACTCAAATAGAAAAAATAACCTTAGGCAAATCCACATAACCAAAAGGATTTTAGACTACCATTAACCCACATGAGAGTTCCCCATCTTATCACACTTATGCGAGACTTCCATCCATAACTTGATCACATTTCTGAATTAGAATTCTCATCTCTTCTACATACTTACATGAAACAATACTATAACAATTGAATATTGTTATAGAGTGATTACTCTCTTATAGACTTATTTCGATTAATTCTTATTCTCTATTTTCACTTACTTATTCCTCCTCCCTACATTATTCTTTCCATTATTATAGACTCTAAAAATATTATCTTTGAACTTACATTAACAATAAGTGTAATTTTTTAACTAATAACAACTTAAAGTGTTTTCATAACATAATGGCTTGATTTAACACATTCTACAACATTTAGTACTATCTATCCCTCCTAAAATAACTATCTCACTAAAATGTGTTTGAAAACATGTAGTTCACCATGATTCATTCTTAAATAATCAATATTCATTTTGTAACAACATTAATTCTTCTCCAAAGGACTCATTCTAAAACAAAGTCACTCGGGTTAAAATGTTCTGCAATAACAACATCCAATCTGTAGTAGAGATAAAATTTTACAACCAAAAATTTATGCCATAGTAGCGGTAACATTTTATAGTATGAAAATCATTTCCAAATCAAAGATGATGTTTATTAGTAGCAACATTCATTCCATAATAGAGACAACTAACAAAGTTGTAGCAACATCATCTTTCTCAATACCATGTCAGTTATCCCAAGGCTTTCCTCAAGACATAAGTATTATGCAACAATGTTAGAGAAATAATAATTTATACAATAAAATTTAACCATGGAGTAACTAATTACAAATACTTAAGAAACTTCTCCATTTAATCTAAAAAGTTCCTTCATTTTGACTACAATAATTAAAACACAATATATAACTTGGAGGGAAATATAGATAGTAAATCAGTATATATTATATTTATGATAAGTAATAAAACATGATAGAGCCATTATAAACATATACATAAATAGACAATTACACACCCCATCACAAATTATTTGTTTGAGGACTTCAATGATCTAGTTAAATAGATTTTTCTTTGTAATCTCATTCTTTATCATACAAGGAATTCATCTTGTGCTTCATTGTTTATCACTATTTAAAATTTATTGAAATGATTTGGTGGATCTTGTGGTTTGACATCAAGCTATAGATATTCTACCCTTGTTCGATG
Source organism: Torreya grandis (assembly GCA_037957365.1). Taxonomy (NCBI): domain Eukaryota; kingdom Viridiplantae; phylum Streptophyta; class Pinopsida; order Cupressales; family Taxaceae; genus Torreya; species Torreya grandis. The sequence continues at coordinate 375,298 of JARHVA010002162.1, forward strand.
GGATATGCAAGATGAATCACCATGATACTAATGATCTGGATCCATAGAGATCAAAGGGGATTTTGAGTTGTGCAACATGTACTCTAACATTGCATCAAATGTGCATGATACTTGGGCATGCACATAGGTGCTCAAAGCATGAAATTTCACAAATTTATGTGTCTAAGGAACTTAATGTGATAGCAAGGACCAACACAGATGCAAATCACCTAAAATTGCAACTGAGATCTAATTTTGTTGGATTTTCACACATTTACCCTGGATGCATGTTTTGACTCTGCCTTCCTAAAAGAATTTGAATTTACCATTCTAAAATGGATAATGATTAGTTTGGGGGTTAGTGTTAGATAAATCCATTAATTTATTAAACCCCTCAAATTGGAAGAAAATGTCAATAAATAGAAAATGAAAAACAAATAGAGTATGCCACACATGTATCTGATATGTACTAACTATGTTTGGCATGTATTTGATTATCAAATGAGCCACCTTACTTGTCTATTTATAAATGATTGAATTCAAACTTTGGAAAAATTCATGCATATGTTGACCTCAAACAACTAAAAATAGGGAAAGAAAAAAAGGCAAATGGGCCCATTTGTCTTAAAAGGAGGCATAAGCCCCTATGTCAAGACCACACAAACATTTTTTGCATGAGAGATGGAAATTAAAAACTAGAATAGGGATTTTGAATAAGGATGCACATAATGGGTTTAAAGCCACCAAAAGTCAACATAAGGGTTTAGCAATGCCTATTTTTAATCAATTAGTTGTGCATAGACAAATGCATGTAAAACATCAAAGATGATGTTAAATAAATACCAAGGGGAATTTTGAAGTGTCTACAAATGATGCAAGGATTATATAGTTGTAGAAATAATTCCAAGGCTCATAAATTAGGCATATTCAACTTGAGGTTATAAGGCATTTTTTGATGCTTTTTATAAGAAGATATTTTTAGCTTTTTGGGGTCTAGTATGAAAACATATTCAAACACCAATAATAATGGAGACTTGGTACATAATACAAAGTGGGGTCCTTGTGAAGTCAATCATGTAAATGCATAGTGAGGTCCCTTAAAGGGTTAACTATGTAAATGAAAGGTGGGGACCTTAAGGAATAAACAATCAATAATAATAGAGACTTGAATTTGGTAACTATTTTATTGAATTCCCCCATTAGGTGGGGACCTTAAGGATAAACAATAAATAAACATAGAGACTTGAACTTGGTAACTATTTTATTGAATTTCCCCACTAGGTGGGGACCTTACAGAATAAAATCTCAAGAGAATAAGAGAACTAGAGACTTTAGTAACTATTTTATTGAAAAAATTACTTCTTCTCACTTAACATATAAACTTAATACACCTTGATTCTTATGTGAATGTGAGTAATGTCAAAATGGAAGTAACCCTCCTACAAATATAATGATTTAGTGGTTAGAGAGTGATTTTTTTTTCTTTCTAGAATTTCCCATTTCTTTCTACGTAGCTTAATAATCTTTAAAAAAAATATCAAATCAAATACCACTAAATATATGCCTTACAACCCAAATCAAATGTGCCCACCATCTTAGAATTATACTCAAATAAACTAACTTATAGTTTAACATATGCCTTTAAATAATAATAATAATAATAATAATTATTATTATTATTATTATTATTATTATTATTATTATTACTATTACTATTACTATTACTATTACTATTACTATTACTATTACTATTACTATTACTATTACTATTACTATTACTATTACTATTACTATTACTATTACTATTACTATTACTATTACTATTACTATTACTATTACTATTACTATTACTATTACTATTATTAGTATTATTATATAGCTTTGTAGCGATAGTCTTTGGGAATATGTTGAGAGGTGAGTGATGAGAAACCCTAGCCACCATTAACTCTTTAGTATTGGCTATTATTTGATCTTGAGTCAAGAATCTCTCTTCAAAACCTTAGCAGTTTGATTAATGGAGGTAGTAGTAGAAGGATATCAATGCATAAAAGACCCTAACTCTAGTGGAGAGCAAAAACCCCTAATTAATCCAATGAAGTGTGGATGGATGTTGACATCCACCCTCCCATAGATAATATAACACAATTGGAATCATATGTGAGAATCATCCAGAATTAGATGTCTAAGACCGATGACTATAGAATTAACACACACAACTATTGAATCAATAAATTTAGAAGAGAGAAAAAACTAAACACAATGTATTTAATAATGGAGGTAAATTGATTATACAAAGGCTCAAAGTTTAAAACTCTCAAAACTATCATAGCTTACAACTAAATAGCTCAGACAATCCACAATTTTTCTCACTAAATACCCTTGGATTATAAATGCAAAGGGAAGGAGGTGTATATATAGGTTGGAGAGAGAAAGATACCACACATTATAATGAATGTGGGACTAATCTTCCCAAGTAACCTAAATGACCTATAGAGACATAAGCAAGCTAATACAACCATGTAGGCAAAACCCACTGGGAAAAAGGACTACACCAACACCACCCTATAAGTGCAGCTTAGGTGGGTGATGATACAAAAAATGGGTTCCAATAACAAGCCATTATAAGGTACCCATGTACAATGAAATATATCATAAAGTAGAGAAAATAAGAAGTAAAGAGGATAAAAGGCCCCCCTGAAGATGATGCTAAACTAATCAATACTCTAAGTATAGCTTCTAAGATGATGAAGGTGGATGATGATATCCTCTACCAAAAGATCATAGAATCTCCATCTGCATTGAATAATGTTTCTTCCCTTTGGCAAAGGAAGAACCTAATGTATGTACTAAAATTTTACCCATTTCATAATGGAAGATGAAGATAGTAGTATAAATATCTTTGAATGTGGTCCAAATCATATATGAGGCATAAGTCAGGCAAAAATGTGCATAGACTATGAAAGGAATACCACTGAAGTGAACCAGTCAAAATAATGACATGGAACATTTGCTAAAATAATTTCCATGTGAAAAGTGGAGCATGACTCACCAACTAAAGAAATAAAGTACATAGGAAGAGATGAGTCATCAATACTCACAATAGGTGTACTCATACTGTAAACAGTGGAGTCCTCTGAAGTGCAAGGTTGTGAAGGCTCTAAAAGAGCAATAATTAGCATAGGAATGGAAGTAAAATCTGTAATAGGATAAATGAGGTCTGGTAGAATCTCATCTTGTAGTGGGGGCTCAATATAAGGAAGAGCACTATCCACCATGGATGTATCATCACAAGAAAGAAAAGTAAGAGGTGAGAGTATAACTATCTCATAAGAGACGATAGGTAGTGGAGGAGGTGTGATGTAAGTCTCAGTTGGATCTTTGAAAAGAGATTGTAGGATGCTCCAAACAATGCATGGACACTCTATATGGTACACATGGAAATGAAGATCCATGTAAGCATGAAGTAATAGAGTGGCAAAAACCTTGTCACAAGTATTAGCCCACTTATTAAACTAAATAAGATTAGTGGGTGCAAGAATATATCCATATAGAAATGGAATGTGATTCTTACGAGTGAACAAGTGTTCTATATAATCATGCCATGAAGCATAGTTATCCTTCCCAATAAGGATCACTAGATATGAAACAACTCTTCTCATCTGGAGTAATAGTACATGCTCTAGAGATGGAATTTGGATTATGCCAAAAATGAGCCAATCAAGTAGAGCAATCGGTGTACAATTGATAATGCATGCTTAAATGGACATTAGGCTATGCTGACAATACATCTAAGAATACAAGAGAAATCTATGCAAGTAGTCACTAATTGGGCAAAGGTAATAGTTATGAAAATTGAATGTGTACAAGAAAGAGTGTAGGGCCCATAACAACTTCCCCAAGATGATCAGTAGTGACCCCCCTATGTTTATAATTACAAATCATGCTCAAAGAATGATCAATCTATGCTTATGATCAAGTACCAGTACACGCTCTAAGTATGGATGTTAGAATTAACCAAAATGGGTCCATACAAGTAAGAATAATTAGTGCACGAGTGAAAAAACACACCTCAATGAATGGGCATCAAACTCAACTAAAAATGCATCCATAAACACAAGCAATCAATGTAATATCCACTAAATTGGCACAAATGAAAACTATAAATAGGGAAAGAAAATTTCCCTAGAATGGACATCTGATCAAACCCCCCCATATTTTGGCACTTTATAAAGTAGTGTGTTTTGTTGTCTCCCAAAAATATCACTCATTTTTGAGACAACATTTGAACTATTTTGGTCCTACAGACCAAAATAATCTCTGCCCTTCTCAAAATTTGTTTTAAGCATTCAAATTCCTCATTTTCCAAGCTTCTCAGAAATCTACAGACTCTGCAGGCTTAAATCTATGGAATCTACAAGATTAAATCTATGGACTCTATAGGAAGAAAATATATGGACTCAATAGGAAGAAAATCTATAGACTCTACAGGCCAAGTTCAACGAACTTCATAGGTTGATTTTTACATACTCTGCAGGAAAGAAGCAAGCTCTCAACACTTAGGCGATTTCAAAGTTGGTTCAATGACAAGGTTCAACCAAAAGAGTTCATTGGAAAGCTTCTAAGAAAGTATTGAACCATTGAACCATTGAATCTTGAACCATTTTGTTTCAACAGGTTTAAAGGTTCAACATCAGTAGCAAAAGTTAAGCGCATTTGTCAAGGTTCAAAGTTCAATCGCTTCAAGGATCAAAAAAGATCAAAAGGACTTAGCCAAATAAATAGAATAAACCAATTAAACCATTAGACCTTTAACCAAAGGGTTTAAGGAGTTCATAGGTTCAAAGGTTCAACCAGTACAATGAAGATCAAAGAGCTTAGAAAGAACAAGTGACAAACTAATGGTTCAACAGGTTCAAAGGCTTCTACAAGTAGGTTCAATCAAGGTTCAACAAGTTTCTGAGGCTTGAATCATTGAACCATTGAACCATTAAACCACTTTGGCTCAAAAGGTTCAATGGGTTCAAGGTTCAATAGGTTCAAAGGCTTCTACAGGCAGTTTTAATCAAAAGAACAAGTTTTTGACACTTAGTCATTTTCAGGGAATGAACCATTGAACCACTTTGGTTCAAAGGTTCAATGAGTTCAAGGTTCAAGGTTCAATGGGTTCAACGAGGATTGTTTCAAAGAATCTTGGTTCAAGCAGTCAAAGGGAATGAACCATTGAACTATTGAACCAAAGTTGGTTCAATTGGTTGGTTCAATTAGTAGGTTCAATGGATTGCCCCAAAGTCAAAGGATCAGATACCCTTACGGAGGCAGGAAGGAGGCACATGGATCAATTGAAAAGACTAAAAGCCAAAGAGATTTCCTTCAAGAAAAATACTAAGGCAAGAAATGAATTCTTTTGAACTTTGTCTGAAGGAATTCCTTTGGACAAAAAGTTTGAAGAAATTTGGAGAAGCTAAGGGAGGAAATCTCAAAAGAATTTCTAAAGGCCAAAGACAAAGCAGCCGAAATAATTCTTGTGGACTTTTTATCTGTAGGAAAATGTCTACGGGGAAATGCCTGTGGGGAAAATGTCTGTGAAAAAATTCTGTGGGAAAGCTCTAAAGGACTCCAAAGACAAAAAGCCGTTGAAGGACCCTAAAGGACAAGTGCCCTTGCGGGGGACTCTCAGCTGCCAAATTAAAGGACACTTCCCTAAAGCTGAAGGGTCACCTTCCCTTTGGGAGGATACAAAACAAGAAATCCAAAGGAAGTAATTAGTAGAAAAGGCCAAATCAAGAGAAATCTGAAGAAATTCCAAGGGGTGACGCGCCCGAAGACGTCAAAGTCAAGAACAGTGAACTAGCCATTGGAAATTCAAACATAGATACGGGTGCATGAAAGTCAATTTCAAGGTTCGTAAAATAGCTATTGATTTTAAAAAGCCTTAAAGAAGAGCCAAAGAACTTAGCGACTACTGGAAGAAAGAAGCTTGAAGGCCATTCGAAGACTACCTGAAGGGTAGATACCCTTGTAGGAGGCTCTTCCTGACCCAAAGTGAACTGTTTCTCAAGGCCCCAAAGGGCAGGTACCTCTGGCAAAGATCAAATGACAAAGTCAAAGGAATTGCTGAGAAAAGTGACGTTCTCACAGACATCAAAGTTGCAACAATGAAATAGCCATTTATCCTTGTAGGTTTAAATCTACAAACCCAAATGCATTTAAAGGCTTTAAGGCCAAGATCAGTAGGAAGTGACTAAGGAACAGAGCATCAAATTGAATCAAGGACCCGATTCAATTAAATAGAAAAGGAGGAATGATGAGGAAGGATCAGAAACATTTGTGCATCGAATATGTTTCTAGAAGCAGATCACCAAGTGGACATTGGAAGATGCAAACTTTTAATAGCGTGACCCATTTCTCTACATTGAGAAAAGCAAATGGGTAAATGCCCCTAAATTCCAGCATGTCTTCTTAACAAAATTCAATGCAACATGATGTGTTACTATTCCCAAGTCCTTCTTGAAGATGCTATATAAGGGACTCTCTTGTTATTGTAAATAGATCTCTCTCTGATAATCAAAAATGAAACTCTGCCCAAATTGAAAGGCATTACTGAGACTTTGAGCTCAGATTGTTGATCATATTTTGTTATTGGAATAAGAAAGCAAGTGACTTTTTAGACTTTATGATGAGATATCTTTGTTGTTGGGGAAACTGTTCTTATGTCTTTTTCCTTAATATATTTTCTGTTCTTTTAATTCAACAAGCAGAATTAGTGAAAGTAGTCAGGAAGGTGTCCTGAAGTCAACTATGGAGAGACTTTGTGCCCCCATAATTGCCCTTAGTATGTTTTCTTTTTGTTTCTATGTAAAGGACCTTGGGATGACTTTGTACCCTCATTGTCCTTTGTATCTCACTCTTGGGAAATTCAGGTGGAGACTTTGTGCTACATCTCAATTTGTTGGTTACTACGTCCTTGGTTACATTTTACAATTACTACTAGGAGTATTCTTGTGGTTTGCTGAATAGTACTTCTAAAAGAAGAGTGCTTTCTATCATTTCCCTTGAGATTTTTCCTTTGATTTGCATGCATAATCTCTAAAAAAAGAGACATGGATGGTTTGTTCTACCCTTGAGTATTCAAACAACATGTTTTATAAGGCAAAATGGCCCAATACATGGGAAATAAAAAAATAAATACTTTTACAAAACATGGTGCTCAATTTCAAGTTACCATTTGCAAGATATTAACAATCTGTTAGGTGAGGTAAAATATGCCTTCCAAGCACTTGTTGGAATTAGCACTGAATCAAAGTCCTCCTCACATCAACAAAAGTCAAAAATAAATTGGCCCAATCACCCTTATATTAACTTTTCTAAAAAATCATCTTAGAAGGTTTTTTTTTAAAATTATGCAAAGCTATTTTAAATAAAAATAAAACATGCTTTAAATTTTTTTAATCTTTTTAGGGCATATTTAGGTTTTCAAACTTTTGCAAAGAGAAGTGATTTGTACGGCATCACCAATGGGAGGGAAACTCAATAAGAAGAGATTAGGTTATACATGGGTACCTTATCAGGGCATGTTGATGGGACCCATTTTTGTATCATTGGCCACCTAAGTTAAGCTTAGGTATTTAGAGGTCATTTGGGTTACTTGGGAAGATTAGTCCCACATTCACTAGAATGTGTGGTATCTTTCTCTCTCCAACCTATATATACACTTATTTCCCTTTTCATTTATCATCTAAGGGCATTTAGTGAGAGAAATTATGGATTCTCTGAGCTAGTTAGTTGTGAGATGTGACAACTTTGAGAGTTGTGAGAGCTGTGAACTTCAAACCTTTGTATAAGAAATTTATCTCCATTATTTAATACATTATGTTCAGTGTCTGCTCTCTTCTATATTTCTTGATTCAACAAAAAATAATGTCATTCGATACTAGATACTCGAAGCTCTAATACCATGTGAGAATCATCCAAAATCAGACATATAAAATTGGTGACTATAGAGCAAACACATGTAACTGTTAAATAAAAAAATATAGAAGAGAGCAAAAATTGAACACAATGTTTTCAATGATGGAGATAAATTGATTATACAAAGGCTTGAAGTTCACATCTCTCAAAGCTATCACAGCTCACAACTAAGTAGCTCAGACAATCTATAATTTCTCTCACTAAATGCCCTTAGATGATAAATGCAAAGGGAGAGAGGTGTATATATAGGTTGGACTGAGAAATATACCACACATTCTAGTGAATATGGGACTAATCTTCCCAAGTAATCCAAAAGACCTCTAGATCCCTAAGCAAGCTAATAAACATGTAGGCAAAATCCAGAGGTAAAAAGGCCTACACCAACATCATAGAATATCAATTGTCTGAGAGCAGCCACTAATGGACCCAATGACCTTGGACATAATCATGAAGTTAAGACTTTTGGATTTCAATTTCTTTATGAGTTTGTTGAGGGCTCTATGGATATTTCCCATTGTATAGTTGTGATATTTTTACTTTAAGGAATTTCTTATGAAAGTGACTTCTATAGATGAACACATTAGGTTTGGGAGGATACTAGGGGGTTGAAAATAGACTTTTTAAGGGGGTTATATAGAGGATGTCTTATTTATTATTGCTTCCCATGATTTCACCCAAGTAGCCCTTCAATATGGCACATGGGTTATTTGTGGCTAGGTATGCTATATTTAGGGTTAGAAGCTCAATGTTCACCCTGAAGGGCCATCTCACTTTCAATATTCTATGTGGGTTGAATTTCCCTTCCTTAACTTAGATGTTAGACCCTTTCTTCATGAGTTATCTAGTCAATTGGGTAATATCCTTTGGTGTAAAAGTGATAAAGACAAAAAATTTAGGCCTCTAAAATCATCTAAGATTCTACATTGAAATGTACCTTTCATAACCACTACCTACTTCAATTCAAATTTTTGGTTTGGGCTTTACCCAACTCCAAATTTTTATTCACCTCAATAAACCTAACACCTATATTTACTGTCTAGAATATGGTGATTTAGTCTAGAATTTCCCTAAATGCAAGCTCAAGCAACAGAGGATAGAAGAGCTTTTTACCAAGACTTATATCACCCACCCCTTGATTCTACCAAAAACACCCTCTATGGCCTTAAATAACCCTAGATCATTTGCTCCTAGCTCTAACTAGCATAATAATGTCACTCAACTTCTCTCTATTGACACAAACCTAGATTTGTTCCAAAAACTCAAGTCAATGATATTCACCTTGAAAATTGGAAGGTTATCATAAAAAGAACTAGATATTCCTCAAAAAGCAGAGTCCCAACACATGTCCCTAATAATAAAGGAACTAGGTCCAACATTGGGGATTTGCTAAAAGTGACTAAGGGAAGATATAATGGTGAGGAGAGATATTGATCAACAAAACATGTTAGAAGAAATACATCTATATCTCCCATACCCAATCCTGATTACAACTTTTTCACCTTACTTGATAATACTGAGGTCGATCAACCTCCCTTTGGTGGTGTATCATGAATATTTCCCTTCTCTCATGTAATGTTTGAGGGATCACCCTCATTAAACACCAATTCCATGTCAAAATGGTATTATAATATAATCCTTATGAAGTTATATTCCACTAGGAGGTTAAATTTGGAGGCCCAAATCTAGTGTTAAACCTACATTGAATTGATAAACACCTTTATCCCTATTATACCTCTCAAGAAGATAGTCGAGAAGGTGAAATTCTACTCTTAATAACCTCCATTTATTCTAAGGTTATTGTTAACAACAAAGACTTTTCCCATAGATGTGTTTGGGCTACATTTTATGTTGAGGAGATAATTAGTTTTTGTTCAATTTATGCCTCAAATATAACAACATAATGCATTAATATTTCAAACTAGATGAGTTCCATTCTTTCTCTTATGGATTGGATATTATGAGGTGATTTCAACATGTTTGATCACATTCAATATCACAACTAATCTCAATCATCTCCTCTCTCTATCGAAGAATTTTCAATATATTTATACTATCTTAGCTCCTTGGGAGTCTTAGACCAACTTTTTTATGTCTAACATCATGAATATTTAGTTGGTTCTCTTTGTCCAATAATTAAGTTAGATATCAAAGGTGACTCAATAGATTTGATAGGTTCTATGTTGGCACATTTGTGAAGTCACTCCTTTCCTTTTCTCATGTTACCAGTCTCAATGACATTGTTTTATTTTTATCATCTCCCTATTTCTTACTCCTTCAACTTGGCACCTTCTCTGTCTTCTTACAATCAACTCCCCTTTAAGCTAAACATTTCTCATCTCTCTTCCCTACAGTGTATTGCCCAAATTTATGATATTTGGGAACTATAACCTTAACCCACATCATCTTTTGGATGGGTCTTATGGTGGTAAGTTGTTGTGGCAAGAACAATCAAGTTTATAAAAGGATATGGAAGGATTATGGACAAATAAAGATGAAAAAATAATGTAATCTAAAACATAATCTTAGTCATCAGTGCCTCACTCTTGATGATCCTCTTCATGACATCTCCCTACAATTTGTTATTTCCCAAATAGGATCTATTTTAATAAAGTATGAGGTTTAGAGGGGAAAATGTGTAAAAATGTAGTCCCTTTTATGGATTAAACATGGTGACCATGGCTCTAAATACATCTTAAAATATTTGCAATATAAACATCACCATGAACACATTTCAACTATTATTACTAAGGATGGAACAGAGACCTCATTCAAGTAATCTCTTTCAAGAAGAGCACTACCTTGAGGAGTATAAATCATTTTTAGAATAATGGTTGCAACAATTTATTCCTTGAGAAGTGGATTAGGCTATTATCCACCTTCTTGAATAACATCATTTTAAGAGATCTTGAAAAAACCCTTTAAATAATGAAAACTAAAAATGCCCTTGGATTAGATGGGTTCCCACTTGAATTCTTCCAAGCTTTGTGGCCCACCCTCATGCTGGACTCATTTAATGTTTATAAAGAGGCAAAGACCAATAGATATTTGGGGGCTATCACTAATCATGGCCTAATCAAATTAATCCTTAAAGATGGAACAAGAATAAGTTATGTGGTTGGTGTCCCATTGATCTCCTTAATATATCCTATAAAATTATTACAAAGGCTATTACTATGAAATGGAAACCTACAACTCAATATATTATTCTTGATTTTGAAAAAGCATACAATTAGATTCATTTCTGATTTTTTCTCAAGATGCTTGAGTGGTTGGGATTTGGTCCTTGTTTTAGATATCACATACAAATGCTCTTCATTGAAGCATAGGCTTAGGTCATGGTCAATGGAATCCTCACACCATCCTTTGATCTCTAACAGTCCATTCATTAAGGCTATCCACTCACCCCTTTTCTGTATGCATTAGTTGTTTATGCCCTTAGATATATGATGCAATGAGCTTACCATCAAGGAGATTTGAAAGGAATTACTTCTCTTTCAAGTTCTTATGCTCTTAACTCCCATTTTTTTTATTATTCTCTCTTTCTAAAAAATATTGAACATGAAATTGCTAATGTCGAGTCTATTTTTGATGTATAATGTGATTTTTCTAGATCCAAGCTATGTAGCCACAAAATAGAAGTCATTTTCATCAAAATTGCTCCAAATTAGTCTTGGATCCCTTCAATTTGGAATGTCATTCCCCATGGGAAGATTACATGTTACCTAGGCATTCTGTCTAGCGTTCACGTTTCCCCTTGAGATATGTGAGATTGGGTGCTTAGTAAAATTTACAAAAAGGTGGAAATTTGGTCTTGTAAATTTATGTCCTTAGCAAAGAAGTTTATTGTTATCAACCACATTTTTTGGCCAACCATGCATACTACTCATCTTGATGGTTTCATTCAAAATTAGCTGATGATAAACTTATACAGTTGGTTCATAGTTTCCTATGAAGTAAGAACTTTAGTAAGAAAGGTATGGCAACCATCTCATGGAAGCTTTATACTTAGCGTAAATCTACAAGTGAGATTGGAATCATTGATCCACTAAAACAAGGAATGTTTCTTACCACTAAATGGTTTACAAGATCCACCTAAGGTACTAAGCCCTAGAATATATTTGTCAGGGAACAAGTTTAATATGCATCTCACAAAGGCTCTTAGACCTCCATTCCTTGGGAAGACAAAATATTAAATTCAACCTTTTTTGATATTTTTGGTTCTCTTCATCTTAGACGTAATTGGGTAGCTTCGTAGAAAATGGCCCCTCCTTTCTAATGGTGCCACCAATCCCTTCACCATCGATTGAGTATCTCCAACTCCAGTATTCGATGGAACCAGTTTATTCAATCTAATAATCTTCCCCTTGCTACCCAACTATACTTTAGTGCCAAATTCTATACAAAAAAAGGCATTAATATATTTAAGGATATATGGGATAAAGACATTGATAATTAGTTCTCTTGGAACTCACTAAATCATATGTTTGGTATACCTACAAAACTCAATCATGTCTATGATTATTTTATACAAATGATCCCACCATAATCCCTCCTTAAAATTACCATCAATCCTACGCCACTTTAGATAAATTGGTGACGGCCAAATCAAGGTGCCATTATCACTGCCTTGCCAAGGTTTTTGTATCATCTTGTTCAGTTCTTGCTCCTTCTAGTTGATTCTCTTAATACCAAGTGGTCTATATCCTTCTCTAAATCTCAATGGTAACACATGGTGAATATAATTTGGAAATCCCTTGCTAAGGCCAAATTCCAATTATTAGGTTGGTGCATTCTACATATGAAACTTTTTGTAGGCTAAACTCTGTCTAAACTTGGGCTTGCTTCTAGAAAATAAACTTTTTGCCCCACCCTTGAAACTATTCCTCACCTCTATTGGGATTTCACATCCTCCTCTTAGCTCTAGTCCTCCCATCTCTCCTCTATTCTAGAACTCTTTCCTATCAATTTCAATAAAAAATTATCCTACTAGGCATTCTTTCCCCCCCACTCTCACAGTCATATGGAACACTTGTCGGTTGGTCATCCTCTTTTATATTTGAAAAATTTTCTATTAACAATTATACTTTGAAAAAAGTACTATACTATATATTCAATAAATTCATAATATGTCCTCTATTTATTTGTTATTGGAACAAAACAACATCGAGAATCATGTATTACATATTATACTTGAGAAAATTAAAGAAAAACTTAAAATTCTACAAAATAGATAAATGTAGGATTATCATAATCTTGATTACATACCTTAGTTTTTTCTAACATATTTTAAGTGGTTGCCCTAAAGGGTACTATAGCAATCGATTGAACAAATAATTTTTTTATTGTGACCTATAAAAAGATTTGAAATAACATAATATTGTATGCATTCGAAAATTTAACACCAAATATTAAGGAATATTCCACTACATATTCTCATGGAATATTCCTTCTAAAAAATACAAACCACATGTAATGGAGTTTAAATTGTTGGGTCGTTGAGCATATTCCCTATATTTAATATAATTTTATATAAACCTTATGTAACAATAAAAATTGAACCTTGATTTTTGGATTGTTGACCATCTAGATCAGTTATTTTGCCATATGCGGTAGGCAACCATAAAAGCTTCCTAAATTAGTAAGAATCAGTAACCAATATGCCACAAGATAAGATTGATTCATAGTAAGACACATTTAGATTTAGTATAACAAAAAAAAAATTCGTAGCATAACCAATTAATGTGGTGTGATGTGGCTTGATATTTTTTGAAGAGGAATAAAAGAGTGGCAGTTGTTAACTATTATAATTTCTACATAAGGAAGATTTTAATATTTTATTTAACACATTTAATACATATTTGTGTAGATTTTAATATTTATTTATAGATTATAAGAAGAGGAGAGCCGAAGCAACTGTTACCACTCAAATTTGCACCCTTTAGAAGAGGGTTCTTCAGACCCTTTCCAACTTGAGTATAATTATGGGAACAACCCCACTCTATGAGTCACCTATGGTAGGGTTAAACCTCTAGATTAGGTCAGATTCCTCTTTGATGCTCACCTAAAACTAATGCTTCATAGGGAAAACGGCTAGAAAGAGAAAAATGCTCCAAATAAAGTTAACCAGGTGATGCGCCAAATAAAAATGGGGAAACTCCATAAGCTTGAACCCACACTAGATCTGCATAGGACAACACTAGCTCACACAATCTCAAGATCAAGCTAATTGCATTAGTGTTTCATAGAAGAGGTTTAGGAAGCAATGAATGCAAATAAAGAGGAGTTTTAAGACTCACTGAAATCTCATGTTAATGGTAGAAAGAACACTATTCTAGACCTACAAACAACATTGAAAACTCCCTAAACAAGGTCAGAAAGAAGAACCATGAATGAGGAAGATTTTTCTTCACACAATGCCAAGGTACACAACTCACCAAACACGGATTCAAGACAAAAGATAGGTAAAGAAAGTCCTATATTACATCAAGAGGTATTCATACAAATGCTTGATAGGGTCAAGCCTAATCAAGCTGAACATATTTTACAATATATCATAGAGTATCTCTACTCCTCAAAATCGAGAGTCCTTGTGAGAATATGAGAGAGAGAGAGAGGTTTACCATGGAAAAAATGGGTAATATATAGAAGGGCAAGAGAGAGAGAAGGGGGAGCATGTTGTCATGATCAATAAATGAGTTATCACCTTTCATTCTAATCAAGTCTATTCCATCATCAATTAGTTATCCTGCATTTGCTCTAGTAGTCTTCAAGTTGTTTTCATTAGCTGAGAGATCCACTAGAATACAAACACTTTTTTTGCATGATGAGCCATGATTCTTTCAAGGATAAAATATCTCCAAGGGCTCTCATCAACATTGAATATTCTAACTACCTCTCTAACCACCAGATCTTCCTTTGCTTTGATTTTTCATGCCACCCTCCACTTGTCATCTTCCACTTGGCCTCATTATGAGGAAAAAAATCCTCATGTTCATGGATCTGATAGAGCCATGCCTAAATCTACTTGAGTGGTGGTTTCTGACTGCTTATCAAGGATGTGGCCATTTTGGGAGATAACACACTCTTCTAAATCTTATTTATATTTACACCTAATCCAACCCAAATATATATCAAGTATAGATTGAAAACTAATATAAATTATTATTTTTCATATAGCTATTATATCGATGCAAACTTATAGGTACCATAGCTTGGCTCCTGTACTATATTTAGGTTTAAATAAACCTATTCTCCCTTTGAACCTTAGGAAAATTGAGAGCTCTATACATGCATAGGTCTCCTTTTGACAACCAATCATCAACCTATGTTCTATATATTAGCTTCATAAGACCTATTATATCTCTATGACTCTCTAATAACATAGCATGATCCTTTAAATGTCCATTTGGTTTAACCTAGATTATGTTTGGACTCGGTTCCTTTATTTTTTACCTTTTTTGAGTCTAAAACTACTCTATTGACCTTCGTCAAAATGTCTTGGGTTTGATCCTTTGCTTATTAGTCATTGATCATGACTCAGCCTATTTGACATTTTGACCCATCTTATTCCATTGATCTTGATCTGTATGATTGAGTGAGAGCCATTGATCTTGCCCTTGACTTATCAACCTTATTTGAGTTGGTGTCACTTAGTAATCTGGCATTTGCCTTCAAGATCCACTATCAGTCTATATACTTTATGTGCTTATGCCACATGGTGGCTTCTTTAGCTCCTTAACCTTTTGACTCGTCTCACTCTATCGATCTCCCTTGGTATGAATGATTGCCAATCATTGGATCTGCTTTAGTTTGAAAAAAAATGAGTATTTACCAGGTCTTAAAATTGATGTTTGTGTGACTGTCATTTAATGTCCATGTAAATGTATTTAAGATCCTATAGACCATCAAATTTAAGATCCAATTTATTTTTATAGTGGCTTAAATTCAACATCTATGTGAACATATCCCATTATTTCACCAACTTTGAAGATTTATATCTTGAAGTGCAAAAATCATGGAGGGACCAAATTTGCTAGAGATGTACCTGATATTAAAAAGATTGTGCCTGATTGATCTAATGGTTTTGGGAGATTTCTAATTTTGTTTACAAACTTTTCAAGTGAATTAACCTATGTAATTATGCACAATGACTTGATGATGGTCGAGTTCATTTGGCTAAGTATGGGAAAAGATTGTCAAACTACTTGGGAGCCCAATTGTGCACATGTATATATTTTGTTGCACTTCATCGTATGACCTAAAACTTAATGCATTTTAACTTTGTACAAAGATAAATAGACCCATGTGATCATTTTCTCTTAAGGCTTCCACATGTGTGAGATATATCACTATCCACTCAGCTCTATTTGAGTTCCTTTATAAATTGGCTAAGTATGGAAACTTAGTGAATTTTGTTTGAGAGGCCAACTTTGGACCTCAATAATGTTTGTTGCACTTAGACGCATGTCTTGAAATTTTGTGCATATCAATTTGGGACTAATGTGATCAGAACCATGTGACCAATTCTACTTAACTCATCCACATGTGGCAATGATAATGTCAACAAACTGCCTACTTAGAATTTTTGCCACTAGACCAAAAATGTCTATATGAACTCAATGAAGAACCAAGTGAATACCATGCACTTCCATACTCATTCCAAGCACTCTTGACACCCCATAGGGTCTCTACGACTCTAGGCCTATCCTTCAGAACTTAAAAATTTTCACTTTAAGTTAACTTATAGTGTTTCAAAAGCTTTGCAAGTTGCATAATCCTTTTGGTCCACTCATTCCATCTAGAACTTTGCTCAAATTATTTGATAATTTGACTAATTATAATCTTTGCTTCTTGATATGCATTAGTACCTATAGAGACTGCATTGTATCTAGGATGTTTTGTATGTAGGCCAAAAATTGCCAATATTTGTAACAACTTGCAGGGAAGCATGCATGTTATGCCTGAGAACCCAGACCAATTTGCCTTGTCTAGTCCATTGGGCATGGAGTTCCCTACTTCTACAACTAAGTTAGTCTAAAATTGGATACAAGGCTGACCCTTTTAGGATAACCCCTCTTAAAGCAAAAGGAAAACAACAATAACAACAACAAAGTGCCCATGGCACTTATGGAAGGGAAACACAAAACAAAAGGGAAACTAACCTAAAATAAAGCAAGGACAACTAGTATACTAAATAAATGTGCACAAAGGCACTTAGATAAAATCATGAAACTACCTATCCTAAACTAACTAACAAGAAAAGAACATATACAAAACCATTGATTGGTTGCACAAAATATCTGCCCTTCCTCACTAATTTTATATACTTTATAGGCTTGAGGGTAGCCACCCAAATATGGAAGAGTGGATAATGAACTTATTAACAATACACCTCTCCAAGAAAAAGAATAAAAATAAAATTACCCACCCAATCTGATTGAGTGGACATATAAACATCTTGGAGTGGATAGGCAAGCTAATCTTGCTCTTCTTGATGCTCAAATTTTTTATTTGAATTAAGCACAACCTATGATGGCTCCTTCTTGTCATCTTCCAACTAAGCTAGGTACCTGATAGGACATCCTCTTGTGAACACAAACATTGAGCAACTAGATTTTACCTCATTCATACACTTTATTGTTCCATCATTATGCTCTTCAGGGATAATCAGGTTAGAGACTTCTTAAAGCACATGCTCATATTGAAATCTTTGTTCATCCTCCAAGTTTTCCTCCAACACACAAAGTGGTGGCTTTTAAAGTTGTATTTCTTGAGCATTCAAGATGTTCTCTTTGTCAACCTCACTCAAGGTTTCATCTTATTCCTCAACTATAAATGAGGGTTTATTTAATTGTTTAAGGTCCAAAAAGACACCTTTGTCTTACTCAAGGTTTGATTTCCCTTCCTCTAGCTCCAATAAATTAGGGATACCTTCTTTTGATAAATCATTAGGAAGTAAACCATCCTTTGGTTTCTAGTCCTGTTCCCCTTCTTGATCTATGTAGAATGGACCTTTAGTAGTCCATTCAAGGTCTCCCATATTGTCAACTTGAGTATTGTCCTCATTAAGATCTAGGTCATTAGTGTCAAATCCATGGCAAGAAGGTTGGTCTAACCTGATTCTTCCCCTTCTGAATCAAGTGGGCTACCTATTATGATCTCCACATCATAGACACTTGCATTATCTTCTTCAGGTTCACCTATGACTGCAAGATCCTCCTCTATCCTTTGTAGAATAGGTTCCTTCTCTAAGAAGGAGATAGTGGGAGGGTGAATAATTTTACCTAGCTTGCATATTATAAAAGTATCCTTCTA
Organism: Torreya grandis; assembly: GCA_037957365.1. Lineage (NCBI taxonomy): Eukaryota > Viridiplantae > Streptophyta > Pinopsida > Cupressales > Taxaceae > Torreya > Torreya grandis. Next base: position 393,559 of record JARHVA010002162.1, read on the forward strand.
AATAGGGACTTTAAATGGTTTTTTTGGTGGTTTTTAAACTGGTACCTCCTTTTTATATATGCCTTTCTTGATTGATTTATATGAGGGGAATGTGTAAGAAACAACCACCTTTTCTATATTTTGACTCTCTTCCTCTTTATTCATCTTCAAATTTAATTCCTTGATTTGTCTATCTATATTCTATTTGAAAAGGCTCTCTTTAAGGTGGTCAATGGCCTCATGAAAATTAGGAACACAAGAGGGTTGGTATGAGATACAATAAGATTCTTTTGGAAGATAAGTGGGATCTTGGATATCAACAATAGGTTGTTCCACAATAATCTCCTTTTGTCTTGGAAGGATTTCTTAGATTGAATTCCAAGAATGGAAAGTCTAAGGAATACATGAAGAACTTGGAACATAAGAGGGGTCACTTGGAAAAGTTCTCTGGGGGAGGATGGGTGGCATATATGAGGGATAAGGTGGTGTATATGAAGACATATAAGGTTGGTGGAATTGGACCTGCTATCCTTCAAGGCTTCTTATCTTACCCTTGATGCTTTGAATGTAACCTCTTACATCCATCATCTCACTTGAGAGGTTTTTCTAATTTATTACCTCAATAGGTGTCCATTATTCCTTCATTAGCCATAATGCATCTCTTATGCCATGAATAATATGACTAGGGATATCTTGACCATATCCCCTCTGTCTATTAAGGTCTATCATGTACCTTTCATATCTTGAGAGCATTTGCCTCCAGCTTGGAATATATTGAATTAGGGAAAAACTAGGGACACCTAATACATTGAATTTTGAGAACCACTTGAGGTGAAGCCATAAACATTATTAATTTGATATGAAGGATGTTGAGGTAGAGAATAATCATTTTAATCAAAAGAGTGATGATACATACCAAATGATGGTGATTAGGCACCTGGGTTGCTTACAACTAGAAGCTTTGATTTGGAGTCACCATTGATGTTAACTTGCTTACTTCTAAAAGCTAATTAGAGGAAAGACACACCAACAATATTTCCACTCTTTTGGACCTTTTTCCCATTAGGCATGCCAAAATTGTTACCACTAAAATTTTCACCCTTCAAAAGAGGTTCTTCAGGCCCTTTCCAACTTGAGTAGAACTATGGGAATAACCCTAAGCTATGGGTCACCTATGGTGAGGTTGAACCTCTAGAATAGGTTGACTTCCTCTTTGATGCTACTGCCCTAGTGCCTGATATTACAATCAAGTCTATATTAATTCAGTAGGAGTTTGGCACAAAAAGAGGTAATTGGATTGCAAAGATCCAAGAGTTTGATCTAGATATCAAACTGACAAAGCTGGTCAGGGGTAAAGGCCTATGCCAATTAATGGCCAACAATAAGCCATAAGATACACAGCATGAAGAAGCTGAAGTGGAAGATACGCCAATAGTCCTTTTTGTCTCCACTACCAATGAATGGTACTCAGGTATTGCCTATTTTCTGACTTATGGTGAATGTCCTACTCATTTGTCTTACAAAGAAAGAAGGATTATCAAGCTGAAAGCTACCAAATTTATCCTTTGGGATAATGGCTTGTATAAGAGAAGCATAGATGGAGTTTTCCTTCGTTGTGTAGAGAAGGAGCAGCAAACCCAGCTTTTGAAATCTTTCCACAATCTGGCCTATGGAGGACATTTTTTTGCTCCTGTGACTGCTCACAAAATTCTACGAGCTAGGTATTACTGGCCAACTCTTTTCCAAGATGCACATAAGTGGGTGAGGAAATGTGAACTTTGCTAGTAATTTGTTGGAAGACCCAAGTTGCCTGCCCTACCTCTCAAGCTAGTAATCATAGAGAAACCTTTCCAGCAATGGGGACTTGATTTTATTGGGACAATAAACCCATATTCAAGTGCTAGAAATGATTATGTCCGTACAGCAATTGATTATTTCACCAAGTGGGTAGAAGCAATCCCAACTAAGCATGCTACTTCAGAAGTTGTATGTAATTTCCTCAAAGAGAATATCATTTCCAAGTTTGGAGTTCCACTCAAAATTGTTACTGATAATGCAGCCTGTTTCACCTCTCAAGAGATTATGCAATTCTATTTTCATTCTGGAATTACACTCTCTCATTCTTCTAATTATTTTCCACAAGGGAATGGACAAGCTGAGTCTAGTAATAAGAATTTGGTAACTATTATCAAAAAGCTAGCAGATGATAATCAAAGGACATGGCATAAAGCATTGATTAATGCTCTCTGGGCAGACAGGATCACACCAAAGAGGGTGATTGGTATGTCTCCTTTTCAACTTCTCTATAATATTAATGTTGAGATACCAATCACCTTAGAGTTACCAGCCTTGAAATTGGTGAAGGCTATTGAAGATCAGACATATGAGAGTTCTCTTGACAAAAGAATAATGTGCCTGACTCAGTTGGAGGAACAGAGAACCATGGTGGTGGATAGAATTGCTGCTCATCAAATTATGGTAAAGAAAATCTTTGATTAGAAGGCCATAAATCATGATTTCTAGATTGGGGATCAAGTCCTGGTGTGGGACAAAAGAAGAGAACCAAAGGGGATGCATGGAAAGTTTGACTCCCTTTGGAGAGGCCCATTTATAATTCATCAACACATTGGTGAAAATATATTTGTATTGAAATACCAAGATGGCACACTCTTTTCTCTACCCCACAATGGGCAGCATCTGAAACACTTCAACTCTTGAAGTATCAGATCATTGCCTCTGTATATATGTATATTTGTATAGTTTTAATTCTATTTTGTTTTGTTTATTTTCTTTTTGATGCCTTTCATTTTTGGGTAGCATGACTCTGAAGCCCAATGGTACACATGAAGACATTTGAAATTCTAGATTCTACTCCTTTCAATTCATTTTGCAATTGACAGAAGTTCCCCAACTGGAGCCAGCTGTTGTCCCCCAAAAATAGCTATCATTTTTGGGACAACATTTGAATGATTTTGGTCTTACAGACCAAAATTGTCTCTTCCATTTCCAAAATTTGTCCTAGACATTCAAATTCCTCATTTTCCAAGCTTCTCAAAAAATCTACGGACTATGCAGGGAAAGGAGAATCTACGGACTCTGCAGGCAGGTTCATTTTTACAGGTTCAAAGGCTTCTGCAAGTGGTTTCAGTCAAAAGAATCAGTTTTTCAACACTTAGTCATTTTTCAAGACTATTTTAGTGCCTTGGTTCAAATAAAAAGCTCCATCGGCAAACACCAGCAGAAAGTTCAAGGTTCAACAAGTTCAACATCTTATGCAGGAGTTAAGTGCTTCATCAAGGTTCAAAGTTCAATCGCTTCAATTGATTCATCAGATTCCAAACACTTAACCAAATCAAGGTGGCTTGAACCGTTGAACCACTGAACCACTTTGGTTCAAAAGTTCAATGGGTTCAAGGTTCAATGGTCGGTTCAACCAAAGGAATGGTTCAAATGGCTTGGTTCAACCAAGCAGTTTAATGCTTTATTTCACTCAGGTGGTTCATTCTCTTTATTTCAGCATCTTTTGGTTCAACCAAATAGTTCACTCAGTTGGTTCATTCTTTCAGTTCATCCTTTGGTTCAACATCTCAAGGTTCAACAGCAGGTTCAAAGACATTTTCAAAGCTTTGTTTAAACCGTTGAACCAAAACTTAGTTCAACAGTTGGTTCAACGAAAAGGTTCAATGTTTTGGTTCAAAGACATGGTTCAAAGGCAAGTTCAATGTTTGGTTCAATGCTTAGTTCATTCATTGAACCATTGGCTTGAACCATTTTTGGTTCAACCAATTGGTTCAACATCTTGGTTCAATAGAATGGTTCATCGCCAAAGTTCAAAGGGACGGTTCAATGCAAAAGGAAGCTTCTCGAAGGACAAGTGCCCTTGTGGAGGACACTTAATCAATAAAAGCACCCTTCAGAAGGGTCATTTTCAAGGAAACCAAAAGGTAATTCTTTCAACTTTGTTTAAGGTATTTAAAAATTGGCTAAGACTTAATTCTTTCAGATTTTTGTCTGAAGGAATTCCTTTAGACAAAAAGTCTGAAAGAATTCTAAGTGGCCGCAGGCACGAAAAATCTAAAGATTAATCAAAGATTTTGTGTAACAAATAATTCTGCAGGAATTTTCCCTAGGCTTTTTGTCTGCGAGAATTTTCCCAGGGCTTTTTGTCCATGGGAAATTTCCCTGGGATTTTTGTCCACAGGAATTTTCCCCAGACTTTTGTCTGCAAGAATTTTCCCCAGGGAAATGTCTGTGGAAAACTTTCATGCGAGGAAACATTCACAGGAGAAAGCTCGGGGATTTGTCTGTAGGAACTGCCAAGGCAAAGGGCTGCCGAAGGACCCCGAAGGGCAAGTACCCTTGCGGGGGACTCTCAGTAGCCAAAATAAAGGGCTCTTTCTGACCCATTCAAGGATCATTTCTTAAGGCCCAAAAAGGCAAGTACCAAGCAGAAAGCTGAAAGAGGACCAAGGGGTGGCACGCTCGAAGATGTCAAATTCAACACAGCCGACTAGCCATTGGAAACATAGTGATGGGTGCGTGAATGTCAAATTGAAGACAATGAAGTAGCTGTTGATCCTTTGAATTCATAGACCTAAATGCATTCCCAGAATTCAAGACCAAAACTAGCAGAAAGTGAGGAAAGATAGAACAACGAATGAATCTAGGACTCGATTCAATTAACCAGAAAAGGAGGAACGATGAAGACAAGATCAGACTACCAGATAGACATTGAAAGTTGTAATCTTTCAATTGTGTGGCTTGTTTATCTACATTTAGAAGATTAAATGGGTAAAATTCCCCAAAGTTCTACCCTGTCTTCCTAACAGTTCCCAACGCATCATGATGTGTTACTATTCTCGAGTCCTCCTTGAAGTGGCTATATAAGGGACTTTCTTCTATTGTAATGACATCTCTTTTTTGACAATCTGAACAAAACTCTACCCAAATTGAGAGGCATCATTGAGACTTTGTGCTCATTTTGTTAATCATATTTTATTGCTGGAATAAGAGAGCAAGGGACTTTTTCAGACTTTGTGCTGTGATACCTTTGTTATTTAAGAAACTGTTCTTATGTCTTTTTCTTTGATATATTTTTTGTTCCATTAATTTAACAAGCAGGATTAGTAAAATTAGTTAGGAAGGTGTCCTGAAGAATCAACTGTGGAGAGACGTTGTGCCCCCATAGCTACCTTCAGTGTGTTTTCTTTTCATTACTATGTAAAGGACTTTGAAAAGACTTTGTGCCCTCATTGTCCTTAGTATATTACTCTTGAGCATTTCAGTTGGAGACTTTGTGATGTATCTCAATTTGTTGGTTACTAGACCCTTAGTTACATTTTGCTTTTATTTCCAGGAGTATTCTTGTGGCTGGCTAAATAGTTCTTTTGAAAGAAGAGGAGTGTTGTCTATCATTTCCCTTGAGTTTTTCCTTTATTTTACACACATCATCTCTAAAGAAAGAGAGATGGATGGCTTGTTCTACCCTTTATTATTTTCTGTCTATACATATATATAGCATATCCATAGGGAACCTCCCCTTGATGAGAGGAGAGAGCAATCTCCTTTTGATTTGATAAACTTACACATTTGGACGACTAATCTTCCTACTTTGGCTAATCAGACCTATTTTGTTTACCAGTATGCTGATAGACAAAATATTCAACCAACATGCATTAAGTTGTGATTTCACAATTGTTAGACTACATGAAGCAGTGGTTTCGCCCACATGAAATATAAAACAAAATTAAAGGCCTAGAATGATGAAGTGCCGGTTCTTGAGTGTTTCTAAGATGCGAAGGAAGGCAAAGAGGCACTCCAAGAGTCAAAGGAAGTCATAAAAATATCTGAAATGGGTAGAGTAATCTTCAAGGCACAAGCAAAGAGAGTTGCCTCCAATTTGAGAAGAGAGAGTTTAGAACTTGAGTTCTCCAAGCAAAGAGTAGAGAGAGAATGTACCAAGTCTAGGGGGACTGTGTGAGGGATTAAACTTTCTTCATGTAATGTAATAAACCTGTGAAGGCATGTGAGTGTGTAATCAAATCTCTGAAACAATGTGTTGAACATTAATAAAGAGTGTCTTAAGTTTCAATTTTGATTAGTGTGCTTGTGTGTGTGCAACCATTAGAGAGTGAGTGTAAGCCCCAACTAGGGAATTAGGCAGCCATTGACTTGGCCTTTCATTCCCATCTACATTAGTTTTCATTTATTGTGATTCATGATGTGCACTATACTCTTTTTTGTCTAAATCTTATTGAAAATAGACTTATGTGTTATTTATACTTATTTTTTATACTTTTTACGAGTGCTTGTAATTTCCCCTTTTTCAAAATTAGAATAATATTATTACTAACCAAAAAAGTATTTATAAATACTCAAAATAAAGTAATAATAGTCTAATTTTCTTGTGACTTAAGAAGGGGACCTTTTTAAGGCTCATGGGCTTATTTAACCCTTAAGTGAAATTAAAAGAAAAATTATTTTTAAATATTTTTATATTTCCCTCCAAGTGGAGTGCCCCACTTTGGGATTATTTTTGGAGGGAAATGGGGTATAAAAATGGAGAGGAGGATCATTTGAAGGATTATGTTATGTCATGGAAATTATTTGTAATTTTAAGCATGAAAAGCTTGGCTTCTCACTTTGAAGGACAAAAACCCTTGGTATTATTTGGGGACAAAAAACATCAAGAAATGCATTGGTGGCTTCATTTTGGAAGTCACATTTGGGTAGATTTGTGTATTGGATGCATCAAAGCATACATTCAGCTAGATTACAACCCTTTTGGGAGGTTGCCAGGGCAGTTTAAAGGAGTGTGCACTTGTGTCTAGAACATATTTTCATGTTTGAAGCCCTAAGAAGGGCAAAAACTAGGTTTCAAGTAGGGGGTGTAGTAGCAATCATCCCTTTTCTAGGGTAGCAAGCAACATTGGTAGGCCATGCAATAACAACTTATTCAGTTGGGAGCCCTCTCTTAGGGCAGCAACCCTTTTTTAGGTTTTGAACTACAATGGGCCATTTAATGCAGATTTGTGGGCAATTAATCACACACACATGCAACTAATATTTTTATCATAATTATCAGTCATTTATTTAATTCAAAAATTAGGTTTTCAAGGTATTTTGCATGGCTGTGTTTTATTAGATTTTTGACACATTTTTGGTAATAAAATATTATTTTTGTGCCCTAAATTGGCACTTTTAGAATAGTAAATTTTTTATTTAACTTAGGGTTTGAAAGGAAAAATCAAAAAATTGCAATTCTTTTTAGGGTTTGTTGGAAAATTTAAAATGCTCTAATTTTGCCATAAAAAGGACATTACAGTGGTATTAGAGCCATTTTTTAGCCAACTGTGGGTAGTGAATTTTTTGCAGACTCTTCTTCATGCAGGGTAGTGATAGAAAGATGAAGACAACACTGGAAGTGAAATGTCCCTTTTAGGGTTATATTTTTAAATAAGGAATTTATTTAATAAATCCAAAAAAAACAATTAATTTTTAGACTTTCCTTAAACCCTAACAAGCTGAAATAAATATAATGTTGTAGATGCTTTGAAAATAGCTCCAAAATATTATTTCAAGATCCCCAAAAAAAGAAGAAAATATAATAAATTATTTGCTAAATAACCAACACAAAACTTGATTTTTTGGTGAAGTGCAGTGCTAGAAAATTATAATAAAATTCCAGAATAGTAGTGTGGCTAATCCACACCCTCAAATCACCTCCAAATGACCCCTAAGTGGGTTGCTAACCTTCAAAACCTACTTGTTTCCCTTCCAATTGTTCGCAGCCCTCAAAATGGGTGTTTGTTGCCTTAGGATAGCCCTCCAATCCACTCACCTAACTCATAAAGTGGTTTGCCTACCTGCAATGGATCAATTGGTGTTGAAAACATCTTAATTTTGCAATTGAAGCTTTCAACAACCTCCTTATGAAGTTGCTTCCAACTGAAATCAAGGTTTTTCATCCTTATTTCAACTACCTTGAAGGGTTTCTATTTTGTGCTTAGACTTCAAGAAAAAAAATTATCCAAAAAGTCATGAACCTCTCCAAATGATTCCTCTTTTACCTTGTATAGTCTTCCTAAGTGTGGCACCCGAGATTGGGAAGGGAGACTAACTTTAAATCCTTAAAAGACCCTTCCCTTATGATCTTTTTTTAAATTCATTTAAACAACCATGACCCTTAAAGTTCATGTTTTCAACCTGGAGCTGTGCCCTGATTCAAAGACTTGCATGAAATGACCAGTCCTATATTCAGCTAAAACAATGGGATCTTCTCATGAGGATGGGTGCCTCAATGGTGAGAAGAACCTCCAGAGAAGGCTGGTTCCTGTATGATGTATCAATGAAGATCCCTACTCTATGCTGCAGACTACCATGGAAAAGGGAGAAGGAAACTAAAAGGGGAAATCCTACCTAAAAATGGTGATACACCAGAAGTTCGATCCACTCAACTTGGAACCTTGAACACTGAAAAATCAAGGGAAAAGGAAGACCTTAGACTTCAATAAATCACGTATGCATAAATATTTCATGAAGAGGTTTGATCTAATGACTAAAACCTGAGGGAAAATGATGGAGAGAGGTCTAATAAAAGACACTTTGCAGCCACCTAACATCCACGTACAACTTTAGCAAAAGATAATAAAGAACAATTAACATAACCTGCATAAGGACAATCTAGCAACTAGGTATGAATCAGAATTTGGGAAGTGAGAGAAATCTACCACTTGTGCAAATTGTTGAAGAAATATACACTATGACAGCACTTGAAATATGAAAGTATAGTCCTTCTTATTGATTGAAGAGGTTACACAACTCACCAATGGTAGAGTCTAGTCTAACCAAGAGAGAGATTGGATGCTTTTTAATCAAGCCTGAAAGCCATTATATAGAGAATTACAAGAGGCCAAAGATTGGCACTGAAAATTTGAAGAGAAGGATTCACTTTGGTTAACTCAAGGCTTTACTTGGCCTTTCAATAAAATATGTTTTCTTTTATCTTTGCATGAAGCTTCTTGCACTTGAGGAAGTGAACTTGTCTTTGTCATGAACCGCCCACCTCTCTTTGCATGGAAATCCATGCAAATGTCAATTTTAGAACTTCTTCATGACCTACTTGATGCCAAGTTATAGCATTTGAAAGCTGAGTTAAATGAAGAGATTATGCTGAGTTGGACGAAGAGATCAAGCTAAGTTGGACTGTTTGGTACGCTAAGTTGGATGAAGAGATCATTTTCCTTCACATGGAAAGCTCCTAGTGAATGCGACGTTTAATAATTAGTCAACTCTAAATTTGGAACAGTCAACTTGACATTTGAATTTGGAACTTCAGTTGGACTCTCAAATGTATGAGATGATCTAGAGATGAGTGAGACTTTTATAACCAGTCGACTGAAGCTTTGACCAGTGTTTGAAAATAGCCCCTACTTGCATGTATTCTATCTTATTCTGGTCTGCCTGTTCATGTCTATTTCTAACAGGATTCTGGCTTTACCCTTGTTCCAACGGTTACTTCCCACGGTCAAAATTTGACAGCTTGCGGGACGTCACCAAATTTTTTCTTATTTCCTTCAGAATTATCTGCTTAGCAATTTCCTTCAGACTTCTCTTTCTCTCAGCTTTATTGGCTTTGTATTTCTTCATGTTTTTTCCCATGGCCCTTTCTCCAAATTTCTTCAGACTATTTGTCTAAAGGAATTCCTTCAGACAAAAGTCTGAAGGTCTCCTTTTCCTGCCTTTGCCTTTGCTTTGCAACTTTTTTGAATTTCTTTGGGATTTCTTTCGTCAACTTTTTTTCTAAATTTCTTCAGACTATTTGTCCAAAGAAATTCCTTCAGACAAAAGTTTGAAAGAATTCATTGTCTTTGTTCTTTTTCCTCTTTCGGTCCCTCCTTGTGTCTTATAAATTCCTTCAGACTTTTTGTCTGAAGGAATCCCTTTAGACAAAAAGTCTGAAGGATATCTTCCCTTGCCTTTTCCTTCGAATGTATCCTTCAATAAATTTGTCATGCTCCCTTCCACCGACCAAGTTCCCTCTGCAAGGGCATTTAGCTCTCTCTCTGTGTCTTTCAGAAAAATTTGTAGGGCACCCAAAATTTTTGCTAAGGTTCTAAATTTGGTTTTGTGCCTTCCTGAAGGGTAGGTGCCCTTCAGTAATATTGAAAATGATCCTTCCAAAGGGTACCTTGCCCTTCATGATTCTTGTAATGGACTCTTCTTTTATTTGGGTGGACTTTTGGATTTTTTTGAAGTATTCCTTCAGAGAAAATGTCTGAAGGAATTACTTCCTTTTGCCTTATACATTTTATTGATCTATTATTCCCTTTTTCAATGAACCATTCCTTCAGACCAAGATGGTTGAACCAATCTGTTGAACTGACACTTGAACCAATTTGTTGAACCAGTCTGTTGAACTAAACACTTGAGCCAATCTATTGAACCAGTCTGTTGAATTAGTTCATTGAACCAATTACTGAACCGATCACTGAACCAAATAGTTAAACCAAACACTTGCACCGATCTGTTGAACCAATTCATTGAACCTTATAGTTGAAGTGTCTTCAACTTTTGGTCTCTTTCCTTGTGAATTTCTTTGGAAAAAATGTCTGAAGCAGCTTTGTAAAAGCCTTGCATTCTTTGAACTAGTTCATATTTTTGCCGAAAGACTTGTGTAACCTTATTTTACGACTGATGTCTCTAAATAGCAGGGGAAGAAGGAGACCGATCTTGGTCCTGTAGGACAAAAATTGGTCAACATTTCCCTTTGGGGAAAGATTGTCAACAAGTACTTTTTGGGAGCATGTGATGAAGTCAACAAGTGGGTGGTTGGTGATTTCTTGACCACATGTGAGCACCAATATGTCAAACCAGTCCTATCACAATATTGAATATTAAAATATTCAATTTACACTCTCAAATACAAATTTAACCCTTTGACATCAATGAATAATCCTCAATTATAATGTTGAATATTTAATAAATATTCAACCCTTTAATATTGCACCAAAAGTAATGCCAACCCTTTGACATCAATGACAAAATATGCAATAACATCCATTAAGATTATTGAGTTATAGTGAGCTGACATTTCGTCAAACACTTTTTGGTTTGTTGTTTTGGTGTTGTTTCAAATGCATTTCCATGTATTTGTGTTTGAGATCATTCAATATGCAATCAAGAATTGAAATTACACAAGAAACATCTCAAATTTGTAGATAAACAACCCTGACATTATAACAAATAGTTTGCATGCAATAGAGATAATAATTGAACACAAATCTGACCTTGAATCGAGCAATAATATATTGATCTGTGATAGAATAGCTTATTTTTACAAAGTTCAGTCATCCACCATGGAAGTACAATGCCAAAAGAACACTCAACAAATGAAAATATGTAATTCCCTAGTACACAAGCTGATGTAGCATAATATCAGACTGTTGTCATAAACATTTACAATTGTAGTCCATGTGAATGGCTGCATGCCAAAAAGCAGGATGGTAAAACATCAAAAAATCACACTCCAAAATCTACTTGTGAACTCACAACTTCATAACATCCATGAAATCAAACTGCTGCAACTAACAATCCCAATACAAAACCCCTAGCCATTTAAATTTCAATGTGACTTTTGTATGAAATCACTCACAAACTCTCCAAATCTGCTCCAAATCTTCTGAAAATCAGAAATTGATCACCATTATCTCTTTATATATATATATATATATATATATATATATATATATATATATATATATATCATGGAAATAAATCTGATATTAGCAGTGAATAACTTCTCCACCACAACCTATAAATGCTTCCAATTAGCTCAATGTAATCCCTAAAATGAGATCACCAATAAATCCTCCACGCTTGCCTACAAATAAATACCTCCTTTGAAACTCCAAACAATGCCAAACCTGCAATGAAGTGCAATGCATAAACTCTGAATAAGTTTACCAACAATCAACCTAAGAGGGTATTTCACCACCGAGGTTGATCATCTCCAAGAGGGTTTTTGTCCTCAAGAAGGCTGAGATGAACCAAGTTCAATCTCCATAACCACAAGGGTTTCAATTAGAGAAATAGAATAAACTGTATAATCCAAATGAGCCCCTAAAATGCCTTTTTATACTTTTTCACCAAACTATCCAGAAGCTTCTTATTTAAAATTCACTTTTTAATTAAAACTCCATTTTAACTCTAAAAATATCTTTTAATTAAAATAATGATAATTTGACACAAAAAGTCCCTATTTAATGCATCCATAATTAAAACATTTCATTGCAGTTCCAATGAGCTATAACATTAAGGTGCTTTTAAAATATTTAAAATAATATTTAGCAACCTTAGTAAAATAATTAAATAAAACCATTAATACACTCATTTTGCAAACACTGTCAGAATCGAAAACTAACCGTATTGGTGTGACTATGATGAATAATAATGATAAACAGAGCTAACTGAGTGACTTACTATAAATAGACGTATTCTCCAAGATTCTTGGAGAGCACATCAAAAGCCAAAAATCAACCCATAAAGTAGCATATGAGTCCTCTAGACCAACTGAGCTCATTGGAATCCTTAAATAACCCCTCTGATAACGTTGACACACATCCACAAGGTTAGTGCTAATTGCACTACAAGAGAACTTGAAAATGGGGACATTATAGTCCACCCTTCCCAAAGATTGCTTGTCCTCAAGCAATGCCAAAATAACCCCACAATCATCAGACTGGCCCAACTAAAACCAAAAATGATCCTAGGGTCCCATGTCAATCTCATGAAAAAACCACTATGCTAACCGTGCACCACTCTGATCATGACTGTAAAATCAAAGTAAATTCGACCTTCTACCAAATTAGTATGACTAAATCAAAATTTTGTTGTGCATTGGAGTTGACATCCAAAACTATGGAAAGAGTCTTTCCCAAGAAGAAATGGATAAGGGCAGCAAAGAACCAAGCCTTCCCTAAGCTGGAACAACCTTCAAGGTATGAAAAACACTATTTGTTTCCATGTGTATTGAGCCCAATGTTTCCTGAAAATAATAATTTTAGTCATGAGATCAAGGAGGTGGAAAATCGGGTTATAGAAAAGAGAGGAAGGACTGAAATCATGTTAAAAGATAAGGCAAATTCACATTCAGGAAATTCTGAGTTGATTATATAAATTCCAAAGGTAACATATGCAAAAAAAGCATGGAAAAAAGGTACAATACAGCCCATGGTAAGTTCTAGAAATGCTTGTGCAAAGTCTGAATTTTCTTACCCAAAAATTTCTGAGTTGGTAGGAAGATTCCAGCCACCTATTGAGGCCATAAAAATCGATTTGTTGGGCAAAGTAAAACTCACACTGGGCAAGAAAAGTGCATCAATCAGTTCTGAATTTTATCCCTTAGAAAAATCAGATCTTGGAACACTATTGCAGCCACTTCACAAGGGTAAGAAATCTAAAACTTTACAGCTGTTATCAAATTCAGAAATTGTCTATGTTTGGGGATACAACATGGATGAAAAGAAGATGAAGGATGAAGGTATGATGCAACACTCTTTTATTTGTCATAATGAATTATTTTTGGATTCACATTTGGTTCCACATATGCATGAGAGTGGAAGAGGGGCACCCAATGATGATACGTGTGGCACATATGAAGAGAATCATTCAAGAGGTTTGGCAAGATGCAGAAAGTGGTTTCCAAGGCATGTCCTCCAAGAAATTTTTTGTTCTCTTGTTACAAGCTTGGATGAGTCTACCATGGCTTGTAGGAGCTACCAAAGATTGTTGAAAAGTGACCACATTAGTATGCACACAATGAATGAAGATCAAACGGCTTTTTCTATTTGGGGCAATAAGGTATCACTTCTCAAATGTTTTTCTTTTGGTAGCTCTAGCTCTTTTTGTATGATGTTTGTATTCATATTGGCATCCTTAAAGTATGTGGATATGGAGAGCACATTGGAGGTCAACTTAGTAGTGAATTGGTTGACTTTTGGGGCTAATTACCTGGTTGTACATCACATATACAGCCTAAATTTCAGAAAGTATAAGGTTGTTGTTGGGATGATTCTCTTCTTGATGGAGGGTCAATTAAGTTTAGGGGCCAAGGATTGGATGACAGCCCTTATGAGGAAGTTTCCATCCCTTATGGAGCTTGAAATGACCAACTTGGAAGATGGTTTGGAGAAGTTTAATAGCTGTCATTGGTTCCACATGGAAAGCTACAGCCAGGCCAACCATTGGTGTGAAAGAAGAATGAGGTTGGTGACTAATTTTGAGGATGACTACAGCTGATACATATGGAACAATAACATGCACAGTAGCAAGGAGAGTTTAAATATGGGTTTCCTTCCTTGGGAAACAATTACAGGTGGACATTGCGCTATAAAGAGTGTTGGGACACCTCCTTGGATCTTGAAATTGCTTGAGGACAAGCAATTTTGGGTGGGAAGGATTGTCATGTCCCCCTTTTGGACATGAAATGATTGAAAACCCTTAGCCTCACTTGTTTCTCAAGGGCTAAGGAAAAAGAGAAAAAAGGAAAGGCAAATAAGTGATTTTGAATGAATACATGTAAAAGGTACTTTATGTTATAATCATAGTTTGCATACTCGCCGATTACTCACTGAGTGGGTGAGTAATCACTAAACTTCACTGAAATGATTAATCACCACTTGAAATGATGGGGTTTTGATTTCTCAGATCTGGGCTAGTACTGACATAATACTCATCGAGCACTCACCAATACTCATGAGTACTCGATGAGTACCATGCCAGTACTCTCCCAGTCCCAAGTAGAATGCATGAAAAATGTGGGAAAAAAATAGTTTTTTGTCATTTTTAAACACGCATGCCCCCATAGTATATATATAAAATAAAAATTCAAGTATAAGTTTACATCTAGTTTCTTATACTTTAAGTGATATTTTATATATATATTTTCAAGGTGTTTGATGTTGAGTTGTGGAGCTAAAAGCTTCACTAATGAGTTAATGTGGAGGTTGTTGGGCTTACACAGTAACCGGCATCGATCAGAACCAATCGACATCCGTTAGGGGTCAACCGACATCGCCAGAATCAGTCAAAACCAACTAACATCAGTTAGGGGTTGGCTGGCATCAGTCATCTTCATATCGACATCGACTTCTGTGCATTTCCAGAATTGCTATTTTTAGGAGAACAGTTAGTTTGCATGTAAAGACTAAAATTAGTCTTAAATCTATTTTTCTAATTATTGTTTGCTTTTCAATTCTATTTAAGAGACCCATGGGGCAGTATTGTAATTTGAGCAAGATAAGCAAGATCAAGAAGATCTGCAAGAATCAAGAAGATTATTAAAAATCTTGTTCCATGATTGCTAGAATACAATTTAGTAATTGAGTTGGTTATAACTGATTGAGAGAGAGAGAGAGAGAGAACTCTTGAGGGAGAATTACTGTACATCTGTGAGGTGTGAGGAGAGAGAGATTTTTTCATTGTATTTCTTTCTGAAAGAGTTTAATACAAGATTGGTTGTTTCTTATATCTCCTATTATTTGTTGTTTCTGATTTCTAGTTATTACTTCTAGTTTCAATTTCGTGTTTAGTTGCTTATACAAAAGTAATCAATTATGCTCTAAGATCCTAACAACTGGTATCAGAGCGTGTTAGTGTCTATTGATTACAAGATTCACTCATAGGGGTTTCTAATTGACTGGGAGCAAAGCAATGGTAGAAGAAAGTAAACTAAGAATGGAGAAATTCAATGGCAAGAATTATCAATTATGGAGGATGCAGATTGAAGATTATCTGTATCAGAAAGATCTATATTTACCGTTGGGTGGGGTTTCAAGGAAGCCCACAGATATGGAAGATGAAAAATAGAATGTTCTTGATATAAAGACTCTTGGATCTATAAGGTTGAGCCTGGGAGCTTCTGTGTTTTCCAACTTATTACAGGCAAAGACAACGGTAGAGTTAATGGATACTTTGACAAATTTATATGAAAAACCCTCAGCTTTGAATAAGATATATCTTATGAAGTAATTATTTAATTTGCAAATGTAGGAAGGTGGATCTGTATCTAGTAATCTTAATGATTTCCATACAATAGTAAATCAGTTAAATTCAGTCAAAATAGTTTTTGATGATAAAATTAAGGCTCTCTTAATCTTATGCTCTTTACCTGAAAGTTGGCATAGTTTGGTAATGGCAGTTAGTAATACTGCATCTGCTTCAAATATCTTGAAAGTTGATGATGTTGTTAGTGTAATCTTGAATGAAGAAATTCATAAGAAAAGCATAGGGGAAACATCAGGTAATGCTTTAAGTGTTGAAAGCAGGGGAAGGCAAAGAGAGAAGGGAAATCAAGGTCAAAGATGGGAAGTAGATCCAAATCCAGAAATGGAAGAATAACCTACTGGAATTGTGGAAAGAAAGGGCATGCAAAGAAAGATTGTTAGTTGAAGGATAACAAAGAAAATCAGCATGAAGGGAATAAAGAAGAAAAAGTTGAAAGTATTGTTGCACAGGATGCTCTTATATTTTCTTTGGATAATAAATTAGAATCATGGGTTTTAGATTCTGGTGCCTCTTTCCATGCAACCCCAAATAGAGAATTTTTCAATGATTATGTCCATGGAGATTTTGGAAAAGTTTATTTAGGGAATGATGAGCCTTGTAAAATTGTTGGCAAAGGAAAAGTGCAGCTGAAATTGCAAAATGGCAACACATGGGTGTTGAAGGATGTCATGCATGTACCCATCCTAAAGAGGAATCTAATTTCTACAGGAAAGTTGAGTGATGAGGGTTGCACAGTAACTCTCACAACTGAATCTTGGAAAGTTTCCAAGGGTGCACTTGTATTAACAAAAGGTAAGAGAGTAGGTACACTTTATCTATCTACTTGTATTACTGATTATTCTCCTTCTATTTTATCTACTTCAGATGTAGATGCAAAGTTGTGGCACTGTAGGCTTAGTCACATGAGTGAGAAGGGAATGAATGTTCTTAAGTCAAAAGGTAAGCTTTCAGATTTGAAAAGCATAGATCTAGATTTCTATGAGCATTGTATTTTTGGGAAACAGAAGAAAGTGAGGTTCCTCAAAACTGGGTCAACAAAGAAGAAGCACAAGTTGGAGCTTGTTCACACAGACGTGTGGGGACCAGCTCAGGTAGCTTTTATTAGAGGATCACAATATTATGTTTCTTTCATTGATGATGCTACAAGAAAGGTATGGGTTTATTGCATAAAGAGGAAATCTGATGTTTTTGACACATTTAAAAAATGAAAAGCTTTGGTTGAGAATGAAACAGGTTTGAAATTGAAGTACCTTAGATCTGACAATGGTGGTGAGTACTACAGCAATAAATTCAATAGTTACTATTCTATGAGTGGAATACATAGGGAAACGATGGTTCTAAGGACACCTCAGCAAAATGGAGTTGTTGAAAGGATGAATAGAACAATAATGGAGCGTGCATGGAGTATGAGGTTGCATGTTGGTTTGCCCTTACATTTTTGGGCAGAAGCTATAGATACTGTAGTTTACCTGATTAACAGAGGACCTTTTACTGCATTGGATGGTAGAATTCCAGAAGAGGCTTGGACAAGTAAAAAGGTAGATCTTTCATTTCTTAGAGTTTTTGGTTCTGAAGCTTTTGTGCACATTTATAAAGAAAATAGAAATAAGTTGGATGCTAAATCTATGCGGTGCACTTTCATTGGTTATGGTTTTGGAGATTTTAGATTTTGGTTGTGGAATTTAGAAACTAATAAAATTATTAGAAGTCATGATGTAGTTTTCAATGAGAAGGTGATGTATAGTGATCAGCTCAAGAGGCTGAATAATTCTGAGCAGGGCAATCTTGATTTGGAAGAGGTTATGATCCAAAATGAGCTTGCAGGTAAAAATCATTACTCACAAAAAAACATAGAGACCGACATCGATTAGGTGGAAATTGGCATCAGTTAGGTGGAGACTGACATCAATCAAGTGGAAACCGACGTCGGTCAGGTGGAGACTGATGTCAGTCAAGTGGAAATTAGCATCGATCAGGAGGAATCAACATCGATCAGGGACAGATCAACATCGATCAAAGATGACCAAGATCGATCACTATCAAAAGAAAATTTGGGCAGACAACAAGCTGTAAATAAGTCTCAAACACCCATAAGGAGGTCTAAAAGGGTAAGTAAACCTCTAATTCATTATTCCCCTTCTTTATACTACTTATTGCTCACTGATGGTGGAGAACTAGAAAGTTTTGATGAGGCAATGCAGGTAGAATCTAGGAAACAATGGGAGCATGGCATGAATGAGGAAATTGATTCCTTGGAAGAGAACCATACGTGGGATTTGGTTGAATTGCCAGCTGAAAAGAAAGCACTGAAAAACAAATGGGTATATAGATTGGATAATGGTAGTTATACTATCCTGTTACTGTATGTAGATGATATGCTTGTTGCAGGTTCACACATGCAAGAAATTTCTGAGCTTAAGGTAAAATTAGCTCGCACATTTTCCATGAAGGATTTAGGAGCAGCAAAAAAAATACTTGGCATGAGTATAAAGAGAGACAGGAAAAATCACAGTTTGATTTTGTCTCAAGAGGATTATGTGAATAAGGTGTTGGAGAGGTTCAATATGTAGGATGAAAAATTGGTAAGCACACCTATGGCTGGACACTTTAAGTTGAGCAAAGAATAGTGTCCTAAATCACATGATGAGGTTGAGTACATGAGTAGAGTTCCATATGCTTTAGCAGTTGAGAGGTTGATGTATCCAATGGTATGTACTAGACCAGATATTGCCCAAGCAGTGGGAGTTGTCAACAAGTTTATGGCCAATCCAAGAAAGGAACACTAGACAGTAGTTCAGTGGATTCTCAGATATCTGAGAGGGACCAGCAGTAGGCATTTATGCTATGGAGGGTCAAACAGTTCTCTACATGGGTATGTAGATTTGGATATGGTAGGTGACTTGGATGGTAGGAGAAGCACCACAGGATATGTGTTCACTGTTGGTGGAATGGTGATTAGCTAGATTTCAAAGTTGCAGAAGGTTGTTGCCTTGTCTACTACAGAGGCAGAATACATTGCAATCATAGAGGCTAGCAAGGAAATGTTTTAGATGACTCGGTTCATGGAAGAGTTGGGAAAGGAGAAAGAGAGTTGTAGATTGTATAGTGATAGTCAAAGTGCAATTCATTTGGCAAAGAATTCATCCTTTCATTCAAGAACCAAACATATACAGCTTAGGTACCACTTCATTAGATAGGTATTGAAGGATGGATAGTTGATGTTGGAAAAGATCCATATGGATAAAAACCCTGCTGATATGTTAACAAAGTCAGTAATAAAGGAGAAGTAGAATATTCATTCAACTTTTATTGGTCTTCAAGATTGAACTTGAAGAGGGAAAAACAAGCTAGTGTTTAGAGGATGTTGTTGTACAGGTACAGGTGCAGCTGTTTATCTCCAAGTGGGAGATTGTTGAGTTGTGGAGCTAAAAGCTTCACTAATGAGCTAATGTGGAGGTTGTTGGGCTTACACAATAACTAGCATCAGTCAAAACCAACTGACATCGATTAGGGGTTGGCCGACATCAACAGAATCAGTCAGAACCAACTGACATCGATTAGGGGTCGGCCATCATCGGTCATCTTCAGACCGACACCAACTTCTAAGCATTTCCAGAATTGCTATTTTTAGGAGAACAGTTAGTTTGCATGTAAAGACTAAAATTAGTCTTGAGTCTATTTTTCTAATTATTATTTGCTTTTCAATTCTATTTAAGAGACCCATGGGGCAGTATTGTAATTTGAGCAAGATAAGCAAGATCAAGAAGATCTACAAGAATCAAGAAGATTATTAAAAATATTGTTCCAAGATTGCTAGAATACAATTCAGTAATTGAGTTGGTTGTAATTGATTGAGAGAGAGAGAGAGAGAGAACTCTTGAGGGAGAATTACTGTACTTCTACGAGGTGTGAGGAGAGAGAGATTTCTTCATTGTATTTCCTTTTGGAAGAGTTTAATACAAGATTGGTTGTCTCTTGTATCTCCTATTATTTGTTGTTTCTAATTTCTAGTTACTTATTACTTCTGGTTTCAATTTCGTGTTTAGTTGCTTATACAAAAGTAATCAATTATACTCTAAGATCCTAACATTTGAGAGTGGTTTTGGATCTCTAGGAGTTATAATGCAAATTTTAGGTTTTGGAGTATCCTATCATATTTCAGACTTAGTCAAAATTCAGGGCTTCATTTCAGGGTTTCAGACTTGGCCATATTTCAAGGTTTTAATATTTCAGAGAGACATCATAGGAGGTATGAAGGATGCATGAAGGGATGTAGAGATGATAGATATTAGACACTTTTCATTCAAGAAACAACTAAAAGACTTCCTTGTGTATTAACAGAAGCAAGAGATATTGGATTGGATGACATCCTTGTAGATGTTGTCAAACATGAGGCAAAGGAGGAGTCACTACCATTTGGTTCCAAGGTGTAGCCACAGATGCAACATTCTAGGCAGAGCAAGGAGGGGAAGCGGAGTGGGAGGACTGGAGTTTCTTAGTCTCCCTTAGTTTTTTAGAGAGCAGGGAAGATAAAATTATAGATTATTGTAATTTGTAGTTGTAGATTCTTGTATAAGTATCAGTGTATCAGTTTGTTATTGAAATTTGATAGTATCACAGTTGTAATCGCATGAATCATGATTATGCAATTTTATACTTTATTTGTATTCAAATCTAATATAAAACACTTCCCCAACATTTTACAGACTCATTTTATACATTTTGCAACTATAATTTCTATAAAATTTATGTTTTTTTAAAATTTAAGTATTTTTTCTATTTGTCAAATAATGGTGAGTGGTTGTCGAATAATCACTGAGTAAACTTTTTGGGAGTTGGGCAAGTACTCTTCGAGTATGATTATGTGAACTATGGTTATAATATCCACTTAAGTTGGGGCCCTTTAAGGGTCATGGGCATCACTTGACTAAAGTAATATTTTTAAAAAACAATCTTCCTTATGATTTGAATATATGTTTCTCTCCCTTTTGGGTGTGCCCCCTTGGGGGGAGTTGTATAAAATCAAAGGAAGGTTTCATTTAGAATTATGTTACTTTTGGATATTGATTTATGAGACTAAGAATGAAAATCTTAACTCAAGGCTTTGGAGACAAAAACCTCCAAGGTTCTAAGGGAATTAGGGATGAAACCCTCTAATTCTGATTATGGCAGCATCATTTTAGAGGTTGCATTGGGGCTTAACATTCAGAAAATTCAAGAATTTCTCAAATTAAAGAGTGAAGACTCACCCCCAAGGGTATCGATTGGGTTTGGTGGTGTAGTGACTTGGTTGGGAGGTCAACCCCAAGGATTGTGGTGCTATTTTGAGGGCAGCGAATAGGTGGATGTGTGGAAGACCCCTAAATTGGGCTACTCTATAGATATAGGGTTTGAAGACCCAAAAAAAAAGGTTGTGTAAGGACTTGAATTTTATTTTTATGTTATTCCCTAGGGAAAATTGATTAGGAGTGGTTTTAAGTTCAATTTGGACATTGTTGATATTTAGAAAAATTATAAATAATTTTAATAATTTATTCTACTATTTTTGCATTGTTTTGGCATCACATTTGCTCATCAAAGGTATTTATTGCAGTGAGATATTCATGGAATGTTTTGGCTATTTTTATATTCTTGATGAAGTGGAATTGGACTGAAATAACAAGATGGAATTTATTGTTTAAGTTTTTCAACATTAGTGCCTTAGGTTTACAACTTTGTGTGTGTTTTGAAGCATCTTCCATAGTTCGGGTTTGCTGGAATTTGAAGCATACTTTTTCATATTTGTAAGGTTTTGTTTGAAAGCCATATTATTCCTCAATTATCCCAATTTGGGGACATTACAAGGCATGGCCATCATTCTTTGGGCTGCAATTAGAATTCTCATCTCTTTTGATTGAATTAGGATCCTTTGCTAGATTTGCCTCCATACTATTAACCTTGTCAAATACCTTCCCATAGTTATCCTAAAAATCCATCTCATATGGTAATGGCTCAATCCTTGGAATGCTCAGAAGATGGGTAAGGGCTTCTTGGAAAATATCCTCTTTCTATTTGGTACCCTTCATCTTATCCTCATTGTTAGAATAATTCTCATGATGATCAAAATATTGTAAGGACATAGTATAATGGTGATACAATAAATCCTTGCTATGAAGATAATAAAATTGCTTGCCCTTCTCTTTAAATTCCTTTAGGTGTTGTCTTGCTTGAATGGCTATCAATTTTTCCTCTTTCACTCTTTTTATCCAATCATCACGCCTCCTTTGGGTCCTTATCATATCTTCTGTGCTTACTTGCAAGGTAGCTAGTTTCCTTTCAACCCTATGATCTACCTTTGTTGATGATGGAAAATCATTAAATTATACTTCACATATATAATTTATGTCATTCTTCTCTACTGAACTCTTAGGGCAATCAACCAATGACATTTCTTTTTTAAGAATTTCTTTCTTGGCTTCCTCATTCCTTTGCTCCTTTGTAGGGTTTGGGAATTTAGATCTTGATTTTTTGTTTTCTTTTCTTCTACCCAAACACTTTGTACATTTGAATCCATATTTTTCCCTTTGGAAGGCTCTTCGTTTTCAATTTGCATGGTGGATTTCTCTATGGGCAACCTAATTTTTTGTGGCGATGAAGTATTCATCATTTCTACTAGTCCTTTTCCTTTTTCTAAGGGAGACTTTGGAGCTCTAGGGCTTAACCCTACACACTTCATCCATGCCTTGGGACCCATTTCCCTTAGTTCACTATGAGATTCTTGTATAGCTTGCAACATCTCTTCCATGGCTTCCAGTGTTGTTTTCATCTTTATATCATTGACTTGCATGAGGAAGAGTCTACAAATAACTCACTATTCACAGCTGACCATAAAATGGCTTTGGTACCATTGTAATGTCCCTTTTAGGGCATAATTAGAACCAAAGGGGTTTCCCAACAAACCCTAATATGAACACATGCAATCTTGATTTTTTTATTCAAAACCTAAGAAAATAAAATTTAGAAATTCTATAGAAGCCAATTTTAGGGCACAAAAGTAATATTTCATTCCCAAAAATACTTGCCAAAAATTATAAATGTTACAACTGCATATAGGACCCTCAAATTTGATTTTTTTGAATTAATATATAATAGAAAATTGAAATAAAAGACCGGATGCAATGATGATTGAACAAACTCCTCAAACCCTCAACAAATCACTCCCAACAGTCAATCCAATGCTTTCAAGAGGTTTGTTGCCTTAGGAAAAGCATCCTAGGGGTTGATTGTCCTCACAAACCCTTCCAATTTGTTGTGTTCCCCACAAAAACAGCCCTAGAAGTTTGAAACTGTTAATTTCTTCTTAATGCAACCCTTTGAAATAAAGTTACCCCTTGAATGTTAAGGGTTTTTGTACTTACTTCAGCCTTCCAATGAAGGGTTTCATCTTCAGTGGATGCAAGTCAATCAAAACACGCTCAAGCTTATGATTTTGTCATGTCCCTCTTTTTGGCCTAAGCACGAACATGACCTTTACCCTAGTTCTTTTGGTGCTTTCCCTAGGCTAAGGGAAGAAAGGGAAAAATGGGAAACATTGGTTCTAATTTTAAGTTATAAAAGATACCTTTTTGATATATCTTTTTATTTTATAACTTAAAAAGGTAACTTGTGAGTAAAGGTTAGCTTAACTCTTAATGGAGAGAAGGGAAAAGATCTTTTAAAACCATCTTAACCCTTCCTCCAAGTGGAGCACCTCTTTTAAAGGAGAATTTATGGAAAATATAGTATAAAAGGTGGTATGATGATTAGTTGAAAGGTTACCATGAATTTATGGTATTTGATTTTGAGGCTAAAGAATAGAATGCTTGGTTAAGTTACTTGAAGATGAAAACCTTCAAAGACACAAGTGTTTTGGGACACATAAGTGTTTTGAGATGAAAACCTCCACTCTTATTCAGCGCAGCACTACTTTTAGGTGTAGTAATTGCATTTTAGATTCAGTGATTCAATGATTGGTCCCTCTTTTAGGGAAGTGATTTGCATTGGAAAGTGTGACTATCAGTTGTGGTGCTTTATCTTGTTGTTGGGAGCCATTCACAAGTGTTTGAGTAGGGTACAAGGGCATCACTAATTTGGGAAGTGTGGTGACTTCCATTTGGATGGTAGTGACTAGGGCTAGAGGTAGAAAATAGGGCAGTGATTGGGTTGAAGGGCTATTGAAGGCTTGTGAGGGTTGTGTTATTTTTTAGTGACAATGTTCTACCTGTTTAGATTTGGGTGACCCACCTATTGGGTCTAATTCTACATTTGGGAGGGCTAATTCATGCTTAATTTACTGTATAATGGTTTCAATAATATTCTACTATTTTATTTGGAATTTTCCAACCTATATTTGCATGTTAAAATTAGATTTAAAGAGATTTTGGTGGATGTAATTATTTTGGATTTTTGGGAAATTATTTAATGGTAAAAAATTACAATTTTTGCCCTAGTTTCATATTTTTATAATTCTAAAATTTTATTAGGGTTTGATAAAAAATTAGAGATTTCTTTTTTTGTGTTAGGGTTTGTTGGAAACCCCCTTTTTTTAGTTTTTATCCCTAAAAGGGATTTTCATATTTCAATTGATATGAATAACATAATACTTAAAATGAACCTCCTATTTCCATTTTATATCTTTTCCCTCTAATATACTTTCTGAATAAAGGACATACTTATATCAAATTAGATAAGTCCTTTTTTTTATTATAGCTTCATTTAGAAAGAAGTTGCCCATAAGTTACCTTTTTAGCAACTTGAATAAAGAACCAAGTTTCCCTTCTGTTCTTTTTTAGCCCTCAAGAAATCAATAGGGCCAAAGCACTCTTTAGCGAGCTAGCCTTGAAAAGAGGACATGACACTTCCCCACATGGTTGTTCTCTATCATCTCCCCAAACCCTCAAACTTGTGGGAATAGTTCTTAGGGTTGATAATCCATGAATCACCCTCCCCCATGTGAATGTTAGGGGTTTAATATTTTTGAGTCCTATAGATCTTTTTTCAGACATTATCTCATCTAAATTTACCAATAAGGTTTTTTTTCCAACATTTCAGGGTTTAGGGTGTTTGGCTGTGTTTTTTTTTTGCAAGAAATATTTCCCTAATTTGAAAGCTACAAACTCTAAAGCCCCTTCTATCATTTAATAATATTGGAGGGGAATCTCTTCCCCAAGCTGGTAATAATTTGACTAAAAATTTAGATAAATAGGGAGGAGAGAGAGTTGTTTTAGTCACTATTTTTGCTCATATTTCCTAGGGGATTGTTAGTAGTGAAAAAGACAATTTTTTAAAGTTTGATGGTGTGGCTTTGAAAGATCGTTGCTTTCAATAGGCCTCCCTTAATTTATCTGAACAAGGCTCATAGTTTCACCAAGACATGGCTACCTTTGATGCTTTACCTCAAATTGAAGAGAGGAATTTGTCTATTAAAAAATAGATGGATGGACCCAATATGGAGGAACCTTTAGTTGGTTCCCCTCGTAGTCCTCAAGAGAATGAAGATTTGTCTCTAAATGTCCACTGTGATCTAACGGACCCCATTATTGCTGCTAATAAAATAAAAAAGGTTGGGGACAAGTATTGAAGTTCCTCCCAGCCCCAAGGGGACTTGCCCTTTAAATTCTCAAACTGGTGATGGGTGTTGGATAGATCCTCATAAGAGAAGGCCTGGCTCTCCTATTGTGGATAATAATGGACCCAAGGAAAATAATGATATGAAGATTCCTGATTTTGTTGACAAATGATATAAAAATAATCTCTCCCCCAGGATTTTTCTTTTGTTTCTCCCTTTTTAATGATTACTTCTTGTTGGAATGTTAAAGGTCTTGAAGGAAAGCCATTGTGCATATGTTTAGAAGGTCTAGGGTTGATCATGATTTTCATTTTTTGCAAGAAGTAAAGTTGGTTGGTTTTAATCTTGAGTGGGTTCTTAAATTTATTTATATTTTTTTTTTGGGTTTCTACTAACCATCCTAAAGGGAAAGGAGGTGCAGTAATACTCTTGGATTTCTCATGGCTGATTGTGTTGTTGAGTCTCGAGTCTCTCCTTGTAATAGACTTAATTGATTTTTCTCAAGTAAAATGATGTTTTTGGTCTTGCCTTTATGTATGGCTCTAATGAGTACAAAGAATGTTCAACTCTTTTGGAATTGGTCTCTTCTCTTAAAAGAGTGCCTTGGATTTTTGGAGGGATTTTAACATGATTGGATAAACTTGGGGTTTCTTCTTTTTCAAGTAAAATGATGTTTTTGGTCTTGCCTTTACGTATGGCTCCAATGATTAAAAAGAGTGTTCAACTCTTTTAGAATTGGTGTCTCTTCTCTTAAAAATGTTCCTTGGATTTTTGGAGGGATTTTAACATGATTGGATAAACTTGGGGTTTCTTCTTTTCAGTGGAAAGGAGATGCATTATTTTTCTAGTGCAAGATGAAGAGGGCTTTGGGCATCATTGATCTCCTTTGGAGGACCAAGCAGGATAGTAAAAAAAATTGGTACACATGGTGTAGTAATCAAAAAGAGAGGGAGAGAATCTATTCTAGGATGGATAAATTCCTTATAAATAGGGAGCATTTCACGGTCCAATATCCTTTTGAAGGCACCCTTGTTTTTTTTAATTAACACCCTCTCTGACCATCATCTTATTGAGATCATAGATAAATTTTCCTTTTCCCCATTTCTTAGAGATTTTAATTCTAAAATTATTTAGAAGTTTAATGTATCCCACATACAAGATCAAGATTGTATAGATGGGATTAAGCTATTGTGAAAATTTTGAGGGGCTGTGCCCAAAGTAGCTCTACTATTTACAATTGATAGGATTCCCTTGACTCTCTTGTCAATTTTATCATAGCTTGTAGTAGGACAAAAGCTTATCATAGAAGAAGGCTTTCAGAAGAGCTCAAGAAGATCTATCATGTGCCCCCTTGTGACATGAGCACACTTGGAATCGTTAGCCTTAAGTTGTTCCCAAAAGGCTAAGGGAAAAGAAGAAATGGGAATGTTAGGGGCCCACTTGAAGAGCAATTAATGAAAAAAGTATGTTATGAATTCTAATTTGCACTTGAGTTATGAAAATTACCTTTTTATCTTAATTTCACTCAAGTTGGGGCCTTTTTGGAGGGTTATGGGCACCCATGGTCTAAAAGGGGAATGATAAGGATGCCCTTCTAATTTTTGAAAATGAGGCTTTCCCTCCTAATTTGGGTGCTCCTTTTGGGGCATTAGCTATAAAAGGAAAGTGAGGGTTCCATTTGAAGGTTGTGCATTTTTATGACATTGAATTTTTGCTTAAGTATGTCATGCTTGGCCATAGCATTTTGAGGACGAAAACCCTCAAGGTTTATCGAGGTGTGAAGACGAAACCATTCACATCTTCATTGTAAGTAGCTCTACACCAAGGGCTGCAATATGTGATTCATCATTCGTGATTGGAAAGGTGGCTAGTTTTTGGAAGCTATTTACAAATTATTAGGTCTTATAGGAGTGGCAATTTGGATCCTAGGGTTGAAGATCCCTTTGTGGGCTACGTTACAAGGAAGAAACCCTCTCCTAGGGTTTGTGGATTTTTACTAATTTATTCCAGCTAGAACGACTAAAATTGGGAGACCATTTGAGGCCTTTGAGTGGCCAAATCGGTACTTGAATTTATAATAATAATTTTGATAATTATTATTATAATTTTTAGATGTTTTTCACATTTGTTGGAGGTCATTTGGTAACCAAATTGAATATTGTAAATTCTAATTTTATTATAATTAATTTGGCACTTTGGAAATTCACCTTGGAGAATTTATGTAGGGTTTGTAGGGTGCTTTTAGGCTCTAAATATTGGACAAATAATAATATAATTATTTTTGAATTTTAGACAATTAATTTCTATGGAGTTGGCATTGATTTGAGGGTGAAACAAGGTTTGATTTCTGATTTAATTAATTTTGTAATACACTGAATTTTGGCGACTTGGTATGGCTTATTGGGAGTCTTATTTAATGATGAACTAATGTTGTTTTGGATGCTGCATTTATATAATTTTGTCTTCAATTGACAAGGGTTTGTGCAGGGTTAGTGTGTGGAAAAGGGCATTGAAGTTTAGCTTGGGTGGTGTTAGGGTTTGGAGGTTGAGATCTTCTTTCTTCAGCTTCTTCCTTCTTGGTGATGAGAGCCATTGGTAGCTAAAAATCATAAGGTATGTTAATTTTCATAGTGGTTTAGAATCTTCATTTTCAATTTTGAGGCACATTTACAGTAGTAAGTGTTTATTGGTTTATATTTAAAATTTTCAAGTTTATTTCAGATTTGATAGCGTTTGTTGGAAAACCCTTAATTTTTTGATTTGTCCTAAATCAGGGACACTACAAGATCTCATAAGAGTTGAAAATGGATTCATTATCTACAATGGCTCTAACTACCCATTTAACACATAAGGCAATGCTCTGTTGGTAGATGCCAATTTGTTATAGGAGGCTTTAGAAGGGGCCCAACAAGAGGAATAATAGATGAGTAGCAACTAGAATTTTGGTGCACCTTTGGAACTTCCCCATGAGAGTGTGGTTTATTGACCTAATACTTCACTTTTTTCTCCACTCTTTTTATGACAAACTATGATGACTCTGTGAAAGGGATCCCCAAAAACTTGAATTTTTCCCCTCTATGAATCTGTTTCCATCTGTAGTGGAGCAACTACTCGGGCATGGGCATCATACTCTATCTAAAACATTGGGTTTTATTCCACTGCAAGATAGACCTAGAAACTAGACAAAAAGTGTCAAGACAATGCATAGCTTCCTTGAATGGCTTTTCTTGTTGGTCCAGAGTGAGGAATGTGTCATCTACAAAGTGGGAATTGATGAGTTGGGAGGATTGGTCATGGATAACAATACCCTAGACAAGACCCCACTCGGCTCTATGAGCTAACAAACACCCTAAAGCTTCAACATATAGGATAAATAGGGTCAGGGCAAGGGTGTAACCTTGATGAATGGAGTGATAGAGGCCAATACAATCAGATTTGAGACCATTAATAGTGAGATAGGGCAAGGCATTCGTAAATAGAGTTTGAAATGCCAAAATAAAGAATGGACCAAAGGTAAGACCCTTCAACATGGCCATAGTGAAAGACCATTCAATCCTATCATAAGCCTTCTCAAAATCAAGTTTAAGAAAGATGGTTCTCAGACAAGAGGTTCTCATCCATTCCATACCCTCCCAAACTACAATAAAGTTATAAATAATATATATGATTTTGATAAAACTAGTTTCCTCAGGTCTAACAATAGTAGGTAGGATGAACCAAAGGTGGTTACCCTAAGCTTTAGCAAAGATCTTGTAAGAGACATTCAACATGGTGATCAGGCTCTAGCTAGTAATGAGTTTTAGGTCCCTTGCTTTGGGTATGAACTTGATATTTCCTTGATTAATAAGAGAGCCCAATGGATTTTTTAAGAGCCTCTTTGTAATCTTGGAACAAGGTGAGCCCAACAAACTCCCAAGGGGATTTATAAAATTCACAAGGGAATCCATCAATGCATGGGGTTTTGTCATTGCTCATGCTATGAAGGGCCTTGGAGAGCTCATAAAGCAACAAAGGAACATCACATAACCTTTGGTCTTTAGGCTTGAGTTTTCAAGGAACCACATCAATGCATTCCTGCAAGGCTCAAACCTTGTCAACTATTTCCTCTTGAGCTTGAAACACTAATTTATAATGGTCTAGAAAAGCAAATATGTCAAGAAGAGCAATGAGTCTCAAATGCACTGACTTGATGGCCTTGATTTAGTCTTGAGCTTGTTTGGCTCTAAGATAATTGAATAACTCCTTTGAAGCCTTATCTCCAATTTTGAGCCAACGAAGGTGAGTGTGAAGCTGCACCCCACAAGTTGCATGATGATATGCCATTTTGAGTTGATGTTTGTGAGAAATGGCCTGGGTTTACAATTGTAAATCAAAAGGTTTACACTCAAGAATTGAGGAGATCATTTGGTATTCTTTGATCACAACCTCTTCCCACTATTTTTGAATATGAGCAATCTACTTGCCATAATGATAGAGAAAGGTGATGGTACGACAGATAGCCTCATTCCACCACTCTATCCAAGTGGTAGTAAAAGGTGGTTGGGATTCAAGATTCCAAATTCGGGCAAGGGGGTAGATGGTGCCCTTGTGGTATGGAAGGGAGGAGTTAAGGATGAATTAATAATGTGGCACCTTGAACTGGTTATTTCTCCATTCTACTCTGCAAGTGATTGGAGAGTGGTTTGAGAGAACATGCTCAGGATGGATGGCAACATGCTAGCCATTGGTAATTGTAAAAGAGAAGTCTTTTTGTTTTGAAAGCATATAGTGGTGTAATCTCTTAAGGAACCTATCAAGATCAACACAACAATTAGACCATGTAAACTAGGGCATGTTAGTTAATGAGCACCACCGCAAGAAAGGGTTGACTAGGCCCCACCAGTTTTTAAAATAAAACCAAGCCTCATGTTTTCCCATGCACCATCTCATTGGCAAGGCTCCTTTTTTATCCTCGAGACATTTCACCATATTAAAATCCCCACACACTAGCCATGTGGAAAGGTTAAGTTCATAAAATATTGCTATAAATTCATTCTATCAGGGTCATCATTGGGAGCGTAAATGTTAAGAACCCCTAATGAATGTCCATTAACATCGAAGAGAAGCCAACTAGGCCAATCTAACTGATCACCCCATTGTGGCAATAATTAATAAGGAAAACTTTGAGGAAACAAAGATATTGGCTCCACCTCATTTGTCGATGTGCAGAGTGGAGAATTGAGTGGTGTTAGACTAATTGCATTTTAGAGCAGTCTGTAAAAAAAAACCTAAATTTTTTACTTCTTGCAGACAAATAAAATATAGCGATCCAAAGTGTTGATAAACATCTTGCATGGAGAATTTTTGAGAGGACTCTAAGATCTTTAACATTTCAATATATAAAATTCATTGGGAAACATCATCCATAAGGAGTTCCCCCTAACCATCATCAAGGGCTTCTAGAGATGTAAAATTGTTAAGCTGGTTTGGCAAGGAAAAATCCCTAAGCAAAATGGAGCAACACTAGGCTCCATTATCCTCTCAGGAAGAGTCACTACCACCATGAGGTGAGTTGTGCGATTTCTTAGAGAAGGAACCACTTATAAAAGATATCCCAATAGGAGAAGAGCTCACTTGAGGATGTGAAACTTGTGCAATGTGGCTCTTTTGGGCCACATGCAAACTATGAGATTTGGGAAGGCTTAACCCCAACATACAACTTTTTATTGGTAACCATTGTTCAACTACTATTTTTTTCCACCACGTTAGGCTTCTCAAACGATGAAGGCTTCAACCATCCCATGAGGGGGTAGTCTTTGATTTAGTGGTCGAAGGATTGGTAATGATAACATGTGTTGGGAAGGTTGAAATACACCACTTTCTGTGCCCAATGCCCATTGCTGACTTGAATGTCAATGAATTCCTTTAAATCCTTGGTCAAGTTGACCTTGATGTAGACTCACTTGTTTAAGCGTGTAATATAAAATTTAGGAGCCTCGAGGCACAAGACGATTTCCTCAATAAAAGACCAAAGAGGTATCAGGAGACTAGGGAGTTTAATCTGGTTCGACACCTAGAGGGAAGCCTGGTTGGTTACCTTAAAGTCTTGGGTCCATTTGGACATAATCATAAGCACATTTTTTAGTAGCCAACAACTCAATTTTTCAAGCATAGTTTGGCCCTTAGATGACTCCTTAAAGGAGAAAAGAAAAAAAAACCTTAGTAAGGTTTTATACACTAGTGATGATGCTTGAGGGCTCCCACTGGCACTAAAACCAAGCATTGAGGGACTCTCCTAGGGGATTTGGCCAACAAAGTAAGCAACAAGTGAATTATTTTCATACCAATTTCATACACTATCAATGGCATCATGCTTGAAACATATCTTAGGGAAAGAGGGAGTCATAGGTGTTACCTCGATGTATACCTTTAGCACAAACTTCTCGCCTTACTTGAGCGCCATCCTTCTCGTTGTCTGTAACAACAATTACAATAGAGATGGTAGGGAACATTATAAAGCAAGAGCCTACCCAAAGGGTGTTGCATCGAGCACAATAAATGTGTGTCTATGCTAGAAAATCTTGCATAAGCGATATGAAAGACATGGAGGACAAGCAATTAGGCATCAAGGATTGCATAAAAATCCTAAAAAATCTAGTAGAACAAGTTTCCTCTCATGCAGAGCTCTCCTCAGGTTCCTATGTTGAATCATATTAGGAATGTTTGAATAATACCCCCCCTCACTTCTCCCCCCTCCTCAAGTTCTTGTGTCAAATCATATTAGAATAAATGCTTGGGGTAAATGCTCTAGGAACATAACACAAACTATAGAAATGTAGACAATGAACTTGTAACTAGATTATAGCTTCTAGCATATAATGAGATACTAGATTTTCTAAAATAGGGCATTATGTTCTTGTTGTTGGAGGATCCATTTTTTTGTTTTCTTACTGTTGACAATTCTTCCACAAGACAGATTTTCTCTTGCCATTCAGAAAATTCACATCTCCATCCAAGGAAAAAAAGAATACATTGTTTTTTCTTTGGTAAGGGCCTTTGCTACAACAGGAATTCCTTCAGACTTTTTTTTGAAGGAGTGGTTCATCAAAGAAGGCTTTTGCTATGGGCATAACTTCAGAGAAGTGCTACAAACATAAGTCCACAGGAAATAACAAAGGAAAGAGCCTAAGGCAAAGGAAGTAATTCCTTCAGACTTTTTGTCTGAAGGAATACTTTGGAGAATCCAAAAGTCTACCCAAAAAGCAAGGAAAATCCAAGTAATAATTCCTTCAGACTTTTTTCTGAAGGAATTCTAAAGCATAAAGTCCAAATAAATCTGAAGGGCATTCTCAGCAAAGGGGTTCTTGGGAAGGTAGAAAAGGGAAAAATAAGAAACTCGAAGGGCAAGGTACCCTTTGGAAGGGTCATTTTCAACAATCTCAAAGGGCAACTACCCTTCAAGAAGGTACACATCAAATTTGGGGCCCTTGCAAAAACACGAGTGCCCTATAATTTTTTTGACAAAGGCATAGATGAAGGGACAGAAGCCCTTGTGGAGCGAATTTGGTCGGCAACTGGACCATGGCAATTTTTTCGAAGGGTATTCTCAGCGGAGTTCAAAAAGACAAGGATTAATTCCTTCAGGATTTTTGTCCGAAGGAATTCCTTCAGATAAAAAGTCTGAAGAAATTCAAAAAGGCTCGTGCAAAAAAGTTGACAGCAAAATCCAAAATCAACAAAGAGCAAAGACAAAGGACAAAGGATTAATTCCTTTAGGCTTTTTGTCCAAAGGAAGTCCTTTGGACAAAAAGTCTGAAGAAATTCAGAGAAGGAAGACAAATCCATGGGAAAAAGTCCAAAAATAGGTGAAGAAAAAGATAAGGATTAATTCCTTCGGGCTTTTTGTCCAACAGAATTCCTTCGAACAAAAAGTCTGAATAAATTTGGAGAGGAGCTGCCAAAAGAGCAAAACCCGACAGAACAAAAGCCCGAGCAAAGGAAAAGAAAAGGAAGGCATTCCTTCAGAAAAAAGTGCGAAGGAATTCCTTCAGACTTTTTGTCTGAAGGAATAATTTGGTGGATAAAGTCGAGGGAAATAAAGCCAATCAGTCAACAGAAAAGTCCACAAACAGAAAATTTTGAAGGAAATATGAAGCCATAGGGTGAAACAAAGTCTGCAAGAACAAATTCAAGAAAATTGGCAAGCATAAAATCTCAAGGAGATCCAATGTCTAAGGAGATAGCCAAGAAATCCAAGGAAGTATAGACTAATACATCTAAATATAGAATCCCACTAGAAATAGACATGAATAGGCAGACCAAAATAGGATAAAATACATGTAAACAAGGGCTATTTTTGATCGACCGGTCAAAGCTTTAGTTGACTGGTTATTGAATTCCTACTCATCTTCGAATCAACTCATGCATCTGAAGGTCCAACTTAGCTTCAACTGGAGTTTCAAATTCAAATGTTAAGTTGACTATTCTAGATTTAGAATTGACTAATTGTTAAATGCCACATCTATCAGGAGTTTCCCATGCAAAGGAGAATGATCTATTCATCCAACTCAGCTTATCAAATGGTCAACTTAGCTTTTCAAACATTCTAACTCGACATCAAGCAACTCATGTAGAGTTCTAAAATTGACATTGACATGGATTTCCATGCAAAGAGAGGTGGGCAGTTCAGAATAAAGACAAGTTCACTTCCTCAAGTGCAAGAAGCTTCATGCAAAGACAAAAAGACAACATATTTTATTGAAAGGCCAAGTTAGCCTTGAGTTAATCTAAGTTAATCCTTCTCTTCAATTTTTCAATGCCAATCTTTGGCTTTTGTAATTCTCTATAAATTGGCTTTCAGCCTTGATTAAAATCATCCATATCTTGGCTAGACTAGCCTCTGCCATTGGTGAGTTGTGTAACCTCTTCAATCAATATAAGGACTCTACTTTTAGATTTCAAGTGCTAGCATAGTGTACATTCATTCATCAATTTTCATAAGTGGTAGATTTCTCTCCCTTCCCAAATTTGGATTCATACCTAGTTGCTAACTTACCATATTATGCAAGTCATGTTAATTGTTCTCATGTCTTTTGCTAAAGCTATAACTGGATGTTAGGTGGCTGCAAAGTGTCTTGGCTCAGACCTCTCTCCATCATTTTCCCCTCATGTTTTGGTTATTTTATCTAACCTTCTCATGAAATACTTATGCATAGTGGTCGATTGAAATCTAAGGTCTTCCTTTTCCCTTGTTTGTTTAGTGTTATAGGTTCCAAGTTGGGTGGATCAATCTTCTGGTGTATCACCTTTATTAGGTAGGATTTCCCCTTGAAGTTTCCTTCTCCCTTTTCCATGGTAATCTACAGCATAGAGTAGAGATCCTCATTGATACATCTTATAGGAACCAATGTTCTTTGGAGGTTCTTCTCACCATTGAGGCACCCACCCTCGTGAGAAGATCCCATTGTTTCAACTAGATAAAGGAGTGGCCATTTCATGCACGTCTTTGATTCAGGGTGCAACTCCAGGTTGACAACACTTAGTCATCATGATTAGAGTAAAATGGAAATATGTTACAAATTTAGACGTCTATAATTCATATAAAACTTGATTGACAAATGTAAAATGTATTTCTCTACTTGTCTTCGAATCAATTGTCAATACATAGGTTGAATCAACATAAGTTATATAAGAAATCATTTTTGAAAAGATCATACGACATTTCTAATGTATTATATTTCATTTTTGGCAACTATCACAACTGTTAAGGAAATTTTTGCATTACCTAGAAATGATGTATTATTAAAATTGGCCTTTTAAATTCAAATACAATTTTTGTTTCTTAATTTTGGATTAGGAATTATATCTTCCTATTTCATCTATTTTAAGTTGGATCTCTGAGCTATATGTTTTTTTGGTTGGTTATTAAGATTATTATAGATCTGAGGGTGCAAGCATATCCATTTTATTTGTATGACATGGGCATCAATATATCATATTGTCTTCTTATCAACCAAATTTTCCTGGCAGGGATTCACTTGATGGAAGAGTAAAAATTGTGATTGGAGAATTGGAGGAACCTCTTGGTTGGATGTTGTAAAAATGTGCCAATTTTTTTTGAGTTATAGACTGATAATCATCAACTGAGAATGGAACTCAATTGTGCATTGATCCCTATATCAGAGTTACAAAAACTCTCATCTCAGGTTCTCTCCAACAATCCATTACTACAGTGAGGAAACTATCACACATATAAAACTCATGCACAAGTATGTCTATGTATATCGTATGCTCTCCAATTACAATAGAGATAAGATAAAGATAAATATAAATATAAATATATTAATGTCCAACTAATGACCAAAAAATTAGGTCAAAGGGATTGCAGATTATAGAAATGTGTTAGGAAAAAGTGGGAAACCAAAAAGGTCTCTGAATACAAGAAAAACAATGCTGAACAAAATAGTTTAAAATAGGTAAATAATGACCATGTTCAGAGCCAAACCACCAAAGGACCCAACCATGCTCAAGCTCAAAGAAGGGAGTGGAAGAAATGAGCAATCTCCAAAAAATTGTAAACATCAGGAGCATGAGGGTGATCCTTAAGAAAGAAGAACCAGGAGGGAACCCATCAAGAGTTCGATCCAACTCTCCTAGCATCCAAGGCTGACAAGAAGAAGCTTCAAATAGAATTCTGACCTGAAGAAGGGGAGGTATGATGCTTGGATTGTCTTCCAATCCTCTGCCTAGACAAAAAAGTCCTCTGTGAAGGTTTGGTGGACCTATTCAGCCTCCTAAAGCTGGGTTTGAAGTGAATATGTTGATTAAAACTTTGTGAAATGTGAATGGTGTCTTTGAGCCTCACTAATTTGGAATGTGGGGCTGTATTGATGTCATTATGTCGCTTAGTGCCTCTCCTCAAAGGTAGCATTGTGAAAAAGGAAATAATCCATTGAGTGGAGACTGGTTAGTGGGTCTTTAAATAAAATGATCATGAAGCTTAAGAACTTCTTGTATATATAAAGCCAAACATCTCTAGTCCTCATATCTTATAGGCCATGACAATTCATAGGTAAATTTTCCAACTCATACGGAGTGGCACCTAATTAGGAATAAGTAATCTTATGTGCACACAACAAACTCCCTAATTCAATATTACCTCACAGATGAGTGCAAGAAATTGCTTTAACAGATGAGTGCGAGCAAAGCTTAAAGCAAGCTAGTTAAGAAATGACCTAAACCATTAGCTAGTGTGAACATGAACACTCCAACATCCTCCCTTAAGTGCAGAATGGGAAGTGAGAAAAGAGGAAGCAAAGAGACTTATGGGCCCCAACATTTAGGCTTGATTAGGTACCCATGTACAAATGCACAGTGAAATACTAAGTGTCCCTATGGTAACCATCCATTTTACTGGAATATATGGATGTCGATTCGCTATAATTGCCAAGTCAAATAGGAATTGGTACTTTGTGTGAGGCTCACTCAATAAAAAACACTGATCAAGAAACTAGGAAAAAAGAGTTAACCTGGGTGAAATATGTCACCGTAAGATACCAAAAAAATTAGTAAAATCACAGCTAAATTGGAGGGATAACTTATGTTGCAAGGTGTCCCAAGAAGCACGACTCAAAACTCAAACACAATGTTGAGGTATATGCACTAGATGGAATGAATCTCATCAAACACAAGTACACTCAATAGACACAAAAATCACAAAAAATCTAGTGAGAACAAGTGGTCTGAAGCTGTTGTTAGAGATCTGACAAGTTTTGGGGATGCTAGACAACAAAACATGTCAAATTTGAATCTGCAACTCATATAAGTTCTACAAACCATAATTATCTACCTAAAATAGAAGTTGTGACATGCCAAGGGCTAGCAAGGAACACAACACCTGAAGTAGTATGTGCAGACACCCCCTATAATGCTAAACTAGATGCAGTGACTCAAAATATTTGTATCAGTGGGCAAATCCCACTACTCAAACACTGACACATTGACACTGGGTTTCACTAGACTAGTTACTCTTTAGAAGGAGAACAAGCTCTACTACAAAGCTGAAGGAGATTGCTAACATGCAAAAAATGTTGAGAATACAAATATAAAATATCTCAAAAGGAAAATGGCCTTGGTGGTAATGGGGCGAGTCAAGCAACTAAAGTGATAAGGTGCACAAAATAGAGCATTGACACAAGAAGGTGTAGAATGTTGAAGCAACAATATCCCACGATAGTTTATAACTTAGTGTGATAGAATAATTCACCCAAAAAACCAACCCACCAAATATGAAGACAAATAAACACTGGAGACTACTATCTTAATCTATTAGAGAAGGTCATAATATGATATTTGCTCTTGATACAACTCCCCAAAAAAGTGCTCAATCGTAAAGGGAGCTACAAAGGTTAGG
Organism: Torreya grandis; assembly: GCA_037957365.1. Taxonomy (NCBI): domain Eukaryota; kingdom Viridiplantae; phylum Streptophyta; class Pinopsida; order Cupressales; family Taxaceae; genus Torreya; species Torreya grandis. Next base: position 431,580 of record JARHVA010002162.1, read on the forward strand.
AAGAGCAATGTGGATTGAGAAGCTAAAAAGTGGAGGAGGCATCTCTATGGTTCCCTCTCAATGAAAGCTTACAAAGCCATCACAATTGTTCTAAATACCATCTCATATGAATACAGAAGGAAGAAGATGATACAAGCGGTGCATGGTTCACAAATGGAACATGCATCAAAACATTTGGTAATGTGTTAAAATAAAAATGCCTAACATGAACATTCTCAATGTTCTCAGTCCTTAGTAAAGGTGCAACCAAGCTCATGTGTGGCTCAATATCCTCACAAAGAGGAACTAATAAAAATAAGAGCTGAGCTGTCAGCAAGTGATCCCAAAGAAAATGCAACATTTGTATTGTAACCAATGCCATGGTGAGAATCCCATTCAATAAGCTGAATGAGAGCAACAATGCCTTGTGAATGTTTACTAAAACCTCTGCCAAGATGACCCACAAAATAGAGTAAACATGATCTGGGCAAATAAGTAGGGAGGATTTGTAGTGGGATGTGTAGAAGGTGCAACAATAGAAGCAGTAGTAACAAATGCAAATATTGACAAATCAGGTTCACTAGGTGTAGTAGTGATTGTAGGTGAATCTAGCAGGTTAAAATCTAAAATTACATAAAGAGGATGCATACCAAATTCAAGAAAAATACATGATGGACTAGGCTTAGAAGCATGAATGTCCAATATATTTAGATTATGTTGAAAATGGGTAATCTTGTTCTGCAAGAAGTGGATGAGGGTGTCCTTGTTGTGAACGAGGGAACGCAAAAAATAATTTTGCTTCATCAATTTCATGTTCTCTACCTGAAGTGCTATTAAAAAATCCATTTCAAAAGGCAATTACTCAAGAATAGAACACATTCAACAAATGAAAAGACCCCTACCCCCCTTCCCCCCTCCAATTGCTTATAAATACGAAGTTTTTTACAATGTTTTGGCATGATACTATGATTGGTCCAAAATCAATAATATTGACCAAAAGATGAAAAAAATGATCTCCTAAATAGATGTTGGTTACCATTGAAACTATGCCTACAAGTACAATGCAAGTGGAACCAAGTACAATAAAATTGCCAATAATGGCAAGAAAGATCTTGTAAAAGACATTGGGTTCCACTGACAATATGTCTATGTACAAATCTCAACAAAACAAATAAAATTAAAGTGTTTTTGTGAGGTAATTTGACTACCTTTTAAATTGGACCTCACCCTCCGGTCTTCAACACTCAGAAGGAAGTGCGCTAGAAGAATTGAACAAGGGGCCGAGGTGTGGGGGTCTAGAGGCAACAACCCCCAGTGGTTGCACAACCTTTGAATTGGCTAGAAAACAACCCTTTGTAAAAAAAATACCTCTCGCTTTACAAACAATTTTACCCATTTTTTTTCAAAAACACTACAATGCCCCTTTAAAATAAAAATATCACCACTTTTATATTTTTACCACCCCTTCACTTTACAAAAAATTGGTTTCCTTTAACATTTGACCACTGCACTTTAATAATTCAATCCCCTATCTTGTACAAATTTCTTTGTCAAAAAGGTTTAGAAGGGTTTTGACCCTTAGATCTCTCAGGAGGCAAGGATTCTTATAAAACCTTTATGAGCCAAACACCCTATGTGAAATTTCAATAATATATTTGCAAGAATGGTTATTTGAGCATTATAAAATGTGGATTTTTGAATTAAAAATAACACACTTTTTGAAAAACGTGAATTGTGTAGTGGTGAGTTGGACAAAGTGTGACTAGGAGAGGAGACTGAGCAGGTGGACACGTGGAGGGTTGGAGGTAGCTCAGATCTATCGAGTCCGATTATCGAGCTACCAAAAAAAACTCTCGTTTCATGAAGTTACTACTTGTGTTGATGAGTGAAGAGCTTGAGTCGTGGGTGATTTGGAGCTCGAGAATTGAGAAGTTTGTTGGAAGATAACTAGGACTATCGTGTAAGAGTGGCTGAGATGGAGGGAGGTCACCAATCTATCATGCCAAGATCACTCCAATTAGCCATTGCCATAATGAGGAAACCATCACACACAAAAAAAACTCATGTGCAAGTATGTCTCTATATATTTTATGCCCTCCAATTACAAAAGGGAGCTCCCATATAAATAGATGGGTGAATGGGTTAGGATAACTCATAGGTAAATGTTCCAACCCATGTTGAGTGGCACTTGATTAGGAATAACCAATCCTACGTTACACAACTAACTTCCTAATTCAATCTTACTTCACAAGTGAGTGGAATAAGGCTCAAACCAAGCTAGTTAGCAAATGACCTGAACCACTAACCAGTGTGAACACAAACCCTTCAACACCCTAGTCCTATGTTCCCAACCAATAATTAATTAATATTCAAAATATTACACCAATACAAATGCCAAACTCCATTATGAAATATTGCAGAAGTTGTTCATATGATCTACGAGTATATGTGCAATATCATACACTACCTATTTATTTCCATTTAAACAAGTAATATTCATCCAAATAATACGACATAAAGGTACAATACTTTCCCTTGTTTAAAAAATAAAGGTATATCAAATTGGGTCCTGTGCAAAACCTACATTTTGGAAATGAATGGAGCATAATAAAAGCTATACATGTGTAACATCTCATGGTCCAAAATATAGCACAAAGAATTTATATAATTCTTTTTGTTTAAAAAGTGAAACGCTAAACCCTAAACCTCCCATAAGTGGCACTCCTATCTTTCATCATCTTTTTCACTAACACTTAGGTAGTGACAATAACTATTGACAATTTTACCCCCACAGGGAAAATTGTCACCCCTACTATTCAAAACTTTGCTATGGTGCCAAGTTTGTCTTGTGAATCAGTTTTGGGGTTCTTAAATGTGCATTTACAGCCACCCAAGTGGCCATTTATAGCCAGGTATAAGCCAAAGTGGCCATCTACAGTGAGGTGAAGTTTAGTCATTCAGAGGTTTCCAAGGAGCTTTCTTGATTACAGCCAATGCAATGTGCAAATACAACCATGCAAATGATGACGAAAAGGTCTCCTACGGCCATGTAAATTCTGATGGACTCCTATAGCCATCATATAGAGCATACAGTTCATTCAAAAGGACACATGCAGTAGTTTTAAGAGGATTTTTCACCTAAAATCATCATCTACAATAGTTTGAAAGGGTTTTTCTCCTCTACTAAGCATCATGTACAGCTAAAAGCCAAGACATACAAGCTGTAAGTTCATTTATTTTGTCTTCCCAAGGCTTTTTTTGAGCTATAAGAGGTGGACTATTTCTTCAGAAATTTTGTCTAAGAGAAAGAGCTCTCAAAGGACTATGTAAAATTCTGAAAAAATGACTAGGTGGCAGTTGTGCAAAGTTTATTTCCTTTAGACAATTTGTCCGAAGGAAATCAAGAGACAGGAATCCGTAGAAGGGTGTCGAACAATAAGTCCAAAAGAATTTGTGCACATTTTTCTAAAAGGCCATTTCACAGCCAGAGGGATATTATCAAAGTTTATTTCCTTCATACTTTTATGTAAAGGAAAAGGAAAATCACAGTTGAAAAGCCCTGAAGAAGGTCCAATTCAAAAGTCCCGAAGGTTATGAACCCTTTGGGTTGGTTCACTTTATGTTTCTAAGGACGCAGAGAATTCATCTGAAGGATAGTTTCAAAAAGCCCAAGGGCCTTTCAAAAATCCTGAGTGCCCTTCAAAAATCTTGGGTGCCTTTCAAAAATATCAAGTGCCCTTCAAAAACCCCAAAGAAATATAAACAAAGGAAAGAAAATAAAGAAGGAAGGAATCCTTCAAACTTTTTGTCTGAAGGATTCCTTCAAAAAAGAGAAGTCAAAAAGAAAAATTTGAAGGAAATGAATAAATTAAAGGGACTCTATACATTCTTTCCAAAGGAAATAAAACCAAAGAGTAAATACACAGACAAATAACCAAGGAGTAATACACACAGAAAAATCACAGATATTTGTCTAGACAAGCATGAACAGAAAAGCCGAGAACCAAGTTAAGCCCAGAAGAATAAACTCATGGATTTCATGAAAGGGAAAACAAAGGAAGGATTCATGGAAAAGACAAATACAGATGGTGAACATTCCTAAATATTCTAAGAATATAAGAGCATGTAACAGCCATGAACAGGAATAGACACGTCCAGATTTGATCGTTCTAACATGTCATCTTTAGTTCTTAAACAGAGGCTTGCTTTGCATAAGAACTTGAGTAATGGAAAAGTGGAAATCTTAAACAAAATAAATTCTATACTTTCACTCTCATTTGTCTCAAATCTTGAAATTCAGTGGTTCAAACGTAATTCTTAAATTTGGCATTTGCATTGATTTCATGCAAAGGGGAGATTTTCAAACATTCCAGTAGTTTGAGTGGACTTAACTACTCTTGTTTTGGAGTTGACTGGTTTTCAAGTCAAGACATCTATTCATAGATTTCATGCATCCAAAGCTTGTCTTCTTCTTCTTTTTCAATGCAAGGAATTTTCATGCAAGACAAAATAGACTTTTGTAAACGCTGAGTTGGTTTGAGTTTACTCCCTCTCTATTTTTCAACACCAATCTCTTGGCTTTTTATAATTTTCTATATTAATGGATTTTCAATCTTAGATAAGGGATCCCTCTTTTGGCAAGAAAACTTTTGTCAAAGTTTGTGTTGTAACCTTTATCAGAATCAATAAGAAGAGGATTGTGTTTTTTCAATTTCCAACAACTGGTATAGTGTACTTTTGTTATAGATTTGTCTAAGTGAAAGTTTTTCCATCTTCCTTGTCAAATATAGATTCATATCTAGTTATTAGCTGGTCATTTATGCATATCACGTTCTGTGTTTGAACATCTTTTGTGGAGTTTATAGTGGATATTAGTGGTTGTTTAGGGCCTTTCATCAGACCTATTTTTCCATTTTCCTCAAGCTTAGATCATTAGATTAAACATTTTTGTGAAACACTTGTGTATTGATTAATTGGAGTTGAAATTTTATCTCTTCCTTATCTGAATCAATGTTCTCAGAAGCTTGATTTGAGTGGATCATGAAAATTAGGTGTATCACAATTTTAGCTAAGATTTCCTTTTAAGTTCTTTCTACCCTTTTCCCTAAGCAGTTTGTAGCATAGAAGTTGAGATCCTCATAGACACATATTACAAGAACCATCCTTCTCTGGAGGTTATTCTCATCATTGAGGCACCCACCGTCGTGAGAAGATCCCATTGTTTCAACTAGAGGAGGATTAGCCATTTCAGCACGTCTTCGATTTATGGTGAAACTCTAGGTTGACAATAGTTTTTGGCACACTTAATGGGACCATGAAAAAGTTTTTTGCATATCTGAAGAGTTTTCACAGCAGCAGAAGATATTCATCTACATCTAGTTGCAGAGTTCATAGCATCATTTAAGAAATCTGTTCATGCTAAAGGTTACCACAAGATCAACAAGTAAATGTATTCCTTTTGAATTTGTAACTTATAAAAGAGCAAAGTATAGGAGGGCAAATCCATATCCTCAAAGAGAATATTTACCTCCCCTTCATCCTATCGTTCTAAACACTGCAATCCCCACAATCTAGATGGCCATTAGAAATCAAGTGTTTGCTCCATTCAATAGGTAGAGTCCACTGAATCTAGCATAGTTTGATGGCATTTCTGTATTTGCCCTCAAAATTATTCCATTATTCTTAGGAGAAAATCAATCAACCCCTATTGAGCATATCCAGGATGTGGCTAATATTTGTTTAGTTCATAATGTTGTTGAGGATAATGTTTCTTTTAGATTGTTTGCTACTTCTTTCAAAATAAAAACATTACAGTAATATAGAACCCTCCCACTTAGATCCATTTTCACCTGGAATGAATTGGGTGAAGACAAATCTAATCACTTATCTTTAGTTGAGCAATTAACTACCATACAAAGAGCTCCTTATGAGTTCATGTCTGATTTTAATCTCAAATTCTAGAAGACATGAACCAAGATACCGGTTCTGATTAGGCCATCCCCTGAATATGCAATTCTATATTTTTTGAAAGCTCTTAATTCTGACATTAGTGTGATGATATAATCAATGGGTGGTACTACTTTTCCAGATGCTTATGAAGTTGCAATAAGGGCAGAAAATAGTTTGATACAAGTAGGTAAGCTTTCTTTAAGACCTCCAATGCCCATATTTCTAGAAATAAGTTCTATACTAGCCCCTCAAGTTCCTCAAATTCCATCATTGGCTCCAATTCCAGCACCTCAAGTTCTTATTACAGCCCCTACTAGTCAAGATAGTGAGATAGGAGAGTTGAAAAGTTTGCTAAAATCTTTTGGAAATGAAATAGTACAACTCAAAAGGCAGAAATTTCAATCAAATAGGCCCTATCAATAGCAAAATTAGAAAAACTATCAGTGTTTCAAAGATCAAAGGTCTCTTTATCAGGGTTTTAGAGAAAATAGACCACCTATCAAACATAAGGAGTCATAACTCCAACTAAGCCATATGTTGCTCTTGATTTGAGTACTCCTTCCACTTTAAAAGCCATTATTCCAACCCCACCTCAAAATAATTTGGTGCAGGATTCAGGTTGGCAGTCCTCAAACCTCAATGATGCTCAAAACCAAGCCTTGGTATCACAGAACATCACCATGTCATAGATGACACAAGAAGAGTTCTCTTTTCAAGGAGGTCAATATCAAGATACAAGTTTGACATCACAAGGAGAGACTCATCAAGTTCAAGGGCAGCATTATGCTATTAATATAAATTGGCAAGTCGATGATCATGTTACTTTTACTTAGGCTGTTAAAACTAATAATTCAAGTGGTCAAGTTGCAGCTATAACCTATTAGAGAACTAAAAAAAGAGCTATTCATGAAGCTTAAGCAGTAGTAAATACTTCAAGTACTCCTAGTAGTGTTGCTAAAAGTACAAAAGAGTAGCTTGCTGCCCCCACAGCCCAAAAAAATTAGAATATAGAGGTTAGTAAAGTGTAGCAAATACCTCTAATTCGTGAGCAACAAGTGCCTCATAAAGTGCAATCAAAGGTTAGTGCATCTCAATTTAGTATTTTAGATCAAATGAATAATTCTAACATCAACATTAGCATGTGAGATTCTCTTTCAATTCTAGGGCAAAAGGATAAACTCATTCAAGAACTTTTAGCTCTTGAATTGTCTCAAAAACCGGTTGAGAAAGAAGGTGTTGTCTTGACAAATTTGGATCAGCCAAGTAAGAAATAGGTACAACAAGGAGATCAGATATTAAAGGTGGACAAAACTAAGGTAAAATCAAAGAAAACTCCTTTTTATCTTTCTTTGATATTGGGTGATACTTTGGTTCATAATTGTATGGTGGATAGTGGAGCTAATAGTACAGTAATGCCCAAACAGATTGCAGACAAGCTCGACCTTGTTTATGATCCAAATACTAAAAGGGTATTACAGTTAGACAATTCATCAACAAAGATGGTAGGCATTATCAAATATTTGAAATTGATAATACATGCTTGTCTGAATGTTACTATTCAGCAGGATGTTGTAGTGGTGGAATTGCCTCCTTATTTCGCTATGTGCCTTTCAAGGGACTTCACCTCAAATATTGGGGGATATTTATCAGTTGATTGGACCTATTTGTTGTTTAGAACCAGGTATGGTACAAAGGCAACAATTCATTCAGAGCCTATTGCATGTTTTCATATGGAGCCTTACATGCCAAATGTTGTCAATTCAAATTGCATCATCTAAGATGAAATATTACAAACTAGTGATGTAGAAAATGACTCACCTTTGGATGGAGTTCCAAATTTGTTTCTTGATGAGTGGGATTTTACCTTGCATGAGCATGATCCCTACACGTTGATTGAAGAGGAAGGTCTTGGTGTGTATTGTCTTCATGAGAACGATGCACCAATTCCAGCCATGGTCAAAAGAAGACGAATCTAATGAAGGCTTGTGGTAGTTGTAGTTTGATGGATAAATAAATAAGCATGGAACTAGAGCTGGAATAATGTTAATTTATCCTACATAACAAAGGTATTTCTCCTCTATTAAATTTTAGTTTGGTTGTTCAAATAATGTTGTTGAATATGAAGCACTAGTTCACGATTTACAGTGGGCTAGGAAGATGAAAGTCAATTGTTTGCAAGTGTTTGGAGATAGTGAACTTGTAGTCCACCAAATAAGAGGTTTGAATGTATGCAATAATCTGTTGCTTAAATCTTACAAACAGAGTTAGGGATTTACTTGAAGATTTTCAAGATTTTAATATTCAGGCAATACCAAGAGAGGAATAAACATGTTGATAGGTTGGCTGCTATTGGGACACAATTTAAAATTCCAGCTGATGTAAAAAGTGACAATTTTCAGTCACATATAAAAGTAGTTGTAAGGCCTTATGTTCTAGATAACCATGAGAATTGGCAGGTGTTTGAAAATGAAAATCAAATTGTGAAATTTTTGTAGTAAGAGGTTGAGTTTTCTTTAAGAAATCAGTCGAAACACTTATAACAGTATGGTGATCAAATTGTACAACTGAAAATGAATAGGATACCCAAGGGATTGGTCACTCTTGAAAATATTTTTAGTGAAGATGAACTAAGGAAAGAGAAATCATCCTTGTCAATAAAGGAAGAACACTATGCCAATGTAGAGATTGCAGCTGGTAAAATTTTGAAATTGGGCAAGGTATGCACTCCACAAAAGAAAGCTTTCATTGATTTATGCACAAGTTTTGTTGATATATTTGCAAGACATTATAGTGATCTCAAAGGTTTTTTTCCAAGTTTGGCTCAACACACCATTGAGTTAGAGGAGGAAACTAAACCAATGAGACAGATAAATTCCAATCAATCCAAAGCCTAATCCTTTTATGAGAGTTGAGCTTCACAAGCTCATAGAATCAGTGATTATATTTCCAATCAAGCACTCAAATTGGGTGGCGAACCTCGTTACAGTATGAAAAAAGAATGGTGAGATTCATTTGTGTGTTGATTTTCATGATTTAAACAGGGCTTCATTTAAAGACCACTATCCATTGCCATCAATGGAACAAATTTTACATCTTGTTGCAGATTCAGAGAGGTTTTCCTTGTTGGATAGATATAGTGGTTACTATCATATTTTGGTCAAAGAAGAGGACCAGTTCAAGACAGCCTTCACAACTAAGTGAGGGACATTTGCATACAAAAATATGCCATTTGGTTTGTCTAATGCTGGCGCAACCTTTCAGAGAGCCATAGATATGGCCTTCCAAGGCCTTCTTAACAGGTTTGTGCTTATTTATTTTGATGATATAATAGTGCTTTCAAATAATGCAAAAGATCACATGGTTCATCTCAAACAAGTTTTTGAAAGGTGTAGGTAATTTGAGATATCTCTAAATCCCAAAAAGTGTGTATTTTCAATTCATTAAGGTAAGCTTCTTGGACATGTTGTTTCAAAGCATGGTTTAAACATAGATTCTGAAAAGATTCAATCCATTCTTGCACTCTCCTTGCCTAAGTACAAAAAGGCTTTGCAAAGTTTTTTTTTGAAAAATCAACTTTATAAGGAGATACATTTTAGATTTTGCTACTGTAGCTAAACCACTTACAGTGATACTAAAGAAAAATTAGAACTTCAACTGATCCAAGGAGGGAGTAAAAGGGTTTGAAGATGTTAATAAAGCCATAGTAAGTGCTCTTACGCTTTTAAATCCAGATTTTATGAAAGATTTCATTCTGTATATGTATGCTAATGTGGACATCATTCAGGCATTCTTATGTAGTAGAATCATGAAGATTTGGAGCAGCCAATAGCTTTCTACAGCCAAGGCTTGGAAGAGTATGAAACAAGGTATTCTTTTGTTGAAAAGCATGTCCTTTCAGTTATAAGATCTCTAAAAAAATTTAGGCACTTGTTGTCTAATAATAAAATATATCTAATGGTTGCTCATCCAAGCATCAAAGAATTTCTTTTGAACAAAGACATAAATGAGAAGAGAGCTAGTTGGATAACCAAGTAATGGAATATGACATGGAAATTAAGGTTACAAAGCTAGTTAGAGGCAAAGGACTTTGTGAGCATCTAGCTCAGGACTTGCAAGAAACTAATGTAGTTGTTTTAGTGTCAAATGATGAAGAGATCATTTTTGTTCACACCTCACCTTTCAGCTAGTTTTGTGATTTGCTAAGCTATCTGCAAGATGGTTTTTACCCTTCTCACCTAAGTGCTTCAAAAAGAAGATATTTCAGATCGCAATCAATTACATTCTTGCTCGTTGATGGTGTTTTTTTAAAAAAGGATATTAATGGAATGTTACTAAGGTGTGTGGAACCAAGCCAAACTTAAATATTACTTGAAGAATTCCATGATGGACATAGTGGAGGACACTTTTCTACAAGAACTACAACACTTAAAATCATGAGAGGTGGGTACTATTGGCCTACTATATTTGGTGATTACCATACATGGGTTAAGAAGTACGAATAATGTGCTATGTTTGTAGGAAAATTTAAACTTGCATCCCTACCCCTTAAGCCAATTGCAGTGGATCAACATTTTATCTAGTGGGGATTGGAATTTATTGGTCTCATTAATCCTCCTTCGATTTTAGGGCATAAGTGGATTCTAATAGCTACAGATTACTTCACACTTTGGACAGAAGCAATTACATTGAAAGAATTAAATGAAACTAATGTTCTTGATTTCTATGAAGGTTTGCTTACTAGGTTTGGAGTTTCTTCAACCATTATTTTTGATAATGCAATGGCTTTTGTGGGATCTAAGATCAGCCAATGGGCTATCCAACACGGAGTTTATCTTAGCACTTCATCGAACTATTATCCACAAGGAAATGACCTTGCTAAATCTACAAACAAGAATCTCTTAAGGATCATACGAAGGACTATTGAAGACAATCAGAGGTCATGGCATCTCAATTTGAAGTCAGCTTTATGAGTTGATAGGATCACCTACAAGAGGTCAATAGCCAACTCTCCATACAAGCTAGTATATGGTAAGGAAGCAAGGTTACCTATTTCTCTTGAGTTTCTAGCTTTAGAACTAATGGATCAACTTGAGTTGTTGGGGAATGAACCTAGATAAATCAGGTATGTAGAGCTTATGGAGTTGGAAGAGACAAGAAATCAATCCATGCTAGCCATGGAAAGTCATTAGGCACAGATGAAAAGAATGTTTGACAAAGGATCTTCCTTAGGAAGCTTCAATAAAAGAGATTTGGTCCTCAAGTGGGATGAGGATCGAGCCAAACCAGGAAGACACACGAAGTTTGATTCCCTTTGGAGTGGCCCGTACATGATCTCCAGCTGCAAATCCCACAATGCTTTCCAACTTGCCAAGATGGATGGCCAAGAGCTTCCAATCCCAATCAATGGGATATATTTGAAACATTGATATTGAAGAGCAAAGCTCTATGTACATAGTTAGTTTGTTTTTGGTTTCCTCCAAGTGTTGTTCAAGCACAGTAGTTTGCTTAAGGTTTTGTTCAATAAGTGCTTGTTTGCACATTTGCTTCTTAGTTTTCCTAATTTTGTGTTTTTCCCTTCCTATTTTTGAGGGAGAAAGGTTACTTCAGCCAAGGTCAGGAGGATATTTTCATTAAAAAAATAGGTTTACTATTTGGGAGTTTGAATAACATCTATATGGTCTAAGTTCTTTAGCATAACAGGCATGCTTCCCAGTTGAGTCACCAAATTTTTTGATAATTTTTCCACCACATGGCAAATTGTCACCCCTACTATTCAAAACTTTACTATGGTGCCAAGTTTTTCTTGTGAATCAATTTTGGGGTTCTTAAATGTGCATTTATAGCCACCCAAGTGGCCATCTACAGCTAGCTATAAGCCAAAGTGGCCATCTACAGCCATGTGAAGTTTAGTCATTTAGAAGTTTCCAAGGAGATTTCTTGATTATAGCTAATGTAATGTGTAAATACAGCCATGCAAATGATGATGAAAAGGTCTCCTATGGCCATGTAAATTCTGATGGACTCCTACAACCATCATATAGAGCATATATTTCATTCAAAAGGACACATGCAGCAATTTTAAGAGGGTTTTCTCTTAAAACGTCATCTACAGCAGTTTGAAAGGGTTTTTCTCCTCTTCTAAGCATCACATATAACCAAAAGCCAAGACATACAAGTTGTAAGTCCATTTATTTTGTCTTCCCAAGGATTTTTTTGGGATTTAAGAGGTGGACTATTTCTTCTAACATTTTGTCTGAGAGAAAGAGCTCTCAAAGGACTGTGTAAAAGTCCAAAAAAATGACTAGGTGGCAGTTGTGCAAAGTTTATTTCCTTCAGACAATTTGTTTGAAGGAAATCAAGAGACAGGTATCCACAGAAGGGTGTTAGACAATAAATCTGAAAGAATTTGGGCACATTTTTCCAAAAGACCATTTCACTGTTGGAGGGATATTATCAAAGTTTATTTCCTTCAGACCTTTTTTCGAAGAAAAATGAAAAGATCCGAAGGGCACCTACCCTTCGATAAGGTCCAATTCAAAAGTCCCGAAGGGTATGTACCCTTCGGGTTGGTTCACTTTATGTTTCTAAGAATGCAGACAATTCATCTGAAGGACAGTTTTAAAAAGCCCAGGTGCCTTTCAAAAAGCTCGAAGAAATATAAACAAAGGAAAGAAAATAAAGGAATCCTTTGGACTTTTTGTTCAAAGGATTCCTTCGAAAAAGAGAAGTCAACAAGAAAAATCTGAAGGAAATGAATAAATTAAAGGGACTCTAGACATTCTTTTTGAATAAAATAAAACCAAAGAACAAATACATAGGCAAATAACCAAGGACGAATACACATAGGAAAATCACAGATATTTGTCTAGACAGGCATGAATAGAAAAGTCAAGAACCAAGTCAATCTCAAAAGAATAAACTCATGGATTTCATGCAAGGGAAAACAAAGGGAGGATTTTTGTAAAAGACAAATACAGACGGTGAACATGCCTAAATAGTCTGAGAATACAAGAGCATGCAATAGCCATGAACAGAAATAGACACGTCTAGATTTGATCATTCGAACACATCACCTTCAGTTATTAAATAGAGGCTCACTTTGCATGAGGAATCGAGTAGTGGAAAAGTGGAAAGCTTAAACAAAAGAAATTCCATGCATGCACTCTCGTTTGTCTCAAAGCTTGAAACGTTTCGGTGGTTCAAACGTAATTCTTAATCTGGCATTTGCATTGATTTCATGCAAAAGGGAGACTTTCAAACGTTCCAGCAGTTTTAGTGGATTTGACTACTCTTGTTTTGGAGTTGACTGGTTTTCAAATCAAGACATCTATTCATAGATTTCATGCATCCAAAGCTTGTCTTCTTCTTTTTCTTTTTCAACGCAAGGAATTTTCATGCAAGACAAAATAGACTTTTGTAAAGGCTAAGTTGGTTTGAGTTTACTCCCTCTCTATTTTCCTATGCCAATCTCTTGGCTTTTTGTAATTTTCTATATTAATGGCTTTTCAACCTTAGATAAGGGATCCCTCTTTTGACAAGAAAACTTCTGCCAAAGTTTATGCTATAACCTTTTTCAGAATCAATAAGAAGAGGATTGTGTTTTTTTCAATTTTCAGCCACTGGTATAGTGTACTTTTGTTAAAGATTTTTCTAAGTGAAAGATTTTTCATCTTTCTTGTCAAATCTGGATTCGTACCTAGTTACTAGTTGGTCATTTATGCAGGTCACATTCTATGTTTGAATGTATTTTGTTGAGTTTATAGTGGATATTAGTGGCTGTTTAGTGCCTTTCATCAGGTCTATTTTTCCATTTCCCTCAAGCTTAGATCATTAGACTAAACCTTTTCATGAAATACTTATGTGTATTGATCAATTGGAGTTGAAGTTCTGTCTCTTGTCTAAATCAGTGTTCTCAAAAGCTCGATTTGAGTGGATCAAGCAAATAAGTTGTATCACCATTTTAGTTAGGATTTCCTTTCAAGTTCTTTCTCCCCTTTTCTTAGAATTCAATTTCAGATCTGAATATTGGATGACATATTAAATTCAAGGTAAAAATGCTAGAAATATTCCAAAAAATTAGAGAATAAATATAGAAAACTACCAAACATATTGAGGCCCAATGCCCCTCCAAAATACCTAAAAAATTAAGGGAAAATAGCATAAATATTTATATAAAAATCAAAATACAGTTTTGGCTCCAAAAAAGCCCCAAAACTCCACGAACCAGCTCCACAACCAAGTCGCCCTAGTTAGAAATAGTTAATTATAACATAAATCCAATGCAACTCTCCAATAAAGGTTCCTCAACCTATCCAAGTAGCTCCTTAGGGCTTCCAACCCTAGTCGCCCATCTCACAAGCAATCGACTCCTCCCACAACCAAGTTGCCAATTTTTCAATGCTGTCTTTTTGGCTTTTTTCTGAATGTTAGGCTCAAATGCAACCTCAAGATGAAGCTACCCTAGATGAGAAATGAGGCTTTGCATCTCTACTCTTTTCTGGCTTTAAGGTTTTTGTCTCCAAGTCAATAGCTCAAGCTTTTTCATACTTAATTTCAAAATATATTTCAAGATGTCTTTTCAAAAGAACCCTCTATTGCCTTTATACTCCTCTCCCACGGGGAGCATCCAAAATGGAGGGAAATACCTTTTTTGATCTTTTTTTAAATTATAAAGAACTCTTATAATCCACTTAAGTGGATTGAGGCCCATGAACCTTAAAGAGCCCTAACTTAAGTGAATTCATAACAATAAAGTATTTTTTCAAGTGTTCTTAAGAAAATCAAATGTTTTCATTTTTTTTTCCCCTTAGACCTTGGGAAACTAAACAAGGCTAAATGTCTCCAATGGTGTCATGATCAAAAGCGGGGGCATGACAATCCTCCTCTCTCAAAATTGCTTGTCCTCAAACAATTGCAACAACTAATGTGTTATCCCAACCATGGGCCTTATGCAATTCTTGATATTGGATTTTTCCCATGGAAGGGAGACCTTTTGATGAAGCTCCTCACTGCTGTATTTGAAGATTCTTGGCTGATTAGACAATCTTGAGATGATAAAACAACCACCTCCGACCTTTCCTTCCCATTTCATGGAAGCCCTATACCTCAGATGTACCACAAAGACGATAAAAGAAAGAAACTTCTCTGAAATGGCCACATTGTAGTGGCTGGAAAAGTGTATTACAGCAAGGAAATCTTCACACTTTTGGGCCTTGATTGCCCCTATATCAACACCCACACAAGACACAAACACATTAGTCAAAATAAAAGTTGTTATCTTTCCCTCCATGTTTGCACTCTTGACAATGCCCTCCATATGTGAAGTGGCTGAAAGCATGTGTGTAGATGTCCATGTGAGCATAGGAGAGATGACCATGCTACCTCCATACTCAAAACTGGCTCCCAAACTCAGATTTCTTCCAATTAGAGGAGCTTGGAACTTCATCACAATGTGTGCATACCACCCTTTGCTATTTGACCACCAACAAGTGTCCATATACCCAAAAGGGAGGGTAGGATCAGTCACTTCCCTTTTGATTAGTTGGTTGTGCGTGCATATTTTAGACTTCTTATGACCCTTCCATAAGGACTTAGTCATTCCCAATTCACCCTTGTGGGGTGTCATCATGAAATCAACATCCTCCAAGCATTCTAGGGTCCTCAAACTCACCAAAAGAGAGTTGGAACTATCATGGATAGCATGGTGGAAAGAACTACCATGGCTGTCCCTTATGTCCATTATATTCTCCATGTGTTCCTCTTGACCCTCTATGTACTCCAAAGTCCCTTCACAATGTGGTGACCAGCCTTGCCTTGGTTCACTCACCCAAACCCTTTGCCTTCTCTCTCCTTCCTCCACTGAAGTGATTAGAGGATAAAATAAATCAATTTTTTCAGAACTTTCTAAGCATGAACAATTATAATTTTTCATGAAAAATTCATAATTTTTTGAGTATTAACAATTTATTTTTTCCATGAAAAACTTAGAATTTTTTTAGCACAAGTAATTCTAAATTTTCATTAAAAATTCAAAATTTTCTTTATGCAAACTTCAGAACTTCTTCCTTTCTTCCCAAACTAAAAATCAATTTTCTCATAAACTTGTTTGGGAACTACATTTTCAGAGTTCAAGTAGCTCAAAAACAAGGAATTAAATGTTCTTTTGCATACCTTAGTGGTTGTCCTTTGGCCACCTTGTTGACCTTTTCTGAAGGACAACATTTTCCCATCTTTGACTCTTTCACCAAATCATGTGAATGACTAAATTCCATAAGTAGAGACGGTTGTTCCAAATCATAAAAAACATCCTTTCTTGCTGCCCTTATTGAATTTCTCTCATGGAAGATTCTTGACTCCTTCAAACCATGCGAATGATCAAATTCCATAAGTAGAGTTGGTTGTTCCAAATCAAAAAAAATATTCTTTCTTGTTGCCTCTATTGAATGTTTCCCATGGAAGACTCCTTTCATTACTTTTGAGATCACCTCCAAGGGTACCTTATCATTTAATCCATGCAAGATTAGTTATTTTCCATCTACATCAAATTTGAGCTCCATAGTTTGGTAATTTTGTGTGTACTCTCCAAGTGAGTGCAACCATTGAATGCCTAAGACAATGTTGGTCTCTCTAATGCCAACTAGATAGAAGTCATTATCAATGAGGTGTATTCCCAACATGATGCTAAGCTTGGAGATGTTGGTGGTGCAAGGGATGGTGAAGCCATCCATGATAGTCACATGGAAGCCCTTGTATTCGATAGGTTGAAGCCCACATGTAGCAATCAAAATTTTATCAATGAAATTGTGGGCGGCCCCACTATCAATGAGAATAGTAACATTGTTACCTTTCAATATTCTCTTCACACAAAAGGGGTAGTATCTAGGAGTCCCTGATAATGAAGCAAAAGTGCCACTCATGTCCTCTCCTCCAAGGATATCCAAATGCTCCTCCTCAGGTGCTTGTCGCTTCCTCTTCTTCCTCTTCTTCTCCATCTGAATGCACCTCAATGTAGTGCACTTGCCCCTTCCTATGACAATGATGACTTGGTGCCCAAGGATCTTTGCAATCAAAGCAAAGTTTTTTTTTCCTTTTTAGCTCATTCCTTGTCTCATTGCTCCATCTTGGCAGCTCCCTTTGCTATCCCAAACCCTATTGGATTGGTCTATCAAACTACCCCAAACCATGTTGGTTTCTGTGGCCTGAAAGAGTTGCTCCTTGGCTGCCCCTATTTATTGTCTCTTTGTTATCCAAAAGGCCCAAAAGAATTAGTTTTTTGTTGAGTAAAGGGAAAAATTTTACCTTGGGGAGTTGAAGACTCAATATCAAGGGCCTTTTGAATGGCTCCTTGAAGAGAAGGTGGGTAAAAAGCTTTGACCAAACCCCAAATGGAATCAACCAACCCTTCCATGAACAAAACTACCAATATCCTCTTTGAAACATCTGCTACCACGATCGAAAGCCTCTAAAATTATGTCACATATTCCTCCATTGTACCTTTTTACTTCAATTGAGCCAACTCTTTGAAGTGTATCTCTAGATCAACCCTATCAAACCTCTCAATGATTTGTTTGTTTAATTCTTCATAAGTCTAAATGAGTTGGTGTCATTGGGTGATTAACCCATGACACCACTACTCATGGACAACCCCCTCTAAGTGTAAGGTGGCAAACTGAATAGCCTCCTCCACTATAGGTCTAATTTAAAAGTAGGTATCTACCTTCTGAATCCAATCCCTAGCTGAGTCTTGGAAGAACCATCAAAATTGGAAAGTGAAAGCTTTCCCAAAGCATGATGGAGCTCTCTTTGGCTACCCTTAGGTCTTTGACTAGTTCTATTTCCTTCATGTTGTTGATGCTCCCATGATATGAATGTGAAAAAAATCATTTAATCCTTAAATGAGTAGGATAAGTCATATACTCATCATAATCGTTCAATAAGCTATCCCATAAGGTGGGTTGTTCCTCCCTTTTTGGAATGACTACTTGAAAAAAAAATGTTGATTAGGCCTATGTGTGGCTCCTCCATTCCCCTTAGGGGACTACTTTGTGAGGTTCTGACTTCCAAAATCACTACCATCCCTATTAGATGGCTTGCCACCCCTCATCTCTTTCATAGTGCAGACAAATTTTGCCATAACTGTTGTCATCTGCTCTTGGGCTTGTGTGTACTTATCAAGCCTTTCCTATCTATTTTAACCATCATTCCTTGGTTGATCAAAGTGATGTATTTCTTTTTCTTGTTGATTTTCCTCAGCGTTCTTATTTCTAAGGTAGTACCTTATCTCTTTGTCACCCTTGTGCATGAATTTCTTCAAAAACCCATGACTAGCTAAGATATGGATCCGATACCACTGAAATATCACAAAATAGAGATATTTTATGAATTATGGAATTTACTGAAAATCCAAGCAAAATTAATATTTTTTAGATTTATGACAACAAACCCTAGATTCTATAAACCCTCCACAAATATCATAAAAATATGGCAAATTGAATAACCCAAGTAGGTAGACTTACAAGCAAGTTTTTCTCCCCCAAAATAGAGATTTTTATACAAACCCTAGATGCCACCAATTGAGATAAACAAAGAATTATTTCCTACCCTTACAATGCATAAAATTAATATTTTCACTCCCCAATACAACCGAATAATAACGAAAGGTATTTCTAAATTTATTGTTCAATAAATATGCCAAATTAGAACTCAATTTCAGATTTGAATATTGGATGAAATACTGAATTCATTAAAGGTAAAAATGTTGGAAATATTCTTAGAAAATAGGGAATAAACATAGAAAATTACCAACAATATTGAGGCCCAACGCGCCTCTAAAATACCTCACAAATTAAAAAATAAAATAAAAGAAATATTTATATAAAAATTAGAATATAGTTTTGGCTCCAAATAAGTCCCAAAACCCCATAGACCAGATCCACAACCAAGTCGCCCTAGCTGGAAATGGTCAATTCCAACACAAATCTAATGCAACCCTCCAATGAGGGGTCTTCAACCTGTCCAAGTAGCTCCTTAGGGCTTCCAACCCTAGTCGCCCCTCTGACAAGCAAGTCACCAATCTTTCAATGTTATCTTTTTGTCTTTTTTTTTGAATCGTAGGCTCAAATGCAACCTCAAGATGAAGCTGCCCTATATGAGAAATGTGGGTTTGCATCCCCACTCCTTTTTGGCTTGAAGGTTTTTGTCTTTAATTCAATAACTCAAGTTTTTTCATGTTTAAAACTTTAATTTCAAAATATATTCCAAGATGCTCTTTCAAACGTGTCCTCCATTGTCTTTATACTCCTCCCCCAAGGGAAGCACCAAAAATGGAGGGAAAAACTTTTTTGATATTTTTTCAAATTATAAATTGAACACATCATATAATCCACTTATATGGATTGGGTGCCATTAACCTTCAAAGAGCCCCAACTCAAGTGAATTCATAACAATAAAGTGTTTTTCCAAGTGTTCTTAAGAAAATCAAATGTTTCCCTTTTATTTTTACTTTTTTCCCTTAGGCCTTGGAAAACTAAACAAGGCTAAAGGTCTCCAATGGTGTCATGATCAGAAGGGGGACATAACAGATGCCATACTTAATACCTTATTAATTCTGAGTTTTATATATATATACATATATATATATATATAAAGGTTTCCAATGGTGTCATGATCAGAAGGGGGACACAACAAATGCCATACTTGATACCCATTTAATTCTGAATTAATATCATATTAATTCTTAGTCCAATGGTGTCATGATCAGAAGGGGGACATAAAAAATGCCATACTTAATACCCTATTAATTCTGAGATATATATATATATATATATATATATATATATATAACTCAGAATTAATAGGATATTAAGTATGGCATTTTTTATGTCCCCCATCTGATCATGACACCATTGGAGACCTTTAGACTTGTTTAGTTTTCCAAAATACCCTATTAATTCTGAGTTTTATATATATATATATATATATATATATATATATATATATATATATAACTCAGAATTAAATGGTCCAAAGAAATTATTAAAAGAAAATAATATCGTTAGCCTAAATAAGGTCATACATCCACATGTTTACCATAGGAATTTTTGTCACACACACACACATACACACACATAACTCAGAATTAAATGGTCCAAATAAATTATTAAAAGAAAATAATATCGTTAGCCTAAATAAGGTCATACATCCACATGTTTACCATAGGAATTTTTGTCAATATATATATATATATATATATATATAAATAAGGTCATACATCCACATGTTTGCCATAGGAATTTTTGTCTATATATATATATATATATATATATATATATATATATATAGACAAAAATTCCTATGGTAAACATGTGGATGTATGACCTTATTTAGGCTAATGATATGTCAGGATCTAACAAGACAATTGATTACTTTTGTGCAAGCAACTAAACATGGAATTAAACCAGAATAATAAGTAACTAGAAATTAGAATCAGCAAAGAATAAGAGATACAAGAAACAACGAAAAATTGTATTAAACTCTTCCAGAAGGAAATACAATTGAAGAAATCTCTCTTTCTTCCACACCTCTCAGATGTACAGACCTCTTTCCCTCAAGAGTTCTCTCTATCAATTACAAACACAATTCAATCCTTGAATTGTCTATCTTACATGTTTGTTACACACACACAAGCTATGAAGATCTATCCCTATTATATAGAATTAGGGATCATGAGCTATGCATTCTCAACCGTTAGATAAACCTATTAATCAAAGGTTCAAATCAATCCTGCCAAAAATAGAAACACAGACTTACAACTAACAGTTAATCTAATCATGCAAACAATCTGTTCATCCCACACAAAAAGAATTTTGGAACACACAGGTGACCGACGTCGGTCCCTGTCTACCTGCCCATGACCAACGTCAGCTGATCCATAACCGACGTCGACAGCCTCTAGTCGATCCCTGACTGACGTCGGCGATTGTGTAAATACAGCAACCTTGCATTTGCTCATTGGTGAAGCTTTTAGCTCCACAACTCAACAATCTCCCACTTGGAGATAAACAGCTGCACCTGTACCTGTACAACAACATCTTCTAGCTTCTCCATCTTCAAGATCAATCTTGAAGACCAACAAAAGTCGATTGAAGATTCAACTTCTCTTTTGTTATCGGCTTTGTTAACATATCAACAGGGTTCTTATCTGTATGGATCTTTTCTAGCTTCAAATCACCATCCTCCAATACCTGTCTAATGAAGTGGTACCTAAGTTGTATATATTTGGTTCTTGAATGAAAGGCTGAATTCTTTGCCAAATGAATTACACTTTGACTATCACTGTACAATCTATAACTCTCTTTCTCCTTTCCCAACTCTTCCATGAACCGTGTCATCCATATCATCTCCTTGCTAGCCTTCATGACTGCAATGTATTCTGCCTCTATAGTAGACAAGGCAACAACCTTCTACAACTTTGAAATCCAGCTAACTGCCGTTCCACCAACAGTGAAAACATAACCTGTGGTGCTTCTCCTACCATCCAAGTCACCTTCTATATCCGCATCTACATATCCATGTAGAGAAGTGTTTGACCCTCCATAGCATAAATGCCTACTGCTGGTCCCTCTCAGATATCTGAGAATCCACTGAACTACTTTCTAGTGTTCCTTTCCTAGATTGGCCATAAACTTACTGACAACTCCCACTGCTTGGGCAATATCAGGTCTAGTACATACCATTGCATACATTAAGCTCCCAACCGTGAAAGCATATGGAACTCTACTCATGTACTCTACTTCATCATGTGAATTAGGACACTGTTCTTTGCTCAACTTGAAGTGTCCAGCCATAGGTTTGCTTACTGGTTTTGCATCCTGCATATTAAACCTCTCTAACACCTTGTTCACATAATCCTCTTAAGACAAAATCAAACTGTGATTTTTCTTGTCTCTCTTAATACTCATGCCAAGGATTTTTTTTGCTGCTCCTAAATCCTTCATGGCAAATGTGTGAGCTAATTTTACCTTAAGCTCAATAATATCCTGCATGTGTGAACTTGCAACAAGCATATCATCTACATACAGCAACAGGATAATATATCTACCATTATCCAATCTCTTAAAATAAACACAATGATTAGATTGACATCTACTGATACCATGCTCAATCATAAACCTGTCAAACCTCAAATACCATTGTCTAGGAGCTTGCTTAAGACCATATAAGCTTTTCTTCAACCTGCACACAAGTTTCTCCTTACCTTTGACCTCAAAACCTTCCGGCTGATCCATATATATTTTTTCATCCAAATCTCCATGAAGAAATATTGTCTTAACATCAAGCTGCTCAAGATGCAAATCCTCAATAGCAACTAAAGACAATATAGTCTGAATAGAAGTCATTTTTACTACAGGAGAAAAAATTTCACCAAAATCAATACCTGGTTTCTATGCAAATCCCTTTAATACCAACCTGGCCTTATGTCTCATTTGTCCATTCTCACCTTCCTTTAACCTGTAAACCCATTTGTTTTTTAGTGCTCTCTTTCCAGCTGGCAACTCAACCAAATCCCACGTTTGGTTCTCTTTTAAGGAATCAATCTCCTCATTCACGCCAAGCTCCCACTATTTTCGGGTTTTTACCTGCATTGCTTCATCAAAACTCTCTAGTTCTCCACTATCAGTGAGCAATAAGTAGAATAATGAAGGGGAATATAGAATTAGAGGTTTACTTACCCTTTCTAACCTCCTCATGGGTGTTTGAGACTCATTCACTACTTGCTGTCTGCCCAAATTCTCTGTCAGTGACCGATCTTGATCATCTCTAGGTCTGTACCTGACCGACGTCGGTTCCACCCGACCGATGTTG
Source organism: Torreya grandis (assembly GCA_037957365.1). NCBI lineage: Eukaryota > Viridiplantae > Streptophyta > Pinopsida > Cupressales > Taxaceae > Torreya > Torreya grandis. The sequence goes on from JARHVA010002162.1 coordinate 454,371, forward strand.
GTTCTTGTGTGATCGACGTCGGTTCTTGTATGATCGACATCGGTTCCTACCTGATCGACGTTAGTGTCTATGTTTTCCTATTTGTGATTATTCTTTCCTGTGAGCTCATTTTGGATCATCACCTCGTCCAATTCAACATTGCTCTGCTCAGTATGATTTAGCTTCTTAAGCTGATCACTGTACATCACCTTTTCATTGAAAACAACATCACGACTTCTAATAATTTTATTAGTTCCTAAATTCCACAACTGGAATTTGAAATCTCCAGAGCCATAACCAATAAAAGTGCACCTCATAGACTTAGCATCCAGCTTCTTTCTATTTTCCTTATCAACATGCACAAAAGCTTCAGAACCAAAAACTCTGAGAAATGAAAGATCTACCTTTTCACTTGTCCAAGCCTCTTCTGGAATTTCACCATCCAAAGCAGTAGAGGGTCCTCTATTAATTAGGTAAACCGTAGTATCTATAGCTTCTACCCAAAATTGTAAGGGCAAACCAGCATGTAACCTCATACTCCGTGCACACTCCAATATTGTTATATTCATCCTTTTAGAAACCCCATTTTGTTGAGGTGTCCTTGGAACCGTCCTTTCCCTATGTGTTCCATTCATAGAACAGTACCTATTGAATTTATAGCTACAGTACTCACCACCATTGTCAGATCTAAGACACTTCAATCTCAACCCTGTTTCATTCTCAACCAAAGCTTTCCATTTCGTAAACATGTCAAAAACATCAAATTTCTTCTTTATGCAATAGACCCATACCTTTCTTGTAGCATCATCAATGAAAGTAACATAATACTGTGATCCTCCAATAGAAGCTACCTGAGCTGGTCCCCACACATCTGTGTGAACAAGCTCCAACTTGTGCTTCCTCTTTGTTGACCTAGTTTTGAGAAATCTCACTCTCTTCTATTTTCCAAAAATACAATGCTCACAGAAATCTAGATCTATGCTTTTCAAATCTGAAAGCTTACCTTTTGACTTAAGAACTTTCATTCCCTTCTCACTCATGTGGCCAAGCCTACAGTGCCACAACTTTGCATCCACATTTGAAGTAGATAATACAGAAGGAGAATAATAAGTAATACAATTACATAAATAGAGAGTACCTACTCTCTTACCTCTGGCTTATACAAGTGTACCCTTGGAAACCTTCCAAGATTCAGCTGTGAGAGTTACTGTGCAACCCTCATCCCCTAACTTTCTTGCAAAAATCAGATTCCTCTTCAGGATGGGTACATGCATGACATCTTTCAACACCCATGTGTTGCCATTCTGCAATTTCATCTGCACTTTTCCTTTTCCAACAATTTTACAAGGCTCATCATCCCCTAAATAAACTATTCCAAAATCTCCCTAGACATAATCATTGAAATATTCTCTATTTGGGGTTGCATGGAAAGAGGCACCAGAATCCAAAACCCAAGATTCTATTCTATTATCCAAAGAAAATATAAGAGCATCTTGTGCAACAATACCTACAACTTTTGCTTCTTCATGTTGATTTTCTTCTTTAACCAGCAACCAATAATCTTTCTTTGCATGCCCTATCTTTCCACAATTCCAGCAGGTTATTTTTCTTCCATTTCTAGGTTTGGATCTACCTCTCATCTTTGACTTAGACCTTGATCTCCCTTGCTTGCGCTTCTCTTTTTGCCTTCCCCTACTTTCAATACTTAAAGCATTACCTAATGTTTCCTCTGTGTTTTTCCTGTGAATTTTCTCATTCAAGATTACACTAACAACATCATCTACTTTCAAGATATTTGTAGCAGATGCAGTATTACTAACTGCCAATACCAAACTATGCCAACTTTCTGGTAAAAAGCATAAAATTAAGAGAGCCTTAATTTCATCATCAAAAACTATTTTGACTAAATTTAACTAATTTACTATTACATGGAAATCATTTAGATGACTAGATACAGATCCACCTTCCTGCATTTGCAAATTAAATAATTGCTTCATAAGATATACCTTATTTAAAGCTGAGGGCTTTTCATATAAATTTTCCAAAGTATCCATTAACTCTACCGTTGTCTTTGTCTGTGATAAGTTGGAAATCACAGAAGATGCCAAGCTCAACCTTATGGATCCCAGAGCCTTTCTATCAAGAACATTCCATTCTTCATCTTGAATATCTGTGGGTTTGCTTGAAACCCCACCCAACAATAAGTACAGATCTTTCTGATACAGATAATCTTCTATCTGCATCCTCCATAATTGATAGCTCTTGCCGTTAAACTTCTCCATTCTGAGTTTACTTTCTTCTGCCATTGCTTAACTCCCACTCAAACAGAAACCCCTATGAGTGACCTGTAATCAACACACACTAAACAGATATGAAACCACCTGTTAGTGAACCTGGCTCTGATACCACTTGTCAGTGGTATCACTTGGTGATCCTAGCTCTGATACCACTTGTCAGGATCTAACAAGACAATTGATTACTTTTGTGCAAGCAACTAAACACGAAATTAAACCAGAATAATAAGTAACTAGAAATCAGAATCAACAAAGAATAAGAGATACAAGAAACAATGAAAACTTGTATTAAACTCTTCCAGAAGGAAATACAATTGAATAAATCTCTCTTTCTTCCACACCTCTCAGATGTACAGACCTCTTTCCCTCAAGAGTTCTCTCTATCAATTACAAACACAATTCAATCCTTGAATTGTCTATCTTACATGTCTGTTACACACACACAAGCTATGAAGATCTATCCCTATTATATAGAATTAGGGATCATGAGCTATGCATTCTCAACCGTTAGATAAACCTCTTAATCAAAGGTTCAAATCAGTCCTGCCAAAAATAGAAATGCGGACTTACAACTAATAGTTAATCTAATCATGCAAACAATCTGTTCATCCCATGAAAATAGACTTTTGGAACGCACAGGTGACCGACGTCGGTCCCTGTCTGCTTGCACATGACCGACGTCGGCCGATCCATAACCGATGTCAGCAGCCTCTAGTCAATCCCTGATCGACGTCAGTGACTGTGTAAATACAACAACCTTGCATTTGCTCATTGGTGAAGCTTTTAGCTCCACAACTCAACACAATATTATTTTCTTTTAACAATTTCTTTAGACCATTATATGTGTGTGGGGGGATATGTGAATTCATTTTATACACATATTTAAATAGATTTGGTCTTTATTTAACCTAGCCATATTATTTTCTTTTAATAATTTCTTTGGACCATTATATGTATGTAGGGGGATATGTGAATTCAATATATATATATATATATATATATATATATATATATATATATATATATTTGGTCTTTAAAAATAGTAAGACCTTTTTTTTTAATAATCTTTTTGAACCATTATATGTGTGTGTAAAATGGGATGATCGTACTACTTTTAAAGGCTAAGTCTATTTCAATATGTGTATAAAATGAGTTTGCATATCCCCGCTTCCCCCACCCCCCACACACATAATGGTCCACACACACATATAAGGGTCCAAAGAAATTATTACAAGAAAATAAAATGGTTGTACTACTTTTGAAGCCTAGATTTATTTATATATTTGTATAAAATGAATTCATATATCCAAATGGTTACCACAAGAATTTCTATCAATATTATTACTTTCAACAATAAGAACTGAAGGTGCATCAAAGAACTTGTTTTAATTTATCATATAGGGATATTAATGGGATTGGTTAGGAAACTAAAGAAATAGAAAGATTTCTCATTTCAATTATTATAATTTAGGTGAAGTTATAAACATAAGTTTAAACACTAATAGTCAACCAAAAAAAAATGGTGGTGAATTATAATGTAGTTATTAAGATAAAGAAGTGATTCATATGGGACATTGAATGTAAAAAATAAACCTTTTTAAGACCTCATATAGGAAAAATCAAACTATTATTTTAGAGGAACAAACACTTACACTAACTCTTGAAAAATTAAATGGCAGAGATTATTATTCCTTATCCTTTGAAAATTCTATTATTATGCCTTAACACTATATATTGTCTAACTCAAAAATAGATATGAGTGTTTAATATTGGGTTCACTATCAATGATGTCTTCATAGTTATCTAATAAAAATATAAATTTTTTATTACCAAACTAATACACCTATAGAGAAAAAAATCGTAAGACAATGTAATTATTTTTGTTCAATCCTTCACAAAGTGTATGTGAAATATCGTCTTGTGTGGGTGGTATGGGACACTAGTACATAATGTTATCCTTCGCGCACTTTTCTAAGATCATAGTTTTTTTTTTTCTGAGAGATCAATGGTTGCTAAGTTACTGTTATGATGGGTAGGGATTGAGTTGTGGATTTAGGACAGACTACTAAATGATTATGAAAAAAATTGGTCTCACTAAGACTCGGTGGATTACCAAGTCTAGATATGATAAGAGGGACTTGCTAAATCCACTCTTATGCCCATAAACAATGCATACCTTGTTTATCTACAAAGGAGGTCTGTTCTATGTTTTGTATATGTTACAAATGCATCAGTCTTTATTCTAGTTGTTGGTGTGTGTCATGTTCATACTTGTTGTGAAGTCCACCTTAGGTAGTGTTGTTACCAAGGTGTGATTTAATATGTGCACAAATTTGTTTAATAAAAATTTAATTTTGGTAACTATTCTCACATATGTGAGAAGTGTTAGGTGTAACCCAAGGAATGATTCCACCTTTCACTCCATCAATAAAAATATTTCACTCACTTTTTGTGTTTCCTATATAAGGACCCTTTGTGTCATTGTATAAAGAATGAAGCTTAGAGTCATTTCTTGAGCTTGTGGAGATGCAATCTTTTAGAGAGTCATGCTCTAGTTCAGACATTGTTAGTTGCACATATACATTGTATACTCTATTTAGTTAATACAATGTCTTTTTATTGGTGAATATTTTTCCTTATTTTGAGTACTTATGTGTGGATGATTGCATTGCAGAGTTTTCTTGGGTCTCCATTCTCATTTCTAATATGACATCAAAACTATGTTAATCTAACTTGGTATCAGAGTTATGCATTTTAATTATTATATTGGAGCGAGATATGCAATCTCCATCTTATATTGTTTTAGATCTTACTCTTTATTTGGTTAGATTCTTGTTGTTTGCGGATCTATGTATATGAAGTATTTTTGTTGAAAACATTTATACTGTATTTTTTTTGTAAATGTTTTTGGTGTGTATCAAACATTCCAACTACATTCAATGTGCCAAAGAAAGTTATTTTCAACTTTTGTTTCATATGAATATGACAATGTGAGCTCATTTTCCAAGCTGTGTAAACCACATTATATGTAGATCTGGAGAATTCATAGGGTAAAAATGTGCCAATTGGAAGGAAAACCACCTTTTCAGCTTAGTGTCATACCTACACCATGTTGGGGGAGTAGCTGTAGTATGTACCTATATACACATTGTCTTGTTTCTTTTCATCGGATTTGTATCAATCATTCTTAAAAAGGGTAGGGTCACTCTCATTGAATGAGAGACATGTAGGGGATCCAAAAGACTATGGTTGGTGGTAAATGCTTCTGTGATACTCTCCCACTTTGCATCTTATACAATTATTTGAGACTTAAGTGAAGATCTTTGGCATCCTCAATATTTGCATCAAAGCGAAAAAAACTTATTGATTATGTGCACGGTTGTTAACAAAAAATGCATTGTATTTGTATATATTTCAAAAAAGGATGTATTATTCAATGTATAATTGCAAATGATGTAACTTTGAAAATTAGAAATGATGATATAACTAGGGTATTTGTGTAGAATGAAAAGTTATTTTTGATTTGCACTTTTGAACATGAATAAATGACAATATGATTTTCTAAATGAATATTTCATAGTTATAAAGGAACAACTAATCTAAAAAAGTGAATGTTATGTGAATGCATACTTTATTTCATAATGAATTAAATTGGTAAAGGTTGTTAAACTTACTCAATAGACGGAATTAATGGAATTACTTTGCACTTATGTATTTACTTTCTATTAATTGTAGTAGTTATTATAAGCATGATGGAATTAAGAGTAGTTAAGAAACCTTAAGAAGGGAAATTTATAATAGCGCCAATAATATTTTTTAGGATTTTTCAAGTGTCTTCCAAAGGTGTTCTTACATGAAAGATGTTGAATTGACACTTTCATCTCCTCCAAGTTGTTCCAAAGTTATAAGATTTCCTCCTACTAATTTTATCAATGTTTGATATCTATTACATCTTACATGCATATGTCAATTTTATTGGTAATATATATTTCCTGCTAGAGCCTAGATATTCATTTTTGGCCAAAAAAAATCACATCAAACACTAATAATATAATTTATACATATTATAGATAATTTTAACCAAACACCCATTTAATCTTAGTTTCTCATTCACTAGGATTATGACTAGAGACTACAAAACATGTTGAAATTAAGCGATAGTGCAGGAAAGTTACTGCCATGGACACAAAAATTTTCTATAGTGAATTTTAATTCTACTTTTTCCCAACATAATACAATTGGCCTTAACGTAGTGATCAATGTCTTACATAGGATCATACATGGCAGCTTCCAAGAACCAACATTTGTTGGCACTACACGTGGAGAGGATTAACTATAAAAGTGCTAGTTGGCATTAAGGAGGACACCTAACACCATGGGACACAACTTGTAAGCATATGCATGAATTATTCAAATTTACATTGATACCAAACTAAGGCAAATGGAATGATTCAAAATGACTATATGTATAACATTGTTGTTTGGATGAAAAAATCAATAATCATGTCAATGATAAGTGTTACACTATCCCATACTCATCATTTAATCATATACGTTGATTGAATAAATTTTTAAAAATATTTTAAATAAGAAATATGAATATAGATTTAAGTTTTAATCTCTCTCAATAACTTGGGTTTCATGTTCCAACTCGTTAAGAACTTGGTTTTATCCTTAAATTTAAAAATTGGCAGAATTGCTACTCTAGTAGCTTTAGATTTTCTCTACACACCCTAGAGGAGATTGTGAACTTTTTGAGCTTGGTGATCCATATCAAAGACTTCTTATAATGATACCATACATTTATGTATCCTATTTTCTTTTAGGTGGATAATACCATCATCTTCAATTTCTTCTTTGTTTATTGGATCAAATTCCTTTTCATAAATAATATGAGACTCAAAAGCGTCAGAATTGTTCATGAACTAGATGATCTGCTAGTCATCATCAAATAACTAAAAAATTCAATGTTAGTGGGGACTGAAGGATATGGCACTAATTCTACATAATTTTTTTGCATTTTAGACACCTAGATTGGGGCCAAATTTGTTGCAAAAACAACTAGAGAATTTGATCTCTGGTTTTGTTCTCTTGAGATTGATTTTTTATTGAAAGCTTCAAATGATTCAATTTAATCCCAGGCTATGTACTTATACTTATTTAGATATGACAATTTATATTGATATTGACTCCTAACTTGGTTGACAACTAGTTTCGAGTCTCCAAGCATTAGCAGTTGTTTGACATTGTGTTTAGATGCGAACTATAACCTTAGGATCAAAGCTTCATATTTTGCATGACTATTAGTGCACAGTAAATGTAATATAAAAGAAACAAGGTATTGCTTCCCATCATGATTAATCATTGTTACACATACACTTGAGCCTTTTTTGGAGTGAGCCCTGTCAAAATGTAAGGTCCACAATTGTGAAGGACCTTGAAATTCTTATTCATGATTTTGAGGCTTAGTTTTGAAAATGTAAACTCCTATGTGTGATAAAGCAAAGTTGACTCTTTCATTTTTGGCATTGTATTATGTGATTTCATATTTTATCTTTGGTTCTCTATCAACCATAATTTGATTAGCTACTCCCTTCCAAGGTAATCACATATGTGAAAAGTTTGTCACCATATATTCATTCAATATTTTCTACCAATCACAACTCAAGAGTATACCTTAAGCCTCAGGAATGTCAATTACTAGAATGTCAATGTATTGTTGGACTTGTGGCTCAAAAGCAAGCTATATGTGTACATTTAAAAATTATCTTACAACAAGAATGTTAGACTTATCCAATTTAAGGACTACTCTTTTAGAATTTTTTGGAGTTAGATTTAACTTCTTGTAGATTCAAATGGGAATCACATTAGTTGAAGTGCCTAAATTGATTAAATAATTTGGCAGTCAATAGAAAGTTGTGACCTCAGGTTTGTCTTTAAAAATGACTATATTAGTGAATGTAGCATTTGAATTTTCAGCGTATGGTCTGCTAGTCAATGATTTTAACAATAATTCTATTTGTTTTGTAATTTGTGCAAATTTGTGGAGGGTAATGTTTGTCTTCATTTTATTCATATCCTCCACTATGGTATATATGCATTTACTAGATGGATCAGTAGGTTGATACTGATCACTTCATTTTGGAAAAGGTGGACTATTATTGTAATATCCCTAATCAAAATATTATTTGATAATTTGGATTTCTCGAAATTCCTTTTAAAATAATATTTCATAAATGTAACTTGTACTAAGAATAATATTTAAAATAAAAAATATAATTGTATTAATAATAAAATATAAATCCTCAAAGGACTTTGTCCTTGGGATATAATGATTACAAAGGTTTTCGTCCTTGCAATCAAATTACACGATTAAGGGATTCTATCCTTAAAAGTAGTTGTAAAGCATAATGCTTATACATGGTTATATATTTTTAATACATGATTGAATGAATTGCTTCCATACCAATGAATGACTATAAATACTTCATCCCTTTCCATTGAAGGACGTGTCTCTTCCAAATGCATTTTCCCAAGGGAGGTGATGTCCCGAAGGGTGGCGTCCCTCGTTGTTTAGGTGGGTAGGCTTGCCTATATAAGTTTTATTTTTTATTAAATGTGGTGCTCCCCTCAAGAGGGGCGATTCTAATAGATGCACCCTCTTTAATGGTTATGCCCTTGTCTTATTCTTGGAAAGGGATATTATAGTTATTAATTTTTAGATATGAGGGAATGACTGCATTGTTATTTGGAGATGTAGATGTGATAGTAGGTTGTTGATTAGTGTTTCTCAAATAGTAATTATTCCTTTGAAATTGTTGAAAAACATGAATCTCATATGTGTTGTCTTTTGGTTCAATCTCATCCTCAACCATGAATGGGAAATTATATGTTTCAAACACCATTGCAGTACTGGAAGAGCTAGGTGAAAAAAATATGGATGGATCAAATTTATTAGGGACAATCTCATACCACTCCATCTCTTTTTGGAAGATTTTGTAGGAAGTACAAAATTATATACAGTTTAATTCACCATTGTGTAGTGTTTTGGACTCTACACTAGTTGGTAAAAGTTACCTCACATATATTTGTCTCAAGGAGTTTGTTGGGTGATGTCTTTGGATTATTGTCTAACCAGTTAAATGGTATATTATACCTTTTAATATTAAATTACTATTGGTTATTTACCCCACTATGTTCCTTGAGTATTTATACATACCAAGAAAGTCATTGTTGAGTTTTTGCACCATACTTTAAATGGCATCTAACTTTGTTTTGAGGGAATCAGAGGAGATACCCTATGTGTTTGAAGTGCTAACTCAAACTATGGCTTGATTTTGATTTTGTTGATTAGGCAAAAATACATGATTGCTTAGGAAGTTTAGATTTTGGTTTGGTGTAACACGAGCTAAAGGTAACTAGGTAAATCCCTAGTTTGACCATGACATTTTGATTGGCATTTGGAATGAAATTCAAAGCTAGAAATTTTTTATCGATTTTAGGTATTGCCACAATTTATAATTGAGGATTGAATTGATTATCAACATTAATGGTTTCATCATAAGCCTCAGGTAACATGTTAAAATTCTAAGCCCTACATAAGAACACCACAGTCATGGAATCTAAGGCATTTTTGTACATTTCGAGGGCTAGCATGGAAATAGATCTGCATAGAACGTTTATATGCCTATACATATTTTGGAATGTTGGATTGAAAGCTCTGATTAGTTCATTGGGTTCCCTTTTCATACTAGCAAAATAATGATATACTTCACTAGGGTTAGTAACCTGCCCAAATTATGCAATAAATGTATTATGACATTGATCCCATGATGTTTTTGAATTCTATGGAAGGATAACGAACCAATCATAGGAAGCATATTGCAAGGTGAAAGATAATAATATGAATGCAATGTTTTCATGAGCCACATATGAAAATCTCAAATAAGTCTTAAAAGCTTTCATGCGTCCCTCTATAGTTCGTCCCCCAAAAGGAGAGAACGAATGAAGATACTTTTAGGGATTCTTGGGTAAGTCATGGATGACACCAACTACAACAATAGTAGAACTAGCTAACTAAACCATAGTAAAACGTTGAGGTTGGTTCCCTTGGGTTGGTGAATTTGGTTGAGTTACAACTCTCTTAGGGATAACTTTATCTGATATGGGTCTTCGATAAACCTGTAAAGGTGGTAATAATAGTAGACTAAAATCATAATTGGGCCTTGTTAATCTTATTGGGGGATCCAAAAAAATTCAAGTGCATTCTAATAATTGGATATTGGGGGTTCTCCTTTTAGCACCAGATAAAACCTATTGATGTAGGTTTTATGCACACTAAATATTCCTACAGGATGGTCCCTAACATTTTAGGATTGGGAAAATTCACTCCAAGAAATGAGTTGCAAGTCTCAGTTTTATAAATAACCATATGGTGGAATAGTGGTGAGCGAAGTGGTTATTTACCTTGGATGGTTTGGATATGGTAGATGCCTAACATCCATTGTAAAAATCTATTTGCAGTGGATGGATAGATCTAAACTAAGGTAGATATGATAAAAAAATGATAAATTGAGGGAGAGGTAAGGCAGAAAAGAAGGTGATATATGATCCAATTGAAGACTAAACCCTTCAAAGTTGACTTACTATACTAGGTTGAGCATATGTCACAAACCAATGTATGTTGTAGGTTAGCTATAAGCACAAAACATAATCATACACATTAAAGAGTATAAGAAAACAAGTGAAATATAACCCACTAATTATAATCAAAGATGTTAGTACTAGATTGTTAAGCATATCCTATGTCACTAATAAGTTGTAAGAATGATCTATAACTTTAGAGCTGATTAAGACTAACAAAACATTCAATCTAATCACTGCAAATAAGACATGTACACAACCTACTATAGACTCATCAACTTAATATAAATTATTTGATGAAACACAAATTTGAAAGGGACAATACAAACTCACTAAATAGTTGTAAAACTTTCTTTGCTTGCATTAATTTCCAAATTCTCCTCTTTATAATGGATAAAATTCAAATATATATAGCTTTTGATGGGCACTGCCCCATCTTCAAAACTCATTCCAAATTTACAAAGTCTAAAATAAGACTAACCCTTAATTAAGCATGCCAGTCTTGTATGGCTGTAATGTTTATACATAAAAATGTCTTAGTTTAACTTTATTGTCTTCATATACAAATAAATCAAGTAAATATATAAAAAAATATGCAAACAATAGAACCAAGATATAACTTTATGAAAACTGAGTGGAACTGCAAGTGGTGAATGGACCCGAACTAGATTAGACTCTAATTGGATTGATGGAATGGTTGTATTAAAAACATGTGATGTCGATGTGGCACATACGATGGAAGGACCTAACATCGTTGTAATGATTGAAGATGTAATAGTAGTTTCCACTAGCCTTGACTGGGCATTAAAAGTTGTAACAAAAGGAATTGTATAAAACATGAGCCCCATTATAATATAAATTATTGTGTATGTAAGAGTAGATAATATATTCGTTGATGGTCGAGCTTGGGTAGTTGAATCTCTGCTTGGGTAGCTGACCATTCTTGATCCTTTTTCTTGTTGTATGCAGTCATGCATGTTGTAAAATCTAGCTCTATGGCTTCCAAATTGGTGATTGGTAGCTTGAACAATACTTGAATTATATCCATTAATTTATTGTGCAATTACATAGTATCCCTAAAGAATGAATTTATGGCATCTACTTGTGCCACTTTATCTTTAACAAAAGTGATCAATTAGATCACTTGATCACTACTCCCAAAAATTGAACTATCAATATCTACTTTAAAATATTTAGCAACAATTTGAAGTAAATTATAAAAAATGGATTGGTCACCACCTGTTGTAGCAGAGGATTACACCCTTTGTGGGAGAGTTTTTCAGGGTCTCTCACCCCTAGCTACAAGTGTTGGAACAACCTCAGGCTATGGGCATCTTGTAGTGAGGTTGAACCTCTAGGCTTTATAATGAAACTAGTTCCTCAGATGCTTCACTTTAGCTCTCATTTCCCACACTAAAATCTACTGTTGACTAAGAAAAAGGGATAGGAGGACAAAATAAAAAAGAAAATGTAAGCTAAGGGAGGTGATGCACCGAAAGAGAGTGATCTACATTCAAACTGGGAACCTTAGTGACTATTACTGGACTTAAACAAGACAAGTCTAGATGATCCTATTTCAGAGCTACAAGCAGAGTAACTGTGTGGAGGTCAAAGGGTAAGATACACTTTGAAGGGCAGGAAGAAATAGGTCTGTCGAAGAGACACTATGACTTGTAATGCTTTAGAAAGGCACCAAAGGCTAACACACCACACGACTTGTAAGAAACCAAGAAAACTAAAGTGAGGTGTGTAGAGAAATCATAGATGATGAGGAAAAACATATATTCTGCAAGTTAAACTTCAATAATGCACACTTGACTTCAGTGGAAATCAAAAAGTTGTCTTGTATTGATTCAAGAGAGTGTTATAAGGAAACTTTGAAAAAGTGCTTCTATCACCAGTCGAGGGATAGTTTCTTGGCTCCAAGGCCCCTATTTATAATAGAAGAGGTTGAGAGAAGAAGGGGACTCATGAGAAACTGGGAGGGAAGTCATTAATTTTATGCAACCACCATCATTGTCCTCCTTTGACCATGAAAATGAATCATTTAAGGTCATCCCAATCCCCTCGAGCCCATCCTACATTCAAGTCACCCCTGGTTGGATTTTGAGGGAGCCGTGTCGCGAGTGGTTGAATGTCTCTGCTTGGCACGATCGAGTTGATCTCTGCATTAAACTCGTCATGGCCACCTTCTCCTTCACATGTCTTGTCTGAATAAGGATGAAGTCTCCATGCCTTTTTTACTTAGGTTAAACCATGCTGCTTTTAATCATGCAGTTATTCTTTGAGAGTGAGAGCCATGTTGAAGGACAAAAATTTGCACCTACCAGCTCTTGTCAGTTGCTTTGGCTCTCCTTTGCTTTGATTGGTCATTGGAAGTTGCCTCATATCTTTGACTCATGTCATAGAGCTTCTTGACATAGATGCTTGTGAATCATCAATGTCCTTGCCAACTGGATTCACCTATGCCACATGGCAGCCTCTCATTCATTTGATCATGATTCTCATGCACCGTCGATCCTTAGAACCATGCCATTGGACCAAGCTTATTAAGTTAAGGAGCTTTGGAAACCCGATTTACTCTTTACAGTGTAATTCAAGTTTTCTAAACTACTTAACTTATAAACTTATAAGCTAAGTCCTTGAAGAATATTGATTTACTCTTTGTAGAGTAATTTATATTCTCTGAGCTCCTCATCTTCAGACTCTCCTAGCTGCTCCACTTATACAGTATTTTTAAGTAAAGTACTTGGAAAATCCTGAATCACACTATGAAGAGTAATTCAGGTTCTCCAAGCTTACTTTGGAGCCTTCACATTGGATTAGTGTGGATTCTCAAAGCTTGTTTACTTTGAACTTTTCTAGCTTGATGTCTTCTAGTTCTTCCAGCTTGATTACTTCCCAACGACTAGTTTATCACCTTGAAGTTTGACGTTCGCGGGCTAGTCATTGGACATTTGAATCCCAATAACTAGTCCCCCATCATGAAATTACCATCCATACAATCGTCACTCACTAGGATAATTCCTTTGGGTCCCTCATTGCTTTGGTTCTTTGCTCGGCACTTATCCCAAACAATTTTTCCACAAACAAATTGCTCACAGGAAATGGTGCAAAGAGAAAGAGCTAGGAGAGAGTTGAAGGATCATTTCTTGGGGAGCCCTCCATTTTGAAGGATGGAAAGGGATAGGTATGTGTGAGACACTATGAGTCTATAACATTCCAAGGAGGGATCGACGTCTGAACACTTCACACAACTTTTCATGCCCATGGCCTTGAGGTAGAATCAGAATAGTTTGCATCTTGGTTGGGTTCATCAGTAGTTGATTATATTTCCAGACTGAAGTGGAGCATTTCTTTTTTGGTGCATCACCTCCCTTAGCTTATATTTCCTCTTTATGTTACCCTCCTATCCCTTTTCTTAGCTAGCAGTAGATTTTAGTGTGGGAAGTAAGAGCTGAAGTGAAGTATCTGAGGAACTAGTCTCATTAAAAAGCCTAGATGTTCAACCTCACTATAAGATACCCAGAGCTTGAGGTTGTCTCAATGCTTGTAGTTGGGAGTGAGAGAGCCTGGAAAACTCTCCCATAAGGGTGTAATTCCACACTACAAGACCACCTGCTCCAATGATGTATGTATTCCATAGATATGCATGTTTTCAATTGTCTATGTCACTTTTCTCCCCTGGTCAGTTAGATATTTAACCAATTCATGCATCTAATTATGTCATTCCATGAGTTGAATCCTCTTGTTGTTCACATAGTTTTGTGCCAAAGATATGTCTGTAAGTTGCAATAGGTTGAGATTTGAATATGACTTTTGTCTTACTACCTTAGTAATAAAATGAAATTTGGCATCCAGGCTTTTCAAGGATTCATTAAAACTTACCACACTTCTCCATTGTGGTTGTGATTCTTCCCTTGACTATGTATAGAACATAAAATATTAAAAAGGGTCATGATCAAACTCTACACATTATCTAGCATGTCCTTTGGAACCTCTATTTTTCCATGTGCTTTCAATATCTTATTGGTTTGTTATAAGCCACGAAACATGTTCTTCAAAACTCCCCTAGTGGCATCGACCATTGAGATAGGATCTTGTTTGATCTCATGGTCCTCTTTAGGCATGGTTTTCCTCTTCTTAGTCAATGCGAATAGCTCTTCTTCTCTTAAAAATTCAATTAGTTTCCCTCCAATAGTTACTTTCCTCCTAACTCTTTTAAATTTGTTAGAGGCCTCATCAAATTCTATAGTCAATTTTGGTTCCTCAATAATAACCAAGTCTTGTTTGCATGATTGCTCTACTTGCATTTATTGTATCCACGAGGGAGTTACTCACAATTCCTAAGAAGAGGTTTGAGTGTGGCAAGGGATGAGGTATTTTGTGGTGGAGGCATGAAGATGGAAGGGTCAAGTGAAGGAGATGAACTAAGAGATGTGGGAAGTGAAGGAAAAGGTGGAATGACCATATTCTCTTTGGGAATCTTAGTATGTGGAGTAGTTTTAATGACATTTTATAAGATTGAAAGACTCATAGACTAAGACTATTGATGATGATTTTTGAGTACCTTGTGTCATTGATAACCCTGAATGGGTAGAAAGATGTCTTCATATTGGATGTGTGCCAACAATAGACTAGGCTATTAAATCCTCAAAGTGCAAGCTCTAAGAAAAGCTAGGGACAAGATCAGGTGGGCTTGCCACATCTCTACAGACTTTGTAACGAAAACCTAGGTTAGGTTCTTCAAAAATTGGTCAATTGGTGTATATGTGATAGTCATGGGGTTAGTGGGAAAAATAATGTTAACCAAAGAATCCAAAATTGTAGTGTTTATAGTAGTAGGAACATTGGTGGTAGAAATGGAGGAAAAATCCAATAATGTTACAATAATGAGAGGGGCAATAGAAGTAGTTGAAACAACATGAGAGGTAGGGGAAGTAGTGACTTGTGTTGAGTCCTGTGTAGTAGTTGAGATAACCACAAGAGGAATAACTGAAGACATCATAGAAGTGGTAGTGTTAGGTAGAGGAGATTCTTCTCCAGACTATTCCTTATTGTCAACATGATATTTCTCTTTCATTCCAATTGGTGGTTGTTCTACGAGGACTAGCGATACCTTATTAGCTTTGTTATTGGGAAACAACATGATTTTTTCCTTATATATTTGTAGTAGATTTCTCTTCATTATGAAAATTAGGAGGGTTTGGACTTTGAGCTCTAAAGGTTCCCTATGGAGATACCTTTTGGGAAATATCAAATGCAGCATCTGCTTATGGGTCATCTTCATTATTTTCATCAAGATCTCCCTCTTCTTCAAATTCATCTAGATGCTCCTATGATAGATATTATTCTATATTATCATTATCCATGTAGGAGTAGGTGATTCATAGTGATGAACCTAAGTAGTGGGGTGGCCTCTCCTCTTCTCATGTAAACTTAGGACTTTTTAGAATGGTAGGATAAGACCTTCTCACATAAGCTACCAAAGGAGGAGTTGTAATGTGTACTAGAGGAGGAGAAGGTAAATGACTAACTATTGAATCCTTAGGTGGTAGGACTATGGCAGCTGTTGGAGTGAAGGTAAATGTGACTTTTGGTACCAAGGGTGTCCCTGTATTTAGACCCTATTACCCTACATCCTTTGGATTTTGGACATTCTTAAGGAGCCTTATTTTTCTCTGTACATTAGTCTTTGATTTTGTTTATTCCTCTACCTAAGGTTGCTTAGCTTGCTCAAGAGATTTTACCTTGTTTTCTTTCTCTATCCTAATTACATCATCCCTTATAATGGATGGATCATATTTTCTCATCTGAGCAATCCTTAAAGACATCTCAAACTTCCTCATCCTTATGTAGACTTCAGGTTCATCCTCAAGATTTAAAAAGATCAAATCATGTTCTTATTCACAATGGCCATAACTTTGCTTGAATTATCTTTGAAACTTATTTATCTATTGCATTATTACCCTCCTATGATCCTAACATCTAAATTCAATGAGTTTAAACCTGAACTAACCTCCATGTTTTGAGGCCTTGGTCAACTATTCCCACTTCTAGCAATGTTTCCTCCTAATGTTGAGGGGTGTTATGATATTTGGCCAATTTATCCCTCCATATGTTTTCATCCACATGATTGGATATTTGATAAGCTATCTCCTGCTCAGCGAAATTATTAGGCACATGCCTGGGTAGATAGAAAGGGGCCACCAGTGTAACTTCAACTCTGATAATTATATGGTCTAGATAGAACCAATAGTCACCCAATGACTTGAGTGATCTCTTAATCTCTATAAATAGTACTGGTATCAGATTTCCATTTATTGCTTTGTAAAACATGGGATAGAAAGTGTTTGTTATCCTCTGCATATGATCCCTATACATTTAGATGTGGAGATGGTCAAAATCATCACATATCCTTTTTGGTCCTTTTGGTTCCCAAGGAGGGATCATGTGAGGGCTAACAATCCCACATATAGTGTCTACCAAATATGAAAGCATGTAAAATTTACTATCTATTCGGTCATACATAATAATTTGGGTTTTTTAATTAATATTTATGATTTCACCCAATGGGGGAATGTCCTTTCCTTTCAAAATTATAGATAGTAATGAGACCCATACTTCATCCACATAAGACATGGATGGGGCTCCATGTAGTTTGTTCAACATGACCATGATAATTCTAACACTGGATCTAAATTGGGTAATTGGAATCCTCTTCCTTGTAACAAACTTATCGGTATTTTGAGCCCATCTTATCAAGGTACCCCTGACACTATTTTCTTTGAACCACTCATTAAATTTTTTTTCGATGTAAGGGATGTTTGGTTTGGACAGTTTATAAAACTTATCAAAGGCTAGACCAACCACAAATGTTACTAGATTTGTACTATTTTTATATAGAAAATATCCTTTGTACATGTAATTTTTGTAAAACATGGGATAGAAAATATCCTTTGAGTGCCATAGAGGGTAATGTGGCTAAATAAAAAGGCAAAAATACTTGAAAAACTATCAACCATACCAGAAAAGAGAGAGGTGAGCAGAGAAACATGATTCCCTATAAGAGAGGAGCCTTTACAAGACCTAGAAGAGACACTAAGACAAGAAAAGTGTATAGAAGTTCAGAGTGAGAGTGCAAAAGAAGCTAAAATGGTGAAAAAGGGAAAGAAAGCATAGGCCTTCTCATCACAGACCACCCCACCATCTCCCCCTCAAACCATTTACATAGTAGAGATGTAATACCCTAAGTCAGTCTTGCACATAGAAAATTAGGTCTCTAAGGTGGAGACTACGATCGTATTTGACTAAAACCACTACCAACTAGGAAATGAGGTGCAGTTATAAAATGATTATCAAGTTTAGATCACTAACACATGAAACCAAGTGGTTTATGACCTAACCATCAAGAACCAACTAAACAAAGCTAGCCTTTTCCAACTCTTTGAATTGCCATATTTTGAAAAGCCTACTAAGGAAATTCATTTCTTCCTCTCATGCATTCATGAGGATTACATCCACTTGACAGGCAACATGAAGATTAGTGTAGAGTGGGTAAGCAAGGTCACACGAATCTAGTGTTTAGGGGTCAATGTATTGGATGACTTGGTAGATATGGAGGAAATCTAACAGACTACCACCATGCTTATGTATCAAAAGCAAGGACATGCAAAGCACATCACAAACCTACAAGATCTCACCCTAAGATTATAAACATGGATCATTTCCACCTAGGTTGAAGGGATCAATAGATGGAAGGAGGTCGATATGGCCCACCTTCACATAGCAAACCAAGTAGTGTAGGGAATACAATATAACTAGGCACTATACTTTGCCCAAAATATAGTCGAAGATGCAGAGAAGACATATAATGCCTAAGTTCAGGTTTCCTTGGGGGACAACCTTATTATTATTATTATTAGCTTTTGATGAAATTAGTGTGGCTGACTACAATTCAAGATCTTTAAAGTGGGTGTATCCCCCCACTCACAAGTCCCCTATCAAACACTACAAAGATTTCACCTACTCTCAGCATATCACTCCAACATATAAATTAAATATGAGATACTGGTTTGATGGAATGAAGATGTATTTTAGGAATGAATGGCACATTCCCAAGGATCTATCCTCCTTAATAAAATATCAAGTAGAATTCATTGTGAAGAAACACTTCTCCTTGGCACGTATTTGGATGAATCCTTCATGGGAGCTCTTAGCATGGCTTAAGCTACTATATGCCTTCATTATGTGTTACTTCATCGATTCTATAAATATAATCTATGATGCACAACTAATAAATATACAAGTAGAATATATTGATGTAGAGTGCCACACCCTCTGAATGATGTTTGTATATCCTAGAAAAAAGGCCTATACAGAGAGGGGAGAAATAAGCATGACCAGTATTAAGATCATTAATATCTTGGTTAAAGAATAGGCACACAAACTATTTTATATGTTACACCCAACTGACACCCTCAAGATGGGGAACTCAAGGAGAGGATCCCCCAATTACCACTAAAAAAAAGGTCATCTGAGCCAAGCACCAACACAAGTGGGTAGCAGGGCCCCCAAAAATGGCAAAATATAATAGAGGCATAGCCCTCTAGGCTAGTTCAATATCATTCATCACCATAACCACCACCTTTTACTTTACCTTCACCTCATCCTTTGTCTTCACCATCATCATCTCCATTTCTATCTCACAGTTCACCACCTGTATCACCTTCACCTCATAATACTTATTCCCACTCACCTACCCCATTTTTCCACCTCAACTATCTCTTCATCTAGCTCCCCCCACCTTATCCACCACCATGACCACCTTCACCTCCACCTTCTCCAAGGATTACCACTAGGTTAGCACTTCATCACCCTCCAAGACAAGCACCCCAAAAGGACCCCTCCCAAGAGTAGATACATAATTTGGAATCTGATCCAGAGGAGACTCCATCCCCTATGTGAGAGGTCTTGATTATTGATCAAGTTAATACTAGAGTGATTGGAATGGATGTCATGGATATTAGAAGCCATAAAAAATGTGAGTGAGACCCAAAAAAGAGGAAGGGGCTAGTTGAGGGAGAACTAGAATAGAGAGTGCCATCTAATGTATGCAAATGATACCAGTTTGGCATAGATGAATAAAAACTCTATATTTGGAATCATTTACACCCCAATGATGTGAACCAAAAAATAAAGAAGTAATTATCCTTATTTTTGGAGATGTATAATGAAGAACCTCAGTTTGACATTTCATTGGATTGCATTTTTTTGACCCAGATGCCCCAGGACTACCAAACCTCATGAAATTTGATCCACAGTAGCTCTCCCTAATAATGGCAAGCACTGTATTTTTGAAACTTGCCATGGAAGTGATGTGCCAAAATATTTTATTAGAGTCAGACGTGTGCATGATTGAAAATAAATGTGGCAAGGTGGTAAAAATGTATAATAAAGTGTATGCTAAAAAGTAGACGCTAGTCAAGGAAGTGGCCTCCTTGAAGCAACAACTTCAAGAGACCACCGAGGCTAAGGTAAGGGTATTAAACCTTTGAAAAATAATTTTGAAGGAAGAGTCAACACTGGTAGATGGAATACCATTAGATGGGGATGCCCTAGGAAAATTAGATACATTGGTTGAGCTTTTTCTCAAAAAGAATAAGGAGTGCCTTGCACCTAGAGATGAGTCCCAAGAACTTTTGGAGCAGTTCACTACAACAACAAATATCTACTATAGTACTTTGGAAATATTTAATGAGGTTATCCTAATTTTAGATGGGATTTTTGTACGCATGGCATGCCCAAATAAAATAATAGAGGCCCAACTCAATGATGAGGGTGTTTTTAGGTAGTAAGCAGTTGATATATCTATATTAATAAAAGACCACATCAAGCACACAAAGGCATTTAAGGATGTGGAAATGATGGAAGACACTACTAATAACCATCATCAATAAATAAATTCTACTTTTTCACACTTTGAGGATAGGTTGACAAGGAGGTCTCCAAATTGGAAAACATCTAAAAGGAATCTAGCATAGCCCTAGAGGAATAGATGAAGAAGATTGAGACCCCAATTTAGCCTAAGGAGTTGAAAGTGGTAAAGGTGGCCATTAAGAAAATAACTACTAAAGTTCTCGATGCCTTATCCCATTGGAATGAGTTAAAGAAAGAACTCAAGTAGAAAGGGCCTGAGTTCCTTAAGGATGCTAGTGTAACTTAGTCTGGGATGGACTAACAACTTAGTGTGGGGTGATGTTGGCCCCTCAATTTTGACCAAGTATTTGTTATGATTTTGGTAAGCATCACAGAGGGACCATTGTCTATTTTTATGTAAGTATCAGCATAATGTGGAAGAACCATGTGATGAGACTAGCAACATGAGAGTTGAAGGATGCAGAAGGATAATGGTGTGGAAGACCCAACACGAGAGGACCCAGTTAAGAGAATGTGGCATGAGGAACCTGAAAATAAAAGATCTAGAACAAGAAGTGAAAGACTAGGGGAGTGCAAGGGAATTAGAGCACGAGGAACATGGGATCAATTAGAATAAATCAAGTATGACACTTTAACCCCATGGATTGAAGGCCTTGTACTAGCCTATGAGGAATGGAACACTTAGACATGAATGTATTACATAGAGCAAGCATCTAGGGGTGTGGAGGCCTGATTTTATAGGAACAATTAATTTTAAGTTCCATGACTCTCAATTTGTTGAGAGTCTATGTGCCATGTATCCATTTTAAGTTGGGAACTTGACACTTGGACAGGGAAAAATAAGTATAAAAACCTTTGTTGTAAGAATTCATGGGGGGATTGGTGGGTGAAATTTTGAAGGAATATAGAGCATTTTGTCATGTAATCCAAAAACACTTAATGAAAACTCAATGTTTATCATATGGTACTATGAGCAATGGACTATGAACTATGTTGAATATTGAAATGTGTTAAGTAAATAAAGTCATGAGTTCCTTTCTTCTTTTATATTTTGCTAGTGATGGTAGTATAATTTGTTAAGAAATAATATTAGGATATTTGTTTGATAAGAAATGAGTAAACACATGTCATGTTTCAAATTATTTGGGAACTAGCCTTTTGCTACATGCTTCAGGTGAGTGCATGAGACTCATCCCTTATGTGATAGGGCTACGTGATAGGGCCAACGTGCTAGCCCATTGGGACGAGGCTTCAGCACTGACGTAAAGAGAAAACCCAACAATAAGTTTGCCTATTTTAGAGAACAACAAACATCCCTCAATCAAATTAAAGAGGAGTTCAAAGATAAAGATCCATCTCATAGTCTAGAGGACTTTCAAATCACTCCTAATGAATCATAATTCTATTCAAAATTAGACACAATGCTCCTAGATGATTTTTCTTTGGAAATCATGGATCTACCATCACCTTAAATGAATCTTTAGGACCAGTCACCTTCCCTCATCGAGGAGGTTATTGAAGTCAATATTAGAATAGAAGAGAGCCCTAAAATAATAAAATTAGGGGCAAGTCATACACCCAAGGAAAGATAAATTCTTATTGAGTTGCTCAATGAGTATAAATATGTATTCACATGATGTTTTTCAAACATGTCAGGGCTTGATCCATCCTTGGTAGTGCATCATTTAGTAGTCCATCCTAATTAAAAACCAATCAAGTAAAAACTTCACAAGATGCACCCTAAGGTGGCTTTATTAGTCAAAGAATAATTATAGAAATTCCTAAAAGCTAGATTTATCCATCCCATTGATTATTCCAACTGGATATCTAACATTGTTCCTGTGGCCAAACCACAAGGTAGAATCTAGATTTGCACTAAATTTTGGGATATCAATAAAGCATGTCCTGAAGATGATCATGGAATCCACTACAGGTTATGAGATGTTATCCCTCATGGATGGATTTTTAGGATATAATCAAATATTCAACTGGTAAAATATCATGGAAGGACATTAAATAAGAATTTGTGGAAATTTTGTGAGCTAGACCATGAATCTATTCTTGTTAATACTAATATTAGAGCATATCCTAGATGTTAGTTTGATTTAAATTCCAAGTTATGCTGACTTATCAAATGTAGATCATTTATTTTAATAATATTTTATTGATATTGTAGGTAGTTCATATAAATTTCATTTTTAATTACTTACTAACAATTTTTTTTGTAGGTTAGTGGTACCAAATAAGCTTCCAACTTCACTTGGTAGGTACTATTAGTAAAGAATTACATATTCTTGAAGCTAAGAGAAGTTTAATATAAGTATTGAGGACTCATCACTATAACTTGTGCCATAGATTGGTGTTGAAGGTTCTATCAAGTTGATTCAAGGTGAAATTAGAGGGATTTGACATGTACACAAAAATTATTTCAGTTCATGTCAATGACTTATGGTTTCCATTTTATGAGGTGTCAAGGAGCCACCATTCTCTAGCATCAATATCATCCTCCCTTGAAAATACTTGTAACTTCATGATTCATAAAAACTAGGGTTGATGAAAAAACCCTAAAATTTCAATAACTCATGCAAAATTAATCTAAACAATCCAAAAAATTTATTATATCTTCCATGTATGATGATTCAACTTTAGTGAAACTTTTTTGAAAAAAATGCAAAAATTGTGGAATTTAGATATAATGTATGAAAAATCAGAAAATCAAAATAAATCACTCAGAACATTTCAAAAAAAATATGAAATTTTTATTATAAATCTAATATATGTTGATACAGTGTCAATGAAAATTTCATAGAAAAATTATGTATATTTTGGTAGATATGATATAATTATTACAAACCCTAAAATATTAATAACTCCCTCAAAATTGATTGTAAAACCTCAATGTTTTTACTATGACTTCCTTGAAATATTCTTCAGCTTCAGTAAAAAACTGTAAAAACATTTGTAACATGTTTAAATATATTAATGATTCCACAAAAATAGGGTTTCACCTCACACAGATTGTCCAAATCAAAGATTTGATACCACTTGTTATGATCTACACTATAATAATTAGAATAATGCAAAATATAATGTATTTTAACATGACACAAAATATATAGGTGGGCCAAGCTACCCAAATATTCAATATATACATAAATAGAATTATTACCCTTAGGGTAGGGCAACACCATATAATACTCCTTTAGGAAGTAATAAATCCATAATATCTATTTGAGGGGACAACCTCAAATATCCTCTTACAATATAAGACTCGATGCTTATTTCATTCACAATGATACCGAACTCCTTTATATAGACCTCTAATTAACTAACAAAGGATGGGTAACCTCCTAATCTCAATATAGGCTAACCATTACTCAATGCACTAATTCCACAAGTTACTCATTTATCCTAATATATTAGACCCATATAACTAACTAAGGGGGATATGTTCCATATGCTAATATCTCCATTATCCCATATACATTATCATATCCCTAGGTATAGAGTAGAAGGTGCCATGATAATCATTTGAACGTCAAGACTATCAGATGTCATATGAAAACCCTGCATACACAATACATTCAAATAAGTTATATTTTCCCAATTATGTAGTAAAATTATTAAAATAAATCTATTTTTACAATTAAAAATAACAAGTTAACATGTACCTCGGTGAATGCCTTTGTAGATGACATTGTGACAAAAATCCCTATGTTTGTCTCTATTTATAGAGACAACACAAAGTGTTTACTATCATCATTAGCTGAACAAACAACCTCACTTAGTTTTATATATGACTTAATCTATTTCATAGAATGCATGATTCACATAAGGGAACAAACTTGAGGATTTGGAAGATAAGTAGTGGTACTGTAGGTAGCAATGAAAATATTGAGTACTTAAGAAACACTATGAAGAAGAGATGATAATCAATAAAAATGTGAAACATTAAAATAAGTTTGAAAAGGTGAAGGAACAACAAAAATATTATTATAATAAATAGGAGGAAGAATATATTAAAAAATATATATGATAAAGACATCATTATACATTGAAGGAGACTGCCTAGAAGGTTGATCATTATTATGTTATATATTTTATCTCTATATCTTTCAACACATCTCACACATATAATTTGTATTGACATCACCATCATTCAAATTTTATTTTGAACATGTATGATTGTTAATAAAGATCATGTGTGTGTGTGTGTGTACATACACACACACACACACACACACACACACACACACACACACACACACACACATAGTGTATAATATTAACTCAAAATTTACCTCCGTATACATAAATGGTGTCCTAGTAACATCGACAGCGAAAGTAGTGGATGACCCACAAGCTGGATCTATAAATGAATGTGTAGGCACTGTCTCCATGAAAGATAAAAATTAACATGACATTTATATAGAATATACATGCATGTGTGTAGTGATCAATGTGTGCACACCAAATGTATGTGCTATAAACTCATCGCTCATGAGTATATCATCTAAGCCCTCAAAAACACCAACATTGTCATTTGAAGGTTTAGTGCAGATAACACTATAACATTTTCAATGGTGAGGTCGAGTGCACACATTGGGTGGATTATCTCTAGCATCGGTCTTCTAAAAGCCTACTCATATGTTGAATAAGTGTATCAATAAATGTACTAAGCATATACAAAGTGTCAATCTACATGACCTCACTCACCACAAAGGGGATCTCAGGATAAAATGGCTTTTAGGTAGGGATCCTTTCAGGCCAATTAGGCACATAATGTGTACTTGGTTGATCTTATGCAGATCCTTTCTCTCGACCCTAAAACTCATGATAGTCAAAATAGTTGAGAATCTCATTGTAGACCAACTCATAGTAGAATTTCCTTAAATAATATAATGGGACCTCATGTTTGTTACACATTAGGTAATCAAACACCATCCACCATCCATCCCAAAATAAAATTCTATTCAAATTGTGTTGTAATCAGTGGATTGGGAAACATTTCATGGTTATTGGAAAAGGTGCATTAGTTTTTGGGTCGATGATTAAGGTACAAATTTTGTCTTTTGATAATTATTTATTTTTCACCTCATGTGATGATAATTTTTAGTATATTAAGCCCTACATGTATCCTTATATGATGCCCATCTATCAATTTGACCTGTTATCAAGTCAATTTGACCTAATACAGACTCCAAGGTATTGGTGTTGGTTAATGTGGGGTCCTTAATTATCATAATTATTAGTTCAATTTATATTTTATTTTCCACTATGTGTGCATCTAGATCCTCATAATTATTGGGGGGTATCTTATGGAACTGTATGAGGGCTAAGAGGGTTCAGAATGGTTAGGTGGAGGGTTAGGTAGAGGGTTACGAGGATGGTTAACATGATAGTCTCTTGTAGTGGAATGAGTTGTTAAAAAATAATAGGATTTAATAATTAAACAATGTAAATAAAAAAATTCCCAAAATTTAAGGTTAATAGGTTTAGTTTTTGATTACTTACCTCCATTTCATAGTGGAATTGCTAATTTGGTGAGGTATTGGGCAATCCAAGTGTGTTTTTGGAATCCAAGTGGAATGCTATCATGGTATACCAAACATAAGCAAAGAGAAAATAGAAAAATGAGAATAAAACAAGTTTGGCCACAGGTGGAACTTTTATTTGTGGTTTGTATTAACATCCATGTTATTAGCACTATACTTACTACTAATAATACATACACATTATTGGCACTAATATTACTACTAAGAACATGTACACATTGTCTACATAATGCATACATGTTATGGATAGGGAATCTGGAGCCTAAATTCAAATAACGTGTATGAATTATGGCCATAACATATATGCATTATGATCATAATGTTTATGCATTAGGATGAATGTCCATGAAATTATCCATCAACTCCATGCACATACCCACAACATAAAACTATATGGGAACATTATGAAATTGATATGTAAATTGGTAGATATCATGATAAAATTTTGTGTGATGTATTGTTTATGGTCGCATGTCATGTTTTGTTCAAAATGCCATGAAAATTTGATAATGAGATGTTTTATGATAGAAGAACATAGTGAGTGTTAATAAAGGTGGATATAAGTATATTGTAATTATTTTAAAGGGAAAGGAAGATAATAATGAGTGGAGGATACATATTGTCATGTGTACTAATAAAAAATATTTGTTGAAAGAAGAGGATAAAGTGTGTAACACAATTCTCATAAGGAAGGAGACTAGGGGTGCACCTCAAAAAGAGATGAGTGGAGAGGTGGACCTTAAATTTTTAGGTGTGGTAGTAGTGTATGTTCAAGTGAAAGAGGTATATGAACCTATGTTATATAAAATAGAAAAATAGTTTGAAGAGGTGTTTAATCTAGCTAAAAATAGGACAATAGCACAATTGATGTTTTTATCTACCCAGTTGTGTGCAATAGAGCATGAAGTTACAATTGAGGGAAGGAATCCTCTGTTAAGTTTAGTTAAGGTGGTCAACCTAAATTCAATGGGTGTTTTAATATGAATAATGTGGGTAAAATTTGGAGGAAGACAATCTATGGTTGATTAGATGGCTAGAAAAAATAGAGGCAACTAGCATGGTGGGAGAGCATGCCATGGCATTATGCCAAAATTCAAAGAGATGGATTTATTATCTATCCTAAATTAATGATCACTATGCTCACAAACATTTACCTAGGGTTTATGATTCATGATAATCCTATTGATCAATCAATCTTTCTTCAACCAAATATATGTAACAGTTTTCACTTATATTTGGCCTAATTTTTAATATAAAGATAACCTACAAGGACCCATGACACTTAAACACACTCTTAGAATTAAGAAGAGATTGTTTCAACTAGTTAGACATAAATATCTCTATCTCATGAAAAAAATATAGATTAACATAGGTTTGCCTTAATCGATGGTTACAAAACCACCATGATATTTTCAAAATTGTTTCTATGTATTAAACAATCATTTTTATATGGCCAATAGTTTCAAAGTTATATAAATGGAGAAAAATAAATTAAATGTTTGGTTTTATCTTTATTAAAGACAATTTATTTTGAGATTCACTTAATGGGGTATAAGAGTGATTAAATTTTTAAAAAAGTAAATCTAGAGTTAGAGGGGAATTATTTGTAAAATGTTTGTGCTTGGTTAGGAAGAGCATAAGAGTAGAGAGTGAAGTCTAATATAGTGTGGGCTATTAATTATGATTCTTCTTCTTGATTTGTATATTTAGATAAGAGAGAGTGTGAGAGTGATTTTTAATCTCTATTCCTTTTTAAGTAGTAAATAAATTAGTTGTCCTTTTTTTTATAATCTCATATTGTGTGTGTAGGTTTAATTATCACAATGCCAATTTTTTTTTGCACTTGATCCCCTATCATCATTTGAATCAATAAATAGGATGTCATTTTCAGTGTTGATGAAAGGATAGGATTATATGGATTCATAATATTAATATTGATTCTAATTATATATTTCTTAAAAAAAATGACATCCCTTGTGTATTTTTGGTAATAATCACGAGGCAAGATATAATGAGGTTAGAACACATGTAACAAAAAATTAGTGAAAGGACCATAAGAGATAGTTTTTGAGACTAAAAAATTCAATTTGGGAAAGTGGTGAGAATGTTCTATAGTTTTAATAATCACCTTTCTAACCTCTTTCCCCATTATAAAATATTTTAGATCATAAATCTTATTAATCTAAAATAAACTAAATTAGAGACTAATTACATCTTAATATTAATTAGTTGGATACTTTCAAAAATAATTTAATTAAATTATTACCTTGTGTAAAATTTTACCATATTTTTTATCATGTCAATATGAACTTCATAAGTAAACATAATTTTATATATTTGGTAAGAGAACCCACTTAGCAATAGGATTGATATCTCAGAAATGTTGTAAAATCAAATCCAATATATAACATCATACACACTAATGGTTGATATTTGTAAAATTTGTATAATTTCAAGTAACATATGTACATATATATTGAACCAAAACTAATAAATAAATGACCATAAAATAATATGCATGGAGTGTAGGTATCCAATTCACCTTATTTATTTTTATTTTACATATTAGTAGAGATGCAATGGAAGGTGAGGATATTGGGAACTATGATACTAAACCCCTTAGTTATATCAATGTTAGTGCCCACTAGAACATACCAATAAAATGTATGAATTAGGCGTGCCAAAGTATAATAAACCACATGCATTATAAGAGGAATCCTATGGAACATTCCTATTCTTGCATCAAATGGAATCAATTCAAAAAAATACATTTTATGTTAATCTCTTTCTTAAAAAACCATTCTGGATCGAATTCCTTTGGGTGTTCCCATGTAGTTGGATCTCTTTGTATTTCCCACCCATTCACTATAATCATTATTCTAAAAGCATTAGTAGGACTATGTCCTCATTATATCATCCATGGGTTTTGATACCTCTCTGAACCTTGTATTTATAGCCATTGGACTTGATCATTTCCAATAGATCATGAGCAATAGAATGATCACCACTACACTAGTCATCATCCTTTGGTTTGCTATTTTAGGTAAACATTTTTTTATTGTTTTTATATGGAGTACATCATCACTATCACTAATGAAAAATAATTTTGTAGGCATATTTTATTTTTATCACTTTGTGTTTCTCATGAAAACAAATTGCCAATCCTTGAGTTACAATTAAAATTTAGGTTGTGATTGGAGTCCTTCCTGCATTCCCTCTAGTCTCATGTGAACCTAACTCATACATAATTAATATGATAGTCTTGTGGACCACATATCCCTCTATAATACTATTGATGATATGGATTATACCCTCAGAAGGGAGGCTCAACTCTCTTCATCCACATGGCACAATAGAGACATTCATCTTGTTGTGGGTTAAAAACTTGAGGGATGAATCTCTAGATTAAGGGCTAGCTCCCCTTGATGCACCTTGAGGCCCTAGATTTCCTACTGCTAACAATGGGGGGGATGAAAATAAAGAGAGATACTAAAAAATATAACCTAAATAATGTGGTGATGAACCAAATTGGTTGGTCTACTTAGCCTTGACCTACATTTTACACCAGATAGAAGTAAACATAAACTTCATTCGAATGAGAACCTTTCTTGCATCAATGTTTCAATAGGGGACCCTATGGAGATACAGGGAGGAAGAAACTACTAGAGGTGTTCCAAGACACACTAGTGGATAGTTTGTTCACATGCACCTATACTCTAAGCTAGACACGTCTTGTTGATTTATAGAGAAGAACTCACAATATACTAGATATGTTGGTATGAACTTATGAAAGCATTAAAGGAAATGATTGAACACAAGATAAGACCATAGACATATACAAAAGTACAAGCTCAAATGGAGGTAAAATGCTTCTTTTGATTCAAGGTAAATTTCTTCAGGGCTTCGCCATACAATGCTGATAGATCCTTCTCTCAAATGAGAAGTTACAAATATATATAGAAAGCTTAAAAATAGACAATTGGCTAGTCAAGGGATGGGGACCCATGCTGTATTAAACACTTTTGAAATGACCAAAATCCCATGATGGTATCATATCCTTCCAATTACGTATGGGAGAGCCATGTTGTAGGTGTCTAAGTCACTACCCATGCTATCTTGGGCCTACAAAAGCATGGGATACTTCTTCTAGTAACTGATAAGGCCATCCCCAAGTTGTGTTGACTGGGCCATGCTCTCTTCAATGTTGAGTGCAACTATCTATTTATTAATGGAAAAACAAGAAAACATGGGTCACTCTCTTCTATAGTTTGAAAACCAATCCTTTTATTGGTTTTTAGTGGAGAATATTTCACCTAAGTGCATTTACTCTTCCTACTAATGACACTTTGTGTCACCTGCCTTGGTCTGGTTCATCTTTAGGTTTGTGCTTTGACTTGTTACACCACCTGAAGCATTTTGAGATTTTGTTTTATGTGCACGTGGCTGCATTTTGGGTTACCCACCTTATTTTACCTTAATTTTCTATTTCCCTCTTGTCTTGGTAATTCAGGCTCTCGTTCTCTCTCAGAATCATTTCTTTACTTGTTTGCTCATTCATTCTTTGAGCTCTCAGGCTTTGAATTCCTTCAGACAAAATGTCTGAAGGAATTCCTTTATGTTAGGTTGTGGAGCTAAAAGTTTCAACTATGTAGACATGGAGGAGGTTGCAGAGTTCTAGGGATATTAGCGTCGGTAGTGTAACCGACGTTGGTCATCTACAGTGCAGAAGGGAAACCATAATCGGTAGGAGGTCAGCTAATGTCGGTCAACTCCAGGCAGACAGGGACCAATGTCAATCACCTGTGGTGGTTTTAGAACTGTTCGTTGCACAAATAGTTAGTTCGTTGAACCGAGTGTTTGCATGTAAAGGCTATTTTGAGTCTTGAGCTACGTGTCTAATTATTGTAAATTAGAAGTCTAAGTTATTATTTAGTGTGGGATCTATTTATAGACCCATTGGTATGTATTGTAATTATGAGCAAATAGAGGAAGGCAAGGTAGATCCTTCCAATTGTAAGAACAGGGTGATCTGCAGGTTGTTGCAAGATCAAGGAGAAGTTCTACATGTGTAAGTAAGATCATTTGAGTTGCAAGTTGTTGCAAGCTTATGAGAGATCTACTTGAAGTACTTTGAGTACTTGTGTACTGGTAGGGTTATTACTGACTCGTTGGAGGTGAACACCAACTCTGTGTTTGAGTTGTGTGTTGGGACCATTTTTGGTAGGAGAGTGAACTCTTGAAGAGAATTACTGTACACTTGGTGTGGGAAGCCTAAAAGGTGTGGAAGAGTGTGGCGTCTCTTCATTGTATTCTTTTTTGGATGAGTATTAATACAAATTGTGGTGTCTCTCATATTCTGTGTCATTTGTGAATTCTAGTTACTTATTGCTTCTGGTTAATTATGCATGTTTAGTTGCTTATACAAGGTAATCATATTGTGCTCTTATTGAGGAGCAAGATCCTGACAAGTGGAATCAGAGTTGTTGTTGTTCTTGATTCCCCATCAACTGGTATTAGAGATTTTGGTTGGGTTACTAATAGGTGTTTCAGATCTAGTTAGTGTGTGTTGATTACAGGTTACTCACAGGGGTTTCTGTTTGAGTGAGAGTATAGCAATGGTAGAAGAAAGTAAGCTACAAATGGAGAAGTTTAATGGCAAGAACTATCAATTATGGAGGATGCAGATAGAAGATTATCTGTATTAGAAAGATTTGTACTTATCGTTGGGTGGGGTTGCATGCAAGCCCACGGATATGAAGGATGAAGAATGGGAGGTTCTTGATCGGAAGGCTCTGGGATCTATAAGGTTGAGCCTTGCATCGTCTGTGATTTCCAACTTTTCTTAGGCTAAGACAATGGTAGAGTTGATGGAATCTTTGGCAAATTTATATGAAAAACCCTCAGCTTCGAATAAGGCATTTCTTATGAAGCAATTATTTAATTTGCAAATGTTGGATGGTGGATATGTACATAGTCATCTTAGTGATTTCCATGGTTTGGTAAACCAGTTAAATTCAGTCAATATTGTTTTTGATGATGAAATTAAGGCTCTCTTAATCTTATGCTCATTACCTGAAAGTTGGGAGAGTTTGGTAATGGCAGTTAGTAATATTGCGTCTGTTTCAAAAATCTTAAAAGTGGATGATGTTGTGAGTGTAATCTTGAATGAATAAATTCGCAGGAAAAACACAGGGGAATCATCAGGGAATGCTTTGATTGTGGAAAGTAGGGGAAGGCAAAGAGAGAAGATTGAGCATGGGAGATTAAGGTCAAAGATAGGCAGGAGATCCAAGTCCAGGTATGGCAGAATAACCTGCTAGAAATGTGGAAATCAAGGGCACTTAAAGAGAGATTGTTGGTTGGGTGAAGATCAGCATGAAGGACATAAAGAAGTAGATGTTTTAGATTATGTTACACAGAATGCTCTGGTATGTTCCTTAAATAAATTAGAATCTTGGGTTTTAGATTCTGGTGCCTCTTTTCATGCATCCCCAAATAGGGAATTTTTTCATGAATATGTCTAGGGAGACTTTGGAGAAATTTATTTAGGGGATGGAAAGCCTTTTCAGATGGTTGGCAAAGGGAAAGTGAAGCTGAAATTGCAGATAGGGAACACATGGGTCTTGAAGGAGGTCATGCATATCCCAATCCTGAAGTGAAACTTGATTTCTGTTGGAAAGTTGGGTGATGAGGGTTGCATAGTAACTCTCACAGTGGACTCTTGGAAGGTTACCAAGGGTGCACTTTTTGTAGCAAGAGGTAAAAAAGTAGGTACGCTTTATCTATCTACTTGTATTGCTGATTCTCCTTCTGGTTTATCTAATTCAGATGTAGATTTGAAGATGTGGCTTAATAGGCTTGGTCACATGAATAAGAAGGGGATGCATGTTCTTGAGTCAAAGGGTATGCTTTCAAATTTGAAAAGCATGGATAGAGATTTCTGTAAACAAAAGAATAAAGTGACGTTTCTTGAGAAATCCGATGTTCATGACAAGAACAGGAAAGCCTTGGTTTTCAAGGAGAAGGTGACAGACAGAGATCAGCACAAGGGGCTAAAGAATTCTAGGTAGAGCAAGGTTGATATGGACAAGGGTTTGATCCAAAAGGAGCTCACGAGTAGAAGTCATCGCTCACAAGTAAAACATAGAGACTGATGTCAGTTAGAAAACTAACGTCGACATCCAGACAGGGACTGATGTCAGCTATGTGTAGCCCGACATCGGTGACTCTGGATAGATAAACACTGGCATCAATTAGGGAAAACCGACGTTGGTGATGAGGCAGTTGCATGGAACTGACATCGGTCAGATGCAGACTGAGATGTGACTGGCATCAGTCACTAAGATAGATTTTGGGTAGACAGCAAGCTATCAAGGAGCCTCAAGAGCCCATATGGAGGACTTAAAGGGTAAGTAAGCCTCAAATTCATCATTTCCCTTCTTTACACTACTTGTTGCTCACTGATGGTCAAGAACCAGGAAGTTATTAAAAGAGTAGAGCAAGTAGATCCAGGAAATAGTGGGAGCTTGGCATGGATGAGGAATGTGATTCCTTGGAGGAGAACCAAATGGGAGTTTTTGGTGGAGTTGCCAGCTAAAAGAAAGCACTGAGAGACGAATGGATTTTCAAGATAAAGAAGAGTGGGAATGGACACGTGAGATGGAAGGCCATGGTATATGGTCTTGAGTAAGTTGCAGGATAATGGAGGTTTGACCATTGTGTTTTTCTTTACCAGGTTGGATAATATTAGCTACATTATCATGTTACTGTTTTGTGTGCTTGTTGCAGGGTTACACATACAGGGTGTTGCTGAACTAAAGGTAAAGCTAATTCAAAGGTGTGTCATGAGGAATCTGGGAGCAGCAAGATTCTTTGACATGAGTGTGTTCTAGAGAAATGGAAGGTCACAGGTTGATTTTGTCTCTAGATGACTGTGTGAAACCGGTTAGCACGCTGATGGTTGGACAGTTTTATGAACAGTGTCTTGATTCAGATAATGAGGTTAAGTGCATGGTATGTACTAGACCTAAGATTTCCCAAGTAGTGGGAGTTGTCAAAAATTTTGGAGCCAATTCAGGAAAGAAGCACTAGAGGGCAGTTCAATGAATTCTTAGAGGGACCAGCAGCAGGTGCACATGCTATGCAGGGTCAAGTTATTTTCTACATGGGTTTGTAGATGTGGATGTGGCAGGTGATTTGGATGACAGGAGGTGCACCATAAGATTTGTGGTGGTTGGTCTTCAAGAGTGATCTTGAAGAGGGATACAAAGCCAAGGGAATAAACTAGATGATGTACAGGTACAGGTACAATTGCAGCTATTTATCTCCAAGTGGGAGATTGTTAGGTTGTGGAGCTAAAAGCTTCAACTATGCAGACATGGAGGAGGTTGTTGAGTTCCAGGGATACCGGCATCGGTAGTGTAACCAACGTCGGTCATCTATAGTGTAGAAGGGAAACTGGCATCGACAAGAGGTCAGCCGACGTCGGTCAACTCCAAGCAGACAGGGACCAACGTTGGTCACCTGTGGCAGTTCCAAAACTATTCGTTGCACAAACAGTTAGTTCATTAAACTAAGTGTTTACTTGTAAAGGCTATTTCAAGTCTTGATCTGTGTGTCTAATTATTTTAAATTAGAAGTCTAAGTTATTTTTTAGTGTGGGATCTATTTATAGACCCATTGGCATGTATTGTAATTATGAGCAAATAGAGGAAGGCAAGGTAGATCCTTCCAATTGTAAGAAAGGGTGATCTGCAGGTTGTTGCAAGATCAAGGAGAGGTTTTACATGTGTAAGTAAGATCATTTGAGTTGCAGGTTGTTGCAAGCTTATGGGAGATCTACTTGAAGTACTTTGAGTACTTGTGTATTGGCAGGGTTATTACTAACTCGTTGGAGGTGAACACCAACTCTGTGTTTGAGTTGTGTGTTGGGACCATTTTTGGTAGGAGAGTGAACTCTTGAAGAGAATTACTATACACTTGGTGTGGGAAGTCTGAAAGGTGTGGAAGATTGTGGCGTCTCTTCATTGTATTCTTTTTTGGATGAGTATTAATACAGATTGTGTTGTCTCTCATATTCTGTGTCATTTGTGAATTCTAGTTACTTATTTCTTTTGGTTAATTCCGCATGTTTAGTTGCTTATACAAGGTAATCATATTGTGCTCTTATTGAGGAGCAAGATCCTGACAAGTGGAATCAAAGTTGTTGTTGTTCTTGATTCCCCATCACTTTAGACATTTTGTCTAAAGGAATTCTCTTTTGGGATTGTCACTTTTTGAATTTCCTTTGGTGGGACTTAGGGCTTCCTTTTCTAAGTTCTTTCAAATAAAATATCTGAAGGAATTCTCCTTTGATTTTTTCTAATAGCTAACTTACTTTCCTAAAATTGACATTCATGGGCCCATCATCAGACATTTGAATCCCAACAACTAGCTTATCACCCTAAAATTAATGTTTACAGGCCTGTCACCCTCTAGGATAATTCCTTCAACATTTTTATAAATGAGCTTTTTCGAAGGGAAAGTGACCCTTTGAAAATATTGAAATGGTCCTCTTTGGCATTCGAAAAGGACCTTTGCCTTTAAAAAGATACCTTCAAAAAAGTTGCAATGGTCCACTTTCATAAGATATTTACCCTTCGTAAAAAATGGAAATGGTCCACTTTCATAGCCAAGTGCCCCCTACAAATACACCTACCCTTCAGACTTTTGATCTTTCAAAAAAAATTGGACCTTTTGTGACTGTCAAATTTCTCCAAATAAAATTTTTGAAGAAATTCTTTCATACATTTTGTCTGAAGGAATTCTCCTTTGATTTTTATTCCTTGGTTTTGCTTCAGACAAAAAGTCTGAAGGAATTCTCTTTTGGGCTTGTCGCTTTTCTCGAAAGGTAAGTTCCTTTTAGGATTTTTATCTTGCCCCTTTGCTCTAACTAGCTACCCTCTGTAAGGGCATTTCAAGCCCAAAGTTTCCCTTCAGACTTTTGAAAAAGATCCACTATATTCATCACTTTCCCCTCGCAAGGGCTCCTTGGCCTCCAAAGTTACCTTTTGAAAGAATTGTAAAGGTCCCATTTACCGCCTAAGTTCCCTCTGCAAGGGTACATACCCTTCAAGAATCCTACAAACAACCCTTCAACTTTTCCACTTAGTCCTTTTTTTTATGAAAATCCCTCTAAATTAATTCGCTTGCCTTTTGAAGCATCCAAGACCAAATCAAGGTTTGCAAACAACCCTTCGGCTTATGAATTTTTTACAAGTAAAGTCACCCGTCAAACCTGAAATGCACTTGGCAAGCAAAAGAGGAAAACACTTGGTTTTTTAATGGGAAATGGTCTGACAAAGAAAATTTTGCACAAGGCAGCTGAGGGATGAACTAGCCAGAACATGGATTTAATAGATCTTGCAATAATAAAGGAGGGGGTGCCCAATTTTGGCCTACAAGACTAAAAATTGGTCAACACATTTGGTGACTCATAGGGGAAGCATGCCTGTTATGCTTTAGAAATTTGGTGGCCAAAAATTCCATTGGGTAATGGAGTTAGGATGCAGCTTGAAAATTTGTAAATAGCCTTGTAAAGACCTAAGAACCAACAAAGATTTTACCCCAAACATTAAGGAAAAACACACACAAAGGCTAAAAACACTACACACATGCATAACAACACTTAGGGAAAATGAGGAAAAAATGAGAAAACTATGTACATGACAAAATAAACCTAGTAACAATGCTTAATATATATCCCATTGACTAGGATATGTAGTTCTTCACCATCCAACTTGGAGAGTTGGAAAGCATTATGTTGCATGCATTGGGTGATGACATATGGGCCACTCCATAGGGCATCAAAATTTATGTGTCTTTCAGGATTGGTTTGGTCCTCATCCCACTTCAAGATAATTTCACGTTCTGAGAAGCTCCTTGGTGTATACCTTGTCAAAATGCTTCTTTGTTTGATGTTGGCAGTTAGTCATTGCATCCATGACTTGGTATCTCACTTCTTAAAGCTCCATTATCTCACAATACATGACTTCCAAGCTGTCACTCTCCACTAATTGTAGCTAATGGGCAAGATCCAAGGTTGGTAACTCAAGTGAGGTAGGAATTTTAGCTTCCCTTCCATACACAAGTGTGTATGGTGAATTCTCAATCACCCTCTTTGGAGTGATCTTGTCTACCCAAAGAGCTGTCTTCAACTTGGCATGCCAAGTCCTTTGATTTTCCTCCATTATCATTTTTATGATCCTAATCCAATTCTTGTTTGTGGACTCAACCAACCCATTCCCTTGTGGGTAGTAGTTGTAAGAAGTTTTGAAATAGATGTCATACTTTAATTCCCACTCACTTGTCTTTATTTCTAATAAATCCAATGCATTGTTTTAAATGATTGTGGTTGGGACACCAAATCTCATCACTATGCCTTCATAGAAGTCTAAGACTATGATCTCATTGGCCTATTTCAAAGCTACAACCTCTACCCATCTTGTGAAATATTCCATAGCAATCAAAACCCACTTGTGGCCAGCACTAGGAGGATTGATCACCCCTATGAAATCCAACCCCCATTGCATGAATGGATGTTCCACCTGAATAAGATGAAGAGGCATGGTAGCCATCTATTGCTTCCCATTAAATAAGGCACATTTTTGACATTTATTCACCCAAGTATGAGTGTCTTTAAACAAACTGGGCCAAAAGTAACTAGCCCTCATAATCCTTGTAGCTGTGGCCTTGGGAGCAAAGTGGCCACTAGCTGGCCCATCATGGAACTCGAATAGTACCCTACTAACTTAGTCTAAATCAATGCATCTCAAGAGTACCCCTAAAAATTCCTTTTTGTACAACACTCCATCAAATAGGACTTAAGGAAGATATTGGAGTCTAAAATACCTCCTCTTGGTCCTATCAAGACCTTGTGGACACTCACTAGTTTAAAGGAAATGAACCATGTGTTGTGCCCAAATCTTCATGACTTTAGGTATTGTTGTTATAGCTTCATCATGGAGTACCAAAACATCCTCCTTCAGCTCTTTTAAGTCTATAGTGAGGTGTTCACATAACCCTCTTCCCCTTACCAGCTTGGTGGTCTTGATCTCTACCTCATACTCCATCACTTTGGTGATCCAACCTGCCCTTTTCTCATTCAAATCTCAGCTCAGGAAGAAGTATTTTACACTAGGATGTGGCACCATGATGTGAATATTGATGTTAGACAACATGTGTCTAAACTTATTCAGACTTCATATGACTGCAAGCACCTGCTTCTCAACATACATGCACCTAACCTCATAGCCTTCTAAACCTTAGCTAAAAAAGGTGAGAGGCTATTCTAAATTCTCACCATTCACTTGAGTGATCATAGAAAATATTACCTCTTCATTCCCAAAGGTGTATAGATTGAACTCCTTGGATAATTTTGGACTAGTCAGGGTAGGATCTTGGGTGATAGTTTGCTTGATGCCTTTGAAGCTTTCTCTTCTTCTTGTTGTCCACGTGAATGTCTCATCCTTCCTTAGTATGGAGGTTAGTGGCTTGACCAGCTCAAAAAAGTTATGAATGAATCTCCTATTAAAATTTATCTTACCAAAGAAACTTTACATGCCCTTCTTATGCTTAGGCAAAGACAGTGCTAAAATGGCATGTACCCTTTCTGGATCAATGGACAAACCTCCTTTTGAAATGAGATGGCCCAAGAGCTTACCTTCACAGACAACAAACACACATTTCTTTAGGTTGATAGAGATGTCAAACTCTCTACACCTCTCAAATATTTGCCTCAGGTGCTTTAAATGTTCACTTGCCTCCTTGGAGAAGACTATCACATCATCAAGATAAACCATCACAATGTCATTGATCAAACCTTCAAAATCCATATTCATAACACATTGGAAGGTAGCTCCAACATTTGAAAATATAAATGGCATCTTCCTATAGGCATATTTTCCCCACTTGGTGGTGAAGGCCATCTTGTATTGGTCACATTCTTGTACCAGGATCTGATCGTATCTAGAGTAGCCATCTAGGAGGGAGAATCTTTCACTGCCTGTCACCATCTAAATAATTTGATCCATACTTGAGAGGGGATAGTGATCTCTTAGTGAGACTCTATTCAGGTCTCTAAAATCCACACACAATATGATCTCTCCATTATTCTTCCTAACATGGACCAAATTGGGTAGCCAAGAAGAGTGTTTGATAGGGAAGATGATCCTGGACTCAATCAGTTTGGTGAGTTCCTTCCTCATGAGAGGCTCAATCTTTGGATTGATTGGACTTTGATTTTACTTGATGGATTTGGCACCCTCATCCATCTCAATGGTGTGTTGGTCCAAGCTTGGTTCAAAGCCCTTCAAATCACCATACTCCCAAGCAAAGACATTAGCAAAATCTTGGCTTAACATAATCAAAGCATGATTTTCCTCTTTTGTACATACCTTCCCAAGTGTAATCAGATTATCCTTGTAGATCCCTACCCTCTCATAATTTTATTTCTTGGTTGACATGCTTACTTTGTCCTTCTTGAGTTGGTCATCTTCATTGAATATTTTCTCAAGAGTTACCAAAACTTTGGGAAGCATGTTGGTCTTTAGTTGAACAATCTATCCATCATACTGTTACTACAGCTTGGACTAATTTTTAGAAGTAGACTTAGCTTCTTCCTATAATAAAAGTGATATCTAATGGTCACTTTCAAACACCTACCAATTAGTGACATTTTTTGATATGGAGGGCCTCACAATCACCTTTAAGTGATGTTGATTCTTGCTTTGTCTCAGCCCCTTTGGGATATCAAACTGAGCACCAACTACTGCTAGTTTATCTACATGTTGGTTCTCCTCTCTTGGAATGGAAATGATGTTGAAAGTAGTGAAGCTCTCCACAAGGTCCCACACTTTATTCTTGTAATACTTGAGTAAGGAGTTCTTGGTCAAGCTTTGACCCCTCACTTCATTCACAATCAACTTAATGTCTTTAAATACCTACAATTCTTTTATTCCTCTCTTCCTTGTCCATTCTAGGCCATGAATAAGGGCCTAATACTCCACTACATTGTAAGTACAAGATAATTAAAACCTAAAAGTTAAGAATTATTTCTCCTTTAAAGGTGAAACCAACATTGCTCCACCAGCAGCTCCCAACTTGCTTCTAGATCCATCAAAGAATAGTCACCACAAACCACAGTCTTTTCGATCTGTCTTCATTAATTTCAGCATGAAATCATCTTTCTCATGCATGCAGTAGACTCCAAGACCAGCCTCTTCAATGAAATTGTAAGGATCGTGCTCAAAATTGTTGTTTCCCCATTCATCTAGGAGCAGGTCAACAACTCCTACAAGGGAAGATGATGGAGATTGGTCCACCTAGAGCTCTTCTTCATCAATGATTGTGTAGTTCACATTCATCACTTTGGGTGAGTATGGATCTAGGTGATCCTTATGGATGGGCTCTGACTCAATCTTCACTTTAGTTCCATAATTTGTCCCAAAAACCATGTAAGACCAATTGGCTACCAAGTATCCACCTATCTTGGATGTGAAATCCCTTGACAAGCAAAGAGCGAAGTAAGGAGGAACATTTACCACTACCACATCATGGGGAATTGAGAAGGTTAGATAGGCATGGAGAGTCATATTCAAGCCTCTTACCAGTCCCATGGTCTTAGCTAGTGATCCATCTAACTGTAGAACTCCTTTGGTCATTTGCTCATACTTGAGGCCTAGCTTATCAGCTATGCATTTGGGCATAACTAAGGTCTTGCTCCACTATCAATGATGTAATTATAGACCAAGAAATCACTAATAATTAGGGACAAATATAAAGGAGG
The DNA here is from genome assembly GCA_037957365.1 of Torreya grandis. Lineage (NCBI taxonomy): Eukaryota > Viridiplantae > Streptophyta > Pinopsida > Cupressales > Taxaceae > Torreya > Torreya grandis. The sequence continues at coordinate 495,605 of JARHVA010002162.1, forward strand.
GACCTTCTCATCCTTATTTTCTTGACCTCCCATGGGAGGAGCCCCATTTACTATCAACACATTATCATTTCTTGTTGGGACAGCTTACTCACCTAGCCCATGCAATTCCTTTTGGAGTATATCCTTTTGTCCTGGCAGTGCTAAAGAATCCCATAATGAGATGTTCATGTGTAGCTTATTCATTTTGTCCACTACATTTATTGAAGGATTTCCCCCTTTGGAGCTCTCCTTGGGGACATTCGTAACCTGTGGTGCAACCTGAGGAGTTGAAGCTGCAACCAGCAGTCTGTAATTGGGGAACTTTTGATTTGCTTGTGGTAAAGGAGATGTTGTAGGTGTTTGAATGGTTGCTTGAGCTTCATCCATAGCTCTCCTTTTGGACCTAGTGTTGGCTTCAACATAATCATTCTGGTCACTTGTGCTCCCCATATAGTTGACTACATAGAACTCTCCTTCCAAGTGATTCATAAGAGTGGAATCAGATTGAGCCTGCCTATTGTCCATCCCAAGATATGTTGATATCTCAAAATTTGATAATTGGGCTTCCTGATCACCTTGTATGGTCATACTTTGATTTTTTAGCTCACTAGCATAAGCAACCTACTCTTGGCCATGCCCCAATGGGCTACTCCTACACCAAATTATTTTGAGTGGAGATAAGAGCCTTGAAAGATGAAGGGGAATTTGGATTATAGATTTGATAAAGCTTGACTTGTGTAATTTAACCCTATCCTTGATTATAATTCTAGAAGGGGGGTCTATTTATCTACCCAAACTGCTAGTAGCCTTGATTTGGCCTATAACTCTAAGTTGGTTGCCTCTTGAGGGAAAATAACTCATTGGTAACACTCTGCAATAGGCTCTTAACTTCATGGAGATCATTTTCAGGGGTAACAACCAACTTCTCTTGATTAGGTAGAGGAGCTAGAGTGGGCATAGTAGGATGGACTGAGGGTTGTAAATCAGGAAAGAGTGGCATATGAGTTCTAGGAGCTATCTTTCTTTCTTGAACAAGGTAATTTTTAGTAGCTATGGCTATCTCATAAGTAGTGGGTAGAATATGTCTACCCATGGATTGTATCATGACAACAATGTCACTATTTAGGGCCTTCAAATAGTAAAAGAAAGCATAGCTTGGGGTTGGCCTCACAAGAATTGGGATTCTATCCCAAGTCTTTTGGAACCTAGTGTTAAAATATTGCATAAATTCATGTGGGGCTCTCTTGATGGTGGCCAACTTCTCATCTAGAGATAAATGGTCACTTTTTTCCCCAAACTTATTTGTCAAGAGGGTCCCTAACTCATTCCATGAGCCAACTGAGTTCATAGGCAAGGTCCCATACCCATCAAAAACTTTCCCTTTGAAGGACAAGGCTAGCAATCTGATGGTTACATTTTCCTCAGTGATATTATGGATGTTGTAGAGGTTGGCTATGTTTTTGATATGCTTGATAGCAGTGATTGGGCCCTCTCCACTAAAGGGAAGAACAATTTTGAGAGTTGTCTCTAGAATTGGGTAGTACTGCTAAAAGTTTAAGGGATTTTTACCATTGAAGGCCAAAAAATGGAAAGCCATGGCTATGAAAGGATTCAATCAGGGTCTCCTTGAGTAGGTGTGTTTTATGGTTGGTTTGGGAAAGTGGCTTGCTACATAAGGGTGAGTATTTACAAACCTCAGCCTTTTTATTAAGTTTAAAGGCAACTCAATAAATTTGAAAGGGACAACCCTAGAAGAATATCTTGTAGTGACCTTTGGCATGGGATGTCAGGTTGATCATTAACTAGAAACTGAGTTCCTGAATGGAGTCACCAAGTGTTGAATTATAGCTCCTTTTGGATTTTTTAACAATATCAAGACCAACACCAATCCTAAAACTTGTAGGACATAGAAATTAGTCTCACCAGGTGTGCCAAAAAATATTGACATTGTGGATTATACCCTCAGAAGGGAGGCTCAGCTCTCTTCATCCACATAGCACAATGGAGACATTACTCTTATTGTGGGTGGAAAACTTGAGGAATGGATCTCTAGATTAGGGGATAACTCCCCTTGATGCACCTTGAGGCCCTGGATTTCCTACTACTAACAATGGGGGGGTGAAAATAGAGAGAGATACTAAAAAATAAAACCTAACTAATGTGGTGATATACCAAACTGGTTGGTTTACTTAGCCTTGACCTACACTTTACACCAGAGAGAAGCAAGCATTCACTTCATTCAAATGAGAACCTTTCTTGCATCAGTGTTTCAATAGGGGATCCTATGGAGATACAGGGAGGAAGAAACTACCAGAGGTGTTCTAAGACACAATATTAGACAGTTTGTTCACATGCACCTATACTCTGAGCTAGACACTCCTTGTTGACCAGTAGAGAAGAACTCATAATACAATAGATATACTGGTATGAACTTATGAAAGCATTAAAGGAAATGACTAAACATAAGATAAGACCATAGACATATGTAAAAGTGCAAGCTCAAATGGAGGTAAAATACTTCTTTGATTCAAGGTAAATCTCTTTAGGGCTTCACCATATAATGCTGAGAGATCCTCCTCTCAAATGAGAAGTTATATATATATATATATATATATATATATATATATATATATATATATATATATATATATATATATATATATATATATACATACATATACATATATATATATACATATACATATATATATATACATATACATATATATATATACATATACATATATATATATACATATACATATATATATACATATATATAAATATATACATATATATATATACATATATATATATATACATATATATATATACATATATATATATATATATACATATATATATATACATATATATATATATACATATATATATATATACATATATATATATATATATATACATATATATATATATACATATATATATATATATACATATATATATATATATATAAAACTTAGAAACAGATAATTGACTAGTCAAGGGATGGGAACCCATGTTGTATTAAACACTTTTTTAGTGACCATAAGCCCATTCTATTGACGTATCATTCTAATTATGTATGTGAGAGCCATGTTGTAAGTGTCCAAGTCACTATCCATGTTATTTTGGGCCTACAAAAGCATGGGATACTTCTTCTAGTAACTGACAAGGTCATCCCCAAGTTGTGTTGATTGGGCCATGTTCTCTTCAATGTTGAGTGCAATTAGTTGTTCATTAATGGCAAAGTAAGAAAACATGGGCCGCTCTCTTTTATAGTTTGAAAACCAATCCTTTTATTGGTTTTTGATGGAGACTATTTCACCTAAGTGCATTTACTCTTCTTGCTAACAACAACTATGCCACCTGCCTTGGTCTAGTTCATATTTGGGTCTACGCTTTGACTTGTTATGCCACTTGAAACATTTTGAGCTTTTATTTTATGTGCACATGGAAGCATTCTAGGTTAACCACCTTTTTTTCCCTTACTTTGTTATTTCCTTCTTGTCCTAGCAATTTGAGCTCTCGACGCTTATTATTCTCTCTCAGGATCCTTTCTTTTCTTGTTCACTCATTCATTCTTCAAGCCTCAGGCTTTGAATTCCTTCAAACATTTTATCCAAAGGAATTCTCCTTTGGGCTTGTCACTTTTTAACTTTCCTTTGGCAGGCCTTTGGGGTTCGTTTTCTGAGTTCCTTCAGACGAAATGTCCAAAGGAATTCTCCTTTGATTTTTTCCAATGGCTAGCTTACTTTCCTAAAATTGATGTTCATGGGCCCGTCATCAAACATTTGAATCCCAACAGCTAGCTTATTGCCTTGTAACTGATGTTCACGGGCTTGTCACCCGCTAAGACAATTCCTTCGACATTTTTGTAAATAAGCTTTTTCGAAGGGAAAGTCACCCTTCAAAAAGATTGAAATGGTCCTCTTTGGCATTCAAAAATGACCTTTGCCTTTAGAAATATACCTTCAAAAAAACTACAATGGTCCACTTTCATAAGATAGTGACCCTTCATAAAAAATGGAAATGGTCCACTTTCATAACCAAGTGCCCCAAGCAAAGACACCTACCCTTTGGACTTTTGATATTTCAAACTTTTTTGGACCTCTTGTGACTATCAAATTTCATCAAACAAAATGTCTGAAGGAATTCCTTCGAATATTTTGTTCGAAGGAATTCTCTTTTGGGATTGCCACTTTTCCTGAAAGGCAAGTTCCTTTCAGGCTTCCTATCTTGCCCCTTTGATCTAATTAGCTACCCTCCGTAAGGGCATTTCAAGCCCAAATTTACCCTTCAAAATTTTTAAAAAGATCCACTTTCTTCATCACTTGCCCCCCACAAGGGCTCCTTAGCCTCCAAAGTTACCTTTTAGAAGAATTGTAAAGGTCTTTTTTGCCGCCTAAGTGCCCTCTACAAGGGTACATACCCTTTGGGAATCCTACAAACAACCCTTCAGCTTTTCCACTTGGTCTATTTTACTGACCAAAATCCCTCTGAAGTAATTCACTTGCCTTTCAAAGTATCCAAAAAAAAATTGAGGTTTTCAAGTGACCCTTCAACTTATGAATTTTTTACAAGTAAAGTCACCCGTCAAACCCGAAATGCACTTGGCAAGCAAAAGAGGAAAACACTTGGTTTTTTCATGGGAAATGGTCTGAAAGAGAAAATTTTGCACAAGTCTATTGGGGGATGAACTAGCTAGAACATGGATTGAATGACTCTTGCAATAAGAAAGGAGGGGGTGCCCAATTTTGGCTTGCAAGACCAAAAATTGGTCAACACATACAATGTCAATGGTTTCAATGTTACATATATTTTTCATAAACTACCATCCCACGATAAAATACACCCATATTGGTGTTGAGTACAACAAAAAAATCATCCATGTATATAATGAATATTTGTAGCTTAGTTTTCATATTAAAATATTTTTTTTGCTAAAACCATAAGGTTTTATGTGAACTCATTTTTTCTAGAATGATTAGAGTAAAATCTTACAGTATGTGGGAAATTTTCACATGTAACTAACTCCCAATTTGAAATACATTTAATTAACACATGGTTTATGAAAAAAATTTAAGCCTATAAACACTGATGTAAACACAAAAACAACTAAACATATAAATAGTTTTCTAGAACATAAACTTAATTTTTGGAAAGAGGTGAAAATGTTGAATCATTAAAATAATCACCTTCTAACATCTTTCCCTAGTATAAAATATTTTAGAGCATATAATTCCCTATAAGTAACTCTTTCTCATAAATCTTATTAATTTCAAATAAACTAGATTATAACATGATTTAATATTAATATTAATTAATTTAAGACTTTAAAAAATTATTAAATTATTACATTTTTTCTAATTTTGTCATATGTATTTAAGTCATCTTAACATGACCTTCATAAATAATGATAATTTTTTATATATAGTAAGATAACCCACTAATAATGGAATCAATATCTCAACAAATTTGTAAAATTTTGTCCAATATATAAGCGTTAAACACACTAATGGTTGATATTTATAAAATTTGTACAAGTAAAATTAGCATAAGTTTATATAGATCAATAACTTGAACTAAGAAATAGAAAACCAAAAATTAAGTCACATTGAGTGAAGTTATTCCATTCTCCTTATTTATTTTTATTTTACAAGTCATATTAGTAGAGATGTAATGGAATTCGATGTTGGATTGCTTCCTCCATCAAAATGAGCTTGAGCACTGTGAGCTCAAAGGCCTTGGTCATATCAATTTGAGTGTCCTCTTGAACATACTAGTCAAATTTGTGAAGCAAGTGTGCTAAATTATATTACACCACACAGATTGCAAGATGAATACTTGGGCATATTCCTCTCACTACACCAAATGGAATCGATTTAGAAAAAATATTATTTTACATTAATCTCTTTATTAAAATATTAATCTAGATCAAATTTATTCGGGTGATCCCACATGGATAGATATACTTTAATCACCCACCCATTCATTATAAGAATATTTCCAAAACAACTAGTGAGACTATGTCCTCACTATATCACCAATAAGTTTTGGATTCCGTACTTAAAATATGAGTAATTTACATAATGTCAAGACCTATAAAATACTAGTTTATGTTATACAGGATAAAATAACATATTTTTTACATCAAAATTAATTTTTTATTATTTGTTTGAGTTCCTCTCAAAAAATTATACAAGTTACATAAAATTATATGTTATTTCAAGTTCATATGCAAAAATAATGACCTTCGTTAGTTGGCAAGCTTTCTTTCTAGTTGGTCTCAAGAGCTATTAATGACCTTTAGAGTTGCAACTCATGACCTCCAGAGCTACGACTGTTCATCTCTCAGTATTGATTGGAGACATTAGGATCTACATGTATTGTGATATTTTATACGTTTCAACTTCATTTGGGGGTTCATATGAGTTCTTAGTGATTTATCTAGATGACAAAAGACAAATACATGTCTTAGAAAGGTAGAGAGAATAAAAAAATATGTACGTGAATATGAAACAACTTGAAGAATTTTTTATTTAGTTCCAACTCTTAGAATTCTTGAACACATCTAAGAGGTATTCTTGTGTATAAATATGAACCTATAGAGTTCATTTAAAGGAAGGGGATATCAAATAAGATTAGAAAACATAAGCAAACACAATGAGATGTATGGAAGCTAGATTCACACTACATATGTGTGAGTTGAAGTATTTTTTCTTGCTCTATCATTCATGTTTAGCTATAGGTAAGTTATTTGAATACTAAATATCTAAAATAGTTGAGTTTAATTATTTACTTATTGCATAACAGGTAATATTCCCAGTCTTCTACCAACATGACAGAGATCATTACGAGTGTAGGATCTCAAGAGTTTGGTTTTCATTATAAGACCAAGAATGCAAAAATATTTTAAACTTGGGTGATAGGAGGTAAGTCTTCATCTTCTTTATATATATATTTTTGGGGCCCAATAATCTTTAAATTTAAATTTGATCATAAACATCATACAATTCAATTGGTAGAATAATCAGCTATCAAATATGAGTAATTTGTATAATGTTGAGACCAAGGAAATGATAATGTTTGTTGCATGGGATAAATAAACATATGTTTGGCATAAAAATTATTTTTTAATTACATATTTTAGTTTCTCTCAAAAAAAAATATATAAGTTAAAAAAAGGCATTTCATTTTGAGTTCATGTGAAAAAGTTATGGCCTTCGAAAGATGGAAGACTTTTTTCTATTTGGTTTTAGGAGCTATTGATGACCTTTAGAACTACAATCGATGACCTCTTGAGCTAAAACTATTCATTTCTTGAGCTCAACTAGTGACTTAGGGAGTTGTGTATATTGGACCATTTTTTTTATGTTTCCACTTTATTTGGAAGTTTAGTTGAGTTCTTGATAGTTTATAATGATGGAAAAGGACAAATACAGGTCTTGGAAAGATAGAGAGAATTAGAAAAAATTCACAAGAAGATGAAAGGACATGAAGTACAGTTTTTGACTCTTCGACTTATTAAATGCATCTAAGAGGTATTCTTATGTATAAATATGAACCTACAGAGTTCACTCAATGAATGTGAGATCAATGAATATTATAAAATAACAAGTGTAATGAGATGTATGGAATGTGGATTCACATCGTGTATGTGTGATTTTGAGTCTTTATTTTTGTTTTATTATTGATGTTTAGTTATGAGTGACTCATTGGAAGACTACACAACTGAAATAGTTGAGTTTAGTAGTTTAATTATTGTATGAGAGGTAAATCATCCAAGTCTTCCACCAAACATTGTCGAGGTCATTATGAGTATAGGATTCATAGAGGTTGGTTTTCCTTGTAAGCTTAAGAAGGCAAAAATATTGTAAACTATAAAACATAGTGAGTATGAGGAAGAATGGCTTTACTCTTGCTAGAGTTTTCTAACATTGAGTTTATTTAGGGTATGTATTGTGTTATTTATCTTTGATGTGTTTTTAGATGTATTATTTTCCTTTATTTGCATGTTTACATTCCTTGCAGAGAGGATAATGCAAAAAACATATAAGAGAGCTCAAGGCTTATCCCTAAAGGTTAAATAACTTCACATTTGGTATAACACATCTATGTAAGCCTTTTAATTGCATCATGTATGGAGTAATTACATTTTTAGAGTGTGGAAGAATATATGCAATGCATGTAGCATATGCATGTGAAGGGTTTAATATTATATTATATTTTTTAGATGTCACTCATAAGAGTTAGATTGCATTTTAAAATAATGTTTTAGGTTTTTTTGTGGCATATGACTTGATGCAAACACATTGACTTGAAAGGGTCCATATTGGTGAAACGCAGAGTGGAATATCCACCTATTTTAAAAATTAGTTTTGTATATTAGGTAAAGGTTTTCCAAATTATTTGTAGCTAGAGTACATCATCACTATCAATGATGACTAAAAAATTTTCAGATGTATTTTATTTTGGGTGCTTTACATTTTTCCACTAAAATAAATAGTCAATCTCTAAGTTAACAAAAAACTTGAGATTGTGATTGGCCTCACTCCTCCATTGACTCTACACCAATGTGAAATTGGCTAACTCATCAAAATTGAATATGATGGTACTATGGACCATATATCCTCTTATAATATGCACCAATGGTTTCAATGTTACATATATTTTTCATATAAGCTCCCTAGAAAAACCAAATGCATTGTATCAACTTACATTGACAATGCATCCTTGTATAAAATAACTATTTTTAGCTTAGTTTTCATAAAAATACAATTTTTTTGTAAAAAACCATAAAGTTTTATGTGAAATCCTTTTTCCAAAATGATTAGAGTAAACTATTATGGTATGTTGAAAAAATTCACCTAAAATTGATTCCCAATTTTAAAAATATGTAATTAATAGAAAATTTCTTTGAAAATTTTAATCCTAAAACACCTATGTGAACATTTTAAAAAATAAATATAAAAATATACAATTTATATAAAGAAACATTTTAGAGTATCTGTGATAGTGGTATGTTACCAATGTAACTAGTTTTCATTGAAAAATGTCAACCTATTTAGAAGATATGAAATTAATTCCATCGTTATTATTATTATTATTTGTTGTTGTTGTTGTAGTTTTATTTTTTTAAATAAAACTAGAAAATGAAATATAAGACACCACAAAATCTATAATTTTTTTATAAACCACTAAAAACTATATAGTGAGAAATAAATCTTAGACACTTTCAAATCTAAAACATTTCATTATCGTGGTCACTATACCATGCTTTGCAAATAAAAATATTTTTGTTGTCCTCCCTTCATAAAAGCCCACTTTTAGGTTACTCAAGTGCACCCACCATAAAATCCATGCTACTCACAGGCTATTAAACTGTAGATCTCAAATGCCATGCTTTGAAAATAGTAATATTGTTGTTGTCCTCTCTCCATAAAAGCCTACTGATAGGCTACTCAGGTGCACCCAACATATATTGGTTCTTAGGTTGTGTTTTAAAAAAAGTGCTTAATTGCTTATGGGTTTCTAATGGTCTGCACCTCTCTTAGTACATGATTGGATATAAAACATAATTGGTGCCTCAATTTTTACCTTAATTGTTTTTTAAATGTTATTCTACTCGTCTATGAGTAAGGTTGTGCTTAACATCATAGTATTTACATGAAGCTCTACAAGAAGTACCTCTCATGGTTGATTTATATTCTTTCTAAATGCACTAAATTTGTATGCACAAACACAATGCGCATTCACTATTTTCAACAACCATTCCATATTTTTGTATAGTTTGTTCTCTCTCAACACAACATTACCAAAATAAAAATAAATTATATGTTTTTCTTGTTGTGGGTTCTTCAAGATTTATAAAATCGATCATATGCTTCAACTACCTTAGATAATAGTTAGATCTAATCTAGATGCAAATACCTAATGGATGGGCACTCCTCCTTTAAGCTATTCTTTACCTATTGTCTTACATTACTTTATTTTTCTCTTACTTGGGATGATTTCTCTAATAGAACATGCCCACTACTGTTTTGTTTGCTTTCTTAGAATTTGTGAATTTAAATGCATAGTTGTTACACCTTGATTCATGCTTCCACATTGTAGACTCACATTGATGTTTTTCAAAAAATATGACCTTCTCCAAGCTACTCTGTTGGTTACATGTTCTTTGGACTTGGCTGACTATGATACCAATCTAAAAGTAATATAAACACACAATAATACAATTGGAATGCTATAACATTCACTGAAAGACATAGATGATACTTATCCTTTCTTTCACTTCGATTGATTACTTGATTGCTTTTTGATTTATGATAAACAACATACAATTGCCTCCATAAAAAAGAGGTTTATTTATTAATTTTAGATACCCACTAACAATGACTTACTAATAAAAAATGAAATACTAACTAGACCAAAATTAAATGATGTCTTACAAGCATTACAATTATTTAATGATGGATGGAATAAATTATAAATTCCAATATTTACTAGGTTGCACCTCTCTTAGTGTAGGATTGGATCCAAGGTATTGTTGATGTCTCAAATTTCATGTTCCACTTACATGTTTAAAATTTTATTAAATTTGTATTATACTTTTGTATGTGTAAAGTTGTGCTTAACATCACAATATTTACATGAATTTTGACAAGAACAAGAAGTGCCTCTCATGGTTGCTTTCTATTCTTTCCAAATGCACTAAAATTGTATGCATTCACTATTTTTAGTACCTTTTCAATATCTTTTTGTAATGTGCATTGTTACTCAACATAGCATTTCTAAATAAGAATAATTTTTATGATTTTATTATTTTAGACTCTCTAAGATGAGCGATCCTCTTTTAACCATTCTTCACCTTCTTTCTTACGTTATTCTGTTTTACTCTTACTTTGGATGACTTCTCTAATGGAACCCACCACTATTATTTTGTTTGCTTGCTTGAAATTTTTGAATTTAAATACACAATTGCTACACCCAGAATCATGATTCATGCTTCAAAATTTTAGACTCACAATAATATTTTTTATTAAATATTAATAATTTTCTCTCTTCAACAACCTTACTGAAATATTAATACATTACTTTGTTTTTTAGCAACCATAATGCAACCATAATAATTTTAGTCTTTGTCTAATTTCTTACATTACTTTGTTTTTCTCATACTTTGGATGATTTCTATAATGGAACTTACCACTACTGTTTTATTTGCTTGCTTGGAATTTGTGAATTTAAATATATAGTTATTACACCTCAATTCATGCTTTAACATTGTAGACTCACGTTGATATTTTTCAAAATATATGACCTTCTTCAACCTGCTTAGTTAGATGCATGTTCTTTGAACTTGGTTGACTCTGATACCAATCTGAAAGTAATATAAACACACAATAATACAAGTAGAATGTTATAGCACTCACTAAATGATAGAGATGCTAGTTATTTTTGCTTTCACTTCAATTGATTACTTGATTTTTTTTAATTGATGATAAACAACATATAATTGTTTCCATAAAAAAGAGGTCTTGTTTACTAATTTTAGAAACCCACTAACAATGACTTACTAACAAAAAATTAAACAGTAACTAGACCAAAATTAAATGATGCCTTACAAGCATTACAATTATTTAATGATGGATAGAATAAATTATAAATTCCAATATCTATTGGGTCGCACCTATCTTAGTACAGGATTGTATCCAAGGTATTATTAGACCTTCAAATTTCATGTTCTCCTTACATGCCTAAAATTTTATGAAATTTGTATTCTACTTTTGCATGTGTAAATTTGTGCTTAACATAACAATTTTTACATGAAACTCGATAAGAACAATAAGTGCCTATCATAGTTGCTTTCTATTCTTTCTAAATGCACTAAATTTGTCTGCATTCACTATTTTCAATACCTTTTAAATATCTCTTCATAATGTGCATTGTTGATCAAGCATTACCAAAATAAAAATCATTTTTATGTTTTTATTGTCTTAGACTCTCTATGTTTGGTGATCCTCTTTTCAACTAGTCTTCACCTTCTTTCTTACATTACTGTATTTTGCTCTCACTTTGGATGACTTCTCTAATGGAACCCACCACTACTGTTTTGTTTGCTTCCCTGAAATTTTTGAATTTAAATACACAATTACTACAACCAAATTCATACTTCATGTTTCAAAATTTTAAACTCGCACTAATTTTTTTTTTAAAATATTAAGACTTAGTCAACACCTCTCAATTTTTCAAAGACCAAAATCACACTTAACTATAATAAAATGTATTGTCTTTACTTTCCTTACTCTAATATCAATAATAATTTTTTTAATTTTAAATAAAATTATATTAAATATAAACAATTATATATACATTTTCAATATACTATATTTTAAGATATTCTTTTTATCTATTCTCTACTAACTTTCAACTTTTATTCTAATTACAAGTCTCGAGAATAGAGAAACAATTACAAATCTTTAAAATCCTATCTATTTTAGATGTCATAAATAATCACCTTACTAACTTGGATTAACTAAAATCTATATGAAAAAAATATCCAACATATAATACCTTATAAATCACTCCCTCACATATAAATCTTATGAATGTCAAAACTTAATTACATACATTAAAAAACATTTTTTAATTAAATTGTTAAGTTTTGTAAAATTTTATCGTGCGTGCTTAAGTCATGTGATGAGATTTTTGTACATATGGTAACCGAAGTGAGTGGCAATGGGATTAATATCTCAAAAAAGTTGTAAAAGTCCCTGCATTACATAAACATGAAACACAGTAATGGTGTAAAAGGTTTTCAAAGTCCAATCAACATAATTATAAATAGATCGAAGTCGAACAAAGAAATAGACGACCACAAGATCAGACGCAGGGAGTGCAGGTATCCCATTCTCCGATCCGAGCAATTTATTTGGATTGGATTTTAAATATCAGTAGAGATGCGATGGAAGGCGAGGTTGGAGGGCTGCCTCCAAGGGGATTAGCTTTGGCATTGTGAGCCCGAAGCCCTCGGTCATATCGATATGAGTGCCCGCTGGAACGGACCAGTCGAAGCTGTGAAGCAGGCGTGCCAAAGTATAGGAAACCACACGCATTGCAAGAGGCATGCCTGGGCACATTCTTCTCCCTGCACCAAACGGAATCAGTTCAAAGTGTTGCCCTTTTACGTCGATCTCTTTGTTGAAAAATCGTTCCGGATCGAATTCATCTGGGCGCTCCCACAAGGCTGGATCTCTTTGTATCGCCCACCCATTCACTATAAGCGTAGTTCCTGCAGCGACATGGAATCCTCCCACAGTGCACGCCTCTGTCGATTCATGTGGATCTATGATGCCCCCCGGTGGATACAGCCGAAGAGTTTCTTTTATAACTGCCTCCAAATATTTCAGCTTATGCAGATCTGATTCCTCTATTACGCGATCCCGTCCGATGTGAGTGTCTAATTCACCCTGTGCTTTCCCTAAAATGTGGGGGTGTTGCAACAACGATGCAAGTGCCCACTCGACTGTAATCGACGTCGTGTCTGTACCTGCGTTTATCAATCCCTGCAACAAAAACAATAAAAATAACAAATGTTGTACTCAAGACGGAAACTTACAGAAAAAACATTTGAGGGCAAAGAAATTCCTTACAAAGGCGGTCATATTGACGGCAGTGTCAGACAGAAGTTGTTGGTTTTCTGTTAGAAGTTCTTCATTGTCTGGTGCTGACAGGAGTACATCAATGAAGTCTTCTTCTACTGGCGCTTGATGAGCTTGTAACTGTATTCTCCGTCTCTGACGGTGATCTTTTACTAGCGACTTCATGAACTCATCGGATTTCTTGTGGAATTTTTTCATAGCCGCTTCGAGACTGTGCAGATCGAGCCAACTGAGAAACGGGAGGTAATCTCCCACATTGAAGGCTCCAACGAGCAAGAAGCTTTCATTAATCATGTCCTTAATGTAATGCGCTTCCGGCGAGCCCTCGGAATAATGAGGTGCCAAGCATCGTTTGCTGGCAACGGTTCGCACAATGGTATTCAATGACAATTCGGCCAGCGTGGATTTCATGTTCACATATGCAGTGGGAGAGGCATCAGCATCATGACTAGCGCACTTGTAAAACAAGGAGCGAATCAGAGCCGAATTCTCTTCTGCTCGAACGTGGATGAACGACTCGATTCTCTTAGTAGAGAAGAGATGGAGCGCGCAGATTTTGCGAATGTTGCGCCAGTAGGGCCCGTAAGAAGCAAAACCAATACTATTGTAGCCATAGCCCAGATGCTTTCCTGCAGCGTTGCGCGGCCGCGAAGCGAAGATCCTGTCATTCGTTGTCAGACATTCTTTTGCCAATTCTGAGGAGGAGATAATCAGAGCAGGGCGGGAGCCAAGCTGGAGGTGCATGATGGGTCCATAGCGCTGAGAAAGGAAGGCTAGGACTCTGTGTATCCGAGGGTTCATAGTCAGCAGATGCAGATGTCCGATTAGGGGCCATGACGGAGGCTGAGGCGCCTTCTTCAACAGCTTCTTTTCCTTACTGCTTCTCACTTGCTTTGATACAATTACCAATACCAGTAGCGCACACAAAACTAAAACTAGAATCAAAACATTAACCGCTTCAAACACATTGTTCACCCTCTTCTCTTCACGATGAACAACAAGCATCTCATTTAGTTTTATACCACGGTTTTTTTTTTGGTTCAAAAAACAATTTCCTATCACTATCACACCACCAACCACACCCATCACAGGCAATACTCGACAAACATGGACGCGTTTCCAATATATTCGATTTCTATTTTTCCAATATATTCGATTTCTATATATATATTTTTAATAGTGATGGTAATCATAATTTTGGCTCAACTAATTTATTAGTTAATTAGGTTTATTTAGTTTTTCCTTATTTAAAAATATGAGTCTAAAGATTGTTGGTTCTTTTGTTAAGTTGTTTAGTTTATCAGAACTTATAAATAATTAATTCCTCTTAAATTCAAATATCTGATATTATTAAAAAATAAGGTTGAAGTCTGATCTTTAAATAAATTTTACATAATAAAACTTTTCAATTTTTTGGTACTTGACTAAAAACTTAATCAATTAAAAAAAAGTTAGAAAATCTTAACATTTAAATAATGGAATTCAAAATTAAATTTAAAAAAGATTCTTTTGTATAAAAAATTAATATGGATCTATTTCAAACAAAATTAAAAATAAAGTGGAGACACACTCTAAAATTTATGTTGTCAGAGGGAAGCTCAGGGCAGTTTGGGCAGCAGCGAACCTGCTTGGATGCTCAGTATAGTTGTGCCTAAGGTGCTCTCGAGTGCATTCTAGGATGGTTTTTCACATCAAGTACGCAGGGTATAAGTACCATAGTAAAAAAAATTGTAATTGTAAGGAACAGATAAGTTTACAAGGGATCATACATTGTCAAGTATTTGTTCTTGAGCACATCGTTGTAAACAATAAGTACAATAATCAAATGAAAGCATAATTACTCTTATCACAATTAACCAGTGGATTAACGTATGAGTATTTATTTTTTTCTAAGTACCACAGCAGAAGAAACAAAAATGACAACAATGAGTTTTGGGTACAATAATTACATGAAACCAAACAACCCTTAGTCCTTGCCACCATTAACTAAGGCATATTTCAACGTTCTTTTTCTTGGCCACAACAAAAGAAATAAATATGACAGCCATTTAAGCAGTGTTCATTATTCCAAATTTAAATGGTGGATGAGTTGTCTTTGTCCTTTGCCACAGGTATTTTCATTTGCATTGCCTTGCCTATTTATATGCAGAAAGGTCAAATGCCACTCCTATTTAGGGGAAAGGTCCCAGTAGCCATGCACCCTAACTTTGGACATTGAATTAAGGTGCCATAATATCACATTAGATTTCAAAAAATTTACCTGTCTTAATATATCGTTTTAACTACTTATAACTAAGGTTTCAAGGTCTAACACATTATACCATTTATGATGTAACTAATTTTATCGCAAGAGGTCATAAAATACATTTTTTAAACCTATGACTAAAACTTAACTTTTGGAGTACCAATAGTTGTGCATTAGAGTATCAATACTTGAGTCTTACTTGTCAAGATGTGATTGGTTACTTTTAATTTTATAGATTAAATGTTGAACGAGTATTAGATACTACATGTTTAGCTTTTGGTGCATTTTAATATTTATACACACCAATATGTTCCATCAATGGAGCATATGTTAACAAAAGTCATGTTCGGCAATTGGAACATGCACAACTATTGGGACCTTTTCCATATATGCAAGAAGGACACATATTTATAAGGAATAAGTACAATAATTTAAGGAAACCATAATTACTTTTATCACAATTAACCAGTGGATTAACGTACAAATATTTGTTTTTTTCTAATACATGACGCACATGGTGAAGGGTGAGCATGCAGTGAAGTGCAACAAAAATTTTAATTTGGAAATGTCTCTGTATTTTTTATGCTCTCCTGCACACATGAAAAATAAATAAAGTAAAACTTTGTGCATTTCCCATGTTACGTGGCATAATATAATAGGTTGAAAGCATATAAATTGATTTAATTTTATTAAAAACTGTGTTGTCAAGGGAAGCTCAAGACCAACCTGAGCAATAGTGAAGCCTGCTTGGTTGTCCAGTATGGCCACGCTTAGGGCACCCTCGAGTGTACTCTGGGATGGTTTTTCACATCATGGGCGATGAAGATCCAACACTGAAGAGAGAATATAGGGGGACAAAGCCCCAAGTCCTTAAGAAAATAATGTAATTGGCCACCACGACTCTAAGTCCATTGATGATCTTTGGCGAATCACTATGAGTGTGATTATTACTGTAACTACTTGGTTGGGGAAAACCAAGTATAAATTCCCCTAGATAAAACTTTGTGATGTTGTTGATTATTATTCCATTGATGAGATTGAGGACACTATTGTGATATTGTTTCATTGTACTCAACTAGATAGCAGAGTTGTATGACTAAGTTGCACCATGCAATTGTTTATGTAACATGTGAATCTCTTTTCAATATGATGAATAGACCCTTTTTTACTTGAGTGTTATTGTTTTGAATGTGAAAACCATGGTGTTGGTCATCTTATATGTGTTTGTTCAATTAATTGAATTGAGGTCCACAATTACTGTGTATTTATTTATTTGATTAATCATTGAGTAAAGTGGATGCATTCGAGCACCATTAAATGTTAGTACACCTTCGCACGATAAAACTAATGGGAATCAATCCCTCACTATGTGCTTTAGGTGAGTGCACAATAACTCATTCTTGCATGAAATGCTAGCACGCTAGCACATTGGGTTTTAATCATTTCAATGAGCACCTAAGGAAAGCTAGGCCTAGATAGAGAAAACAATCCCAACAGTAATCCCTATCTTTGAGAACAATGGTGAAATATGATTCTAGACTTGTCTTCATTAATCATTTGTCCTAAAGTTCTAGAGAATAATTGAAGGATCTTTTGCAATTTTGAGGTTTCCATCTGTGTGGCCTTACCTAATAGAGAAGAGTCATACACAAACTACAAGTGAGTGATTAGACTTACTCCTTTTGTCAGATGTGTACCTCCAAACATTTTATCATTCCAAGCTTTAGTCATCAATCTTCCCAAACATTTAGCCATAATAATAAATAAGAAAGGTGAGAGCGAATCACCTTGCCTTATGCCTCTTGTAGCTGAAAATATTTGAGTTGGGTTTCCATTTACTAAAATATAGTAGGAAACCAAGGATATGCAAGCTTTAATCTTCTTTTTGCATTAGGATAATGGTAATAGTGTGATTAGAAGTAAAAAATTATAGATAAAAGTATTTTCTAAAATTAGGACTTATCATAATAGAAAATTGAACAATAGAATCCTTAATGTCTTGAAATGCCTTCTTTGTTTCACTAGTCCATTCTAACTTTCATCATTTTTCATCATTGTGTTGAGTGGTCTTACGATCTCTACAAAACTAGAGATAAAGTTTCTTACAAAATTAATCTTTCTAAAGAAAGATTTCAAATCTTTTTTGCTTTTAGGGATTTATACCTTTGAAATTATGTTTATCCTATCAAGATCAATATTCATACCTTCTTGGGTGATTACATGTCCTAGAAGTGTGCCTTCAATTACACACAAGATAATTTTCTTGGGGTTTAAATAAATGCCCTACCTCCTCTACTTCTCCAACACTTGTTCCAAATGCATCATGTGATCACCTCTATTTTTATAAAAAAATGTTAGATCATCCATGTAAATAATGATGAAATTACCTATTAATCCTTAGAATGCATCATCCATTTCTCATCAGAAAGTTTCTCTTGCATTGATCAATTTTAATGGCATTCATTTGTATGCAAATGTTCCCTACTTGGTGGTGAAGGTAGATTTTATTATGTCATTCTTATTCAATAGGACTTGGTTGTAGCCTAAAAAATCATCAAGGAATGGCATCATTCTAGACCCACTCACCAACTGAATGATCTCATCCAAGGATGGCAAGGGGTAATTGTCATTTTCTAAGGACTTGGTCAAGGTTATGAAATTGACACAAAGTTTAATTTTTCCATTCTTGTTTTGGACTAGCACAAGATTTACCACCCATGTCAAGTGTCGTATGGGAAATATTATCTTTGCATCTAATAATTTCTTCACTTCCTTATAAATCAGTAGTTCTAGCAATGGATTCATTGGCCTCTATCTTTTTTTGAAGAGTCTGCAATCCTCTTTCAAGGGGATAGTGTGAGTAATCACAATAGTATCAAATATCTTAAGATCATCATATGACCAAGCAATGACATATTTGAACTTGGTTAAAATGGTAGTGGTTTCGTTCATCTCTTCATCAGTGAAAACTAAACCAATGCTAATACTTTACTCATTCCCAAGATATCCCAAGTTGACTTACTTATAATCTTTCCCGTTCACCTTGGGTTGTTTAGCTTCAGTTATTTTTTATCTAGGTCAAACATCCTTTCTAAGGAGATCATGCCCTTGGGGATTTAGTTCTCCTTGAGTTGTATTACTCCATATTTATTTTCCTTTGAATTTTTTATAAAAATTTCATCCTATTCATCAATAATGTGGGATTCGAATTTGCCAAAATTACACATTAAGTTAATTATCTAATTATCATCATCAAAAATTTGGAAGTGATTGATATTGTCTGGCATAGAAGGGCATGATATTATTTCCATAGTAAACCCATGCAAGTTCAAAGGCTCTAGAGGCACCAAGTTTGCTTCATCACACTTATTGATTTAGTTCATTCTATGGAGAATCCAAATTGATTCAACACTTGGATTAGAAATTTCCAAACATCTCTATCATATGTTTTTGAGAGATCAAGTTGGATAAACATTGAAGGAGATTTATGCACATGCATGGAATGTAATGCTTCCTAATCCAAAACTATTTCATCTTGAATTTGCCTTCCTTAAACAAATCCCCCTTGTTTTGGTGAAATAATCTTATGAATTAATGGCTTCATACTTTCTACCATCATTTTGGAAATAATTTTATTAAAAACATTACAGAGAGATATAGGCCTAAATCTCGAGATAGATTCTACTTCTAAAGTCTTTGGAATCAATGCTATAAATGTTTTATTTATTTCTCTCAGTATTGTTTTCGTTGTTCTCACCTCCTCCACTACCTCTAGGAGATCATCTTTAAGGATGTTCCAAAACACTCGATAGAATTCTATAGGAAATCCATTCGACTCAGGTGTCTTCCCTTTCATCATATCGAAGAGAACCTTCTTCAATTCACTCTTAGTAATTTGTGCATTTAATCCTCTATTGTCTTGGTCAAAAATAATCCTTGGTATATTTTCAAGGACTTCATTTTGAGCATTGGCATCTAGTGAATTAACTATAAACAGTTGTGAGAAATAAGTTTTAGCTATGTTCGACATTCCTCCCTAGGGATATTCTTGTTTTCCATCTGTGGTTTTTCATAAATTCATGTAACTATAAGCTCTTCTTGCTTGCAATGATTTATGAAAAAAAATTGTATTCTTATCCCCTTCCTTAAGCCAATGTATCCTTGACTTTTGCCTCCAAATAATTTGTTTCCCTTGTTTTCCACTATTACAAGTCAGAGTTTAACTTAATAGTAAGTCTTATAGTTTGTATTTCCACATTAACATCTTCCAAGTGCTTTAATAGATTTAAGAAAGAATATTGTTTTTATTTTCCCTTGTAAATTGCAATTTTTTAATTTTTTTCTTTCTTGTTTTGCGTATCTTGAATTTCCGCTATAAATTTGAGTATTTTCTAATTAAAAATTCATATTTTATTTTCATGTTATTATTTGTATTTTTTTCTTTCTTATTTCAATTACAAATTATTTTAAAATTTTGTAAAAAAAAAATTATATATATTTTTTAATTAAATATTAAATTATATTAATGTTTTATTTCTAAAATATAATAGATTCTCACAAGGTGGAGAAATTTTAGCAGGCCGCCTCCATGGTCCACGTCCTTAATACTTCACACTCTGTCTTTCACGAGTGCTTTCAAAGGATTCCTCAAGCAACGCGTTGGGTTCGCCATGACTTCCACGAAGTCATCACATTCCGATAAGTCCACCGTGTCGCCGGGCACGCATTTCCACTGGAAGGCCTGCACCAAACGCACCAATATGAGACGCACATGTAACATACCAAGCCCCATAGCCGGGCACCTCCTCCTTCCCCAACCAAACGGAATCATCTTCATCTCCTTCCTCTCCGTCTCCGTCACCTCCACCTCACCATTCAAAAATCTTTCCGGGACAAATTCCCAGGGGCGCTCCCACACCCTGGGGTCCTTTGTCATGCCTTCCTTGTACAAGTTCACAGGGGCACCCGCAGGCACGTGGTAGCCGCCAAGGGTGCAGTCGTGTGTGGCGGCGTAAGGTAGGGCGAAATATGCAGGCAGATGCCTCCTCAGCGTCTCCATGACCACCGCCGCCAGGTAACCCATCTTCTCCACGTCTTCCATCTCACCCGCTGGGCTACCAGTACGCACTCCCACTACGCCAACGATGTCGTCGTAAAGCTTGGATTGAACGTGCGGGCGCATTATCAGATTTCCTAACGCGAACTGCACCGTAATGGCCGTGCTGACGGATCCACCGTGGACGAATTCCGAGCACAGACCCACCAGATCCGAGTCGCTGAGCTGGAGAGCAAACAGCCTGTCCACGTAAGCTGTATCCCCGGTGGCAGAGCCTTCGGCTATCATCTGCCGGCGCTTTTGTATCAGAGAAAACACCAGCCCGGCGCCGCGGGAAAATATTTGGTCTCTTTCTTTCGAGGACCTGAAAAAGTCCAAGAGCGGAAAGGCGTGGTAATCCAAGCCCAGAAGTTTTCCTTTGTGGAGGATGTCCGCCATGGCGGCTTGGAACTCCCACACGTAATTCACGTCCATCTCGAAGCCGAAGCACATGAAGAGAAGGATACCGAAAACTGTGGTTCTGATGTTATCCGAAACCGTGACGGCGCCGCCATTTTGGGAGGCTTCTTTTCTGAGCCGTTGGACCAGGCGTTCGATGGCCCGTTGCCTGAAAGGTTGGAGGGTCTTGAGGCGGGCGGGATGCACCTCGCTGGTGATGTTTTTGCGGAGGGTCCGCCACAAATTTCCCGCCGCTGTCGACCCGATGGTGGATGGCCCGGCGGCGAGAGGTCGGCTGCAGAACACGTCGCCTTTCTCCACCAGCGCCTCCCGGATTAGCTCTGCGCTGGTGACGACAATGAAGGGGGTTCGACCTCTTCTTAATGTGAAAATCGGTCCGTATTTGGCCTCCAGTTTCTCCATCATGCTATGGATTCTGTCATTTTTCCTGTGGAATAAATTCCCGAGCAACGGCAAATAGGGAGGACCCGGCGGCAGATTTCTGGTGCCCTCGGTCATCTTTTTGAAGATGAAAACTAGAAAGACGGTTATAAGCGAGAGGAGGGCGCACAAGGAGATCGGCATAGCTGAAAACAACTGCAGTTTGGGCATGACATTGCAGATGATGCGCTCTTAATACTCATTTTATGCTCTAGTGCGTTAAATGCCAAAGAACGCGATTTAGAGGTTTGTTGTCATTGTGTGTTTGTTTTTTCAATTATTGGTTTTGATGTAATTGCAAGCGGAAAAGCCAAGCCGTACAGAATATCAGAGACTGGGCGTTCTAAATGTTTGAGACAGAGAGTAAAATGGCCCTTTCCATCCCATTATCATCATTCACAGTGTATGGGCCTCCAAATTCTGTCTTTAATACCGCCTACAAATATATATGAGTGTATTCACTGCAGCATTTTTGAGCGATTAAAGTCATTTTCAGAGGCGACTTAATAGTGTTGCGATGGTTTTTGTCTAGATTTAAAAACTACTTGACGTCATACAACTCTAGGGTGACATTATCAAAACCAGGGTAAAAGGTTAAAGGTTACTTATCGTCGTAAGATTTAAGGACAACGTAAGATTTAAAAATTCTCATTGGTAAAAGCAATGCATCATTTTGTTGAGTGTTTGCAAAAGCAAATTGATAGAGGCCTTAATTGAAATTAAAATTTGGCACCGAAGGTAAGATTAAAGCCCTATTTTTAAAAAAATATTTTTCTTTTCTATTTTATTTTTTTTATTTTTTATTTTTTATTTTTTTAATAATTTTTCTCATTGTTCATTAATTTCATTAAAATTTTCTTAATTTTTTTAATAGTTTATTATTTTTTATAATTTTTCATTTATTAGATTTTCACATGTAGTGGATTAAAGTTTAATTGGTTTTATTTGTAAACCATATTTAGTTGATCGATTAATTGATTCAATGTAGTGTGTAAATGGGTCCATTGTTTCCTAATCCACATTCATATTAAATATCTGGACCTGCTTAAATATAGTTGCAATGCCATAAAACACATCGATCAGTGTAATGTGGTGCGATTGATTAAATGTGGTTTGTAAATGGGTTCATTGTCCCCTAATTCACATTCATATTAAATATCTGGACCTGCTTAAATATAGTTGCAATACCATAAAACACATCGATCAGTTCAATGTGGTGCACAAATGAGGTCATTTGGTCCCTAATCCACATTAATATTAAATATCTTGATAAATTCAAAGAAAGTTACAATACCTTAAGAGAAATACCCACATGCATACAATAGATAAGCAATGATAAATAAAATAAAAACTTAAAAAATACAATACACAAATTTGTCAAAGTAACATTATTACCATTTTATATTAAAAACCCATGCAAAAATGTTAGTACTACAAGAGTAACTTTCATCCACATAAGTTAATGTTATCACTCAATTTTGCGCCCTTGGAGAGGTAGTTCAAGCCTACTCCAAATTGAGTGGAACATGGGATTACCCGTAGACTTTTGGGTTGTCTATAATAGGGGTAAACTTCTAGATTAAAGGGCTAGCTCCCTTGATATGTCTATTTGAGCTCATCACCTATACTACTAGCTTGTTGAAGTGAAAAGGGATAGAAAAAATATGAAATAAATCTAACCTAATGAGGTGATATACCAAGTTAATCTCCATAAGACTACCATGTACTTGCACTATTAAAGAAGATTCGCAAAACTGACTTCAACATCAAAGGTTTCTCTAACATAAGTATTTCAACATGGAGGTGATATGCAATGCACTTCCCAAGGTAGATGAATAAGACGTCTAATTGTAGACACTAGTATTCTTCCTCACACTTAGAGACATACAAAGACACTAACTACACTTCATGTGACCTGTTGGAGTAGACTACTTGCATAAAACATGAAAGAGTAAGGTGAACACAAGGATAGAAGGTTATCACTTATTATTCAACTATGCACTACTTTACACACTTAGACAAGAAGTTGTGAACTAAAAACCAACTTGAAATATTTTATTCAAAGGCAAAAATAGTATTCAAACTAGTAGGGCTTCACCATACCAAATGTGAATTCCTTTACATGGTCAAAAGTGGTTGCTTATATATATATATATATATATATATATATATATATATATATATATATATATATATATATATATAGAGAGAGAGAGAGAGAGAGAGAGAGAGAGGGGACCATAATATAAAATGATTGACAAGTGTCCATATAAGTTACAACAAGGTAATTATGAGACATTATAAACAAACCTCTAAGGCCATGTGTCTCACTTCTTAGATATATCCAACCATCTAAGTGGTGTAGGGACACCTTGACTAGCTTCTTAAAAATTTCCCTTCTTTGCATGAAAATGGTGACAAATGGACTTTTAAATCATGAATTCACCATGAACTAAGCCTATAAAACTCATTGGACCCCTTCCATACCTTAATAAACTCCTTTTATTTGACATTCCATCATTCATGTGCATAGGTGTCTTGAGACTCTTCATTTCCCATGCCTAACTTGGTTCAAGTGGCTTAAAACTCAAGTTCATCTTATTCAAGTCATCATATCTCCATGAATGGTATTAAAATATGTTATAATGCCTATAAAAAACCATTTTGGTTCCTGTAATAACTCTCAAGAACTCATTTTGCTCCTCAAGCCCTCACTAGGCCTAATTTCCTTGTAGCTCTAAAAACTTGTAAACCTCCCTATGTAGGGAGTTATACAGATTAAAATAAAAAACCAAGGGAATATTATAGGACCCATTATTTCCATACATCTCTATGTCAAATTTAATCCCTTGAATCTAACTGGAAGTCCATCTTTTCTACCTTTCTCGCTCTTGAATTAGGCCTCAATTAGGCATCCTTGTCTAGAACCCTGTTTTCTTGCTTCAGACTTATATTAAAAGTCTAAAATCACCCAAAATCTTTTGATTAATTTTTTATATCCTATCACCAACCTCCATGTCAATTTTTAGGTCCTAAGACTCTATATAAGTATGCAAACCAAGAAATCACCTTGTCACCTAGTCTCATTTTGAGCCTGTTTGAGACTACTTTGGAAAATGAGACTCGTTTAACCACATACAAAATATAATGTGAAAAATTTTAAGAATTAAAATTTAGGACTCATATCAAATTACCTCATCTAATGATTGGGAAGTTATCCCCTTCTTAGAACACCTACAAAACACCAAAAAGCACATAAAACAAGGCATTTATGACAGTTCATACTAGTGACATCAACATCAAAGTACATTTTTATAACCTCCTTAGATTAATAAACAACATATAAGAGATTTTAAGATCAAAATATGGTACTATATGTGCATTATAGGTCTTTTTTCTTGATTGGTCACTATTAGGGTTTTAAGAGGGTTTAAGCCCTGTTTGGGGTCTTAACGATTGTTCATAAAGAACAGATACCAATTAACCTCCTTCCACTTGGAATTTTTTTTTACTAAACTTCTCAACTATCCAAAGTCTCATCTTTCCATGTAAAGTGTGAGCTATGGTGTGAGTATGTGAATTTGCTCCTCAAGTGGCATGTTTAACTCTCTTAAACGCACGAAGGGTCAAATTTAGGTTTTGGGCCTCAAAACTCAATGTCACTACTAGGAGAGGTTCATACCTCCAAAAAAATCCCTCTTATGATTATATATGTTTTTTATTGATTTTTACCCCTCTGCATGCATCTGGTATACTGGTCAAGGAACTTGGGGTTTAAGACCTATCATCTCTTTACCAGCCCTTAAGTACATTTAGACTAAAAAATAAGTTTGTGTGCACCCTAAAAGTGTATTTAAACCTTTTACATGACTTTTCACTTCTAAAATGGCCCTCCATTGGGTTTGAAATGCTTTTTTTTTCTTTGAGACCAAATGGACCCCGTGGTCTCATGATTGCCCCTTACCAATGGAGTGGGCAAGGTCTGAGACAAAATAGTGGGTATGTTTGATATTAGTATAGAATTAAGGTGAGAATTATTTTAATTTTAAACTCATAACCATCCCATGTACCAATTTTCAAAGTGTGATCATGCCTGTAGAGGCCTCAAAGCTTCAATCTCCCTCATGACTAGTTGGGTTTACCTGTGTGTGTTGGCTAATTGTACATGGAGTTTATAACTCAGTTTGCTCAATCTTAATTTTATTTCCTTTGGTATCAACACACCTCTTGCCTTATTATCAATCTTTTAATAGGTTTTAGATCATTTTATATCATGTTTTTCTCCTTTCTTCAAGTTTATGATAAGTCTGCTCATTATAGCCTATAGGTGTAATCTTGACTATGTATAAGGTATCTTGACCATAGACTTTGGGTTTTAACACCTCACATCTACACCACTAATATTATTTAATGGAATTGAACTTGGTTAAAGTTTCATTTGGGTTCAATCACCTATCAACATGCTTTTTTATCTCTCTTCCTTAGGCTTAAGACTAACTATCCTTCAAGTAGGCATGTAGGTGGCCTTTTAGGTTGGTAACTACATCTAGGTTTGGAAACCAAATTCCTTTATATTACCATGATGTTTTCAAGGGTCCAAACCTAAAGAGTTTATCCAACTACAAGGTATATTCCATAAGTTTCTTGGAACTGTCAAACCCTTGACCATCTCTATTATGTACAAGTCCTGTGGGTGACTATTACACTGTCAACTCAGTTTAATTGACTCCCTTGACTGTAAGTGGCCTAATTTATCTTTTATGAGCTATGTCACTATATTCATTTGCCTTTATTTTAGGCTCTCCTATGTTTTGGATTAATCTTGTGTTGGTTTTATGTTGACTTGATCCATAATGAGGACCTATAGGCTGGGGACCTATAGGTCTCATTTGCTTGATTTAGGGATAGCAAGAGCCACTTCCTAAGTTCTAAGCTTTTCACACTTATCAAACCACTTCACACCTCCTTATCACTCCTTAAATGTATCACAAAGCTTAAGACAAGTAACAATACCTTATATCAACCTACCCTACTAGTCTATATGGACTAAAAGTAAAAATGAATATATGAAGTTTGAATCCTCTCAAAATGCCATGATCTAGTTGAAAAGAGCAGGCTCCTAAGTTCAAATTTAAATAAATCCACCAAATAGCCACCTACAACAAGGCCTAAAGAGGTGTAAGAAAGAGATTGTAAGTATGTGGAGTATGATGTCTTGAAAGAGATAAAAGGGTTCAAAGGAGGTTAATTAGGTTATTAACATGATGCATAAAGTTATTATTTTTCTCATTAGTTTACATTAAAGTCTTAAAACCTGAAATGCATTCAGATTATCCTAATGCCACCTACGAGTTGGCCTAAGCAAGACAAGATATTTCTAAACTTGAGAAGAGAATGCTCCCTATAGTCAATGATATGGTAGTTTGGGTGAAACCATATACAAATGCTAGTAGTCAATTGAAATTGAAAGTGAATAGGGAAAAGGTTTAGATAAAGGTGACCAAACCAAGTCATTTTAACTATCTACACAACTAATGGGAGCCACCAGCCTGCCTGCCTTGTTAGGTGAAAATTACTTGTTTATATTGAAGAGAGGAGGTATGAGGAAAGGTAAATCATCTAAATATGTTTTCATAGTTACATTAGGATCTCATTTAGATCCTCAAACCCAATAACAAAAGATGGAAATGATGATAAGCTCTGACTAGGCTTAATAAGCCTAAAAGTCTAAGTCCACTACACAGGCATACCATATGAATAGTCAAGGAAAGTGTGGATTTTTTAGGGTAAATTGATATTTTGATGGTTTCGATAAGTCCATAAACATATTATAGACCCTACAAGACCTTATATAGTTAAGGGAAGGCAAGAAAAGTGGCACATAATCCTTTGAGACCACCTTGAGTTCCTCTAATGGATGACTACAGTCTAAGAACAAATTTCTTATGCTTGGTATGAATTTGACCTAATGCATGGATTTAAATGACTTTAAAATATTATAACTATATCTTTACACTTTAATATTTTGGTATTGGTTATTACATTGGATCCATCACCTACATGAACAAATGCTAAGAACTCAAACCCCTCTTCAATGGTAATGCAGAGATGTGAAGACCAAATTCTTGCACTCAAAAATTTACGAAGGATATGCATGGGAACTTGATCACCTAATTAAATTTTATTAGGTTTGTACCATTTAAAATTGTGGCATTGGTTTAGGGATCAAGGGCCCAGGGTTTATGAACAATCATTAAGAACCTAAGTCACTTTAAACCCTTATAAAACCCTAGTAAAGCCCTGTTGATGCTTAGAATTGCGTTGTTTCCAACACCAATAATGGGAAGTTTCAGGAATGTGGGACTTGCAACCTAAAACAACCTCTAGATTTTAAAGAAGTTGGCTCTTCTTTATCTCAAAATGTATTGTAAGAAAAGGGATAGAAATTAAACAGAAAACACCAATACAATGAAATAAAATTTAACTATGGCGATGCGCCTAAGTTTAATTCGATCCTTAATACTAAGCACAGTGAAGCTATCTTTAGGATTCAATTACATTAAATAGAAAACACTACATGATCAATGTAAAAGATGAAAATAGATAGAATCAAAGGCTCACAACTTAGACAATTTTGCAATAACATAGAAAATATCAACAAAGGCACATAACTCAATTTTATTACTTTTCTAGTCACATAAAAGGCATAGATACATGCACAATTATACAAACTTTCTAAATCAAGAAAATAGAACAAAGGAAAATGATATTCCTGGCTATAGTAAGAAAGTCTAAAACTTCTTGATAATAATCTCTTGCAAAAAATTCTCTCTCTTCCAATGATGATCACTTCCCTTGATCTGCACCCATATTTATAGCATCAAACTAGCTCAAGATTGCCCACACGTTCCCTTCCCAATGGTCTAACTAAACTATAAATTAACTGGAAGTGTCTAATAGAAGATATTTCTTGGATCTGAAATGTTTAGTCTCCCTGCAAGTTCATTGGTTGAATTAGATACATGTGACACTTCCCACTGTGAAACATGCGAGGACACTTGGTAGCTTCCACTTGCCTTACTTGAAACCACCTCATTATTTAGGAGGCACCAGAAAATAACACTTGGCAGCTTCCACGACACTTACAAAAAACACACGGCACTTTCTATTGCTTTTACTCTTTACTATGTCTTTGTATCGGGAGTGCTCTATCTTTGACATCTGTCACAGTCTGCTGCTTTGAAACTTTATCAACTTATAGAAAATGGGACCCAAAACACTTCTTGCCCAAGTAGCTTCAAAATGGGAACAAAGATAGGTGGCACTTTCTGCTGATCTTTAACAAGTGACACGTGGTTGCTTCCACTCATCTATAGAAGCTTTTAGATACTTTTTTATAGTCTTGCAGAAGGTGACACGTGTCGGTCTCTGTGGGGCTCTAGCTATACTATAGAAACATTTAGGATTCATTTTAGATTCACACAAATGATTACACCTGGTGGCTTCTGCTTACTTTAGAAACAAAACCCAAGGCCCACCACAGTCTTTACTCAATAATGAAACAAAATGAAGAAACTGCGGATGTCGACACTTGGTGGCTTTCACTACTTTTAGTTAGGGACACGTGGCAGCTTCTGCTACTTTTAGAAAAATATATTGAAACCTTATACAGTTGCCACTTGGCACCTTCCTCTTGACTCTGATAGAAGCTTATTAAAATAAGCTTTTGAAATGCATAAGAAACATGAAACGCGGATGCCGACACTTGTCACGCTCCATTGAGTTATAACGAGACACGTGGCAAAATTATACTACTTTCAGACACAAATTAAAATGTGTCCTGACAGATGACACTTGGTAGCTTCCACTCAAATTTGATACTTAGACAAAATTTAGGCAAAAACTCGTGCTTGCGCTCTGTGTCAAAAACTTCACCACCTCAAAATTGAAACGCATAGGGACAAAACTTAGAGCACACAACTGAAACTCAAAAATAAAATGTAGAAGATTTTATTCTATAGTTCTTGGTGACCCTAAGGAATTTTGAGCCTAATCAAAAAAGAATCCACAATCTCCCGCATATAAAACTGTGGCAAAAATCACAACTTCAGTAAGGCCATCTGATAAGCAGTCCATTCAGCATTAGATAGTCCTTGTTTATTTTGCAATTCTTGGAAGGCTAAATCAAGGTTGATGATGTCCTTGTGTGAAAAACTATGCAAAATATGAACCTCAGCCTTCAATTGGAATTCAAGCTGGGACATGGGGATCAAGACAGCTTCCACTTTTGGCACTGATGAATCATCTGTTAAACCCTGGAAAACTGACTGATCATTTTGCCTAGCTAACAACAAAGGTTTAATCTCATCAACCATTAACACAGTGTTGCTATCAGGAAAATGGGAGGGAAGACCCAATTACATCAAATCTTCAATATGCTACTTCATGTCTTTTATTCCCTCTTTCACCACATCTAGAAGCTCTTTGTAATTAATTGTTGTGGAGTTGCAACTGAGAACTTTGTTCACCCTTTTTGTAGCAATCATTCTGTCACTAATCCCTACTGCTAATAACATTCCATCAGTTGCGTCATATAGCTTTTGCAGCAGCATTTGAGAATCAAACACTCTCAAAGAGACAGTGGACAGAGTGGCTTCAACTGAAGTCTCCACCTTTTTACACAATATCTGTGCATTTAGCAAGAAAGTTAGAGAGGGTCTAAGTTGAGTAATCTCCTGAGAGATTCTTTTCCATATTGATACATATAGCTCCTTGACCAGGTTCAAAACTTTTGCATTCTTTGGCCTATTAGCCAACTCAAGTGTCAATTGTTTTGTTATTTGTTGTTCAGCTTGAAGTTGGGCCTGTATGGCAGCGGTATTATTTTGCTTCATTCAATAGCTTCTGCTAGAACTGAGTGACCTTTTGCAAGTTTTCCTCACATTTTTGCTATAATGTTGCCTTTCCCTGCCTTAGGGCTGTCACTGTAGCTTTCTCCTGTGTCAGCTCTTCTTTCAAAGAAGCATTTTGGGCCTGAATAACCTGGTGAGTCTAAAAAGAAATAGTATCTTGCAACTGTTTGTTGAGACTCTCTATTTCATTATTCTTGGTTTTGATTTCTATAGCCAGATTGCTACAATTTGCCTTCTCTTGAGATAAATTAGCCTCCATCTTCTGCAGCTTCTTTGATACTTTCAAATAATCAGTAGCTACAGCAGAAGTGGATTCATTCAGTAGCTCAACCCTGTCTTGTGGTCTGAAAAGTGACATATCCATAGCCACTGCATTCATTGTATAATCTTCAGGCTGCATCTGCTCATTTGGCTTGACTACATTAGGTGACAAATGGGTCACCGTTAGTTGTTGGATTGGGTCAAATTGTGACCTCATATGTGGTGTAGCCAAAGCTTTATTATCTTTCATCTTCTTTTTTTCCATCTGGGATTCCCTAGCCTTCTTAGCAGTGTCTGCTTGAGTTTGGAAGGTAGAGGGAGAGGCAATATGCCCACCCACAAAAGGATAACCTTGTGGCAAGCCATAGGGAATAGCCAAATGTTGGCTAGGGGGAATCTGAGGAGGTATTCTCTTTGGGACAGAGGGGGAAAAGTGAGGCAATGATGTAGCCTGAGTAGTAATGGGTGGGGAAAATTGGAAAATTAGCACAACAGAGGTGGCAAGGGATATCATTTGGCCAGTTGGGATTGCCACCCCTATAGAAAAAGAAAGAAACTAAGAAGAAGAAGGAGAAACAACACGTACCTGAGGAGCAACTGATGTACTCAATGGTTGGTTCTATGAGGAATCTACCTCCTCCTCTGAATCAGGCTCAAGTTTCAGCCTCTTATGTTTCCTTGGCATTTCTTCTTGTTGTGCTTCCTTCTCTTCAATGTTTACCACTGCTACTAGTGGTGATTGTACAAAATTGGGAACCCCAAAGGCTAACACTAATGGTGAAGCACTGGTTGGTGAGGATACCACACTCTTTTTCTTTTCAATGACACTGAGAGATTGGGGCCAAATAGTTATAGCGATTGTAGATGAGGTTTGTCCTAGGGCATGCACTGTATGACTAGATTCTGCTCTAGCTTCTGACTCTCCACCCTGTGTCTGAAGTTTGCTTATATCAGGGCTAGAGATAGGAGACAAATGACATTCATCCCAAATTTCCTCCCATTTCTCATCTGAATCTATATTACCAAAAGAGTGAGTTGTCTCACAAATCTCCTAACTATACTTCCAATAGGCTTCTATTTTCTCAAGTTTCCAGTCTTTGTTCTTCAATGCCTTTCTTAAACCAGAAGTCATTCTGATTTTAGGGTCAAAATCCTTTTTCTTATCATAAAAGTTCTCCCATGGCCTAGCCTCCTTTGAGGGCAAATCTGTCAATTCTACATATAAATTAGGAATATCTTCTTGAGGGTTTCTTCTATTTTCCCAAAAGGGACAACCTGCGATGACCTTGTTATTCTTGACCCATGTGGTTATGAAACTGCTTGGGTCATATACCCATTCATCTTCAATCAAAAAGAGGCCCAGGAAAGTTAGCTTTCTCAGCAACATGTGCTCAGCATCTATGACCTCTAAGGCCATATTGTTTGTTACCTATGGAATATCATACATTTTCTTCTTCTTCTTCCTAGTGCCATATTCATTATCAACCGTAGACACTTTCCAGGTGACCTCTAAGAATGCTAACCCAGGGGTCAAAATATTAGGTAGAAACACTGGTTCTCCATTAAAACCTTGGACCCTAATGATAGTATGATGGGACCCAAAAAAGTAATCACAAGGAATAGTGCAATTTGTCATGAGGCCTCTGACACTTGGAGTTAATCTATGTTCAACAAACTCTGGGCTCAAATGACAAAAAGCAGGGGCAACAAAAAGTTCCCAAAATTCATATGGGTTAGATGCTTTAGACAAGATATGTGTCCATGCAGACACATGAATGGTCCTATTATGACTGAAACTTGGGTCAGACATATTCAGATGCATGTATTGGGAAAAGATGCCAGAGTTTTGATACAACATGAGGCGAAACAGATAAGAAGAATACCTAAAAACCCCTTTAGATTTGAAATAGGTGAGCTGATCAACCATTGAATAGGCAACCTATTCTGAGAAATCTAGTCGATACTCCTGAGTCTTGTCTACAGTTTTTAACTTGAAGAAAATGGCCATTTATTCTTCATAGACAAGTATATCCTCTTTCATTCCAAAAATAAATGCCATCATGGAAAGTGCCTCTTGACTGGCCTGTGTAAATTGTGCCCTTCCTATTGGCATCACTGGCATAGTGGTATCATCTCCCCCAATTGCAATTTTGATTTCAGAAACCTCAATTGATTATTGACGTTTGCCCACGTTTTCTGCATTTTGGCAATGGTGGGAAACATGGCTGTCTTGTCATGATATAGGGCCAACATGTCTCTGATGGCCTTTGGTGTAATTTGCACCATGAATTGACCCTGTTATATGGTATTTGAGGGCGCATGAAAAAATTTAGTGCATATTTCAACCAAGTCAGGGCATGGATGTACACCTGAGACAATGAATTGTGCTAGTTGGGAAGTCCATATCCTCATTGTGAATGTTTCATATTGTCCATCCTTGGCCCTTTGGATAGATCTTTGGTGTGCCCCTTCCCTCAAAGCTTTTCCAGACTTTTGAAGGGTTGGGTCCGCAATTCCATCTGCAAAATCCTTCACCTTTACTGGGTCATTTTCATAACCAACCTCGGGGACTCTAGTCTGTGAATAGGTCTTTAAGGGTTGTGCAGGGGCTGAAGCATATGATTTTCTAGTGAGAAGCTTCTCAATGAATTCATAAATCCCAGACCCCTATTTTGAAGACTGTGATCCCTCCATATCTATATCTATACTTGGAATTAGTGAACTATGTAACGAGTATGGAATCTTTGCAATAGGGAAGGCACTTTCACTAAGCAGGTTTTGCTATGAATTGAAATTTGTAGATAACAGGGGTTTTTCTAGCAGACGTAGGAATGTTTGAGACATTGTTAAGAATTAACTCTTATTATTGGGGTATTTAATGACCCATCAAGTCTCAAAAATGGCATTAAAACTGGATAACTGTTACTAAATCTTATTAAATCTTCTTGGGACAGTGAATCAGACACATCATAGAAGTGGCTGCGTAAAGGTACCTTAGGGAATTTAAAGATTTGAGAGAGACTTAATGAATGCATGAGTTTTCAAAAATTTGAAAGACTCTCTAAGTCGCGGCCACATGTTCAAAGAATACTTATTAAAAGAAAGAGCGGGGAAAAAATGGGAAAATAGAGCAATAAGGAAAGGGAAACTATCTTATTATAATACAACTAACCAGGTATATTTGCCTCCCTCCTAGATCAAAGCAAAAATTCCTAAAGTCTCCTTCATAACAAGGAGACTTATAGTGCTAGACAAGTGGTTGAATGGGATGGAGCTCTGGTGACTTGTTCTTCTTGCTTACCACCTTGATTGGCCTGCATCCGAGTGGATCAGAGTCAAACATGCTTCCAACATATATGTACTCTTCTTGTTCTTGGAAGTTTGTTGAATGCTGGTTCTTCATGCTAGCGTGTCTCATCAAGAAATCAATGGCTATATTCTCATCACCATAAGCCCTTTGATATACATCATTGATTGGCTTATCTCCTTCTGCCTCATGCTCGGGTTCCATTACATGGTCATCCTCCTTAATGACTTTTAAAATATCATCTTCAGATTCACCAACCTCTTGAAAGGATAAGCCTAAAAGCTTGCAACAATTTTGCATATTTATTTGAGTCTCAATGCTATCTTGTCCATCTGTAACCAGCTCACAGCCTCCTTGAAGAATAGTATAACCTGCCCCAATGAATTCAAACAAGTCGTTCAAAACATGATCAAGGAAGTGTCCATGCTCCTCCATGATGTCTTGAAAAGTGAGAAAAAGGTTAGAAATTATCTCTTCCTCATCAAAGATAGAGGCAAAAGCTTGTGAATTTTCTTCTTGTTCATCAAAGGGTGTACCTATGGTGATCTCCTTCTCATCTACACTCATGAAAACTCCCTGACCAGCCATGGACTGAGCACACTCCTCCTTACTTGCTTCCTCCAAAAAAGGTTCCTCTTCGAGAAGGGATGAAGTGGAAGGCTGATGGTTATACATATGTGGGAGAGGAGGAAATCCTTGAGCTATAATTGAATGATTCTCCTCTTTCCATTTGGCCATCACTTTATCTATATCAGATGTGACTTGATAGTTCTCTTGGAGGGGTGTAGATGGGGTGTGTTCAAATGTAGGATCTTCTGCTTGATCATCACCATGAGTAAGATCAGCCTTGAATTCTTCAAGGCTTTGAGCAAAAAATTTCTCCTCCTCCTTTTCACCCCATGATTCCATTGTTTGTTTCCAACTCATGACCTTGGGATCAAAACTTTTCCCTTGGGAAGAGGCAGCAATTTTATCTTCTTCAAGGTCTCGAGCTGGTTCATGAGTTTCCCTCTTCCAACTCGGAATATGGACATCATGTTGAGAGACCTGAGGATTGGTAGAAGAGGTATCTTTTGGTGTAGGCTCCCCTCTGAGGTCTAAAAACTCTATCTCTCTTTCACTAAGCAATCTCACCTTTGCCTCTAATTCCTCAATTTGCTTAGCTAGATTTTCTTGAAAGAGTCTTTCTTGGAGCTCATAGGGATCATCATAGAAGTGGGGAGTGCATGAAGGCTGCCATGAAAAACAAGAAGCTTCTTGAGGAAGGGTGAGAGGGACTTTAAAGGGACTAGCCTCATTTTGTACCTCACACTCTTGGATAATGTCTTTCTCCTCCTTGTTGTTCCATGACCCAATGACTGTACTCTAGCTCATGATATTAGGATTGGAAATCTCCTTTTGGGGGGATGGGGCTACAAGGTGAGGTGGGAGTGAGGGTTTGGATTCCACTTCCCTTGATTCCAACATAGACTATTGAATTTGAAGATTTGTCAATTCAATTTATTTATCAAGATTGGCCTTAAACACCAGATTTACTATTTCAGAACTTTCCTCAACATGATTGGGGAAAGGGCCTTGATAGGCTCAACTTGGCTCATGAGCAGGGGCTGCGTATGTCTGATATGAAACTTGGGGCAGTGGATATGCATGTTGATAGACTTGGTAAGGCTACCTCTCATGAATACTCAGCTTCTCTTCCAAAGATACAATCAAGCCACTCACATCCAACATCTCATTTGTAAGCCTTTGCCAATTGGCTCTTTCAATGGGAGTACATTCACTCTTAATTAGATCTAGTGCATTTCTCACTTGATGGACGATATGATTAGGGATTTATTGGCCACATCCCCTTCTGGTGTCAATCTCTACTACATACTTTTCATATCCCAGTAGTGCTTGTTTGAAGGTGTAAATGGGTCAATTGGCAAAGAGATTAGGTTGAGTATGAGACATGACATATTGGGAAGACTAGGCATAAGACTGATATAGCTCATGATATTGGACCTGTGAAGGGAAAAACCCATAACTGTATGAATCATTGTTTCTTGAAATGATTCCACAAACAACCTGAGCTTGATCAAAAATATATGGAGCATAAGACCCATGGTTCTGAGTAACAGAATTATACATACCAAATGGTGATTTCTTGATGGCACCAGGACTACTTAACTAGCTAATTTAACTTGAAGTCACCATTGGTGTTGATAAAATAAAAACTCCAAAGGCTGGTTGGCCGAAGAACACACCAAAAATTCTTCAACTCTTTAAAAAATTGGTCCCACCAGGGGTGCCAAAAATTGTTGATGCTAATAATTGTGATGTTTCCAA
This sequence comes from Torreya grandis, assembly GCA_037957365.1. NCBI lineage: Eukaryota > Viridiplantae > Streptophyta > Pinopsida > Cupressales > Taxaceae > Torreya > Torreya grandis. The sequence goes on from JARHVA010002162.1 coordinate 532,233, forward strand.
CACCAACAATGGGAAGTTTCAAGAATGTGGGACTTGAGACCTGGAACAACCTTAGATTTTAAAGAAGCTGGCTCTTCTTTATCTCAAAATGTATTGTGAGAAAAGGGATAGAAATTAAATGGAAAACACCAATGCAACGAAAGAAAATTTAACTATGGCAATGCGCCTGAGTTTAATTTGATCCATAATACTACGCACAGTGAATCTATCTTTAGGATTCAATTACATTAAAGAGCAAACACTACATGATCAATGTAAAAGATGAAAATAGGTAGAATCAAAGGCTCACAACTTAGACAATTTTGTAATAACATAGAAAATATCAACAAAGGCACATAACTCAGTCTTATTAATTTTCCAGTCACATAAAAGGCACATATACATGCACAGTTATACAAAATTTCTAAATCAAGAAAATAGAACAAAGGCAAATGATATTCCTGGCTAAAGTAAGAAAGTCTAAAACTTCTTTATAACAATCTCTTGCAAAAAATTCTCTCTCTCTTTTGATGATGATCACTTCCCCTGATCTGCACCCATATTTATAGCATCAAACTAGCTCAAGATTGCTTGCACATTCCCTTCCCAACGGTCTAACTGAACTCTAACTTAACTAGAAGTGTCTAATAGAAGATATTTCTTGGATCTGAAATGTTTAGTCTCCGTGCAAGTTCATTATCTGAATTAGATACATGTGACACTTCCCACTGTGAAATAGGTGAGGACACTTAGCAGCTTCTGCTTGCCTTGAAAACTACCTCATTATTTAGGAGGCACAAAAAAATGACACTTGGTAGCTTCTGTAGTAGTTACATAAAACACACAACACTTTTTGTTGCTTTTTCTCTTTACTGTGTCTTTGTATCAAGAGTGCTCCATCTTTGACATATGTCACAGTCCACTGCTTCAAAAATTTATCAACTTACAAAAAATGGGACCCACAACACTTCTTGCTTGAGCAGCTTCAAAATGGGAACAGAGACAGGTGGCACTTTCTGCTAATATTTAACAAGTGACATGTGGTTACTTTCACTCATCTATAGAATCTTTTAGATACTTTTTTACAGTCTTGCAAAAGGTGACACATGTCAGTCTCTGTGGGGCTCTAGCTATACTATAGAAACATTTGGGATTCATTTTAGATTCACATAGATGATTACACCTGGTGGCTTCCATTTACTTTAGAAACAAAACCCAGGGCCCACCATAGTCTTTACTCAACAAAGAAACAAAATGAAGAAACTGCGGATGTCGACACTTGGTGGCTTTCACTGCTTTTAGCTAGGGACAAGTGGTGGCTTTCGTTGCTTTTAAAAAAACATATTGAAATCTTTCACAGTTACCACTTGGCACCTTCCACTTGAATCTAAGAGAAGCTTATTGAAATAAGATTTTGAAATGCATAAGAAACATGAAATGCAGATGCCGACGCTTGTCGCGCTCCACTGAGTTATAACGGGACACGTGGTGATGTTTCGCTACTTCCAGACACAAATTAAAATGTGTCCTAATAGATGACACTTGGAAGCTTTCAATCAAATTTTATACTTAGACAAAATTTAGGCAAAAACTCGTGCCTGCACTCTATGTCAAAAACTTCACTGCCTCAAAACTGAAATGCGCAGGGACAAAACTTAGAGCGCACAACTGAAACTCAAAAATAAAATGTAGAGTATTTTACTCTACAAGACCCGATGTGAGATATTTGTCTCCAAAGCACATAAAATTACTTTAATTTATTCTAAAACCTCTTTAAAAAATTTTATAACTCAAATTAGGTCTTCACCATGTACTTTGTCTGTACCTGTAATTGTACAAACTATATTAAATGCCCTATTTTGTAAGGTTTTTAGGAGTTTTGGAGGGTTTTGAATAGTTGAACACTTGAAAACTATTGAGGAGGTTTATTTTTTATGTTTTATACCTATTAAATCCAAAAAATGTTTACATCCAATTATATAAGTTCCCAAATAAATCTGGTTTTCATGGCAATCTTAAACAGGGTTAAAAAAAACTAGTTTTTTAGACCATTTCATGGTTATCACACTTCCATAGGGTCTCGAGACCTAAAATTTGGCATGGAGATTGGTGAAATTATAGGTAAAGTGAATAAAATTATTTATTATTGTTTCATATGTGTGGGAGATATCTGGAGCAGAAACTCAATCCTCTAGGTAAGGAGGCCTAATCGAGGCCTAATTGGGAGAAGAGAATGGCAGAAAAAAATACTTCTAGTCACTTTAAGGATATAAAAATTGGCATGGAGTTGTAAAACTATACTGTGTCCTCAAATATGTATTCATTTTATTATGATCATCCATACACTATCCTACACAAGGAGGTTTACCTGATTTTAGGGCTATAAGGATTTGAGGCCTGATGACAGTTTGAAGAGTAAAATGGAGTCTTGAGTGTTGTTAAATGAACCAAAATGGATTTATTTAGGTTTCATAAGGTATTTTAATTAATTTCATGGAAATACAGTTCCTTTATGAAGTTAAAGTCTTGTTTTGAGCCACTTGGACAAAGCTAGGCATGGTAGATGAAGTGGTTTCAAGACACCTAAGCATATAGATGATGATTGCCACTAAAATGTTAGATCAAAGGAGTTTATACATTAATTTAAGGTGTTTAATGAGAATTTATTAAGGTATTCATGGTGATATGATGATGAAATATCCCATTTATCACTTCTCATATGCAAAGAAAGGTAGGTTTGAGGAGTAGTGCAAGGTGTCAAGCTAAGTTTATAACTCCTATGCCACTTTTATGATGAAACATATTTAAAGGAGAGACATATTATTTGGTAGTATATTAATATTTTTCCATAACTCTTTTATTATTTTTAACTCATACTAAACACTTGATAATCTCCTACTCTATGCACCCCCTCTCTCTTCTCCATTTTTCTATATAATCTTCCTCTTTTGGCATTGCATATAATCCACATTTGGTATGGAAAAGCCCTACTAATTTTTTATTTGGAATAAATATTTCAAGCTATTTTTAGTCTCTCAAATTCTTTTATAAGTGTGTTAAGTTTTTTATGGTTGAATGGAACGTGATAATTATCTCTCCTTCTGCTCATCTCTCTCTCTTTCATGCTTTATGTAAGTAATTTCCATTATAACAGGTCTTATGATTTTTAAATGGTTGTTTTGTATGTATTTAAGTGTGAATAAGACTACTAGTGTATATGATAATACCTACTATTCATCTACCTTTAGAAATACATTGCATTCTACCTTCATGTTGAAATATTTTTGTTAGAAGAACCTTGAGTTTTGAGATCAGTTTTACAAGTTGTCTTCCATAGTGCAGGTTCAAGTAGGAGTGTGGATTTTATCTTAGTGCATCACCTCTAGATTAGTGTTAATATCCTTCTATCCCTTTCCCTTCAAATCAAGTACATTAGTGGTTAGTTGTAGGTGTTGTGCAAAGGGAGCTAGCCCTTCAATCTAGAGACTCATGTCTAAGAATGATCACCCACAACATATGAGGTGTTTCAATGTTATTCCAAATTTAAGGAGGCTGTAGAAGACCTCCTTAGGGTGAAAATTTTGTTGATAACACTACCCAAGGTTATATGACTCCCTTGAAAGTGAAACTTCTATTCATCAGACACTAATCCAGCTATGAGTTCTCTAGCTTCATCACGATAATTTATCCATTTGACTCATTTTAAAAGGTCAAAAAGAGTAATTTATTCACTCGTGAACATGTAGTAAAGAGCCATAATAATAAATACATTTTTAATATACCATTTTTAGATGAATTACTTTGAATTAGTGAGAATTGATTTTCTTCTACCATTGCTAGCATAACTTTTTAATTATTTTGAAATAATTAGATTTTTTTCCAAATACGTCTTCTGCACTGCCCTATTCCTAAAACTAAATCCTTAATAATAATACTAAATCTAAATCTAAACATGAATACTACAATAATGTGCATGTCTAATAAATTTATGTAGGAACATATAGGTTCACATGTAATCTTGTATCAACCAAAAATATTTTAGTTTAAGAAACTTGGCAAAACATTCATTTATGTGTCTTATTGCACATATGTATTTTTTTGTAATTTTGTATAAATATTTATTTGTGCACAAGCCTTGTTATGTTATTTGGTGCCACCTTTGATTAGGCACATGTTTTGTGAAGTTTTTCACAGTTTACAAGGACACACATGTTTATTATTTGTAATGTTCCATGCATCTGTTATTTTACATAGTTGTAATCATTGTTCATTTGACCAATCTTGCAAATATTTATGAAATAATTAGTGTTATTATTTTATGTAAGCAAAAACTTGTGGAGATATACAAAGAAAATTTATAGATCTATGACATCTTTGGGTTACCACACAAGTTGATTATTTTTTATAGAAGCAACAAGATGGAAAGAGTTCTTGGAGGAATTAATTATTCACCACATAAATATTGCAATGATTTACAATTCATTTGGAGAGCTTACAGTAATGTGTGATATGTTTATTAACAGAAATAAAGATCATGGTACAAGGGCGTTTCAGTGCATTTTTTGGCTACAAAATCTTATAACTTAGTCTTGCAAGGTTATAAATTTTGTACAACATATCTCATGTATAACTTGGTTTGGGTGTATATATTCTTGTGGCATGTTATGGGAAAGATCCATTGAATTTAATTCCTTGAATCATGTGAAGCTACTAAGGATTCATTTAATATTTTACGTGATGTATTATGTTATGATGCATCAAGCTATAACATGTTAAGGTACATTTAAATTGTATTAGATATTTAATGTTTATGTCACATTTTTATGTTTCCAATATTTAATTATGTTAATGGGTTGTTGATTAATAAATGTAAGTAGGTGGGTCTTACACCTTTGTAAGCATACAACTACACTTGTGCAAAAGATGGAAGATCTAAGATTGATAATTAGAGCTAACATAAGTCAAAGTGATTATTTTTAGAGGAAAACAAACTTGTAAATACTATGAGTTGGAAAGCAATGATATTTGGATCTAGATTTGAAATGCTTCTCAATTGAGATAGTAAAGTATTGTGTTATTGTGGGTGCATATTTTAATTTTTGTGTTAAAATATAATAAAGATCTAAGTTTTGTTAATGTGTTTTAAAACATATTCCATGTTTAATTATGAGGGTAATGTGGTCTAATGAATATCTTAATTGGTACCCATTAACATAAATGCATCATTTGTTATCAAAGCTAGGTTGTATTCCTTGTTCATTATTGTTTCTTTCCACATTTACAAGTGTGGGTGGAAAATAATTATATAAATATTCCAACAATATTTTTGGGTAGAAGTGTGGAGTTTTTTATCTTTATATTTCTAATTAAATGGCACAAATAGGATGCTTAGGTGGAATAAGGCCATGTTAGATTGGAGTGCCAAGTCTTACATATCTGACGATATTGATGAGAGATATGCAATCCTTGTTAGAGGATATAGGGATAGTACAATGCCGAGGTGTTGTAGCAGTAGATGATGAAATTAATGTTGGAGTTGCATAATAATTTATTAAGGACCAAGAAGAAGATGTTGATAAACCCGAAGCTCAATTATTTCAAGTTATTGCAAGAATTACAAGTAAACCAAAGTTGGACTGCATAAGTTATTCAATAATTTTGAGTCCTCAAGAGCTCATTATCTAGATCACCAAGTCAAAAAATTATTTTGAGTGTGAAATTATGGAAGATATAAAGTGATTTAAATTTATTGGTACAAATTTGAAAGGTCACGCATCCTTATGGTTGGATCATATTTTAATTTAAATATGATGCAAATGCAAGATAAGATTAAGACTTGGAGTAGATTCATTATGAATCTAAAGGATAAATTAATTCATGTTTATTATAAATTTTTTTTTCAATTATTCAAATCTTGATACAAAAGGAGATTAATGGTAAAGATTACATGAAATACTACTTAGACTTACCACTAGACATGTTGAAGATGATGTTGGGAAGATCTCAATGTATGTAAATGGATTGGTTATGAAAATGAAATATGAGCTTGGAATGATAATATTATGTTATGTTGAATAATCCTATCAATGTGTGATGAAGGTAGAAGAGAAGTTATTGAAAAAACAAGAAGGAGCAATGCAAGGAAAATTAAAATTCACCTAAAGATGTGGACAAGGAGGTGGAAGTGGTTGAGGTTATTATGCATAAGAAGGAAAGGTGAGTACTTCACAGTCTAATGATGATAAATATTAAATAGGTAGATGAGTTTTTATATTTATAGGATCCTATGGATAAGGTAGAGGTCTTGAATTCAATGGCACATGTTTCAGAAGTGGTGACATTGGACATAGATAATTTAAGTGGACACATGCACATAATGAAGGTGGTATAATAAATAAGGTGAGTGTGCATATTGCATAATAAGATTAATAAATTATTGTGTATATTCATAACATATATGAGCCTAAAATTGGAGAATCTCTCATGATGAAGAGGGTATTGTTGAAACTTGTGAAAGAGGAGAATATGCCTACATAGACAAATAATTTATTTAGGACTCTTTGTAAGTCTAGAGGTAAGTGATGAAAATTTATTATATATAGTGGTAGTACTAATAATATTTTTTTGATATAAATGGTAGATAATATTTATTTTAAAATAATTTGGCATCTAAATCCATATAAGGTTTCTTATTTTTTGAAGGGACATCAAGTTCTAGTAAACAAACAATGTCTAGCAACCTTTTAGATTGGTACATATAAGGATGATGTTTTGTGCAACGTAATGCCCAAGGATGTTTGCCATGTATTTATTTAAATACATTGGTAGTTTTAATGTAAGGTGCATAATGATGGTCACACAACTAGATATACATTAGTGAATTATGGATTAAAGTATAAACTGAATCTGTTAAAGGATAAGTGCAAAGAAGTGGACAAAAGTCTAAATATTTTAATTATTTTTAAAAAGGTTTTATTGAGAGAGGTAAAAGAGGATTGAATTTTATGCATTGATTTCTAAGCCAACATAGGCACACCAATAGAATAAATACTTCCACATGAAATAAATGATGTACTAAGTGAATCTACAAAGACTGTGTCTAATGATCTACTATATGGGTTTCCACCCATGAGGATTATAAGTAATGTGTTTGATTCCAAGTTCAATTTTAATAAATAAATTGGTATATAGATTAAATTATAAGGAGAATGTATAGGTTCAAATACAAGTTCATGTGTTTCTAGATAAATTATTGATTAAAGGAATTTTCAGCCCATGTGTGAAGTTCTTGTATTATTAATTCTAAATAATAATGGAGAATGGATAATGTGCATTTATTAACAATATAACCATAAATTATAAGTTTCTATTTCCTACCATGGTTGATTTTATAGATTACTTAAGTGGAATGAGCTACTATACATATATTGAATTGAAGACTATATATCAAAATATTTGCATAAGAGTAGGGTTATATATGGATGACAATGTTAAATACATAGGAATCATTATATAAATTTTTAGTTATGCCATTTGGACTGAGTAACACACTGAATATATTCATGATATTGATGGATTAAGTGCTATAACCAATTTTGGATAAAAATTTTAGTTTGTATCTTGATTAGATATTGACTTTTAGTAGAACAGAGGAAGAACACTTGTGACATTTATATAAAGTGTTAAATAAGTTATATGCTTAAAATTTTCTTGTGAATTTAAATAATGTGGTTTTATGTAGAAATAATTGGTATACTTTGGATTTTTTTTTTCTCAAAAAGGTTTGAGGATGAATCTAGAAAAGGTGTGAGCTATATTGGATTATCATCACCTTAAAATGCATTTGAGATGCATAGTTTCCATGGATTGGCAAGTTTTTATAGGAATTTAATCAATAAATTTAATGGGATGTGTGCAACTATCACTAATGTGAAGCACATACATAGAAGAGAGTTTATGTGAAAATCAGAAGCATAATATAGCTTCAAACAGTTGAATAAAATGATAACTAAGTAGCTATTGATGCTATTACTAGATTTTAGGAAGGAATTCCAGGTTGATTTTGATGCAAGTGGCACAATAATATGAATAAAAATGATTAAATAAGGAAAACATATATTTTAATTTAATGAGAAGTTAAATGTTGTGAAGTGTATGTATATAGTGTATGATCAAGAGTTCTATACAATTGTGCAAGCACATAAGAAGTGGAGACATTATTTTTTCCTAAGGATTTTATTTTATATATAGATCATCAAGCACTATAATTTATCAATAGTCAAGGTAATTGAATCAAAGACATATGAAGTGAGTTGAATTCCTATAAATCTATTCATTTATTTTAAGCATAGGAGTGGAAAGTCAAACAAAGTGGTAGATGTTTTGAGCTACAAAGTGTTATTATTAAATGAATAAATAGTGAAACTCGTGCGATTTGATATTATGAAGGAATAATATGAAAATGATAAATATTTTTAGGAAGCATGGAAATAATGTGTAGAACTAGTGATTTAAGAGATAACACTATGGTTATATTTTTTTTTCATGACAAATTATTATTACAAGGAACACATTTGTGTATACTGAGAGATCTAATGCATGAAAATTTGATAAAGGAAAATAATAGTAGAGATTTGGTAGGTCATTTTGGTTATGATAAAACATTAACATGAGTATCTGAGAACTATGTTTATCCATTAATGAGTGTGGATGTGTGTATTTATTTTCAGGGATGTATATTTTTCCAACTAGCAAAAATGAAAAGTCAAAATGCGGGGTCTTATCAACCATTACCTATTCTAGAGAGATCATGGGAGGATATAAGTATGAATTTTGCTTTAGATTTTATTACAATAGAGGGATGGAATGATATGTTATTTGTGATAGTTGATATATTTTGGAATATGTCAAAAAAAATTCTTCCCTAAAGACTAGTGATGTGAAAAAAATACTAACTTGTTCTATAGGAAAGTTTTGAGGCTGCACGATTTTTTGTGCAACATAATATTAGAAAAAGATGTGAAATTTGTTGGGCATTTCTTGAGAGCATTGTTAATAAAATTGAACACTAAGTTGGATTTAATTTTATCATATCATACTCATGCATATGCACAAATGGAGATAGTCAATAAGAATTTGGATAATATATTGAGATGTTTAATTGAAGGTAAGTCAAGAACATGGGATAATATTTTGGCATAAGATGAGTTTGCATATAATAATTTAGTGAATAGGAGACATAGAAGAGCCCATTTTAATTTTTTTATGGGTCAATTCCAAGAGTAAATATATAGCTACATAAAATCAGAAGTGAGCAAATAAAAATTGTTGAAGTAGAGGATTTTGTAGAGCATATGCAATAATTGCATAAGCAATTGTGTGAAAATATTGAGAAAATTATTGCACATTAAAAATAACATGTAGATGTGAAAAAAAATAAAAGTGGAATACCAGTGGGATACTTAGTCCTAACACACTCTATTAAATAGATATTTCCAAGAGGCACTTATGAAAAGTTGAAATGGAAAATTATTGAGCCATGCAAAGTGTTTATTTTAAAGTTTATGAAGAATGCATATGAGATAGAGTTGCCTAAAGGGATTGATATATCAAATATTTTCAATGTTGCTAATTTTTACCCATATTATGAAGTATAGAGTAATGAAAACACAAATTTATATTTTCAATAAATGGATTGGATGGTGTAGATGCCAAAAAAGGAGTGTGATGAAGTAAAGTAGGTGATTAGCATGCAATTTAGAAGGACTACATGCAAAAAGGAATGTATATAGTATATGGTAAAGTCAAAAGGTTGAAGAATTGAATATGTGACATGGATAAGCAAATTAGAATATGAAAAAATAATTAATACCATTAACATAGCTCTAATAAGGCATATGATCAGGAGCTCAAATTTCTTTTGTTACCTAGTGTGTATGATGCAGGAGAATTCAGTTTCACATACAATCTTGTATCAACCAAAAATATGTTAGTTTAATAAAATTGGAAAAGAGTTGATATTTGTAAGTGTATTATTACATGTTTATTTTTTTATAATTTTTTCCAAATCCTAAGTTATGGTCAGTCTTCTTTATGTTTTTTGTGCCACCTTTTAGTGTGTGCCTATTTTGTGTAGTTTTTCACAACATAAATGTGTATATGTTGGTTTCTTGTAATGTTTCACATGAATATTTTTATATGTAGTTGTAGTTTTTTTACATCTAAATAATATTTGGAAGATTTTCATAAGAACTAGTGTTGGTATTTTTCACAAGCATAACCTTACAGAGATACGCAAAGCAATTTTATAATTTTGTGACATCTTATAGAATATTAGATCTTTCCTGTGCCACCCCATAGGATGGTTATTTTACATGGATGCATCAGGGTTGGTGAGATTTCTTGGAGGATTTAGTTTTTCACCATGAAAATAATACGATGATTTATAATTCATTTGGAGAGCTTGAGATAATGTGAAATACATTTCTTGACATATTTGAAGATCATAGTAGAAGGGTTTTATAGTACATTTATTATTTTCAAAGTCATGTGACTTATCCTTACAAGGTTGTGTCTTGTCTCATGAGCATATTGGTTTGGGAACATATATTCATGTGATGTGTTATGGGAAATATTAATTGCATTTAATTCCTTGAATAATGGGAAGATACTAGGGATTCATTTAATATTACATATGACGTAGTATGTCATAATGAATTAATATGTGGCATGCTTAGGTGCCTTGTAATTGTACTAGATATTTAATTTTACGTCACATTTTGGTGTTTTTCCAATGCTTAATTATGTTAGTGGGTTGATGAGCATTAAATATATGTAGGTGGGTCTTACACCCTTATAATCATACCCCCTACACTTATGCAAAGCATGGTAGATTTCTGATAGATGATTAGAGAAAAGGATAATTAGATTCATTGTTCTAAGATAAATCTAAACCTGCAAATGTTATGAGTTAGCAAGTAGAGATATATGTATCTACTATTGGCATATCTCATTTAAGATAGTAGAGTATTATTTTATCATTATGTTTGCCTATTGTAATTCTTGTATTGAAATATATCAATGATATGAGTTGTATTGATGCATGTTATTTCATATTACACAATGTATTTTGATCTTTTTGTAGTCTAAGGAATTCAATTTACCTAGAATATCACCAACCTCCATGTCAAATTTTAAGTCCCTGAGATCCTTGAAAGTGTGAGAATCATGAAATGGTCTTGCCACCTAGTCTCGTTTTAGGCCTGTTTGAGACTACCTTGAAAAATGAGGTTTGTTTGATCACTTACATAATCTCTAATGCAAATTTTTGGGGTTGAATATGTGTAACACATCTCGAATTACCTCCTACCAATAGTTGACAAGTTCTTCATTGCCCAAAACCCTATAAAACACCTTAAAAAATAATGCATTTAATATAATCCATATAGTTGTAAGTAAAAAAAATAAACCTAGAGAATATAATTGGATTCATAAACAATTTCCAAGAGGTTTCAGGGGCAACTTAGGTCATTTCATGTGCTTTAGGAGTCCATCTCTCTCAACTGGTCACTAATAGGGTTTTAAGAGGGTTTAGAGTGACTTATGTTATTAATGATTTTTCAAAAACCTTAGCCCATTAAAGCATGACCTAATGCCAAAATTTTCAATTATAATATTCCCCCTCAACTATCCTTAGGATCTTATGCCACCATGCATATTGATTGTATAGTTCTAAGTGTGAGAAGTTGACTCTTAGTCTACAATCAGGCCATTGGAGTTGGGTTGATGGTCTTAGATTTGTTCATGAAGGTGATGGGATCAATAAAATAATTTATGACACAATAATGAAGTGTGTAAACCTCACTACCATCCCTAAAACCACTTATCTCCATGCATTAGGTTAAGGTTAGAACATGTGAGAGAAAACTGGTCTTGGATGACATTCATGCATGAAGGGAGCTCGAAGAGGTATTAAGGCCAAATTGGCACTTTTATTGCATTCCCATACCTTTGGATATGGCATTAGAGGATCTATGTTTTTTTAATTAACCTATAACAATCTTTAAATCATCACTTTTCTCTCAATAAATCACATTTCTCATGACTGCACTTATGGTCTATGTGTTTAGTTATAGGCTTGTTAGGCCTATATAGGACTTAACACCATTCCATACTTGTTGTTAGGTTTGAGAATATCATAGTAAAATATTATAATCATGAAACCATCCTAAAATTTTTTACCTTCCCTTATATCTCTCATAGACCTTTAACCCTCTCAAACAAGCAAATACATCTCATGAACTTAGGCAGGCTTGAGTATCCATTTGACTATGTGGGCAAGGTTTATATCTTTGTTTAATCATACTTATAATATTTATTTTAATTTATCATGACTTAAAATAGTTTCATATATTTCACCATCACCTGAGATAGATTCCAATGCTTCATATGCAATTTACCCCTTCCTTAGGCTTGAAACTAGCATATTGACCTTACAACCTGTAGGTGTCCATTAGAGAAGTCTGAGTGCATTTATGATTTTTAGGACTCCATTAAAATTATTTGAAATATCAATTACTCTATCATATTATTGGGAGTTTTTAACCCTTTCAAATTTTCCCAAACACCACATCTTTCCAAGCATACACAATTAGTTTGCGCATTCTTAAGGTGTAGTTGTAGGTGTCCATTAGGAGAAGGGTTTGAGCATGAGGTCTTGAACTTAGTCTCTCTACTCCATCATGGCACTATAAAAGTATTTAAAATTCATGGACACTTGATCTCACAATAAGATTAATTTTATTTCTTCATAATATTCTACAACCTTTGTCTCATCCTTATACTCAGACTTGTGTAGGAGTATTGGGCTTATAGACATTTTAAATGTTTTGACCCTTATTCAATTCAACCCCTTATGGATATACTATCCAAGATATCTTAATTTATTTTTTCATTGTATCTCATCTAAATCATTTAACCTTGATTTTTTTTATGACAATTAGCTTTCAATCCAAAAGAGACCCTATAGGTCTGTCACATGTAGGTCTTTATTTTGCTTACATAGGTTGTTAAGCAACTTATTTGAGCCTTTTGAATTTTTTATTATTTTATAAAAAAATTTAATAGTGTCTAACACCTCTTAATATTCATGTAGACCTCTGATTAAACATTGTACCACTTCAACTTGTCCATTCACCTATACAAACTATGTATACAATCAGTTTGTATGCAAGTTCTATGTATGAGAGTTGGATTTCATGAGTCCATTCATGACTTTTAATGATTCCATAAAGTTTTTAAAGGTTATATGAGTGATTAGGAGTCTATTCCATATTTATTCATTTCTTTATCACCTCAATATGAATCCTAGGCTTCATGGATATTCACCTACAAGTCTGCAGACCTATAGGTGAATGAAACTTGTCTAAAGCCCTTGTTGGAGAGTACATTGAGTCTAATAAAATTGTCTTGAGTTTTAAAAAAATTCAATAATGTATTCATTATATTCTATCATATATATTTTTTCCAATTGGACCAAACTTGGCATTCAAACTTGCAAAAGACTGCTACTACATAGACATTATCTCCAAAGAGAAAAACACTTGAGGAATGCATACAAGAATCACATTATAAGAGATATCACATGAATATTATGAATTTAAGGAATAATATATTAAATATGAGTCATTTTTAAATCCTTCAAGTGATAAACATCATAAACCAACCAAAAATGCACATGCAACTAGGTGATATGCTCACACACTTGAGACACTTTTCCTCTTATTGAAGACACAAACCAAGGTTGTATTTCTTGATGAAACTACCATGAAAGGGGTAATTTTATCCTCTGAAATCACTCCATAAAACCATGATTCTCCATCAAATTTTGACATGAGTAAATAGGATTAAAACTAGACCCAACTTGAATGGACAAGGCATAATGACCTGCTGTCACTCTTAGTGATTGTTCATAAAGGAGGGGCCATGAATATATAAAATAATTCCAATAAATTTTATCTCATTAGGACCCTTAAAAATTTCCAAAGTTTTATCTTCCAAATTTATCTCTCCTAGACGTATCATGCATTTGATTTTTGCCTTTTTAAGCTTATAAAGGTAGCGATGGAGGAGAGAGAGTGTTTGATGCATTTTTAAGAGTCAAAATTTGATACAAATCCTGAAACTAACCTATGGAATCACAAGAGACATTTTGAAACCATTTCCATCTAAATTATGATCTTATAAGGCCATATAAGTGCCTAAAAGTGCTTGTAAAGGGGTATTTTGTATAGTTTAGGCATTCAACTATAGAAGTTTTAGGTTATGACAATTCCATAACCCATGTATGACATTAGGTACATTATAGGACTTCTTGAAACATTTTCCTCTGAAGTTGGTACATACAACTCCTCAAAAATAGGCCAAAAGGTGACCAAAATGACATTTTAGCACATAAGAACATAATAAAAAGTTAACACATGATATTATGACCTTAAAGACACATTAAAAACATTTTATAATAACTATAAACTATGTCACAAATTTTACCATAGTAAACAACAATAAGACCTTGTAAATTACCCCTGAGACTAGACAAGTACACATGAGACCAAACCTTAGACAAGGTTAGACAATGACTAATGTGACCATTTAGGACCATAAAAAGATATTTTTAAGACCATACATAATTTTTGATAATCCTATGAAAATTTTCAGCCTATAGGTGTTGACCATTTTTGACTTGGGGTAAAAAATTAGTCAATACTAAACTCGCATCTCTAGTAGATACACGAGTTTTAAAAAAATAGAAGGAATGAATTTCCATTATGTAGGCCATTTTCATCATTGAGCCCACCACCAAGGCCTAATCCTCCTTTCCCTGAGGCTCACCCTAAAATTAAAGCCCTACTTGTACCATCCAAAATGTCATCATCTAATTCTAATCCTATGTTCTTGGGCACGTGTCCTACTCCCTCTATCATGCATCATCCTTGCACCATGTTATTTCACTCTCTATCACTCGCCACCAACCTAAAAAAATTTGAAAGTTTTTTAATCTTTCATAAACCTTATTATTATTAAAAATGCAAAACTTATTTTTTTAGGGGTTTCAGAATGGTTTGAGAAACATGATTTATAAAACCTATGTGAACCATGTGTCTAGTCACAACTAATAGATTTAACACTAATTATAAGTGATTTTGCTAGTTAAAACACACACACACACACACACACAAGTTTAGTTATGGTGACTATTTTTTTAGGGGTTTTAGGATGGTTTGAGAAACATGATATATAAAACCTATGTGAACCATGTGTCTAGTCACAACTAATAGATTTAACACTAATTGTAAGTGATTTTACTAGTTAAAACACTCACACAATCCAAATAGATAGTCACCATAACTAAAATTATATATATATATATATATATATATATATATATATATATATATATATAATTTTAGTTATGGTGACTATCTATTTGGATTTTATAAGCATCTATAGAATATAAGGTTGGTAGTGATATATAGAGTGGGTGTCCTATTATGTAAAAACTATTATGAGTAAACTACATTATATAAATAAACCAATTATATGAATGAAAATGCATTTTATTATTATTATTATTATTATTATTATTATTATTGTTATTATTATAGAGATTTTGACCAGAGCCACAATCAGTAAATTTTTTATTGAAACTTTAACCAATTTTGGAGCACAATCAAGGGTCCAATCCATATAAATAGTGAAAACACCCAGAGATATAGAGAGGGAATAAAAAAACAAGTAAACCAAGGATATCAACCACAAACATAGACCAATTTTGACAAAGATAATGTCCATAAAATAAGAGACACAAAAACAAGGATGAATCAAGAGAAAAGATAAAGTAAAGACTCAAAAAACTAACTGTAGTCATATAAAATGTGAAAATTGGTAACTTGAGTGTGGCTTATGACACCCAACCCATAGGTCCCTCTTGTTTTCTTTCGTGACCCTCATAAGCATCTTTTCACTGATTCCCAATCATTCGTAGCCTTCTAGACCTAATCCCAACTTAGTCAAACTATTCTTTCCATGACAAATCCATCCCCTCGGGTCTTGTCAAATAAGGATAATAATTCCCAACTTGGACTACAACACCAGTGCCATTAGTGTCTGCTTTTAGCATTCTTATCCAAGTGCATTTTTATCCCCAATGGTCAGCTCCTTCTGGTTCTCCATCCTTCTCCTTGTCAACCTAATGTGAGCACATTTAACCCATGATCAATATATCCCTATAAAATCTCATTCAAAGATCATTTGGAGAGGGTTGGAAAATATCACTAATCAAGCAAGAATATAAGCAAGACTACTCAGGCAATCTTCTCTATTCTTTATATACATACAGCCAGCCAATACTATTACAAGATTATTCAAATCCTTACACCAGTCCCTAGCCACCTCAAGAACACCCAATTTTAGAATTTATATTTTCATACACACTATTTCACAAAGCACATCAAGTGGGAGAACTACATATGGCTTGATCTCTCTTCAGAGTATTGGTATTCAGGTAGTGTACCCTCATAAGGGGTGTGGATACACATTCAATGTATCTTACACATACTAACCCCCACTTTACCAAAGTTTGTCAAATCATAATGGAGTCTAGGTTTTGAATACTAAATCATCTTTATAAAGAGTTACATGGAAATTTGGTAGTCAAAACTTCACAAACAGTGTCACACAGCACAATGAACAAAACCCAAAAAACTCAGGTCTCCTAGACAACAGTCATAAAAGTGGACTGCAACACCAATGCCACTAGTGTCCTATTTTAGTAATCCTATCCAATCATAAAATAAAGGCCAAATCCTAATTTATGACAATATCCTAGACCCGCATAGTAAATTCCAAACTCTATCTCAGTCATCTCAGATAGTTTCTAGCTAAGTCTTATTTTCTATCCCTTATTACTATTTTTAGAAAGATTCAAATTATAGTCAAATTATACAAATTAGTATCTTAATTATTGTATATTTATTTATTAATATTATTACTCTAGACCCTTAACTAAATTAATAATAATATTCCAATATTCCCAAAATTGTTAAATCATTTGGTGAACCTTACTTACTTCATTTGCAGATAAAAACCCTAGAAACCCTAAGGTAAATTTCTTGTCAATTTTTCCTATATTTTTTTGATTTTTTACCTGCATAATAAAATAAAAAATTATCATTAAATTTTAAAAAAAATTAGTAATTTTAAAATAATTTTCTTTCAAACCCTAGTTGCCCATACTAGGTCCCAGTATTTTTCCAATAATTTTTTGATTTTTTACTAGCACATTAAAATTAAAAATTCACTTTAAATTTAAAAATTCAATAGTAATTTTCAAAAATATTTATTTTTCAAAACCCTAGTTACATCTATTAGGTCTCTTTAAATCACCAATTTTCCAATAAATTCTTGATTTCTTACTTGCATATTTCACTCAAAAATTCACTTTAAATTAAAAATTTTCATAATAGTTTTTCAAAATAATCATCTTTCAAACCCTAATTTCATATAATAGGTCCCATTTCTTCTTGAGGTATCACCTTACATGTTTTTGATCTTCATTTCCTTTTTACATAATTTCCAGTTCATTGTTTTTAGGAATTTACATTTCTTCTATCCAATACTTTCCTTCTCTAGCACTTTACCTATTACCAATTATTGCAAAGAAATTAATCAGATTTAAAATTATTTTCCTACCTTAACAATGGCCTAATACACCAATTTTGATGAAACTGATAAAAGGGAACTTCAAGAACTCTTAATTAAACACTCTAACATGCAAGATGACATGCTTAAAATAGTACAAGAGGAACAACAAAAAGTGAACAATGGTCAATCTTATCAAACCACATATCAACTAATTATAAATGACACTATGGAGGAAACTATGTCTCAACAACCCCCTATAGCAGCCCAAATTGACTTTATACCACCAACTACAACTAGTACATCTTTGTCTCCTGATGTGGTAACCCTTGTGTAAGAGATAAGATCTCTTCAATCCAAGGTGCTACATCTTGAACAAGGTGCTTATAGACCTACATAGATTTGGATTATTTTACTCTATTTCATACACCAGTGGCACACCACATTGCTTCTACACCCTTTCCACAAGGTTTTGTTCAACCTAAGCTTACTCTATATGATGGCAAGGGTGATCCAAAGACACATTTAAGAGATTTTCACATAGCATGCTTAGACTATGTACCAAATGACCAGCTACTTGCCAAGCTATTTCCATGAAGCCTTAAGGATTATGCTTTACAATGGTTCTACAGTCTACTGAATTAGTCAATCAGTGCATTCAATCCTTTAACCCACATGTTCCTAGCTCATTTCAGCATTAGCATTGGTAATAAGGTTTCATATACCCAAGTTGCATAACAAAAACAAAGATAAAATGAGCATCTCACAGATTATGTTCTTCCATATAAGACTATTTTGGCTAAGATGACTAGCCCCATGGTTAGTCAAGAATTACAAGATCTCTTCAAATAGAGTCTTTTACCAACTTTGCATGAATCAATTATGTTCAAAATATTCTCTTCCTTCACTAAATTATGTCACACACTAAAGGCAAGAGAAGTCAAACTAATTTTAATGGGAAAATTCAAGTACACAAGTATCTCAGAAACAATAAATAAGAGTAAAATCAAAGTCCCATACAAAGTCAAGGTTAATGATAACAATATTTAGAATAAACTGATAGTTAATGTGTCTTCCAAGCCCTCTCAACATGTGGTTTTATCAACACCTCCTCAATGAACCTTTACCAATCTATGAGTTTCTCCAGCCAGAGTTTTATAGTAGCTATTGGAATGTAATATCATATCTCTCCCTCTTATTTGGGAAGTTGACCCAACAAAACCTCTTCCACGGGGATATGATCAACATACATTTTGTGAGTTTAATAGGGCAGCAGGCCATACAACAAATAAATTCATTAGTTTCAGACACAAGATATAGGATTGATAGATGGAAATCATATTAATCTTGGCACTTCAGTTGAGCCTCCTCAAGTAAAGAAAATAGAGGATAAAACTTTGAAAATCTTCTCAAATCCTTTTCTATAGAATTTTAAACAAGAGACAGGAGATACATCAATGTTTCACCATGCATATCATGCACATCTACCACCAGATACATATAGATCACCTTCAGTTGAGACACATCCTTTGAGTAACAGAATTAGTGGATACAATTCCAGAGTTCCATCCAGACCTTCCATTTCTTTATCAAATTAAAATATCATCGAGGATGATTCAAATTATCATGCACTCTTTATCAAAGCTTGCATTCATAATCATCTTATTCATAGTTTTCTCATAGATAATTGATCTAATGTGAACATGTACACTATGACATTATTGTAGCATTTGGGATATTTAAAGAAAGATATTACCCTAATGGACATAGTTATTAGTGGATTGAGTGGGCACATATAGAGTTTATTGGGTGAGATTGTAATTCTTCTACAGGTCGGTCCAACACACATGGCCACACTATTTACTATAGTTCCTAGTGCATGAGTTTTTGATATGCTACTTGGTTGACCATGGATTCAGAAACTTTGATCAGTACCTTTTATAGTTCATAGATGCATAAAATTCATTCATGCTAATTAGGCTGTTATAATTGGTTGAGTTCTATATGAGTTACCACTCCCCACTTCATATCCATCTACTATTTCATAGCCACTAGTTATAGTTCCTCATCTACTTCTAATTTAGACATAGTTGAGGCATCTATCACCAGCATAGAGAGTTCATACATCTCCATAGCTTCAATATTATAGATAGCTTCTAACCATAGTATTCACACCCAGGGTAGTATCATTGAGATCTCATGCATCTACTCATAAATCACATGTTCAAAGAGATTTTTCTACTACCAGATGGGTCCCTAAGATCCCTATGGTTACATTCACTTCTCATAGTTATAGGAGGACCCCATAGTCAGCTTGTACTTTAGATATTTTAGAGCATTTATAGCATATACAACTTTCAAAGCCATAGTCTCAACACTTCCATCATGTTTCACAATCATGCACAATTCCTCTCCTTGTTACAAGACACCATGATAGGGAGTCTCCCATGAGACTCATTGGTTAGTATCATCCCTTCCCACCTTACTTGTACATAGCTGCTCTTCAAATCTCTTGTACATAGTCTTCCCAAGATTGACTGTACATAGCTCAAAATATCAAAAATTCAAAAACAATTCAAAATATTAAATATCCAAAAACATTTAAATATTTTAAAATAAAAAAATGTGCAAATAATTCAAAAAACACCAAAAATATTTTGATTGTATGCATCATCCATGCTTTACATTTTTACTATCATGTTAGACTTACATTTGTTATTATATGCTATTGTTTATCAATTTATCTACATTACTATGATTCAGTTTATCTTCTTTGAGTGTGTGCAATGACATCTAGATCCTTGATTACTTCACTCTACCTATTTAAGGGGAATCCTACTTCTACATTCAAGATACACATCGATATACATACCAACTGGAGGCATCTTCTACATGACTACACCATATAGGTTATGTCATTACTACACCACACACTCTAGTTATCATGATGATGTACATTATTTAGTCGCTTACCCAAATTACTCTATCGACATCTCATTAGTATATAACACTTATGTATTTCTTAGCATATACCTAGTCTTTTACTACATGTCTTGCATACCTTCACTTCTTGCTTTGATTAGTTAGATGCAATTGTATTTCCAAATTTTAAATGTTTTCCTTTCTTGCTTTGGATAGCTAGATGTGATTGCATTTCTCAGTTCCTATTTGTCTCTTGTATGTGCCTTAGGACATTTTCCAATGTCCTTTGCTTTTATTCATGTGTGTGCCTTAGGACATTTGCTAATGTCTTTTGTATGTACTCTTTTATATGATTGTGGCTTTCACACCAACCTTGCTTGTTCCAATTATATGTGTATGTGGCATTTGAACATGCCTTGTATGCTTTTGTGCTTGGCCCCTTGGCCACCCATATATGCTTTTTGTTTCTTGCCTTGTGTACTTATTTGCTTGTTTGCTTCTCATTGTTTGTAATGCCATGATCCACATCATGCTTTATCTTGCCTTTTTGGATACCATGATCGACATCATGTTCCATCCCTCCTTGACAACTAAAAACTAATAATTAACTAAACTTTCAATTCTCATTCATTACATGACACATGATATTACATTGTTATATCTATCTAGGCATACCCTTGTTGATCTAAAAATCTCTCATTACAAACCATGTTATATTTTAAGATATTTTGTCAGTAATCATTATTATATCATGTATCTTTAAAACATAACACACTTGTAGGGATATTTATTTTGAGGGCAATCACTATAGGGTTTGCATTCATACCCTTAGAAGAGGGGGAAAAAAATAGGAGTTTTATCATAGAGATTAAATCGCCTAACGGTAAAAAAAGTAGCATTCAAAACACCTAAAATAACAACTAGACATCAAAATAGATAGAATACACTAGGTAGACATTAACAATGTTAGAACAGTCATCAAATTTAGCCTTGGACAACAACATCAAGATCGGACTATAGTTCTAGTGTCATTAGTGTCCATTTTTGGTGCTCCTATCCAAATAATAGCAAAACTAGACTTTCTAGAAGTAGGCAGAAAAGTAGGTTCAATTATAGTTTTGCACAGTCAGCCCAGTTCATATTCAATAGTTTTAGTACACTTTTACTCATAAAATCTAGATATAAGAGGCATCATGCATGCCATGATGCTTCTCACTTCCAATTTTAGATAATATAGTTTATAGAACTTCTAGATCAAAATCCATGTTTTAGACCCCAGTGATTGGGGGTAATGTGCATGGCACATTTGTTTTCTTTTCCTTTCAAGTTTAGCATTACTTAGGCATTCTTAGTAGTTGTGTGTCTTATTTCATTTGTAGGTGGTTGGCATCATTTTAGAGTGGATTTCATATAAGCTTAACTTCCATATTTTGGAGTGGATTTCATATAAGCCTAATACACTAGTTTTGGAGTGGATATCATACAAGCCTAATCTCCATCTTTCAAAGTGGCTAAGAGTGGCCTAGTTTCTAGCATACATTTAGCTATCCCATCAACATTATTAGATCATAGTACATTCATATGACACACATTTCATATCAATATCAGTTCATAGCTTCAATTCATGGGGAAATGATGAAGCTAAAGGACTAGCTAGCCTTTATATTCTTGAGCCACCTATTTAGAGGGATTGGACACATGGTCCAAACATCAATCAACACACGTATGAGATTCACTTAGTGGGTGATGATGGAGCCAAATGGATATTCTTTACATTTTTGATCCACTTCTATGGAATTGAGCACTTAGTTCCATTCATGATATTATTGTTGGTTCAACACATATCCAACATCACTCAACATTAATCAACATCACAATAGGTTTTGTATTGGTTCACATACCTGGTGAGATGTATTCATTCCTTTCTCTTCCTCTTTCTCTTACCCAGATTTTTATATTCTTATTTTAGATATAGCGTATCTAGTAAGAACTGATCTATTCTTTGTTTACTCTTGCAGATTCATACTTCACAATGTGCTCTCTCTACACACACCCAAAATCACACAACTTTATGAGCTTCATCCTTATAGATAAGTTTAGGTGCATTTTCTATTTTTCCTTTATCCTAGTATTTCACTTTGTTGTATCACTAGAATAAAGGGGGGTAAATGTAATCATATAAAATGTGAAAATTGGTAACTTGAGTGTGGCTTATTACACCCAACCCATAGGTACCTCTTACTTGCTTTCATGACCCTCATAGGCATCTTATCACTAATTCCCAGTCATCCATAGCCTTCCAAACCTAATCTTAGCTCAGCCAGACTACTCTTTCCATGACAAATCCACCCCCCAAGTGCCATCAGCTAAGGATAATAGCACCCAACTTGGACTACAATGTCAATAACACTAGTGTCCACTTTCAATGCTCTTGTCCAAGTGCATTTTTATCCCCAACGATTAGTTCTTTCTAGTTCCCCATCCTTCTCCTTATCAGTATAATGTGAGCACATTCAACCCATGACCAATAGATCCCTATAAAATCCCATTCAAATATCATTTAGAGAGGGTTATAAATATCACTAAGCAAGCAAGACTATTACAAGCTTATTCAAATCTTTACATCAGTCCCTAACCACCTCGAACACACCTATTTTTAGCATTTGCATCTTCATACACACTATTTCACAAAGCACATCAAGTGGAAGAACTATATATGGCTTGATCCCTCTTATAAAATCCCTTTTAAAGATAATTAGGAAAGGGTTAGAAAATATCACTAAGCAAGCAAGAATACAAGCAAGACTACTCAAGCAACCTTCCCTATTCTCTACATACAACTAGCCAATACTATTACAATCTTATTAAAATCCTTACACCAATCCCTAGCCACATCAAACACACCAAGTTTTAACATTTGCATCCTCATACACACTATTTCACAAAGCACATCAAGTGGGAGAGATATATATGTCTTGATCCCTCTTTGGAGTATTGGTATGTAGGCAGCGTGTCCACATAAGGGGTGTGGATACACATTTAGTGCATGTTACACATACTAGCCCCTGATATTTCCCAAATTTTGTCAAAACATAATGGATTCTAGGGTTTAAATACTAAATTATCTCTACAAGGAGTTTTGTGGACATCTGATAGTTAAAACTTCATAGACAGGGTCAAACAGACACAATGAGAAAAACCCAAAAAGCTCAGGTCTCCTAGACAATAGTGGAAGAAGTAGACTATGATACCGATGCCACTAGTGTCCTATTTCAATTCTCCTATCCAATCATAAAATGAAGTCTAGATCTTAATTTATGATAGTGTCCCAATCCTACACAGTGAATTATAGACTCTGTCTCAGCCATCTCAAATAGTTTCTAGCTAAGTCTTATTTTCTATCCCTTATTAATATTTTTAGAAAGATTAAATTTAAATTCAAATTATAAAAATCAATATCTTAATTATTTCATATTTATTTATTTATTGATATTATTAATCTAGACCCTTAACTAAATTAGGAATAATATTCTAATATTCCCAAAAATGTTAAATCACCATCCACCGAGCTCAACCCTTAGAAGCTAGTAAACACCTACTTCTACTAGAAAGTAGAGACTCCAACGCCCATTACAAGCCTCCATAAATGGAATTCTAGGCCTCAATTTGTAGCCTTTTTTCCTCTACTTTCCTTCCCCTTTTGCCTTTCATGTCACAATCAAGAGTCTTCAAAACGCTTGGCTTCTTAGAAATGGAAAGAACCTGTCTACTGACAAGCTCACCTTTTGAATATTCCTCCTCCTCAACCCCTTCTTCAATGACCTCCTTAACAATCATAATTTCCTTTTGATGATAAAATTATTCTGCAAGATGGGGATATAACTCTCAATCAGGCCCGGGTTCTGACACAACATCTTCCCACACAGGAAAAGAGGGTTGTCCTTCTTGCAAAGTGGGCTACGTAGTTGCTGACTCCAAAATCTCCCCTTCTTGTGATTTGATCTCTTCTTAGTTAAAGACTAAAGCTATATGGGGCTCATAATAAAGATGCATCATATGATTCAAATTACAATTTGGGAAACCAATCTTTCTAACCCATTTTTTCAAGAATAAAGAGTGAGAACTTTGAAATATTCTTTTGGGGCATGAAGCAAATTTGTGATCTAAGAGATTGCATTTGAAGCATCTATAGGATATGCCTTCAAAATTTAAAAACTACGTTTAGACCCTATGAGAAGAAGAGATATGAATAGAGTGGTATATAGGTTTAGCTAAATCCACCAACACACACACCCTGACATAGTTTAGATTTGACCCAAAGGTTCATCAATTTTTATAAAGGTTCCCAGCTTGCTAACCATTTTCTCAAAAAGATGAGCATCCTACAAAGCCAAAGGTATGTTGTAAAATCTAACCCAAGTGGGAGCTTGAGATATCACCATAGTGGCTGGGTCAAAAAAGTGAGACCAAGGATAGAGAAACACCCCTTGCTTACCAAAAAATTATGGCCCATTCATCCAGACAAATTCTTTATCTTCAAAATTATGAAACAAGAGAAGAAAAAACATTTTCCAATAAAAAAAGAGATGGAGATGAAAGAGAGGGCTAAGTTTTATGAGGCCACTTTGAAAGTGAGCTCTAAGAGGGTTGCTTTCCCACCCACCTACCAATCAGAGCTCTAAGTCCTCTATCAACTTCAAGCATAGAGAATTTGACATCTGAGATTTGAAATGGAGGAGGAGATTTTGAAAAAATTAAGAGGATATCACCCAAAAAATATATATCAAGGGCTTCATTCTGAGATGATTTTGATTGAGTATTTACCTCTTCAATAGTGTCTAGAACCTCTTCTAAAGGTTTTCCCATATAAAACAAGTTCCTAGACCTCTGCACACGAATAAAGGTAGGATGCTTTCTAAGAATGGCTTCTTTACAGAAGTCACTATAAAAATGGAAAGGATTAGAGGAATTTTTGTAGTTAGGGTACACACCATCCTTAGAATAAACCCTAGATGAGCCATCCTCTTGCTTTGATGGAGAATGAGAAACCTCAAACACACCATATCCCATAACTGGCCTATTCATTTGTTAAACATATTCAAAGGACAAGTTTTCTTGAACAAATTTAGAAGCAAAAAAACTAGATAATTTTTTAATACCTTTTACTTTCCTCCCTCTACCCATATCCACACTAACCTAACACTGATGCTCTAGCAATACCTTCTCAGTACCAGCATCCTTCTAGGGATTACCCTTGAAAGGAGACTGAACCCCTATTTGCCTCCTTCCTTAACCCTAATTTTTTAAGACTACAGTTTCTATTGGACTTAAAAAACCTTATGACATAACCTATGTGGGAACATCATCTTCCCTAACTATAAATTACCTTACAACAACTTCCTTAGTAACCCTAGAAACCCCCACCAACTGAGAAACACCTTGGACTATTAGTTGTGAAACACCCTCTATTCTTGGAGCTATAACATCCCCTCTAACCTTCACCATTGCTTCCCCAAATAGCATGCTAGTACTGGATCCAACCATTGTTGTTGACTTATGCTCACCTCCCTTACCATCCTCACCTTTTTTGTCTTCACCATTGCTATCTTCCCTCATCATCACCTTCATCTTCTTCACCATCTTCCCTCAAAATCTCTATTATTATTATTATTATTATTATTATTATTATTATTATTATTATTATTATTATTATTATTATTTACTCTAGCCATAACACTTTTTCACTTTTCCCAATCATTGATTTTAGTTTTATCCTCCCAAATCCTTACTTTTTAAGAATATTCTTGGTCTAACATTGAGAAAAAGTATAAGGAATTAGTATCCTAAGGATCTATATATTTTTAGATTAAATAAACACACATCCTATTTTCAGAGGTTTTGAGAAAACCCATCAGAACATGCTAGTGAGTGTTTCTGTGCGAATTAGGTTACAAGTACAAGATGCAAATATAATTATAGAATAGGCTGATTATTCATTTAGTTCAGAAGTACATGTTTATCTCAAGAAACACAGACTTCAATTACACAAAAAAATCATTATTGTTATGTAGTTAAACAAATTTAAGCATAATATAATATACACAGTGTACAAAACTAGTATAAAAATACATTCAGAAAAATAATCATCTAATCTCTATATTAATCTCTATTTTTATAACTCTTTTCCTTTAAAATTGATCACTATATATAGACCTTACAAAACTCTAGTGATTCAACTTCTATCCTTTCACTTCTAGATCAAAAGAGTCTTTTCATATTTTGTAGTATTTTAGAATACATACATATGTGGAATACATACAAACTTATATATGGTATACATCACCCACTTGTCATGTATCTACACTCTACAATTTTACAATAATATTCTATGACCAAAAATTTCTTGGACTTAAACAATTGTCTCATCCCAAGACAAAGTCACAAGAATTCTGTCCAATGTTGAAACTAGTGGAGTTTCCTATTCCAAGGGATAGATCCAAAAACATTACTTATAATAATTGCTCAAGGTGTTGTTTACTGATTTTCACCTCTTAACACTACTTAGCCACCCTTTTAGGTATTTAACTAAGCAGTTTACCAATATACCACCCTTACAGGTTTTTAATAGATTGGTATAACTAGGAGACTTCCATTTATAGGGTTTTCAACCATATTATCCCTAATCCTAATGCTTAATTCCTTTCCTAATTTAAAAAAAAATTAAATCTTCAAAATTTATACATCATAGTACCTAGAGAGAAGGTGGAGGCATAGTTTTTTTTGTTGGAACTGGAAGAGGTTATGAAGGTGGTGCTACTAGAATTATTGTTGATGAATTCACACCTATAGAATCTATTTTCAAAGGTATGTGGTGTGATTAGATGGCTAATTTCATATCTTTGATGGATTTTCTTTATTGGATCTCTTGTTAGAGTTAGTTTTGTGAAATGAATTAAGACTCCTAGATGATTTCTATGATAGAGTTGTCCATATGGGACAAGTCCTTCTTAAACATATTCAAATCAATGATAAGTTCTTGCACCATACTAATCATCATGTAAAAATTAACTTGGCATAGTATGAGGTTATGAATGTCATCATCTTATGTTATCATGAGGGTGGCCCTAATATTTGACACCTTTTATTGAATTTCATGTGTTAGCTCCTCCTATTTGTTTATATGCCTTTGCATCTAAATGCTATAAAATGTTTTATGTAACATCTCATTTTTCAAATTCTATAAATTCTTCATCACATCATCTCTTGAATAAATAAACTCCTTAAGCATGACATCTAGTTGGTTAAATGTAATCGATTGGTCCCCTATTATTATTTTGGCTTTGTCAACCTTAGAAAAATCTAGGTTGGATGTGTTACATGTGTTGTTCATTTGTTGCTTCAATTCAATCATGATTCTATCCATGTGTTGAGCTTGGAGTGTAAAAGTGTAAAAAGTGTCCAATAATTTATCATACTCCTTGAGGAGCTCAAATATAGCCTTGTTTTTTGCCTTCAAGTTCTGACCTTGCATTCAAAGTTATTACAGCTTATGTACAATGATCTTATCATTTTTAAGTTGGGATAGAAGGGTTGGGACTTAATTATACTCATACATGACTTGGTCATCTAATACTTGAATGACCAATGTAAGACACATAACATTAATGATTTTCCTAGCCTTATTGAGGTGGAGCTGTAATTATATGTTTTCCTACTTAAGTTGGGTTATGTCTTATTATAATTTAGATGTGTTATGTGTAATAAATTCTTGGAACATCACACCTCTCTTAATCTACTTTTATGGTGATAATTTGGTCACTTAAAGTGATGCTTCTTAAAATACCATGGCCAAAGCTAGTGAAAAAGTCACATTTATTTTTAATATTGGTTGGTGTTGGATTTATGACACAAGGAGTGTGAATATCATCCTTAAAATTGTTGGTTCTAGGACATCCCATAGCCAATTATTTGATATCATCCTATGATGTAAGGTTTCTTTATGTGTGCTTCCTGGGTGGATCTCGAGCCTTATGACATGTCAAACATTTTTTGAGCTTTAGATGTCTACACTTATTTGTCATCCTCTTACAGTTAGGTTGTGACTCAAACCTTATTCTTTTACTCTTTCTCCTCCTTGGATGTGAAATCTACCTCTACATGTGCCTTGGTTGCTTCCTTGACCCTTTGTTGATTCCCTTCTTCTCATTTTCATAGGTTCTCTTTATTTATCTTCCTCTACTTTATCTATTGTGTCAGCGTTAGCTTTTTTCTATTACACCTATTTCACTTCCTTTTTTACTTTTTCCTTATTATTTTTCAAATATTATTCTTCTGCTCTTCTTCTTTGTCATGCTTTTTTTAATGTAGCTTCTTCTGTTTATTTCTTTTATTTATCTTCTTCTTCATTTTTTATGAAACAACTTATTATTTATTATTATTCTTCCTATCCTCCTTCCTTTCATTATTTTATGCTTCCTTTTATGCCTTATCTTGTGTTATTTTGGATTACACATCTTCTTGTTCTAATGTGATGTCCTCCTATACTTTTGGTTATTCTCGGTATTGATTCCCACTTGATTGAGAATCTTATGCATGAGTGGGATAATATAGGGATGGATATAGAAGGGGTGACAAGGATGAATGAAATGGTGAATCATGATGGGAATAAGAAATGGAAGACATCACCATTATGTACTTGTGAATTGGCACCTTTAATTGAGTAGGTGGAATGAGAACCTTCTTCATGCATTTGTGTGTGTGAGTCATCTTATCAAATAATTTTTCCTATAATTTATCTTCTTTACACTCAATCTCCTCCACCACTTATGGTGAGACAAAGGATCCCATGTATTTTATGATGGAAAGAGAGGTCCTTAACATTGTATGTGATCTAGGTTTGTAGATTAGTGATTGTTGAGGATTCTCTTGATGCGCTACACCTTGTTCTTGTGAACAAGGAATACATAGAGGGGGGTTAGTATTATGTTATCCCAATAAAACAAATCAAAACAACACACTAAAAACCTAACACTTCTAGCCTAAACACTAGGGAGAGTATAAGTAACAAGCATGCATATGAAAACACAACTAAAACATAAAATAAAACATTAGTCTACCTTATTTAGAGCTCCAAATGGATTTTTAAAGTGTTTTTCTCAACTTATGCATCAATAAATATTCATCAATGGAGCTTTGTTGGCTTCACCTTTCATTGTTAGCTTGGCTTGGTTGATTGGCTTATGATTTGGGCATGGTAACATTACTTATATGAAGTTTATCTCTTCAAATTGCATTATAACACTACACTATCAAAGCTTTGAAAACATTTAGGCATAATAACTTTACACCAAGAGAGCTTAGAAATCAATAGACATGGCCTTGTATTTATAGCCTTAATAATTAACTCTCACCCAAGATGAGTTAAGGTTAAGTTTAAACATGGAATTGGTTCAAATTAACCCTAGGTGAGTTGAGGCTAACTCCAATTGAGTTAAAAGGTATCATGCAATTATGATTTTTAATTACTAGGCATGGATCTCAAATTAGATATTTTGGGATATTTTGAAAGATCTTGACAACCCATAAAGGCAATGATGAAAAGGTTTGATATTTTAATTTTTATAATTTCTATTTGAAGATATTCATTAATTGCAAATGGATAATTCAACTAAGAATTTAATCTTGTTTAATTAGTTAATTCAATTTGATTAACATTTTTACTCTTTTAATATTTGATCAAGTGCCTTGCTTAATGGGTCCATAGGCCAAATTGCCAGTTGTTAGGTTTCAAGGTGATTAGAGATGAATCCGTGAGAGGTTATTATTACATACGGGCTAGTACCCTAAATAGGGATGCCTCAACATAATTATGAGAATTGATTAATGATGTGTCGCCAAAATTAGGATGTTTAGTGATTCGTAGGCTTAATATGTAATGGTTGGTAGGAATCAATCTGAAGTCCAATCAAAAGTTAGTTATGGCCATAATTGGGTGTCTATAGTTTTCCACTATTTGAAAAGGCATTGAAAGCTATAGGCATAGTAACATCTTCTCAAATAATTAAAAATTCCATTAATAAATAAAGAATATAAGATTGAAGAAGAAGATCCAAACAATGTTTGGGAAACCATATAATTATGGCCCCTTGGGGGAGTGGCCAACACTTACGATTAATGGATGGTCCCTCAAAAACAAGTAAAAAGAAGAATGAAATTAACCCATGGGTGAGATTAATCTAATAAAGATAATGCTTTCATGTATTTATTTAAAAAATTATTAATTTTTCCAAAGCCAATTATAATCAATAACAAGGGTTGAGACACTGATTTAGCCAAAGGTGGTTATAATTAGTGGCACAAGCACATACCCCAGTAGGGTGGATGAGTTGATATAATGATTTACCCACAAGAATTTATAATCATTAAGATAACCTAGATTGAATAATGATTTATTTGGTTGTGCCCTAGTAGGGAAGATTGGTAAGCATAACTTAAGGATATAACCAGTCATATAGATTAAAGATGATTAGGGACAAACATAGATGTGATGGTTTAATGAATAAAGAATTCACAAACAACTAGGCACATGAGGATGCAAAAATTTATGAAAGAGATGATTGGAAGAATAAAGGTGGTTGATCTAACCCAAGATATGTCATGTATCTAAGTGTTACCTACATAGTCTAAATAGATCTTAGGATATTGTAGTTCACCTAGAAGTGGGACAAAATGGAATGAGGAATAGAAGAATAAGAATTGATCAATGTGAATGTTTCAATTGTACATATCAATGTGAATATGATCATATTAATTAGTAGTGATACAAATATAATGGTCAAGGGGTTTATTTGATCAAGGAGGGTGGGAGTATTTACCAAGGTTACTAAGGAAAAGTTTATACGACTCCATTGCTTGTAATATTTCCTGAACTAATTTTTTCTATATCATGTGACGGTATGCATCATGATATAAAACACCATAATAAAAATGTTATAATATGTAAAAGGACTGAAACCTTATCTAATAAATAATTGAAAATAATGCACTAATGATAAAAACCATGATGATAGTGTTGACATATGAATATGTATGGACTCAAGTAAAATGCTTAATAAATAACCCAATTAATGCATATAGACTGAGTAAAGGCATAACAACAAAATCAAATAAATAGGAACAAATAAACAAACAACTAAGCAAATAAACACATAGAAATCTTGAAATTAAAAGCAATAGCTAGTATCATGTTGTCAACTAAGTCAATACCTATGCATGAAGGCTCAATGGAATGATAAATAGGAAATTCCCCCAAACAAGGATATATGCAAAGGGAAGGTCACACCCCCAATGGTGGTGGAATACAATGGAACTAAAAATGAATTTCCCTAGTAGGGCGGATCGAGGATAACTTGACTAGGTTTAGATAGGATAAATGTTTTTGGATTTTGAGGCTATATATATCTCTAGGAGATGGTAAACCAATTTTCAAATGTTTAAGATTTTGAATTTATTTGAATGTTTTTGGAATTTTCTAAGTGTCTCAACTCAATAGAGCATGACAAGATACTAAACAATCCAACTCATAAAACAACAAGAGTATGGATTAGGTTGCTCATAAAATGGAAAAAGCATTGGAAATGGGGTGATAAGGCTGACCCCAACATAAATCAAGTGATAATTACATATTCCTTGAAGGACCTCAAGTCACTAGAATTATTCCAACACAAAAGGTAGTGAGATTCAACCAGGTCACATTAAGTACACAAATTTTGGCAAATGATAATAGTAATGGCAAGGTGATGTGGTAATGCATAGTAAAGGTGTTGTTCTTAAGTTGTCCATAGGAGGTTATAATTAGGAAATAATGGCATAGGTCAATGATACTAATTTTCCCATAGGCAATTATAATTAGTAACATAATGTGGAATATTTATTTGCCTAAAGGCAATTATAATTAGTGGTACTATTCAAGTGTAAATAAAAGATGTAATTGCCATATCCATTGTCATACTACTTTCATATACTATCATTTGAACACATAATTTTGAAACTACTAAAACTAGATCAAAATAACCTCATGGAATGTATCTGAATAACTAATGAAACCAAGGTAAAAAGGGTTAGGTAGGGTGGGTCAAAAATAACTTTGGTCAATAATGAAGGTATAATATAATGGTATAGGGTATGGCATTGTTTAAGGATGGTGATGCTATGAGGATTGTATATAATGGTAATAAGGTTGCCTCTAAGTGATAAAGTAAGGTGAATGGTAGGGTATGAAACAATGACAAGGTGGATAGAAAATGAAAATGACAAAGTAAATGGCAAGGCAAAGATATGATTCTGTTGTTCTTGTTGATGTGAAGATGCACATCCTAGTCAACATATGATACAACTAGAATAATAAAGCATATAAATTATTATCCCACACCTCTTTTGAATAGTTTCTCTATTAAAAATGTGTTATAGATTTGGACTCAAATAATGTTGTTGTGGTCTTTGTTGGTCATTGATTATATTTCCTTCAAACTTTGAGATAAGATGTCTTCAGAACCTCTATAAAGGAAAGTGCAGTTAAGGATGGTAAATAAGGATAAATATTGGATGATAGGTCTGATTTGGAAATGTAAAGGTGGATGATAATGGAATGTATAATGGTTAGGAAATAAATGAATATTGAGATTTTTGAGCACACACAATGTTTTGAATTATAGATTTGACATAATTTTAGTTGTGACAAGGTCAAAGAATTCTAAATAAGCTCCTAATAAGACCACCAAATTTTTATGTTGTTTGGGTCTAAGAGTAAATACCATCTAATTATGTTGTAGATTGGAAGTTGTATTGATGTTGTCTTTAATAGTGTATTCATTAAGTAGTGAAGAACCATTATGCTCAGCTATTAGCACTTCAAAGAGGTTTTCACCGATAAATTTGTCTTGATTTTCCCATAACATCTCCAAAAAAGTTTCAATAATGAACATTTACTTTTGACTTTTATTCTCTTCTAGTCCCTCAAAAAAGGTTTCTCTAGAATATGCTGAGTTTAGAGTTTGATTTCCCCCTAGCACCCCCAAAAAAGTTTCACTAGGAGATTGCTCTTCTTCTATATGAATGTGGTCTTAGCCCCCTTGATATTCTACAACTGATATATATCTATGGATTTAGCTCAACAAGGTGTAATTATATTAGTCCCAATCAACATTTGTGGGAGGTAGAATGTCAATATAATAGCTATGTTAGATGGTGTTAATGGCATGTGGAATGGTAATGGAATGGAAAGAGGCAACACAATCCTCGTAGAAGATACTAGGAGAAATTGTGTCTAAGATGAAGTAATCATCCTCAAAAACTATGGAAGGATCACAAATATATTTAAATTGATTTTCAAGGCATGTGTAACCAATATTATAATAACATATTCTAATTTTAAAGCTGATTCTAACTCAAGGGACTCTAAATATGATGTTGAAACTTATGTTGATTATACTTATAATGCTAAATCTGATATTGGTTCAAGAATAGATCCTAACTTAAATTTTTATTCTTCATCTAGTGTGGTTATTGCTATAATGATGTATTATTGAGTATGTGGCAGTGGACAAGTAATGGCTTGTGATGGAATAATGGACTCCATAGAGACTACTTTGTCAAAGTGAGACTCCTCAATGAGAGAAAAGAGGTCAAGAGACAACTCCATAAAGACTATCTTGTCAAAGGGAGGATCTTTAAAAATAGGACAATGGTTGAGATAATGATTTGCCTAAAGGCAGTTATAATCATTAAAAAGTGACTCAACAAAGATTGGTTTGTCAGAGTAAGACTCCTCAACAATAGGCAAAGGATCAAAAGGGAATTCATCATAGTTTGACTCATCATAAATAGGTTTTTAAATAAAAACATCATGGATTGGTTGGTTATATTGTCCTTGGTTTATGATTAGTTGTAAAATATCAGTTTTGAACACATCTTGGTCTTCAAATGATTGGCTCTATTGGAGAGGTACCGATTGGATCTATTGTGGCTCAAAGACTATCATCAGTTTTCTAAAGTGGGGGATGTTGGAAATAGATGGAGGATCAGTTTTTGAATATTGATCTCTTTTTAAGCAAGATTATCAAATATGGGCTTAAAAAAGACTTGTTACCAGTCTAGGATGGTAACTATGACCCATCTAATCATAATTATGCAACATTGTTAGGATAATGAGCTACCATACTTGGAAGGGCCTGGAATGGTAAGTGAAGGGCATTAAAAATATTTTTTACTATCACAAACCAAAATTTGAGGGCCTAGAATGGTAATGTTATGGGGTTGCTAAGCTTGATTACTTGCACAAGCCAAAGGATGAGGTCCTAAAATGGTAATGATAGGGCATTATAGAGCTTGGTTGTTATCACAAGCCAAAGGATGCAGTCTTGGAATGGTAATGGTATGTTGTTATGAAGTTTGGTTATTGTTGTGAGATAAAAGATGAGGTCCTAGAATGGTAATCCTTGGGCATTGTGGATCTTGGTTACTCACACAAGCCAAAGAAGGGTTAATGGTATAGGTAGGGGATCAAGTACCATTAACATTGAAAGGGTGAAGTTGGTACATTAATTAGACCAAATAAGTTATCACCAAATACTATGCTTGAGGATCTTGGCTTTGTTCTCTAGATTGAGTATTGTAAGGAGGATAAAGATCCATCTCATAAACTACATCATCACCATATGGATATTGAATAGAGTATTATTGTGTGATCACATTATCATAACCTAGATTATACATGGCTCCACTATGAGTGTAACAAGACATATCCAAATCCATGATGAATGTTTCACAAAAAGGCTTAGAGTTCTAAAAAATATAGAAAATAAGGTCCAAAGGATAAATGGTCTAAACATGGTCTAACTTGGTTGAAGGAATGGATTTGTATCTCCAAAAATGTCCATGCTAAAACTTGGTTTAAAACATTCTAACATCAAATTTATTACATAAAATTTTCAAGAGGATGAATAAAAACCAAAATTCTAAACTTTAGGTACAAAGTGTTTCAAATAAGTTTAATCTAGGTCTAAAGAAATAAAGGTTTCTATGTCTTTTAGAAAACAAGGCACAAAATTTAAGATCAAAATAGGTATTGCTAGGTATTTTGGAAACAAGGCACAAACGCTAGACTTTAAACAAAATAAGGTCTAAAAGGTAAGAGATTTAATCTAACAAATTTGAAACACTTTCTAGGCATTTGGATTTTAATCACACATTTGATCATTTTTAAAAAGACATTGAACCTTATGCATATGGAAGATAGACCACTTCCCCAAATTTAGGCACAAAATAGTCTTTAAATCGAGCAAGGAATTAACCTAAGTTACACAACCCAAAAGTGAAATCTCAATGTCTAGGCCAAAATTACATAAGGCATAGGCATAAACCAATCAATATTTGGATCTGAACTTGTCAAGGCTAATTTTAAACTTGATTTAGAAGACTAGGATCCTCAAAAATAGATAACAAGTGAGATAAGAATGAATGACATGACGACACTAGGTATAGATCCAAAAGGCACACATGGTTTTTGAAATTATAATTTTAGACACAAAGTAAAAATTCTTTGAAATAATTTGAGTAGCATAATGATGCTATCATGATCTAAAGGTATGACAAATGGTTTGTTTCAAGACATTAAGGCACAAAAATTATATTGAAATGGACAACATAACGACACCCTTTTTAGACAAGTGACATATACACAAAGGTTTGATCAAATGTGTGATGTCAGATGGACAACATAAAGCCTAATCAAATAAAGGAGTGATGTGTAAATAAGACTCATTTTTTGACATAGTATGACAAATAAATAGTTTAGACTCAAGACCATGCAAGTAAAGAGGAAAAAATGACAACACCTAAGTGTAACGTCCTAAATCCTAAAATTGAGAAGGTTGCATCATACTATCAAATTCCATCTATATCCTTAATCTTTAGAGGATTTTAAATTATTGATCCGAAAAGTAAAAGTGCATGAAAATTAAGTTTTTTAGTCCCCCCCTTGTATCAAGATTTCGTATGGTGACATAAAACTTTAGGCTACTCACCCTGCATCAATAATATGTCTGTGGTAAGTAGGCTTGTCTAAAATATCAATCTTCATTCATTTATAGATGGTCACATATGTGTGGTAAACACTAGGGCAAAATCACATCATTTAGATCCACATCAACTGACTTATTATGAAAAGGTCTTGTCCTTTTCACAAACACTACATCTATCAATTGCTTAGTGTATTATTATGTCTGAACTACCTTTACATTCTAAGGTTGAGTACCACTAGCAGATCTTGTTTTAACCACTCAAAATAAGCATCCCAGAAGGTCACCCTTAATTTATATACCCCACCATGGAGTGAGATTGAAACAATATTGGGAGATGAATTCCCAGGTCAATGCTTCCCTATAGAACTTGTGAGGAGGTGATGAGCTCCCACCCATAAGATAAAATGCATGAAAATAAAGATAAGTGGAAGGACTTTAGGGTCATTTTGGGGGTCACCTAAATCATACGTATTTTGGGGAGGGCCTTAGTGACTTTCCTTCCATGCTCTTGGACTAAAGTGATAAATGCAAAGAGTGAGCATTTTTGATCACCCAAGTTATCAATAAGGAACAAGGGGAGAGCATAAACACAACACTCATTTTGCTAAACAAACACTTCAAGAAACAAGCATAAAAATGAAAACTCTTATGAGTATGTAACTAAAGTGAGAGTTCAGTTTTATAGCATCAAAACTAAATATGTTGTGAAATTTGATCCCCTTGGCATTTGTTGATAATTACAAAACACTCAAAAAAACCAAGAGATGAAAATAACTAGGTACATTTTAAGCACCAAATACAATGTTTGTAAGATCTAACCATGCTTAAACTTTTTTCTTTCCACCTCAAGACCTAAAAATTGCTAGAGGGTTTGCCTACTTAGAAGCCCAAACTCAAGTGAGAAAATAATATTTTAAAATTAGGTCTCAGGTTTTTTAATTTTTTGTCTTAGAGACTAATCATCATCGATCCACAGAGATCAATGTTGATTCACAAAGATCAACATTGATTAAGTAGATCATAGACATTTCTTATAGAACACACAAAAACCAAGTCTAATTTAATGAAAAAATGATTAATTAATGATCTTAAAACACAAACATCTCATGGATTTTCCAAGAAATAGGTTAGACAAACAACATGCAAATCATCAAACATAGAATAAAGGAAATAAAAATCAATTAAAACCACTATTATCCCTATTTCCTACCATGTTATATTTTTCACATAGAAATCATGGTTGATTCCTTTAATCAACATCAATCTAGAAAATTGGCGTCAATACCTGTAACCTCAAACTTGATTTTAAAAAAGGATGTAAAAAACAAAGTTAAAATGTGAAACTTAAAGATTTTTAAGTATCCATTAGAAAAAATAAAACTAGCATATCAATATCCTTAGCCTTATAGGATGTTTCATCCCACCAGGCATGCCATCATGTGAATAATGAATATGTAAATAGGAGGTTAGTCTTGTGTTATTCTAATAAAAAAAGTCAGAACAACAAACTAAATTCCTAAAACCTCTAGCCTAGACACTAGGGAGAGCATACATAACAAGCATATTTATGAAAACATAACTAAAACATTAAATAAAACATTCTTTTACCTTCCTTGGATCTCCAAATGGCTTGTTGTAGTGGCTTGCTCGACTTGTGCATTAATAAATATTCATCAATGGAGCTTTATTGGCTTCAAATTTCCTTAACACCTTGGCTTGGTTGATTGGCTTATGATTTGGGCATGGTAACATTACTTGTATGAAGCTTCTGTCTTCAAATTAGCATTATAACACTACACTATCAAATCTTTGAAGACATCTAGGCATAATAACTTTACACCAAGAGATCTTAGAAATTAATAGGCATGGCCTTGTATTTGTAGCCTCAAGAATTAACTCTTACCCAAGGTGAGTGAATGTTGAGTTTAAACATGAAATGGTTTCAAACTAACCCTAGGTAAGTTGAGGCTAACTCTAGTTGAGTTAAAATGTGTCATGTAATTATAATTTTCATTTACAAGGCATAACCCTCAAATTCATAACTTCAAGAATTAACTCTCACCCAAGGTGAGTTAAGGTTGAGTTTAAACATGAAATGGGTTCAAACTAACCCTAGGTGAGTTGAGTCTAACTATAGTTGAGTTAAAAGGTGTCATGTAATTATGATTTTCAATTATAAGGCATAGATCTCAAATTATATATTTTGGGATATTTTGGAATAGCTTGATAACTCATAAAGGCAATAATGAAAAGGATTGATATTTTGATTTTTGGAATTTCCATTTTAATATATTCATTAATTACAAGTGGATAATTCAAATAATCATTTAATATTTTTAATTATTTAATTCAATTTTATTATCATTTTTTATCTTTTAAGATTTGATCAAGTGCCCTGCTTAATGGGTCCATAGGCAAAATTGTTAGTTGTTAGGTTACAAGGTGATTAGGAATGAATCCATGAGAGGTTATTGTTGTATATAGGCTATTACCATAAATAGGGATGCCTCAACATGATTCTGAGCATTGATGAATGATGCAAGACCAATATTTGGATGTTTAGTGATTCTTAGGATTAATTTACAATGGTTATAGGAATTAGTCTAAAGTCTAGTTAAAATCTAATTATGGATAGAATTGGGTGTCTATAGCTCTAAATCTAGTCGTTGTTGGGTTTTATATGGCACTAAATATTTTACGCCTAATTTTCATTGGAAGATGATTATTTTCAATCATTTTCTCTCTTCATTCTCTATAATAATGTCAATGATGATTGACTTAGGGGTCTGGGAATGTCAACTATTATTCCTTATTTCACACTACTTTCTAGAATAAAAATATTTTTATTCTTTTTCCTCATATAGCTATGTCTATATTTTTATAGCATGTATTTGTATACTTCATATTTAATGACAATAAGTTATGTGAGATCATACTTTATATTTATCTTTGACACATTTATGTCACTGATTCAACTATTGGTGTTGTGAGTCTTCTTCTTTGGTGGTAAAGGTGATGTTGTCCTCTATATCAATGCCTTCATTTTTATCATAGTAGTTTGTGATGGACCCACAAAGGTCTGTAGAGGTTTCTATGCTTAAAATTTTGGCTATGTCAGGAACTGTTGTGGAAATAACTACTACATTTTTGGAGGTATAGATCACAAAGTTTGGATAATTATAGAAGCCATGTATTTATTTCACAAGACTTATGACTGTGAAACCAACATGGTGATGAAGAAGGGAAACAAAGTGATTGGCATCTTGGGCAACTCATGGACTCATATTTTAATCCCATCATGTATATTTTGTATGGTTACATGTTTTCCCAAGTAATACATGACATCTTTAGGCACTCAAGGGTGATAAATGATGAGACTTTGAACCTCCACTCACTATGCACTGAACTATCCAAATTATCATAGCACTGACCTACCTTGTCTTATGCAATATTGGTGAAGGTAGTCATAGACAAAAATTTGACATTATGTGAGATAGTATCATCGAGATACTTTCATTATTTGAAATAGAGAATTTATACCAAGAACTAGTATTGGAAAGCTTGTGATGTGTCGTTGAAAACCATCTCAATGTTTGTGATAAACATAGAGACTAGGAACTCAAGCTTGTTAAATTTATCATTCAACCAGACCATTCGATATGAAATATTTATGACCCCTTTGGTATCCTATCTTACACTTTTGGTAGTATGCCAAAAGTGATTGGTAATACATTCAAACAATACTTGTATGGTAAAATCATCCACCGATTTAATAGGAATCCATATGGATGCCATAAAATACTTCTCCATAGTATTAGAGTGAATGGGAGGGACCTTGGTTTTGAACAATAGGAAGGACTTTCCTTGTGTTAGAAACCCTATTGGTCCCACCATTATTTTAGTGTTGATTAATATGGTAACATCCTTGGACAAATGGAATGTGCCTTCATTATAGTGACTTATAAATTTCATCATCAATTAATCCAATTGGCCAAATGTGGGGAGCTTACTGATTTGCTTTGCATCAAATCTTCTTAGAGGCTCTTGAAGAGCTAGGGCTCCTAGTTGTGTTTTTTTGTCTTGGTCTATGGCAAAATGATTGGTTTTCACCATATCAATAAAACTAAATGGATCTAGGTCATGGTACCATTATTTCCTTAATACAAGTCCAATCCCTATTTATTATTTTTGTATGTTTATAATGGAATTAATATTTTTGATCAATCCATAGTTGTTATTTCATATAGCCTTAATAAATGGATGTGACTCAAATTCATACTATTAAATTCTACTCTCAGGTGAATTAATCAGGAAAAAATTAGAAATAGACCTTGTACACAAAGGATTTTAATGGCAGTTCACTCTGTACGCCCTTCCTTATATAAGTTTCCTTCACTTCACTCATCTAACACATTAAATTGAATTGTGTTGATTTATCTTCATGTTGTTATGATCCTGGTTTAAATGTTATTCATTGTTATGATGTGACCTTTACACTTTGATAGATAGGTTCAATGTTTTAGCTTAAAACATTCTTTTATGTGATGCATTATCTTTTCTTCTCTAATGACTTTATTTTATTACAAATTAGTTGAATTTGACACACCAATATACTTTGGGAAAGATGCAATATTTGGATTATTTTATCATTAACTGCTTTATGAGATTATTTTTTTACCTATCCTCCATAACCCTTTTGATAAAGTTTCCTTCCTAGATTTAATTGATTAAAACCGTATTGACCTTGTGTTGACTTCTCTTCACATTTATCATTTATTATTTTTTTAATTTCCTATGATACTCTAAGACATTGAATTTTAAAACTATTTTTTGATGGTCTTGATATAGATATCACACTATACATATACTACAAACCTAACAAAAATATATTAAAATGCAAAATGAAATAAAAACCCTAACTACATGGTGCTACTTAGTACACACTCATTTTTTAGTATGAGATTAATAGAGATCATTAGTATTAATGCTTAAGCATGAAACCATTTACATGACCTAGAAGAATGGTTCCTTGAAGGTCCCTTAATTATATTTTTCTTTGTTGTAATAATTCATGAATGATGTATAGTCCTTTCCACTAAATGCACCTAGATGTGCCTAAAATTTGTTATCATACAATAATATTAGATACTCTAGATAAAACTCTTTAGATTACAAATTGTGATCATGTCATGTTTTTTGACTTAGCTTATTTATTTACTATGTTAAATTTGCTTTATGTGAAGTTTCCTCCATGTGAGTTAGATCTAACAAAATATCTTGAAATTAATCTCGATCTCCCAGTTGCATTATCAATGTGATTTGTAGACTTAGAAATATATATTCCATAAGAATAACTACTTATATTCCATAGATTAACCATAAAGGATTGAACCCTCTCACATGCTTATAATAAGTCATGTATGTCCATAGGATCACATGAGTTCAATCCTCCCAATCTTATATATGCACATTACATATTTTTGTAAGCATATTCTAAAGTAATTTATTAGATACGTTGGCATGAGGATGATATGTTATGATCTTATGGTGTGATATAATGAATTATTATGTTAGAGTCTTGATATTATTATTTAGTAAGTTTATTCCTCTATCACTAACCAACTTCATTGGACATCCAAACTTGGTTGCATCTCTTGCATTTCAGCTTGGTTTCATAATAAATTCTACCCATTTGTTGAGTAATATGTCATAGTAATTATATACCTGGCATGATAATGTGTGTTTGGTAGATTAATGTATCCTAAAAATTAAATTCCCCATTTCTCAAAAGGTTTCATTGATGACATCAAATTCAAAGGAATTTCATCCTTTTGATTTGGTCTTCCTATTCTTTGACAAATGTCCCAGTGCTTTATGACTCTATGCACATATAAGAATAGGGTAGGGAATCACATGAAACTCTATAATATCTTCCTCACTATTTATTTACTTTCAAATTATCCTTCTTAAATTCCCTGGTGTGTTTCTTCTAGTAATTATAGTCTCTCATGCTCCAAGGATACTCTATGCAACACATCATCCTTACCCATTTTATATAAAAAACCATTAATAATATTGAAAGGTATGGCTCATGTGATTAGATAATTTTTATTTTTTTACATATAGTGAGTAGTAAAAACTCCTTATTCTATGAAAATGTCTATGTCTTCCTTATTATCTATAATCACATAAGCTCTGAATAAGTGTGCATCCAATGACTCATCTTGCAATTCTTCTCATTCCTTACCATTCATTATTTGTCTAAGATGATAAAGTCCCACATTTTCTCTTATTAATTTCACATTGATCTTAAACTAAAATTATTAGAATAGCATTAACCATCTAGATATCTTTTTTCCTAGAATAGGCTTATTCACTAGGTAGCATAGATTTTGGTGATCTGTAAAGAATTCAAATGGTGTTTCTAAGAGATAATGCTTAAATTTTTAAATCAAAAACAAAATAACTAGGGCCTCTCACTTTTTTGTGTGTATTTATTCTCTCTTATAGATAATTTTTTTATTATGAATTTAATGGGGTAATCCAAACCTATGTCTCCTAGTTATGCCAATACAACCACTATTGTGGTCCTTGAAGCGTTTACATGCACATGAGATGGATTACTCCAATTGGGGAACACCAATATGGGAGCTATTACCAACCTCTATTTCAAATCTAAAAAATATGCTTGACACTCATTAGTCCACTCAATATTTTTATCCTTTCATAATAATCTTTCCATAGGCATATATATACCTGCATACCCTTTAATGAACTTACAATAATAACCTATATGTCTGAGGAGTGATCTCACTTCGATAGCACTTATAGGAAATGGCATACTCACAATGACTATGATTTTATCTTGATCAACAAAAATATCATTGTTGTATACTATGTGACCTAAGAAAACACCAAATGGTGTAAAAAATAATAACTTTTTCAAATTCAATGTGATGCATAGAGATCAACATTGTTCTAACATCAACCTTAGCTTAGATAGGTGTTATTTAGATAAACAAAATATATCTTAATCATATAGACAAACTTCCATAAATTCATCAATGAAATCTTTAAATGCATTACCATTGCCTTAAAAAAATAGTAGGATGATTCTTCAGGTCAAATGGATTTACCTTGTATGTGAAGGAGCCCCATTCTATTTTAAAGGTGATTTTAGCCTGATCTTCAGCTACAATCAGTATTTAGTGATAGCCACTAAATCATTCTATTAAGGAATAGATGTTGTGCCTTTTGAGTAATTCTAGAACTTTATCTATAAATGGAATTGGAAATATGTCATTAATGCATGTATAATTCAATACCCTATAATCTCCATACACTTTGATCTCTCCTAAATTTTTAGGATGCACCACCATTAGACTTATCCATTATGTCTTCTCTATGTGATAGATAATCCTTGTTTCTTGTATGCAATCACATTTAGCCTTCACTTTAATATTCATATTAGGATTTATCTTGTATGGACACTTTTTAATGGGCCATGTGCACTCCTTAAGCTCTATATGCATCTCTCCTAATGAAGGTTATACATCCTTGACTTTTGAAATTTTCATTGGGAACACATTTTGATAATATTGCAACAATTGTAGACCTTTTGATATTTCTTGTTGTGTCTAATAGTCACCCAAAGTCACAAAACTTTGGCACAAACTTGATATCAATGTTATATACCAATTTATTTATGGTTATTGATATATATTATTAGACCCACCTGGCATAGATTCTTGTAGTGTCATCTACCCTTCTTGTTCTTGAATGTTTAAATTTTGAAGTTGTGTATTTTTAGTTTGTTCTACAAT
This sequence comes from Torreya grandis, assembly GCA_037957365.1. NCBI lineage: Eukaryota > Viridiplantae > Streptophyta > Pinopsida > Cupressales > Taxaceae > Torreya > Torreya grandis. The sequence goes on from JARHVA010002162.1 coordinate 576,733, forward strand.
GTTGTATTTTGGTTATTCTATAGCTTAGGTTCAAAGAAACCCTTTAAGTGTAGGTTCTCATCATTGTCACTATATTTTTTCTATTTTCTGTCATCCATTATTATAATGCAATGTTGCACCAAAAACTACTCTTTCTTTTTATTAGCCTTGTAATTTTTGATATCTATATTTAAATCTCTAGTTGTTTCTTCCTGCGAAGTGAATTTCATCATAGTGCTTAGATATTCTTCTCACTCACTAGATAAAAATAATTTCAACATCTAAAGAGTATTCTACACCAAGGGATTCTCATTTTCAAAGACAAAGTTATGAATATAATCTTACTGAACTTGTGTCTAATTTTTAATTTCCCAATTGCATTCATGGTGCATTTACCATGTTGTTGTAATATGTGTAGAGTATACTTGAATAGATGTACCTATAATTTGGGTTCTACACCATGTGAACATTGACATATCTATGAATATGCATTTTAGGACATTGTCATTCTAATAAAATGGCCACTGAATCATGATCATAGGTGTTATTTGAATTTGAGCTTAAAGCAATTTGTAAGCATCCTCCTTGTGCAGTTGATTTAATTTTTGTAGTACCCAACATCTCATAGCAACACCATTGATGGAAAAATTCAATTCACTAACTCATTGATCTACATCTGGAACATGTTGCTCAAATATGGAATATATTGGCCCAAATCACTGGTTACAAAGTATTGAGGAAATTTTCATTATGTAATTAAAACCAATATCATTGATCTCATCTCATGGTCTCCTCTCACCCAATTTAGTATATGTGTATCTAAATCACTACTTACTGAAGCCACAAGTTTCCAAGATATAACACCTTCCTAAGTTAGTTCGATGTAATCTATGTCTGTCACATCCATTTGATATATCAAATCTACTTAAGACCTTATTGGTGATCACATAGATGGAGACTTGTATTATCATATATATAATTATCAAACTTATTCTTTTGTATCACAAATCAAGATGAATGCTTCTCTATTCTCTATAATGGAAGAAATGATTCTATCTCTGGATGGGAAAAATTGAACTCTGCAAGTTGAAGTACATTGTGTTTAGGCTCTATGTCAACCTTAAAATAGTTGTTGTACCCATATTCATAGGGTGATTTAGGTTATTTATGAATGATTTAAGTCTTAATATCATCTTTATTTAGAGGTATGATGATAATCTTATCCCCTTAGTGTATCCAGTTGATTACACATGATATCTATGGTCATTTGTCCATCGTGTGCCCACTTATTATTGATCAACATAAGGTAGTCTATTTCATAATTTTCATTATTATGACTTCAAAATCACCTTATAGACTAAGATTAGTAACTTTTATTTCTACATCTTCTAGTCACCCACTAGGTTCTACCCTTCTATAGTCTATGAGACTCAATGTAACTAGGTTATAACTAAGATTAGGTCATCCAATGGCTTTTGATGTTGACTGAGAGATCATATTTATTGTACTTCCAAATTTGAATACAAAATGTGGAACTTCATACCTTTCCAATTTTATATCCATTCGAGAGTCAACATACCATGGTTTATTGGTCTTTATATACCATACCACTTTATCAGTATAGCTTTGACCTCTTTATGTGCAGTCTAAGAGATTATGTAAAATATTTAGGATGTTCTACAATATGTCTGCATTTTTATGATTGATTACCAATTTTATTATATCTTTAAAAGTATTAACTACTCCATATTGCCTCAATATGCACATAATTTGGCATAGATATGTGCATCAATGACTGTAGCATCATTCTTAGACGTAGTCTAGTTTTGTATATTCTACAATATTCATGTTTCCTAATACATCAAAACCTTTTCCCTTGTAGGATCATGATATTTTTCCTTTTGTACCTTTCTAATTTATTGATATTGTATCATCTCTAATTATGGTAATCTTTTTTCTACATGTTGATGTTAGGTGATTACTTGTATGTATGCAAGATCCATTGGGTGTGAATTCACCATGTTTACATTTTGCACCAATTTATCTTTTCTTTGATTTTAAAACACATGAAAATATTTAGTATGTTTTTGTCTTATAAATATAAAATATGCAAAGTAGACCTATATTTTCCAATTGGTTGGATAATTCCATGTGAAGTGATTGTATTATACACATAGATAATATATAATTAGTTTTCGACCCTGTCTCTCATTTAGTCTGTGATTACCTCCTTGATATCTACCTTATTACCCACTTATTTATCCCATTTATATATGTTTAAAACCCCAACCTTATTTTTTCTAACCATCATAGCATCCTTTAATATATAGTGAAATTCCTGGGGAGAAGATGGGGCCCATCTTATTTATTTTTGTTAGGGTGATGTAGTGTTCCATGACTATTGATATTGAGGAGATGGTAGAGTCCATATTGTCTAGTACTATGGATATTATGGTATCAAACATGTTAATCCCTAAGTATAATATTGAGGTGAGGTTAACACCCATCCATTATAAAGTTTAGTCACATATATCATCTCTACATCTAGGCTTAGAACCCCTAGTTTCATAATAGGGATCTATCATGTTACTACTGTGAAGACATTCTTAGTTGTATATTCCTTAAATTGTTGAAGAGATATATAATTTTTATCATCATATTTTTACAACTCTGAGATTGTTTGGTATACTATTTAAGAGATGATAGTTCACATTGCATGCCCTTCTACCTAATGGATCTCATATAACTCTATTTGAACTTTTTTGTAGTCATTCCTATGATTCCCCTCTTTTATACACTTTATACACCACAAATATAGATTGGTAATCCTAATTTCATGCATCTCATCCATATTGTGAAAAACAACATCTATCATTGCATCGATTTTCACAAAATACTATGAACTTTCCCCATGGTCCTCTATCTACACCACCTGAAGCATAGTTGCTCAAGAATCTACCTTGTAAGTGAACTAAGTTTGAGCAATGGAAAACATAATTCTAGGTCTTAGACCTTATAAAAACCATGCAACCTTATCTATATCTTGAAACAAAAAAATTAACATGTTAATTACATCAGAGAACCTGTGATCAAATTCCCATATCGATTCACCTGATTATTGGTAAATCTCTTTTAGATCTTATATTATCTAACTCATACATTTATTCATTTTAAATTTTCTTGTCAACTATTTTTTGACATCTTAAAAACTCAATTTGTTAGTATAAATGTTGTATATAAACTCTAGAGCTCTATCTTTCAAGGCTCTTATCAACTCATACTTCTTTATATCATATGTAGTTACACCTTTAACCTACCATTTAATTGCATGGGGCAGCAAGTACCATTCAGTGTCAATAGAACCATCATATAGTTCCAAATGAAAAAAAACATGTACTAAGATCCATGCTTCATACACTCACACCTGAAACCACTAGATACTATATACTAGACTTTATCATTGTCTTAGAACTTTTTATGACTTAAAATCCAACTTTGATCAATTTATTCTTATCTATAACTTCCTTAGTGTCTTCACTATATTTTCCAAATTTATCTGTAATAAAATCAAACCATTTACTATATTTTCTAGACTATACACTTTTTATTATACTCTTTGTTGATAAATTAGGCATATGGGATGTGTACCCTTGAAAGGAATGATCCTTGTCTATGAATCCTACTTCATTTGAACTTAAACCTAATTTAATCCTATGATTTAATTTAATTTATTCAAAATATTTTTCCTTATCTTCTCCAAACAATATTCCCTCTTGTAATTGTGATCTAAAACTACCTTATAAATAATCTAACTGCTCCTCTACTCTCTTTCCACTCTCATCCATCTCTTTTAAATCCCCTTTCCAATATATATCATTTTGTATGCCTTCTCCTCTTTCAGGCCCTCTCATTTCCTAGCTCCTCCCTAAGCTCCCATTCCTCCTTTATCTTCTAAACTCTCTACTCTACTCTTACTCACATATACATTATAATTTTTATTTTTATTCCATTTCCTCTATTGTCATAGGTCTAGTTCTAACCCTGAAAGTCTCTTTTCATTACTTATTTGTGTCCTCCATCTTATAGGTTTAGTTTCAAGTTTTTCCTCTCACATCCTAATAATTATCAAAGTGAATACTCCATGTTAGTTTTGATATACACCATGGCCTTTTCCATACCCAAAACTTTTAGAAGAGTATATAGTCACTAAAAAAAAATTCCTCTAATACCTATTATAAACAAATCCTACTTATTTTCGAGCACATGTACCCTTGCATGACAAACCCAATTATATATCCATCTATGGTAGTATTTAACCAATTATTTACTATGTGTGTCAAATAGGTGTCCATATTTCATAACTTTGATGTATTTTCCTTGATCCAAACAAAGTGTTGTCTCTCTCATTTTGAATCAATAGTACTAAATTCTTGATGACCATACAACTAGCTAAAAGGAAAGTCAACAATATCATTCTAAGCTCAAGATCTAAAGCATTAACAACAAAAACATCACAATAAAAGTTTTAAGAGATGTAAAGATGATATGAAAAGATAAAGACAATATCATATAATATCCATAAAATAACTTCTATATGTTACAAAGGATAAGCCTTGCATATATAGGCAGGGAAAAATAAGAAGTAAGTCAAAATAACAAATGTGGGATAAACCCATAAAAGGAAAAGCTAGTAAATAGACAAAAACTATCTATAGAACCTATAAAACATGAGAATCAACTATAAAACACCCCCTCAAGTTAATCTAGGGGATAAAAATATCCAAAATCAAAGTGGCATATCCATAGGATGAGTCCTGACAACAAGGCTTGATCAGGTACTCATGTATACCATATATCCATGAAATGGAGAAAGGAAGAAAATGCATAAGAACAAAACTCCCATCCAAAATGATTTAAAATAAGTAAAATAAGGAAAGGAAGTAATAAATTAATGAATTCATGTGGAATCCCCCCTAAGGAAAACTTCCTTCACCCCACATGAAGATCAGTACTATATATCTTGTGTGGATGGAAAGGATGTAAGGAACCATCTACATAGGTGGTGAGATAGTTCCAAAAATAAAATTTTATTACCATTAATGTACCTTCCTCTTGAGTGATACAACTAATATGTCCCAAAGACACATCACTTGAAGAAATATCGATGCTAATAGGAGATACAATACCCTATAAGAGTATGCCAAGATCTCCCTGAGTGTATCCCTTAGAGTGATGTAAGCAAGATCCAAATCTAAGAGTATGTTTCTCAAAGGAACTAAGCACATAATCAAGTGGATCTAAAGTGGGACAAGAAATAAATACATAAGTAGGAGCAATAACAAGATTCAAACCAAAATGTGTAAAAATAATAGGTTCCTCAAGGAAATCAGTCTAAACACATATCCTCACAAAGAAGAGGAGTAGATGATAAAGGAATAATAATTGTGGCACAATAAAATTCATACTTATTAATTTGTGATGGTGTATTATCCATGATCTCAAAAATTAATTTTGAATGTACCATACCCTCAAGAATTATGTCTTCTCAATCAATGAAATGAATAGGAGGAATACAAATTATATGAGGATTAATAGGTGATTCAAGGAAACCATTGCCAAAAGATAAGTACTTACTAAAAATTGAATAAGGAGGAATAGTAATAGGTTTAGGAGGTAATAATGCCTTATATAAATCACCATCAATAATTATGTCCTAAAAAAATGAAGAGGAATCCCAATTCATGTCACTAGTAAAGAGTTAATCTTCACTAGGAAGAGAAGTGTCAATAGTGCCTCAACCATGTCATTGTCAAGACTCAAATCTTGAACAACATTAGTGTCATCACCAAAATATAAATATTTGTTAATAGGAGGATAGAGAAGTGGAATATAAGGAGGTGGAGTAAAAGAGGGTGAAAAAAACCCAAAAGACATAGTATCCTTCTCAAATAAGACTAAAATAGCATCTCGAGCTTCCTTTGGTGATGTGGCACATGTGACATAGCACTAAAAACTATCTAAAACATGAAATTGAATAAAAAAAAGAGCCTCATCTTGCATGTATCAAATCTAGGAAATATCTTCCTCATCTATAAAGTGGGTAATGTCACCAAACACCATTATCCACATTCCTTCAAGTTGTAAGTACATCTTCATTTTTATGTTTCAAATAATATAGTTGGAGGTGTTGAGGGGATAAAATAAGTAGGAATAAATTATAAAAAAATAATTATAAACTCAATAACAATAACCCTATATATAATACAAATTACCCCCATGACAATTTAACATCTACCGATGAACTTAATGAACAATCCAAAATAACAACTCCTCAATAATAATAAAAATAAACCCCACAAAAAGTGTAAGCCCCCCCCCAAAAAAAAAAACCATTTGGCACTTTATAATTGAGTTTTTTTAATAATATAAATGGAACCAATTTATGGATAATAAAAAACATACACTTTTGAAAAAAATAGTACTCGATTTTGAGTCACAGTTCAAAAGTTATAGTTTTTACATGTTTCTCGTCATTAAAATGGGTCAAATTAGTAAACATTGCACAAAAATTAAATGCACTAAATACCAAAAAATTATTTACCACTTCATGAATCTATAAAAAATCTTCAAAAAAATATTTCCAATAATTTATTTAGCATAAACCAAGCATAAATTGTCAAAAATGGGTGAAAGTCAGCTTCAGGAAAACTCTTTGCAAGATCTAGAAAAATTGGTTGAATGGGCCCTATTGTGACATCCTAAAAGGTTATATAGCCTAATTAACTATGGTAATTACTATTATATACTAAAATTATACTAAAATTTTATCATCTCCAAGAATAATATCTTAAAATTCAAATTTTATAGCCTCAAACTTGACGAAAACTGACTAGCTATCTAGATGATGAAGACATATTGCTACATCAATTTTCAAGCTACCAAAAGAGCTATACAGTCTACTCCAAAATGATTTTAACTTATATTTTAATAAATATGGGACTATTAACTAACTTTACCAAATCTTAGATCTAAATAATTAGATCCGTACTGCTTGTGGTGAGAGAAAATTAAACAAGTGGCAGGTATCCAATAGCAGACTAATCAACAGGTTTTTGAGTAGAAGGGCTATATGACTTGATATCTAGAGATTATAACAAATTAAAGAGTAAATAAAACTCATATTTATATTTACCTATGCTTTTATATTTTTATTTGGATGCATTTAAGGCCTAAAACCATTAAAAACATGCACACATTACCTAAAAAGCTTCCAAAACAAATTTAAACAGGGGTCTAGGATAATGAGGACCTAATTGTGCAGCCTATGATCTGTATGGCCTAGTCGATGGCCAAATAAAAAAATATCTTAGATCCATACAAAACACATCCATTCCACTAATAATAAATTTTGATAAATGGACAAACCCTTACAACAACAAACCTACAAATAGATGGATACAATAGCTATAGCTCTGCTACCATAAAACAAACATCAACAAGATCATTTCAAGCCTAAGATCTAAAAAATTAACAATAAAATCATCACAAGAAGAGTTTTAAGATCTATAAATATGATATGTAAAGACAAAGTAAATATCATATAATATACATAAAATAAATTCTATATGTTAAAAAGGAGAAGCCTTGCATATATAGGTAATGACAAATAAGAAGTAAGTCAAACTAACCAATGTGGGATAAATCCATAAAAGGACAAACTAGTAAATAGAAAAAAACTATCTATAGAACCTAGCAAACATGAGAACCAACTCTAACACTAGTAACCCAAGAAGTTCACACCAAAATATTTCATATATCTCACCATGTATATATTTAGTTATAACCTATATCACAGAGCTTCCTATTCTCTTTGCCTCTTCTTCTGATAAATTGTAAATTTTCTCATCCAACCATCATTTGAAATCTCTCTATACAATTAACTATCTCATCATGTTTCAAATTTCCACTATCATCACACCATTATTAGTAGAGGTTCCTATAAAACCCATTAGAATATGATAATGAGTGTTTCTATGTGAAGTATGTTATAGGTTTAGAACACACATAATTTTAGAATAGGTTGAGTATTCATTTGGTTCAAAATTACATGTCTGTCTAGAGAAATGGAAACTTAAACTATATAAAATGTTCATTATTGTTACCTAATTAAACATATTTAATCAAAATAGAGTATGCACTACATATGGAACCAATATAAAAAGGCATTAAAAAAACCATCATTTGATCTTTATATTATTCTCTATTTTTAGCACTTTTTTCCTTTAAAATTTATAATTATATAGACCTTTAAAAGATCTGGCACTTTACCTTCTATCCTTTCAGTTCTATATCAAATGAGTCTTTTTATATTTTTTAGAATTTTAGAATACATATAAAATTCTAATACATACAAAATGAGATATGTTGTACATCACCCACTTGTCATGCATCTACATTGTACGAATTTACAATCCTATTCTACTACCAACACTTCCAATTGTTCATCTACATTTTCAGGTTGGGGAATTTCATTTATTTTCCTTTCTCCCTTGTATTTTTGTTTGACTATATTTTATTTATTAAAAAGAAAATTGGTATATCCAATAATAAAAAAATAGAATTCACTTCTTAGGAATACACATGCTCCTCAAAATGGGAAAAAGGATAATATGCTCATGTAAAGAGTAGCACTATGGGATCATGTAAATACCATATGTTGTAAGATATGTAAAAGTAAGCAAGTGGAGTGTCAAAAAGATAAGTGTTTTAGATTGTTTGAACCAGTCTGCAAATCAAAAGGGTAAATACCCAAAGTGAAAAGCAAATCCAAGGAATATAAGAATTATTGGATAAGTGATAGAATAAATAATAAGGAAAAATCAAAGAAGCAATGCACAAGGATAAAAATATGCAAGTAGTTAACCAATGATATTAGTGATGGGTATGCATGCATATGTATTTGCTTGGTATAGTTTTTAATATTTTTTAATAGAAATGCCAACTAGATGGAAAAATCAATGGAGAATAATCATGTAGTATTTTATTGCATGCACATGTAATAGTGGTTTTATTATGGATTCATTATTCTCAATTTGTGATTGATTTGACTTAGGTCCTGACAATGGTGTAGGTAATTTGGTTGGTTTTTTTAAATTTTTTACTTTAGAAACTTCTCATGTGAATGTTTTGGCATTAGTAGTATTATTGATTTGAGTGTTATCAATGGTATTATTATCTTGAGTATTATCATTAATGAACTTATTTGTATCCATTATATCTTTTACATTGTATCCACCAATTATATTTTCATATTCATATTTTGCACATGCAATATCATTGAGATCATACCAATATTGTTATTAATATTATCATAATCATTAATGCTATCATTATCATAGTAGAGATTTAACTTATTATTTTTTTGTTGAATTTGTGGTATGCCATTTTGATTATATTTTGTATATGTGTATAAAAAACTTATTGCAGCATATATTGGATTGGTTTTTTAAATATGACCATGATTGTTAGGATCTTGAGACTTGTCTTGAACTAAAGAGTGATCATGTGTGATTGGTTTTTTGAATATGGCCATGATTGTTAGGAGCTTGCGACTTGTTTTGAACTAAATAGTGATCATGTATGATTGGTTGAACATTAAAAAAATAAGTATTTTATGATTTGACTTCTTGACTTAAAAGTGTAACCATAAATTTTAAAGATTTGACCTCATATTTTTTCTCTATGCATAAATTAGATATGATGCTTTATTCCTTAGAAACCATAGGTGTATCATAAGACTTTGTAGGAATATTTTATTTGCACATTTATACATGAGATTTTTTTTTTAATGTCATTTCTTGATTATCTTGGATTTTTTATTGAAACCTTTATTTTGTTAATTATTCTTTTTGTAATCTTGTTCTTTCAATCTTTACTTATTCTAAATTATTATTTTGTATACATATTTTATATTTGTTCTTTTGAAATTTTATGCTAGGAGAGGCAATAGGAGTGGGTTTTTTAAATGGTTTATCTTTTATAGGATAAAAATTATCAAGGATACTTTGCATTTTTTATTTAGATCCCAAAAATTATCTCTGCAATTCCCATGAAATCATGATATGCATAATGTTATTTTTGATCTAAGAAGATCTAGGTCACTAGATCATAACCCACATCACCATAGTTGCACATTCAACCTTGTTATTAGGTTAGTAGGTTCCACACTTATACACCAAGTGATTCCTGGTCAATACACTTTTTTATTACCACATAACTCTTATAGTGTTAGTATTGTAACCAATAGCTTGTTAGTAATGGCAATCAGTGATGCCACTATACTTGTTAGTTATGAAACAGTTGATGCCAACTATTATAATAATACAACTTACGCTTCATCTTATTATAGTATAATAATGTACACTCTCATTATTTTTAAGTTATTAATGCATTAAGTCAAACCATATAAAAATAGAGTTAGGCATTCTTTGGCAACACCATTAAATCTCTCATATTGTATATAAATCAACATGATATAATCTTTTTATTATAGTTCTAAATTAGTTGTCACTTTGTTCTTTATTTATTGTTAATTTACCACATATACATTTCATATTATCTATCACTAAGTAAATTTATTCCACATATAACCTATTTAATCCACATTCAGTAGGTTTTCCATCGAGTTTCCTCTTGGGCCCCAAATCAGTGGTATGAGAGCATACACACTTCATATCATCTCTAAAGAGTATCATGGTATTTCTAAAGCTTCATCATTATTTATATGCCCACACACATGAGGTCTATTTACATGAAGTTAGGGCTCAATCCCCATGACCCTTCATCATACCTTCCTTTACATCCTCAAAAGGGAGATAAATCTGCATCGATGATAACTCTAGAGATGTTATTTAAATGATATAGGATGCATTAAAAAGATAAATGGAATACTTATAATAATTCCATTAATGTGAATGATGAAGTATCTTTGATCAATTATATATCCTTATTAAGCAAAAAAAAATTGACAATAACCTCTCATTCTCATTGGCCATTCACACAAACACCATATAAGGCACAAGTCCTTCTAAAAATTCCTATGTTTAAAATAAAAATATATGTGAATGAAATAGATAGCTATATTAACCTCATATTTTCATACTACACTGTTAATCACTTATCTAACAAAGATAAAATCAAATTTTCTCTTCTAAAAGTTTCTTTATCAATTAATAAATGGTAGGAAAATTACTACACTACACATGAATAATATCTTAATTTAGACACATAGAATGGTTTCATATAATCATTAATAATAACCTATTATCTTATTGGAAATTATGATGATCAATACATTAAGTTATCTCATATTTTCCATAGAAAAGAACAATCTATGTATTCATACAAATATAATTTTCATACATTGGTGTTCAAACTTGAGATTCAATATTTAGAGCAAAATATTATTCTAAAGTATAGTTCAAGATTGAGCCTTTACATCTAGTTAGATCTAGATTTCCTAACTATTGAATCCATTGGGAAAGCCTACAAATATGCTTGCAATTTTGAATAAAATGCTAAGGTCAAGAATAAGACAAAATATTCAAAGTATCAGACCAAGAATCAATCTAAATCTTTTAAGTATAATTCCAAATTAGGGAATCACTCCAAACATCCTTAATATAAGAAGAAACATCTATCAAATGTTAAAACTAAGAAGTCCAAGAATGGCAAAATAGCGTTCAATTCAAAACTCCAATAGGTATTCCAATGAATATTGCCATGCTAGGAAAACATTGGTTGTACAACTTAAGGAAATAGGTACTATTACTATAGACACCCAATTTTGGACACAATTGGCTTCTGACCAAACTTCAAAATTATTCCTATAAAACATTACAAATTAAGCCGAAGAATCACTAAACATCCCAATTTTGGCCACACATCATTTATAAATGCATAGAATTATGTTGGGGCATCCCTATTTGGGGTACTATCTTTTATGCAACAATAAACTCTAATGGATTCATCCCTAATCACCTTGTGACATAATAAATGTCAATTTGGCCTATGGACCCATTAAGTAGGGCACTTGATTAAATCTTGAAAGAGCTAAAATGCTAATCAAATTGAATCATCTAATTAAATAAAATTAAGTTCCTAGTTGAATTAGCCATTTTTAATTAAAGAATATCAAAAAATATAAATTATAAAACTCAAAATATCAAGCATTTTCATCATTGCCTTTATTAGTTGTCAAGCTCTTCCTAGTAATTGAAAATCATAATTACATGACAAATTTTAACTCAACTGGAGTTAACCTCAACTCACCTAGAGTTATTTTGAACCCATTCCATGTTTAAACTCAACCTTAACTCACCTTGGGTGAGATTTAATTCTTGAGGCTATAAATACAAGTCCATGCTTATTCATTTCTAAGCTCTCTAGGTGTAAAGTTATTATGCCTAAATGTCTTAAAAGATTTGATAGTGTAGTGTTATAATACTAGTTTGAAGAGAGATAATGTTCATATAAGTAATGTTACCATGCTAAATTCTTAATCCAAGCCAAAGTGCCAAGAAAATGTGAATCCAACAAAGCTCTATTGTTGAAGATTTCTTGATGCACAAACTGAGCAAACCACTTCAATAAGCCATTTGGAGATCCAAAGAAGGTAAAAGAGTGTTTTATTATATGTTTTAGTTGTGTTTTCACATGCATGCTTATTACTGATGCTCTCCCTTGTGTATGGGATAGAGGTGTTAGGATTTTAGTGTGTTATTTTGATTTCTTTTAATGGACTAACATAAAATTAACCTCCCCTCTACGTAATCCTTTTTCATATCATGGCACACCTGGTGGGACCCGCAACCCATGAATTTATTCCTAAGGCCTTTTAGGATACCCTCCTAATAATTTTCATGACAAAATTCAAACTTATTGATCAATAAAAGTCAAAATTGAAGGTTCAAAGATGTTTTTCTATAAATCATGAAGTTTCTCTATGTAATCACATTCTTACTCTCTAAAATCATGATATTTCATAATATCACTACTTTTATATTTGTAATTTTGTAATAATTTATGTGATATTACCTTAACTGTCATAATTTTATGCTTGATCACCACATTTTAATGATTATTTGTGTTTATAGGGAAGACTTGTGTTATTGACAATATCATGAATTTCTTGTCATGATATTGATAATATCATGACTTTTTAACTTGTGATATCGCTAAAACTTTTATAAGATTGATAAAAATTTCATGGTATTGTGCTTAACCATCACAGTCTACTCACTAACCATTTCATGTTATAGGGTAGAGTTGCATTATTATCTTAAGAATAGTGATATTGTCTTTATTTCTATGATATTGTCATAATAGTAGTGATTTTGCATTAATACTCTATTTTACAGGCAAGTTGAGGTATTCCTCTGTGTTTTTGTAGTTTTTCACTTTATGTAAAAATTTTGAAACCCAATAGCAAGAATTCAAAATTTATTGGTTCACTCATTATTCACTTCTAAGAAAAAGGACCCCCTAACATGTTTTGCAAGACCCAAAGGCCAAAATAAGACACTTTCAAGCACTCTGAGTTGGAAAAACTCAAATTTAAAATTGGCATTTTAAAATATTTTTGCTTGAGTTATTTTTCATCTTGTTTAATTTTTCAACATAATGCCAAGGACCTTAAACTTCATCACATATTTCATTTTGCTGCTCTAAAAATGAACTTTCACTTTGGTTAAATACTCATAAGAGTTTCATTTTTATGTTTGTTTATTGAAAGTATTTGTTTAGAAAAATGAGTGATGCATGTATGCTCTCCCCCCAGTCCCCTTTAGGGATATTGGGTGATAAAAAATTCTCACTCTTTACATTTGTTTCTTTAGTCCAAAAGTGTGGAAGGAAAGTCACTAAATCCATCCCCAAATTTGCATGATTTGAGTGACCCCAAAATGACCCTAAATTCCTTCCACTTATCTTTATTTCATACATTTTGGCTTGGGAGTGAGAGTTCATCACCTCCTCATAGGTTCTCTAGGGAAGTGCTGACCTAGGAATTCATATCCCAACATCATTTCAACCCCACTCCATGATGGGATATATAAATTGAGGGAGACACATTGGGATGCTTATTATGAGTGGTTAAAACAAGCTCCATTAGTGGTACTCAACCTTAGAATGTAGGGGTAACTTAGAAATTACACTACACTGAGCAATTGATAAATGTAGTGCTTGTAAAAAAGACAAGACCTTTTCACAACAAGCTAGTTGATGCAAATCCAAATGATGTGATTGTGCCCTAGTGTTTGACATACATATTTGACCATTTAGAAACAAGCAAAAATTGATAGTTAAGATAGCCCCACTTATCGTGAACATACTGTTGATGTAGGGTGAGTATCTCAAAGTTATATGTCATCGTAAAAACTCTTGAGATAATAGGAAACCTAATTTTCATGCACTTTTACTTTTTGGATTAACAACTTAAAATCCTCTCAAGATAAAGTATATATATGTAATTTTATAGTACGATGCAACCTTATCATTTTTAGGATTTATGACATTACACTTAAGTTTTTTTGTAATTTTTTTCCTCTTTACTTGCATGGTCTTGAGTTTAAACTATTTTTTCGTCATACCATTTCCAAAAAGAGTAATGTTTTCACATCACTCCTTTGTTTTAAAAGGCATTATGCCATCTATTTGACATCACACATTTGCCTTAATTTAAGGTCAAAACTTTTATGCATGGTCACTTGTTGGAAAAGGGTATCTTTATGCTACCCAACTCATTCCAAAATATTGTGCCTTAGAGTCTTGAAACAAACCTCTTGACATATTTGTATATCACTATAGAATTATTAAACTACTCAAATTATTTCAAAGTCTTGTTGCCTTGTGTCCAAATTATAATTTTAAAAACCACGTACCTTTTTTATTTATGCCTAGTATCATCATACCGTTCATTATTTTCTAGCTTGTTGTCTATTTTAAATAATCCTAGTCTTCTAAATTAGGTTCAAAATTAGCTTTGACAGGTTTAGATCCAAACATTGATTAGTTTTTTCCTATGCCTTGTGTAAGTTTGGCCTAGACGTTGATCTTTAAATTTTGGGTTGTGTAACTTAGGTTAATTTCCTTGCTCAATTCAAAAATTATTCTTGTGCCTAAATTTGGTGAAGTGGTCTACCTTTCATATGTATAAAATTACATGTCTTTTGCCAAATGATCAAGTGTTTATTTAAATTTGAATGCCTAGTTTGTGTCAAAGTGTTTCAAAAAAATTAGATTAAATCTCTCACCTTATAGACCTCATTTTGTTTAAAGACTATCTTTTGTGCCTTGTTCCCAAAAAACCTAGCAATACCTATTTTGAGCCTAGCTTTTGTGCCTTGTTTTCCAAAATACCTAGCAAACTTTTTTATTTAGACCTAGTTTAGACTTGTTTGAAACACTTTTACCTAAGTTCAACATTTTTTTTATTCATCCACTTGGCCCTTTTGTGTAATATATTTGATGTTTATACATTTGATGTTAGACTATTTTAGACCAAGTTTTAGCACAAACCTTTTTGGAGATATAGCTCCATCCTTAGACCAAGTTAGACCAAGTTTGGACCATTTGTCCTTTAGACCTTATTTTTAAAAGTTTGTAGAACTCTAGTCCTTTTTCATGAAACATTCATCATTGATTTAAATACGTCTGGTTACATTCATAGTGGAGACATGTTTAATCTAGGTTAAGATAATGTGGTCACACAATATGACCTTATTCAAGACCATTATGGTGACAATGTAGTTTTTGAGATGAATCCCTATCCTCTTTACAATACTCAATATGGGGAAAAAAGCTCAGAGCAGGACCAAGATCAAACCACATAATACCTTGCTAGTGTACCATCAATCAGAGAACAAGTTCAATAACAATTGTATTATGTTAACATGCCATCAAAATATGATCCTTGTTTGTTTGATCATCACTTGATTGAAAATAAGGATGAAGTTTTAGTTAGAGCCACAGAGGTAGGATCTAACTTTATAGTAGACTTTTGCCACAAAAATTTGCCTAGTATAGTTAGAGTGCTTCTTAAAAAACATTATAATCAAACCATTGAACATGCCTCTTCTATCAATCTTTAAGTGCTCATGTTGATTTCATATCAATACCCGCTTATGCTTGTCATAGGAAATGGCCTCATGGAGGATCACTTTGTTGGTTGAATATTTTGTCGATCAGCGTACTGATAAACAAAATAGGTCTGATCAGCCAAAGTAGGAAGATTAGTCATCCAAATGTGTAGTTTTACCACATCAGAAAGACACTGATCTCTCCTCTCATCAAGGGGAGGTTCCCTATAGGTATGTTATATATATATATATATAGAAAATAATACTCATGGGTGGGACAAACCATCCATCTCTCTTCTTTCAGAGATGATGCACACAGATCAAAGGAAAAACTTAGGGGAAGTGATAGATAGTACTCCTCTTCTCTCAAAAGTACTATTCAGTAAACCACAAGAATACTCATGGCAGTAACAAAAAAATGTATCAAAAGATGTATTAACTGACAAATCGAGATGCAGTTCAAAGTCTTCACCTAGATTGCTCAAGAGTAAGATACGAAGGACAATGAGGGCACAAAGTCACCTCAAGGTCCTTTACACAGAAATGAAAAGAAAACAAACTAAAGGCAATTATGGGGGCACAAAGTATCTCCACAGTTGACTCTTTAGGACACCTTCTTGACTCATGCCACTAATTTTGCTTGTTAAATTAAAGGAACAGAAGATATATTGAAGAAAAATACATAAGAACAATTTCCTCAATAACAAAGATATTACAGCACAAAGTCTGAAAAATCACTTGCTTTCTTATTCCAGTAACAAAATATGATTGGCAGTCTAAGCTCAAAGTCTCAGTAATGCCTTACAATTTGGGTAGAGTTTCATTCTAATTGTCAAAAATGAGATCCTTATTAAAATAGAAGAAATTCCCTTATATAGCCTCTTCAAGAAGGACTTGGGAACAATCAATACATCATTTTGTGTTGGAATCTGTTAAGGAGACACACCAGAACTTAGGGGTGCTTTACCCATTTGATTTTATCAATGCAAGGAAATAAGTCACGCTTATTGAAAGTTGCAACTTCCAATGTCCATCTAGCGATCTGATCTTATCTTCATCATTCCTCCTTTTATGGTTAATTGAATCAGGTCTTAGATTTAGTTTACTATTTTATTCCTTCCTTGCTTTCTACTGGTCTTGGCCTTGAATTCTGGGAATGCATTCTGGTCTGGATCAATAGTTATTTTGTTGTCTTTAATTTGACGTTCACGCACCCATCACTATGTTTCAATGAATACTTCACTGTGTTGAATTTAACGTCCTCAGGCATGTCACCCCTTGGTCTTCTTTCAACTTTCTGCTTGGTATTTTTCCAGATTGGACTTGCCCTTTTAGGCCTTGAGAAATGACCCATTTTGAGTCAAAATAGCCTCTCGTAAGGATATCTATCCTTCGAGCAGTCTTTAAATGGCCTTTTGGGCTTCTTCAGGAGACCCTTCAGATATTCCCCTAGGCTTTTCTTACGCTTCCTCCCGCGGACATTTTACTCGAGGAAAATTCTCGTGAATAAAAAGTTTGGGGAAAATTCTCGTAGATGAAAAGTCTGCATAACCAATTTTAAATGCCTTAAACAAATCTAAAAGAATTACCTTTAGGCTTCCTTGAAAATGACCCTTCCAAAGGGTGCTTTTATCGATTAAGTGTCCTTTGCAAGGGCACTTGTCCTTCGAGAAGCTTCCTTTTGCATTGAACCGCCCCTTTGAAACTCTGGTGATGAACCATTTTGTTAAACCAAGACATTGAACCAATCGATTGAACCAAAAATGGTTCAAGCTGATGGTTCAATTTGAATGAATCAAGCTGATGAACTAAGCATTGAACCAAACATTGAACTTGCCTTTAAACCATTTGACGTCGAACCAAAGGATGAACCAAACATTGAACCTGTTGTTGATGCTTGTCGTTGGAGATTTCTGTTTGAACCAAGGCGATGAACCAATTCTAAAAATGACCAATTGTTAGAAACTAATTCTTTTGATTGAACCCACCTGTAGAAGCTGTGAAGCCCAAAAAATGAGTAATTTGAATGCCCAAGACAAAATTTGGAAAGGGAAGAGATAATTTTGGTTTGTAAGACCAAAATAGTTCAAATGTTGTCCCAAAAATGAGTGATATTTTTGGGGGACAACAACTAGCTCCAATTGGGGAACTTCTATCAATTGCAAAATGAATTGAAAGGAGTAGAATCCAAAATCTCCAGTGTCTTCAAGTATGCCATTGGGTTATGGAGTCATGCTACCTAGAAATGAAAGGCATCGAAAATGGAAACAAACAAAAAAAAATAGAATTAAAAACTATACAAATATACATATATACATATGCAATGATTTGATACTTCAAGAATTGAAGTATTTCAGATGCTACTTCTTGAGAGACAGTGAAAATAGTGTGCCATCTTGGTAAACCAGCAAGAAGACATTTTGTCCCCAGAAATGGTGACGGGCAAATGGAGCTCTCCACCAAGAAACCAATTTTTTGCATCTTCCTCTTGGTCTTTCCTTCTTTTTGCTCTGTGGCAGGACATGGTCTTCAAACTGAAAACCATAACTCCTTGTTCTCCCTGTGAAGGGTTCCTTTACCTAATTTTGATTTACAATAGCATGGTCCATTACCATAATTGGTTATTCTTCTACTTTAGTCTAGCATATGATTGGATTGTCCATATCAAACTCCTGACAAACTATCATCTTAGTATCTCCTTTGATGTGAAGGAGTTTGACTTCTTCATCTTGAGCAATCTTCAATCTAAGCAACAGAGATTTGCATCCAGCTATGTTGAAGGTGTTACTAACTTGAAAATTGCATGAAGGAAGAATATTTCCTTGAGGAGATATCAACACAGTCCCAACTTTCTCATTGGTGGAAGAATTATTGTCATCATCAGAAGCTGATCTCTTATCAGATTTATCTTCATTAGAGATGGAAAATCCTTCCTTGTTTATATTGCATCCTACCAATTCTCCTAATGTCTTGTTTGGATCAATTCCTAGATTATCAGCTACAAGACTTTCATCTATAGAAACATGAACATCCTCTGTGGTAAAGAAATAATTACCCCTACCTAAAGACGTAGACAAAATTTGTGCTACAAGGGCTGATGTTTGGGTGACCACATATTTTGCCTCAGACAGGTTCGCATCTGGTTCTCCATCAATGTCCAATTACTCGGGATTGACTTGCAAGGATTCAAACTCAGTCATTTGAATTTTGGATTCCTTGACAAGATCAATCATGTCAAATGACTAGAATGGATTTGGAAGAGAGGATGGGAGTTCGTCCTTTTGATTTCTAGGAGGGGAAGGACTGGTTTGTGAAGCTGAAGTAGAAGATACAGAGATGTTTGATGTACTTACTTCTTTGGTAATCACCAGATCCTTTGATTGAAAAGGAAGAGGGGTTCTCTACTTAGCAATTGAAATTGATGGTTGGGGTCACTCCTCTGTCTTCTCTTTGTCAGCCTGCTGGGCTGACTAATTTTGGAACTGGGTGAATACTATGTATGATCCTTTGATTGCTTCACCTTCACTTCTAGATTCATCCTGATAATTCACGAAACCAATGTGGGAGTCACCAGCTGATTCTTCTAGATCTTCCCTGAAGAGACCAGCATCATTTTCTTTATTAAACTTAGGTTGGAAAGAGAAATCATGCTCTGTTTCCAAATACCCAACTGCTAAGTTGGTTGGAGGTGCTTTAATGGCAAGGTTCCTTTGTGGGGGAGGAAAACGATTGGGTTGCCCTTGATGTGCCTAATTAGGGAATGTCCTCCTTGGTACATCTCTGTATGAAGGAGCAGATGACATCCCTTATGCCATTTATCTTTTGAGGGCCAGCACTTCATTTGCTAGCTTCTGCACCATTGGATCAATGGTGGCTGCAGGTGAGTTATCAAAATATGAGGAAGATGCACCTCTATTTGAATCCCTTCTTATCTTTCCAGCCAAGATAAGATCATCTTCTAACTCAGTGGATAAGTCTTGAACACCTTTAATATCTATGTGGCCAGCATGTCTTAGCAAAAAACTCACTTCAGGGAGTTGTGAGTTTATGAAGAAGCATTTGAGGTTCTCGGGTGTGCGCTGAGCAACTATGGGAATCCTGTTTCTCAGCTTGTCAAATTTTGCAATAAAATCCCTCATGGACTCATGAGGTTCCTTCTTCATCTACGTAAGCTAGGCTAGTAAAGCATGAGTATCTTCTATAGGTTTGAACCTTGCTTCAAACTTGGCTTTGATAGTGTCCCAGCCAGTCACTAATCCAGTTTGTAGATGGTAAAACTAGTCTACAGCAGCACCTTGTAATGTCCACGAAAAGCCTAACTACCACATCTTCAAATTCCACTCCTATCACACCACAGGATATGGTGAACACTACAATGTGTTCATTAGGGTGGACTCTTCCATCACCAAAGAATTTGGGGAAATTCTTCCTTGAACTAAATGGTAGCTCATGCAGGGGTGGAGTTAGATTAAGTGGGCCAAATGAGTTACCCCAGGGGCCTCAAACTACCATGATCAGATTATGAACAATAGGGATAACACATTTGAGTGGAGTTTCCAGATTAAAGGACAAAAATGGAAAAGAAACTGGCCCTACTTCAACTTAAAGCTTGAGGCTTCAAACTGCACTTTCTTTCCCAACAGCTCTGGTTTTGTAGACCAGATAATATAATAGAGATGGATGAAAAATGGTAAGGCTATAAATGGATAATGGGTAAGACCCAAATGGGAGTTGCCAGACTCTATAATGGATAAGGGAAGGAACTACTTCAATCTGAAACTTGAAGCTTTAGACTGCACGTTCTTCCCTAGCGGAGTTGCCAAAAATTGTTGGTTGAATATTTTGTCGATCAGCGTACTGATAAATAAAATAGGTCTGATCAGCCAAAGTAGGAAGATTAGTCATCCAAATGTGTAGTTTTACCACATCAAAAAGATACTGATCTCTCCTCTCATCAAGGGGAGGTTCCCTATAGGTATGATATATATATATATATATATATATATATATATATATATATAAATAGAAAATAATACTCATGGGTGGGACAAACCATCCATCTCTCTTCTTTCAGAGATGATGCGCATGGATCAAAGGAAAAACTCAGGGGAAGTGACAGATAGTACTCCTCTTCTTTCATAAGTACTATTCGGTAAACCACAAGAATACTCCTGGTAGTAACAACAAAATGTAGCAAAGGATGTAATAACTGACAAATCAAGATGCAGCTCAAAGTGTTCACCTGGATTGCTCAAGAGTAAAATATGAAGGACAATGAGGGCACAAAGTCACCTCAAGGTCCTTTACACAGAAATGAAAAGAAAAAAACTAAAGGCAATTTTGGGGGCACAAAGTCTCTCCACAGTCGACTCTTTAGGACACCTTCTTAACTGCTGTCACTAATTCTGCTTGTTGAATTAAAGGAACAAAAGATATATTGAAGAAAAAGACATAAGAACAATTTCCTCAATAACAAATATATTACAACACAAAGTCTAAAAAATCACTTGCTTTCTTATTCCAATAACAAAATATGATTGGCAATCTGAGCTCAAAGTCTCAGTAATGCCTTACAATTTGGGTAGAGTTCCATTCTAATTGTCAAAAAAGAGATCCTTATTACAATAGAAGAAAGTCCCTTAATAGCCTCTTCAAGAAGGACTTGGGAACAATCAATACATCATTTTGTGTTGGAATCTATTAAGGAGACACGCCAGAACTTAGGGGCACTTTACCCATTTGATTTTATCAATGCAAGTAAATAAGTCATGCTTATTGAAAGTTGTAACTTCCAATGTCTATCTAGCAATCTGATCTTATCTTCATCGTTCCTCATTTTATGATTAATTGAATCGGGTCCTAGATTTAGTTTACTATTCTATTCCTTCCTCATTTTCTGTTGGTCTTGGCCTTGAATTTTGGGAATGCATTTTGGTCTGGATCAACAGTTATTTTGTTGTCTTTAATTTGATGTTTGAAAGCCCATCACTATGTTTTCAATGAATAGTTCACTATGTTCAATTTGACGTCCTTGGGCGCGTCACCCCTTGGTCTTCTTTCAGCTTTTTGCTTGGTATTTTTCCAGATTGGACTTGCCCTTTTGGGCCTTGAGAAATGACCCATTTTGAGTCAAAATAGCCTCTCACAAGGATATCTATCCTTTGAGCAGTCTTTAAATGGCCTTTTAGGCTTCTTCGGGTGACCCTTCGGATATTCCCCCAGGCTTTTCTTACGCTTCCTCCTGCGGACATTTTCCCTAGGGAAAATTCCTGCGAACAAAAAGTCTGGGGAAAATTCCTGCGGATGAAAAGTATGTGGAACCAATTTTAAATGCCTTAAACAAATCTAAAATAATTACCTTTTAGCTTCCTTGAAAATGACCCTTCCAAAGGGTGATTTTATCGATTAAGTGTCCTCCGCAAGGGCACTTGCCCTTCGAGAAGCTTCCTTTTGCATTGAACCACCCCTTTGAAACTTTGGCGATGAACCATTCTGTTGAACCAAGACATTGAACCAATCGCTTGAACCAAAAATGGTTCAAGCCGATGGTTCAATTTGAATGAACTGAGCCGATGAACTAAGCATTGAACCAAACATTGAACTTGCCTTTCAACCATTTGATGTCGAACCAAAGGATGAACCAAACATTGAACCTACTGTTGATGCTTGCCATTGGAGATTTTTGTTTGAACCAAGGCAATGAACCAATTCTGAAAATGACCAATTGTTAGAAACTGATTATTTTGATTGAACCCATCTGTAAAAGCCATGAAGCCCAAAAAATGAGGAATTTGAATGCCTAAGACAAAATTTGGAAAGGGAAGAGATAATTTTGGTCTGTAAGACCAAAATAGTTCAAATGTTGTACCAAAAATGAGGGATATTTTTGGGGGACAACACACTTTATACAAATGCAAATATCATACCAAAACTATTTGAATCTAGCATGTAATTTTTACCACATGACCATGTCAAATGCTCCACTCATATAATTAGTTCCTTCAATAGGAGTATTAATCAAATTGATGGTTTAATATAATTCAAGTATAGACCCATTTGAGAAAAGCACTTCAGTCGATGACATGTTCAATGTCTCATTTATTAAAGAAGTGTTTATTGCTTCTATGTAAAACTTTATGCCAAACATAATGAATAACATGAAAGTGTCATCCAATCTAGGCCAAAGTGGTTTAACTACACGAAAAAATAGTCTGAAATAAGTGCCTTTAGTTAACACCACAAGTGGTTCATAATAGCAGGGGCAATAACTCCTACCTCCTAACCATAACAAGCTACCTCTAATCCTCAACCAGTTATTTTTTCAAGCACACAACTACAAATATTAAGTAATTAAACATTGATTAATGCTTTAACTCATCAAAACATGATAAATGATACTCCACCTCCACAAGTGATGACTAACATTCCACAATAATAAGAACAATCTAATATGACACCCCAATACCACCTCAAAAGGGGGCAATAAATGTTTCAACTTGCTAGGTAGTGACAAATGTACCTCTATAGTCATAGACCAACATACCTTTATAATCTCAAACATTATTTAATAAACAATGTATGTCCATTATTCAAAGACAAATGTTTAACATCCAACAAACATCTAGTTCATAATAGGTGTTCATGCAACTAAGAGGTATTATTATCTAACAAGTGTCAATTAGGTAGTAATTACCTTTCATTCAAAACATGACACATATCTAAAGATAGGGCCTTGATCCACAAAAATTTCCTCTTATTCATCTAGGTTTGACTAGTTGACAGCAAGTCCCTACTCAACCTTAGTAGGCATAGTACTTTACCCTGATCCATATCCTTCCATCATAGCCATAATTCCCTTAAAATCAAGCCTATATACCAAACCCAAGCTAGAATATCACACCATAATGCATGAAATTTCAACAACTACATTTTAATTTGTGGATGCACATTCCTAGCCAATTCACTCACTAGACCAATATTCCACAACAAACCTATTATACCCAAGTCAAGGTAATCCACCCTTGACCACCCAACCTCCACCTCAGACCAATGTTCTATCTAGTTTTCTGGCACAAGAACTATAGAAAACTAAGGATAAAATTGTCTCCATTCTATTAAGGAAACAAACCAAGAATTTCAAGTTAGATGATGTGTGTTCATACCCATTCAACATGGAGTATCTACATATACCATTTCCTCTAGGGTATGAACCACCAAAATTTGATAAATATAAGGGTAAAGGAGACGCTAAGGTCTATTTATCAAAATTCTTTATTATTTGCCATCTAGTGGCTTACAATGACATTTATTTACTCCTCTTTTTTCCTCGAAGTCTAGAAGGATAGGATTTAGAGTGGTTCCTAAAATTGCCAAAGAATTTTGTATCTGATTTTGATGATCTCTTAAACAAATTTGTACAACATTTTTCCTATAATATAAAATATGATATTTCATTGGTAGATTTGACTTAGGCCAAACATAAATTTGGTGAAATATTTGAAAGCTATCTATAGAGATGGAGAGAACTATCTTGTCGCTTCACCCACAACTTACCAGATAAATAATTAGCCATTGTGTTTACTAAAAATTTACAAAGTGAGATATCCTATCATTTGGAGCTTCAGTGTGCACATATATTCAAAGAGATCATAGATAAAGTCTTTTTGATTTAAAATTCCCTTATTAACAAATGGATTATCAAGTTAACCACATCTAATTAAAAATAAAACCTAAACCAAGAAACATGCCAAAATCAAAACCAAAACCAAGTCTAAGTGCAAGCATCAGCACTAGCCCAGGCCAGTAACTATGAAAAATCCAAACAATTCAATCACAACAAGAATGTTATTATAAATGCATTAACTAAATCACATCATGTCCAAATGATACAAACACCATTTTCTCACCCAATACTACAAATGTAACTTACTCCTCCTCAGAAACCCATTTATCAAGTGTAACCTTCATAGAAATCTAGACCAACTTAACAAATGCAACAACCATTACTTTTAAAAATCCATCCTCAAAGAACAAATTTGCCTACTCTTTGAGTCTTCAAAAACCTTAGAGAACCTATTAAAGTCATGTTTTGAAATCTTACCATTGCTAACATGATTAGTTGGCCAATTCTAAATCATTATCTTTAGGGTATTTTGTATCTAGACTGATATAAAGAGAATGAGTTATGTGAATACCATTGTGTTCATGGATATAATCTACATCATTTTATATGGATCAATCACCTCATTGAAAATATTTTGAAAAATGGAGAGATTACATTGGATAATAGAGCATCTACATCTAATCATTATATAGATATCTACCAAAACCCTTGTCCACAACATAAAAATAACAATTAACAACAACATCAAAGGCTAGAATAATATCAACAACCATGACAACAACAAAAATATAAGTAGTAATAACAAAAACATCAGTTGTAATAACAAAAACATCAACTGAATGGAAGGAACCAATCCTAGAATAATTCCAATACCTAATAAACTTACCATGTAGTTGCACATGATTACACTAAAATTGTAGGTCATATTGTGGGGGCTCACATTTTCACCATCACCATTAATCCAAAACCAAGTGCTAACAAAATTGGACCAGTATTAAACAATTCCAATAAACCCATCTATGCCAATAATCCTTCATTGCCCTAGGAATGAAAACAAGTCCACCAATAAATAGGGATTACTACTTTTGGACCTTATACTAATAATTCTTTATTATCCCATGACCACACACAAGTGCACTATCAATCGAGACTTATCCTGTTTGGCCCCCCTCCACCATCATTTTATAGCAACAATAACCCTATATCTAATCTTGAATATGTAATAATAAATTGGTGATCAAATATTACCATTCTTTCCCACAACTTCATGCCAATGAACCCATCCAACCCACTATTCTAGCTAGAAACAAGCCTTATATCGCTATCAAGGAAAAGATGTTTGATATTGTGGAAAAACTTTAGAAGATGCATGCACAAGTATCCATTTTAGATTTTTTGCATATGTCTATTATCCATAAAAATATTCTAACAGAGTTCCTCAACTAATCCCAGGTTCCCAATGACATAACCCCAGAAAAATTCTAAACTTTGGTTAGACATCTATCTCCAAGCCAATAATTGACCTTCAACCAGAGCGATATGTCATTCCTTGGCCCTTTCCATAATAATCCAGTGTATATTGAAGTTGTCATTATGTGACACAAAGTGAAATGTTTCCTCATAGATAATAGATCAGGCTTGAATATTATATCTCTAAAGCTCATCAAACATATTTGATATACCACAGATGATCTACAGTTATAAACAATCACTATTAAGGCTTATGACAATGAAGAGTGGGAATCAAAAGGCATTATAATCTTACCAGTTATCATTGGGCCTTTAACCCACGATACACTTTACCATGTGTTAGACCTAGATTTATCATACAATTTGGTCTTGGGTAGACCTTGGATACATGAGATTCATGTAATCCCTTCAACATTACACTAGTGTCTCAAGTTTTCTGATTCAGACATGGAGGTCACCATCAATGGAGATTTATATCCTTATGAACATTGAAAACATTTGGAGGCTGAGTATGAAAGTTAAAATTATCACTTTAGCCTATATTTAGTGCCCAAAAAGGATAAAGGCAAAGAAATACTTGTTGAGTTACTAGAGGCCAATTGCATAAAAGAAGATAGCGTTGATTCATTTTCCAATATGTCACCTCCTAAAATTTCTAATCATTTTACCATCTCAACTAATGGCCTAGGATATTATTTTACTCACGACATGTTTCACATTGCCAATATTCCATAAAATGCCAAGCCATATGGAAGTCCTAAAGCTAAGCCACCTTGCATGGAATGGCAATGAAAGGGAAAGGATAAACTTCATAGTCCAC
Source organism: Torreya grandis (assembly GCA_037957365.1). Lineage (NCBI taxonomy): Eukaryota > Viridiplantae > Streptophyta > Pinopsida > Cupressales > Taxaceae > Torreya > Torreya grandis. Next base: position 603,761 of record JARHVA010002162.1, read on the forward strand.
CTCTTATCATTTTCACATTGTTATTAGCCAAAAATAGGACCCACTTACAAATAATGAATCCTATTTATACAATGACAAATTGGTTGATTGTTACAAAAATTCCAAATACCCCATTCTTAACTGAATCATGGAGAATCAAGCCTATGAAGGAGGAAGCCTTCGACCAAATCAATAGGGTATTTTTGATCCAATTTCCATAATATGGTATAAAATAACCTATGGTCTCAAATTTAAACTTTTTGGGGGTGACCCCACATATCTTACTCATGTTCTAATGCCAATGATTAGTGATAATAATGCCAGTGGTGAAGCAGATTCCAATCACAACATTTATTAATACCTTACCAATAATAATCTATTTGACACCCATGCCATTTATACCATTACCCCAATCAACCAACACAATATGCTTCCTTTATATCACTCTTAACTTATAGCCTAAGACCAATAAGAATCCACGGTACTTGTAGATAAGTTTTAGAATGATGATGCCTTTTGTGATTTAATAGGCCTAAGAGACAATGTTCCATTGGGAGACCACAAATAATGGTTCTCTATGAAAATGGATCCTACACACTAATTTTTAAAATGGGTGAACACCCTTAGCCACAAGCAAATAAATAAGACATTGAGGTCCCAAAGTGAAAACCTCTTTGAGGTACTTTTATACTAGGGTAAAAGTAAAGAGAAAAGCTAGTCTTTTGGTGAAAACCTATTTTAGATGTTATTAGATAGAAGTGTTCAAATTTACCTAACTAATTCTTAGGAGACCACCAATGATGAACTTGTTTATGGGTTCGAGTTTAGTTCTGAAGAACAACATTCCTTTGATAGAATTATTCAATAATTTTTTATAGATTTTGTAACATGACTATCCCTAATATTGAGAGATTTTGATTCATCTTATTTATGAGAATTTGAAGTGCTAGTCCAAACATAAGTCTTTATAGTTGTAGGCCAATTTAAATCATTGCCAGCCATTTTAGAGGATGGTTTGAATCTTCTCATAGAAGACACTATGGAAGTCAACATCGAGACTCTAGATGACCCAAAATGGATTAAATTAGGTGCATCCCTCACTAAGGAAGAATGTGAAATCTTTATATCCCTTTTGAGGTAATTTTTTGACATCTTTACTTGGACCTATTCAAATATGCTAGGTTTGGACCATGCCTTGGTTATACACCACCTTGTTATACATCCTAATGCCAAACATGTAAAGTAAAAATTACATAAGATGCATCCTTTAATTATTGTATTAATAAATAAATATTTGAAAAAACTCTTATAATTGATATATATTTGATCGATCGACTACTCATAGTGGATCTCAAATGTTATACCAGTAAGTAAGAATCTAAAAAGAATCAGAATATGCAATGATTTTAGAGATATAAACAAGGATTGCCCTAAGTATGACTTTACTCTACTAAACATTGACATGATAATTGATCCACAATAGGGTATGAAATACTTTCACTTATGGATGGATTTTCAAGATACAACTATGTATTGATTATGCTAGAAGACCAACATAAGACAATGTTCACCACTCCATGGGGAATGTTTTATTATCAAGTTATGTCATTTGGTCTCAATCATGTTTGGACCACATACCAAATAACCATGACCATCATATTTCATTATATGATTCATGACATTATTGAAGACTATATCAATGATATATTAGGTAAATCAAAGACTCGTGTTGATCACCCAATCACACTACAAAGAATATTTGAGAGGATTCATGAATACAAGGTCAAACTAAATCATAAAAAGTGCATTTTTGGTGTCACTTCAAGTAAATTTTTAGGCTTAATTTTGTCTCATAGAGGCATTGAATTTGATCCTACCAAAGTACAATCCATTATTGAGATATCACCACCTTCCAATTTGAAACAACTCCATAGTTTACTAAGTAAGATTTAATCTATCAGACACTTCATTTCTCACTTAGCCAAAAAATTCCATCTATTTATACACTTAATGAAGAAGTGTGTCACATTTAATTAGGATGAAAAATTCCAAAACATTTTTTAGCACCTAAAGGTCTATCTTTCTAATCCACCTATTTTGTTACCTCTAATGCTAGGAAAGTCATTCCTACAGTACTTATCTATAATTGACCACTCCCTCAAGGGGACATCTAGAGCTCATCCATCATAATTTTAGGTATTAGGCATATAATACCTTTTCATTATTTATGAAGATGTCATTGTGCCTATAGCTTACAATTCCTTCCCAAATAGGGGAAAACTATAGACACCCAATTCTGGACACAACTGGCTTTTGACCAAACTCTAGATTAATTCCTACTAAATATTGTAAATTAATCCTAAGAATCACTAAATTTCCTAATTTTGGCCACACATCATTTATCAATTCTCAAAATCATGTTTAGTCATCCCTTTGGGGTACTAGCCTGTGTGCAATAATGACCTCTCACAGATTCATCCCTAATCACCTTGCGACATAACTATCAATTTGGCCTATAGACCCATTAAGTGGAGCACTTGATTAAATATTGAAATACCTAAAATGGTAATCAAATTGATTCATCTAATTAAACAATATTAAATTCCTAGTTGAATTATCCATTTGTAATTAATGAATATCCAAAAATAGAAATTCCAAAAATCAAAATTTCAACACTTTTTTCATCGCCTTTATGAGTTGTCAAGCTCTTCCAAAATATCTAATTTAAGTGCCATGATTAGTAATTGAAAATCATAATTACATTACTAATTTTGGATCAATTGGAGTTAGCCTCAACTCACCTAGGGTTAGTTTGAACCCATTTCATGTTTAAACTCAACCTTAACTCACCTTGGGTTAGAGTTAACTCTTGAGGTTATAAATAGAAGGCCATGCCTATTCATTTATAAGATTTCTTAGTGTAAATTTATTATTCCTAAATGTATTCAAAGATTTTATAGTGTGTTATTATAATGTTAATTTTAAGAGAGAGAAGCTTCATACAAGTAATGTTACCATGCTAAATTCTTAAGCCAAGCCAAGGTGCCAAGGAAAGGTGAAGGCAACAAAGCTCTATTAATGAAGATTTCTTGATGCAAAAACTGAGCTAGTCACTTCAACAAGACATTTATAGCTTCAAGGAAGGTAAAATAGTGTTTTATTTTATGTTTTAGTTGTGTTTTCATATGCATGTTTGTTACATGTGCTCTCCCTAGTGTCTAGGCTAGAGGTATCAGGAGTTTAGTGTGTTATTTTGATTTGTTTTATGAGACTAACACAAGACTAAACTCCCCTATATTTAATATTTATTCATACTTACCACATCATTGGAGGAAAAAACATATCATGGAGTTTGATCTTAATTCCATAGTATGCACTAAAAACACCTCTACTACACCTATAAAAATAGAGGAATCAAAAATATTGTTCCAATATCAACTATAGATTAATTCCCAACTTGTACATTTCATTATTTACAAGGGAATTTAGAATAACCTAAAATTTACATTGACACTTCACCCACAACCATGCTTCATTGGATGGTTTGGTGTAGGACCTAAGAAAAGCGTCACTCAACAATTTTAAGTGGTGTACAACATCAAAGCTTCTAAATATGTAATTTTTGTGTGATGTCTCTCCATTATAGGTATGTGATATTATACTGGTTCAACCATATATTTATCATTGACATGTATTATATGAACAAATCTTATAAATGTTTTCATAAATTTTGGTGATGTGAGATAATGCATATCAAAAATAGTTCCAAAGTTATCACTCATTAGTTCCAAATAGTGTAATAAGCTAGTCACATCTAGTAAAATGTTCATCATTTTGAGGGTAATATTTGAATACAATAAATTCCTTATGGCACCAACTATTACCATAGTTCCTAAAGCATAAATATAGAAAATAAAAGAGTTACAACTCAGTTAAGAAGAATACAAGGATGTGTTTCAGATACTAAAATAAGTGCCTACACACTATGTAGTGAAGCATACTATTGACCCAATGCTTCTTTATACCATAAATCATTTTTTGAGAATGAATAAATCATGCGGTAGATCCATGAACTAGTGGATAAAGGACATATTAGGCCTAGCTTATCACTTTATATTAGTCCAATTTTGCTTGTGCCAAAGAAGGATGGAACATGGAATTTATGTACTAACTACCAAGCACTCAAAAACATCAAAGTGATAAACCACTGTCCTCTTTCAAGGATTGAGGGTCTCCTTGACCAAATCCATAGTGAAAAATACTTCACTAAGATTAATCAAAAATCTAGATATCATCAAATCTCTATTGGTCTTACAAACATATGGAAGATAACCTTTAAGACCAAAGAAGTTTTTTTTGAATGGTTATTCATTCACTTTGGTGTGACCAATACACTAACCACATTCATATGCATGATGACTAATATTCTGATGCCATTCATTAATTAATTTATCATGATCTTCCTTAATGACATCCTGATCTTTAACATAACATGAGATGAACATTTTCACCATATAAATCAAGTGCTTGACACTTTTTCAAAAACATAAATTATATGAAAAAATAGAAAATTTTTCATTTTTCATGTTGTAGATTCAATAGCTAGGATATATTCTAAATTCACAATGAGTGCATGTGTGCCCGAATAAGATTCAATTCATCCAAGATTGGACATAACCAAATAAAATCATATCTCTTGTCAACTTTTTAGGATTAGACAATTTCTAAAGGAGATTTGTACTTGGTTTCTCTCATGTGAATTGACCTCAAAACCAAGTTACCCAAGGTTACGCTAAATCAAAATTCAACTAGAGTACCACATAATAGAAATCATTTGAGGAATTGAGTACAAACTTTGTTCCACATAGTATTTGATTTACCAAACCTTTAAAAACCATTTGAGTTCAATACAAATGCCTCTAAATTTTCACTTGGAGAATTCCTCACTCAACATGGTCACCCAATTAATAAAACTTTCATTGTAGCAATAAGGAACTACCCATCATATGATCATGAGCTTTATGATATTATTAAGGTATGTAAGCATTGTAAGTAGTATATCCTAGTTAAGGTGACTATGATACACATTGATCATAAGCTATTTCATATATTATAGATGCAAAAAAAAATTTAGCAAGAGCATCATAAAAATGGTCTTCTTATCTTTATCAATTTCATTAAAACATCAAGCATAAGAAGGTAAACACCAATCTAATAGTATATTATTTGAGCCAACCACCAGTTCAAACTCTCCTTTATGTACTTGACCTATGTGGACTGAAGTCAATGCAAAGTTAGATTTGTATCCATCTAACATGGATTTTGTAGATATACATCTAAATTTACTCCATGGTAATTCATTTCTAGATTTCTACTTGCATGATGGACTTATATATCATCTTGGGAACTTGTGTATTTTGCATGAAGTAAAAAGATAGAAACTAATATGGGAGACTCATTTTAGTATAGTTTAAATACATTTTGGGATTGAAAAGACTCTTGCGGTGTTGTAAAAGTATTTATACTAACCACATCTTAGGTCTAATTTTTCTAATTACATCAAGTCATGTACATGTACCATTGCAAAGCCAATCAACAAAAATCAAGGCTTATACACACCTCTATCAGTTCTAAATGGACTGTGTGAATTCATTTCCACGGAATTTATCTATTTTTCCCTATTGCTAAACATGGTAATGATTTCATATATGTAGTAGTTGATAGATTCAAAAAAATGGAAATTATCATAGTTTGTAAGAAAGTTATATCATATCTAAAAACAAATCAATTGTAATTTCAGCATGTCTAGATCCAATTTTGAATCTTAGGAACTATCTTATCTAATAGGGACATTAAATTTCTAATCCATTTCTATAAATCAATTTTTTCCATGTTAGACACAAAGTGAAACAAGTCCACCATTTCCCATCCTCAGACAGATTGACATACAAAAGTAGTCGATAGGATGATAGTGCATCTTCTAAAAGTGTATAATTAGAAGAATCGACACACTTTGGATTAAATCCTTCCTTTCATTCAACATAACTACAATAGAGATCTGCACAGCTCTAACACATAACCCATTTCATATTTATTCAAGTTTTCAACAATTGGCACCTATTGATGTAGATTATCTTGTTATGTCATCAATAGTAGCAATTCATTTAGATCTAAAGTAAGATGACAAGATTGTTCACTTCATTGATCATATTCAATATCTTCAAAAATAGGTGCAAACCATTTTACAATAGGTAAATGTGA